>OY982586.1:8295667-8963098 GCA_963859945.1 Euplagia quadripunctaria
GTTATGCTCGAAAGTCCACATTATTTACATCGTTCGGTAATTTCGAATTACAGAAACTTTACGTACAAAATATTTCAGGACGACCACGGTCCAATACGCACCATCAAGCATTCGCTATCTCAAGTATCAGGTGACGTCACTAAGTTGGCTACCTTCGCGCAAGACAAGGAGTACGATATGATGTCACTCACCAATGTGCAGTCTGATAAGGTAACTAACTAATATTATTTATAAACGGCCCTTTATCTACTCAACGGATAAAGGATAAAAAGGCGTACTAAAGGCAAAATATTTTTCTAGACAAAGGATTCTTCTAGAAATATTACTGTTCTCGTAAATAGAATGATTGACAAAATCTTCATTAACTCGGAAATCCTAGTGACAAATATTTTTTGGAATATTAGACTGGCAGGGTCAATATTCCAAAAATAAAAATTTCAGGTTCTCCAATCAAACTCTGAGACACTGTTGTGGATTACGAAGTTCAAATTTTTTTATTTAAAAACTTGCCAAAGTGATTTTTATAAGACTGCACGGACGGCGCAATGATTTAAGTAGTCATCTCGCCACTACGCCGCGCCGAGTGTTGTGGGTTCAAATCCCACACGGGACAACAATTTGTGTTATCCACAAATAATTGTCCCGAGTCTGGGTGTTCTTTGTGTCCGTTGTTTGAAAGTTTGTGAAGCACCCCGCGACACAGGAATATGTTTATTCATAATGCGGGAGATGTCTCAAAAAAAAAAAATAATACAACTATACGGGTTGGTAAACTGAGACAGGGTTTAATAGTCATAGAATACATAATAATACAAGAACAGAACACTCATTCAGCAAAAGTATTTAAATAAATAGCGAGTTTTGCTCCTACACTATAAAGTGCAATTCAGTTCGCACAGTGCACGCAATTTGGTACGACAAGTCGAGCCGGCCGCGTATTTGTAATTTTATACCTAACTAGCGACCCGCCCCGGCTTCGCACGGGTGCAATGATGATACTAAATATACTACAGAATGTTTTTATATACAACGTTCACAGCTTTTTTGTCATTAGACAATACAGACATGTTTTCTTCAGAGGTTACTCTTGAAAGAGCGATATATAACCCTCTGGCTGGTACCGCCGCAACCGCAATGTCCCTGCGTTTTAAATCTGTAATATCTTAGAAAATATTCATTGCAATTACATGCTGTAAAGGGCCATTTTGATCTATATTAAATGCACAATGTATTTAAGGTACTTAATTTGATAAGGATTAATGCTGTAATCGCTTCGTAAATAAGCCATTATTTCTCGTAAAAAGTAAAGGATAAAAAATGGTTATTGTGGGTTATCCCTGAGATAGACATATACCATCGCGGACTTTTTTGTAGACCTTTTTAAGGTGTACAATACTGTGGTACATTATTTTGATCTACCTCGTAGGGTTCAGCCAGCGTTTGCAATGTAAACGCAAAAAAAAATGTGTTTATTTACGACATCACATTAGAAACCTTTAAAGTTATCAGTGTTTCTCTACTATATTATGCATATAAACCTTCCTCTTGAATCACTCTATTTATTAAAAAAAACCGCATCAAATTCCGTTGCGTAGTTTTAAAAATCTAAGCACACATAGACAGACAGACGGACAGCAGGAAGCGACTTTGTTTTATACTATGTAGTGAAGTGCGGAGTCGGCCTGGCCTGACTTGGTGTAGATACCAGTCTCCTATAAAGGTCTATGTTGCCCATGTACTTTTATTAAAAGCCATTGCTTTGAGGGAGAGAATTAAATCACTACTATTATTATTACATGGTTATCTCTTATTGCAGCCAACTCCACCAGTGGTCATTCGTGCCCAATTAGTGAAGAAACAATTGGAAGAAACCAAGAGCCTTACCATCAAATTGGAGAACAAGGAGGCTGACATCAGAGAGTTGAAGAAGACGCTTAAGGTATACCGCCATTACTCATTTTAACTGTATGTTGCATCCTTTTAACACTCTTTTATAAGATTAACTTGTAAACAAATGTTGGAAGTAACTTTTAACCTACTTCTAATTGTCGCATCGAAATGAAACTTTATATGTATTTGCTATGAATTGTAGGCAAAACAAGAAGAGCTATCAGAAATGCAGATTCGCCGGGAGCTCGGCGAAAAGAAACTATCTACTACAGCACGCGATGCGGAACTCCGCGCGGAACAGTTCCAGAGGCGGTTGGAAGATGCACACAATCAACTTAAGAGGTATTTACACGACTGCACAAAAAAAGAGGTGACATGTTTTCAGGGTTCATGTAAATATTTATGCGAATTTTTTATTCCACAATAACTTCTAAATGCCTCCACAGACTTTGATGTATCGTTAGCATCTTCACACCATCCCGAGCGACCCTGGCTAAAAATTTATTTAAAAAAAAACAATATGGCGGTACAGTTGTCTATTAAGTTGGACAATTCGGTCGGGCCAACTTTAAGTATGATGGCAGAAGGATCCAACTCAAATGGACTCCATTTTTATCCCATTTCCTAAACATTTAAAATCTACTGTCTTTTAAGTAGTGTGCGTTCATTTGATGTACGGTTTACGCTTACACTTAGGTGTAATATTGTTTAGCTGATTACGCAAATCGGTCGAGTCTTTTCCTTCATAATAATTAATTTGACTCAGTGTGCACTTTAACTTACTAACTTAAGTACCTATGTAAGAATCACTTTATATCATATTATACTGTATTTACGTAACTAGTTAATAATAAACTATGCAATAAAGTGCACTACACATAACAGTAAATGGTCCTTCGAGCCGGATTTGTCAATATTTTTTCCACAACCGTTGTGACCACGTAACTGTCTGAAATTGTAGGTCCAAAGTTGCATGGTATTGGTTTTTCTAGTTCTTATACATATATATACCAGCTGTTGATCGCGTTAAAATAGACTTTGTCATTCAGTCTATATGTCGTGAATAGATTTTTTCTTCTGGATAAGAGGTACGTGCTTTTCCATACCCCTGACAAAGTGTATGCAAAATTTCATGATGACCGGTCGAGCAGTTAAGGAGTTATAGCGTAACACAAACGGTTCGATTTATGTTTGTACTTCGCGGGAGTCGTTTTTTTTAGTCAATTTATAAATTTAGCAAAATTAATATTTACGATTCAAGATTTATTAAATTTGTATGGCACCCACAGAGCACGAGCCTAGTTAAATTATTTGTTTTTTTTTAAATTAAAACTTGTTGTCTTATAGAAAAGAGAAAGAGTTCGAAGAGACAATGGACCATCTACAACAAGACATAGACTCGTTGGAGACCGAACGTGGTGCTTTAAGAGAGAAACTGAAGCTATTCCAAGCCAAGAGAGGCGGTACTCATCACGGTATGTTTTGTAACATTTTGTTCAACAACGTCTTTATAAACATATATTTACAGATATATTTAAAATCACTAGAAACCTTGACACAATCCTTACCAAACCAGTTGCTGTAGCTTCAACTACGCTCGGAAGTTGTCTAATAAGTTGGACAATTCGGTCGGTCCAACTTTAAGTGTGATAGCCGATGGACCAACTCAAATGGACCCCATTTTTACCCCATTTACCTAAACATTTAAAATCTACTATTTTTAAGTAGTGTGCGTTCATATGTACGGTTCACGGATTCTTTAGAAGTGTGTATAATTTGCAATCGAAAAAAAGTCACCTGGAGAAGTCGCTACAGAAGAACGCATCTAAACATCACATCTTAACTATATTAAAATTATTTACTCCTGTAGACTCGGTCATAATTCATCGAAACGGGAAAGCTATATGGCGCTCTCTCTCCCAATTTAGGGTTGGTTATGGTCCTTTTGTGGCAGTTTCGGAATGAGAATGACTATATGTATATCAATCAATCAATTAGCCTATTGTAGTCCACTGCTGGACATAGGCCTCTCCCAATGTGCGCCATAGTACCCGGTACTCCGCCTTCCGCATCCAGTCCCAATGTACATATAGTCGATAAATTCTATCAATAAATATGATATTAAATTTTGTTTTAAAAGTGAAATAAAAAAGATAAAAAAATATTTTCAAAATAAATGATAAAAATAATAAATAATGGTGTCGATTCTATTGTAACACTCACCAAACTAAAACCTGACTTAATCTCTTCATATGAAATCAACCTTGTCTTCTTCTTAACAAGGTCTATTTGTTACTGGCATCTATTTCTCAGCGCCACTAAATTTCACTAAAACCTGTCAACATATATTCAACTTTATTTCCACGCGCCGAAAGTCCCCATCTATTCAAATGCCGTATAATTGCCGTATAAAAACTTGTTCAAAACGAACTACGATGACGTTATTTTAATCGACACCTACGAAGACGCTCACTAAAAACACAGAGCAAAAGAGATGGCATTCAACGCATAGCGAATCTCGCTACGTGGCATTAAAGTTTATTTAAGCGGGTCAGACTTTAGTCGACAAATAAATTGTTTATTTCGATAGAGACATATGTTACCTACTTGTTTAAGTTTGAAATAAGACCTTGTTTCGAAGTGTACAAGGTTTACATTTTGTATGAAGAAAATTTTGCTACTTCTTAGCTAGCTAGCTAGCCACTTCTTACCTTTGCTTACTCGCAACACCCGATCGTATCGAATCGAACCCGATCGGAATGATCCGATTTATGACTGGGTCTTCAGTGAGAGTATAATATTACTATAATCTGTCCATGCGTTTATTTTCTTTTTGACAGTAGCTCGAGAACGTAACTGTGCTAGAGTTTGTAAAATTAAACTTTAAAAACGCGCTGTTAGAAAAATATATAAATTTTCTATTTTTATTTTGATTATACTATTTATAACCATTCGTAGACCTTATGATATTGTACATGTAGTATTTATTTTTAAATAAATGATTTTAGTTATACGCAATAAAAATAATTACGTTCTACCGTTTGAATATTAAAAAATCAATATTGATAATTTGTAAATCAGTATTTTTTATACTGATTTACAAATTATCAATATCGATTTTTTAGCCTAGCCTTTCTTCTGCAATAAATAACTTCGAAATTATTGAAATTCAAGTTTACACTTAGTCTAATGAACAACTGACAGATGATACTCACTTGCTATTAATAACCAGTTCTTATTAAGGGTTATATAATTATTAAACGTGTTCAGTAAATTTACTTTTTATTTTTTAACTCGATTAAAACTTCCTCTTAAATAAAATCGATTATTATTTTTAGTCGAATCGTTGCCGTTTTGGGTTCTCACTAATTGACTACTTATGAAAGCCTCAAAGAGGAAATAAAAAAAATGGACAGAGTATATAATATAATATTGTATTTCTGTTAGCGAGAAGGGCTTCAAGAATTCCATTTAGATGGAAATGAGAGCGTTTTTATGACGAACATTATTGACAAGCATACCATTTTAATATACAACTATTATGCAGTGTGCGTTCAGCCATCCTAATGTTAAGAGGTTAGGGGTCATTCATTAATTACGCAAGTATGATTTTGGCCAATTTGAACTCTCATGTAAAGACACAAGATTTATTGGGCTCCCCTCAATCTTAAATCAAAGTCAAGTCAGATAAAAAGAGAAGATTGTTATTTATTAAGAGATAATAAATTATTTAGAATATACTCCGGTCTTCAGGGCCGTAGCTTCCTCAATGAATCTCCAATACAATAATAAATATTCAAATCTGACTGACAGTTTCAAAGATAGCAGCGTTTAAACAAAAAAACAAACAATTAGTTCGTGTTTGTCTAGTCTTCCATCTTGTTTGTTATAGTATAATTTAAGTGCAGTAAATTTATTATTTTATCACATGTTATTTTCTCTTCTAGATTTGGAGTTTTTAAGTAAGTTGATTGCATGTTATAAATGGAAATTGAACTAAAAACTAATAACACATCACATCAAATCGAAATGGAATCCTGTCATTGTGAGAAAAGTTTTTTTTTCCGCGATTCCTAGTTAATGCATAAAATATAAAATATAGTGTAAAAAGTTTTGAGTTTAAAAAAAACACACTTTAGTTTTTAGCTGAACGAAAAAACGGATGAGGTTCCGGTCCACCCGTATTTTTATAGCTGCCAATGTAAATGTAACATTTCTGACGTCAAACACGCCGCGCTTTCTTACAATCAAAATTTTTTTCTACTTTTGAGTTCGGTTTGCTATTAAAACGTGTTCTTTTTTAGTTTTTTAAACTAATTTATTTTCTTATTTTTTAGTCATCGGTCGTTGATAGGTGTGCAAATTTTCAAGGTAGTTCAAAGATCCCGTTACATAGACAGATAGAGAGATACACGTCAAACTAATAAAAAACGTGAAAAACACCACATTTTTGAAGCTTATAAATACGCGTTATATTATTGTATGACCGTCATATTTACTCTCAATTAATAACTGAAAACAACTAGTATTAACTTGAACAACAAAAGATTTTAAATATGCATTACCCTGTCGTAAGAACTGGATTCCACAATTGCTCCGACAGATATTTTAATTAAGTCTCAGCGCATTTGTGGAATCCAGTTCCATTTTTAAATGATAATGTAGAAGCTATTCATTTTCAGAAAGCCATTTAACAGTGGATATCGAAAGATAACGCAATTACTTAACAATTGTCATCTGTACGGACACTTAAAAAAATATTATTCTGATGTTCTATAAAATTGATCGTGACTTACCGCGTACTTAACATAAAAAAGTATATAATTAGCAATTTTTGGGCACATATTATTTTGTTACAATAAAAACTTTCGTGAGTGATATTCATGTTTATTAGAGATTATACGGTTTTACTCACGTTTGTATTTCGGGGATGCCCGACTAGTTTCGGACCCGACGGGGGCCCTTTTTCAAGGAGTGAAGCGTCCTGCCGCGACGGTGTCAGGCGTCACACTCACTCAGTGTGACGCCTGACACCGTCGCGGCAGGACGCTTCACTCCTTGAAAAAGGGCCCCCGTCGGGTCCGAAACTAGTCGGGCATCCCCGAAATACAAACGTGAGTAAAACCGTATAATCTCTAATAAACATATTATTTTGTATCACAACAAATGTACAGCGAGAGCTTTAACGGCGACCATGCCAAAGGGCTGATGATTTATCATTGTAACACATTGTGCATTGACCTCTATAGCTAAAACTGATGGTAAACGGTTGTTTCGTAGCATTAAACTTTAAAATATTCAGAATTTGATAACTAGTTTTTACTAGTTATCAATAAATATTATCTATCATAATGACTGGATTCCACAACTGCTCAGTCACATGTTCAATATTCTATTTTTAACCAAGATTGTATAACGGCTTCATTTTCTGAGTCTTTTTAACAGATACATCAAAACTATATTAGAGTTGAATTAACAATATCTCTTTCATAATTCTATCTCTTAAACTATCTAATTTTCATTCAAAAATAATAATATACCTCTTGTTTTATTGATCTTTGTGTTTTGTTCATGAATTACACTTATTCGGACTTTGATTAATGCAAGTTAAATTTAAATATACATTGCTGGCTACTTGTAAAAACACCAAACGCAATATCAATACTTAAGGTAAAAAAGCAATGTACTTCTACGACTTACTTGTACTAATTGAAGTATAAATAAGGCCTTCATAGCCGCGCTCAGAGACGTTTAAGTTACACCTTAGTATAGACTCTACAGAGAGTCAATGTAGTAACTATTGACGTCTCTATAACGCAACTTTTAGTCAGAAATCAGTTTTCTTAATTCATTGTCACTTCTCATGGGTAAATTATGAATGTGAGTTACAAGAAAATGAAGAAGTATTTAGCGTAATGCTTCAAAAACGAAGTCGTTCTAAATTCGACTGAAAATTGTTTTTTTTGTGTATCCTACGCGATATCTACGCCATTTGTCATCCGATTTAGATTATTGTTTTTTTAATTGAATTGGCTGTACTCAAAGTTGGTCACATTTAAAATTGAAGAAAATATTCCACTCGTAAGGGTGGCAAATTAAGGGATGAAGAAAACAGCTTATTACTCCTTGAATTCTCTGATACTTTTTAATTATTGGCGTATACAAACCAACCTATCCGTGTTCCTCCTATGGTCGTTTTAACAATAGTGGCCTTTTGAGGGATCCTTTGAAAATACATATGAAATATTGTGGAAGTTCTCGTTCTATGGAAGCAACGATCTCTCAAAGACTCCCTTCACAACAGTTTATAGCGAAACTTTTTTTATTGACATGTAATTTTTAATATGGGAAGTTCTTTCAATACACAATAATATAGTAAAACAAATACAACTTAGACATATCCAGCAGACTTGACATGACTTGTTCATGGCCAACTTGTTGTGTATTGAAAGACCTACCCTAATATAGGAACATGTCTTAGTGATAGCGAGTAGTGATAAAGCGATTTGGCTTAAAATCTTCTAAACTATTGGTTAGAATAGTTATGTTGCTAATTTAGTAGCTAATACGAGTCTGTTATTCTTCGAACCTCATGTAATATTCTTAGATTTACTAGAAATCCTTAAAGCGTTGATTTGTGCTAGTGACTACCCATGGGGTCTTCTAAAACCCCTAAGTATTTTTACTAATTTTCCATTGATCGATCGCCTAATGACATAAACGCTGTTGAAGTAAAAATAAGCCTTAAAATTTAGAAATCATCGCTAAACACAATTTATATCATCTAAATTATAGTCTCGTAAGAAACCTAGTCAATCGCTAATCGCTTCAGCGCTAACAGTGAGACAAATGCCTTTAAAGTGTTTATATGTGTATGTTATATAAGCGTTTGTATGTGCGTGCAGCTGTGGTGCCGCCGGCGGTCCGAACCTACAATAGTAAGAGCTTGATACTCGCATGCATTCCCTTTACGTACAACCCTGAAATGTTACCATGTCTGATTAATATGTAATTTGTTCGTTGATTGATATCTTCACGCTTCTCAACAGACTTTAAAAATGGAGGAGGTTCTCAATTTGACTATTTTTTTGTGTGTTACGTGGAATCTTCGCCAATTGGGAACAGATTTCAATAATTATTTTTTATTTGAATTACACCTTATATTGCAAGGAAATGTGAAGATACATATTTTTATTTATATGTGGGTATTAAAATCATTGGCGATTTTATTTGTCAAAATTTATAGTGATCTAAAAATAAAATAAATATTTTAGCTGTCGCTACACCCGTGGCTGCGCCTAAAGAAGTTATCCGTAAGATATAAATAATATGATTCGGTATAGTGTGGCCTTTAGTTGTTTTTTTTTTACATATTAAATTACATATTTTTTTTGTATATTATGTCATAAATGTTTATAGGGTGTTTTTGAGTCTGAATTGTAATTATTTAATAGTTAATGATAACACTAAAATCGCTTTTATTAAGAACTAGCAACTCGCCCGGCTTCGCACGGGTAGCAGAGACATCTTCAACAATCATCATCATCATATTTCAACCAATTTACACAAAACCTTTCTCATGAATCGCTCTATCTATTGGTGAACTGCATGAAAATACGTTCAATAGTTTTTGAGTTTATTGAGAACAGACAGACACACGCGGCGGGGGACTTTGTTTTCAAATATGTAGTGATGTACAATACCGCACGTGTTCAAGTTATTTCTATTCTAGTTTTGCCTCGCGGTCTCGCCTGGAGATTATTTTTTTATTTTTTATTAAATAGGTTTATGCCTTAAGCTAGCAAACGAATACTTAAAGCAATTTATAAGTAATCTAGTCACATACAATGATATTAAAACAAAATTTAAATAAGTATAATATAATACAATTAAATCGCTTGTTTGCGAGAATAACGACATAACTAAAAATTATTGATTTTAGAGAATGGTAATGTTTTGTGATTTCCGCTAGAGTATTTTGTTCTAAATATATAATGAACTTGTCGCTTTATAACGAACTTTAGCACGAAATCGGCGTTGCATCTTTGTTCACCATAAAATATCAAAGATTCATGATCGTTTGGCATTGGTTCAATTCGACTGAACTTTGAATTATGTCGATATTCTTGCAAACGAGCGAAATATTTATGTTAAAATCTTATGTTAAGTTAAAGTTTCTGTCGAATTAATTTGCTAGAGCTACATAAAAAAAATAATTATCTAACTAATTAATTACTCGTAACTAAAACTAATAAGCAATTCAGGCTCAAAAATGTTTTTTTTTTATTTAGCAAGTGAAGGGAATGCGTTCCAATACTAAAATATTAAGCATAAGAGTCCCGTAAGCTCGTGTTCTGTCATTTTTTTACAAAAACGCTCGTAATAAAAGTTTGCGAAATTGGATTATATTAAGATTTATTATTGTTTTTTAATTTTAATAATCCATTTGATAAATAATTCTGCCGTGTACAGACACATGCGTCAATGTTGCATATTTTTCATCTTTATTGCCAGGGTTTAGACTCGTAAGTTTAAACCCTGGCAACTGAACCTCTTAATTCTAAACTTTAGAGTCTAATATGAGAACATTGCTATAGGATATGACAACTCACAGACTATGCCATGTCATGTTATTATTTTGTCATATTAAAGTTTAGTAGAAGTAAATATCTACGTAACTCTTTGTGAGAAACTAAAAAAAATATTTCAAAACCTTAAAAGTCATATTTGACATTTAAAATGTCATTGTTTAATATGAAATTCTTATTTTGAAACTGCAAGTTCTCGTTTTGACACTTCTCGTTTTTAAACGTTAAATTCTTATTTTGAAACTTAAAAAGATTTCTTGTGCTTTGAATGTATTTTTTTTTTATATTTTTTGTTAATACACAGCAATGATGAAATCGAAATTTTGATATATCTCAACCTACTTTGTTAAAAATATAGAGTTAAATATTATATAGTACCTAAATATATAAAACTCGAGCATACGAACGACTCTTTATTTACGTAACTAATTTCGTTTTAATTTTTATTAACTTAATTTTTTTATATATTTTAATACCTTGTTGCGCATGCATGGTTGTATATAACACATGTTATATGTTATCTCATCTGTTTAAATTTTCTTAAACAACACAAGATGATACTGTGATCAGAGCCTGTGTTAATAACTCAAAACCTAGTCTAAGATTAACTTGAATTTCTGAGAAAAAAAGTATATTTTTTTCCATCTTGGAGGCAGAAAAGTTTATATGATTTCTTAATACAGGCCATAAGGTGGCCCCTGACTTAGCCGCACATATGATGACGCCATCGTAGTTGATGACGTAATTCCCTTTCATCACACTAAGTGGTGAGGTTTTCGGTTGAAAAAAATTATCTTATTGTATCAATAGATAGAATAAGATTATTTTTATGTAGGCAAACCTTACTATCAGATTTTTTATTATAGATCGATACTATTAATAGTAGTGTATCTATCTGTATTATTTGATTTGATTGAACGTGACAATTGATTTTAGAATAGTTAGATCTTTTTTTTTTTATGGAGTAGGGGGTAAGCGAGCAGACGGGTCACCCCATGATAAGTGACTACCGCCGCCCATGGACACTTATAACTCAAGAGTCACAAGTGCGTTGCCAGCCTTTATCGTGGGAGTAGGGGAGGGAGGTTTGGGCCTCCGGTAACCGCACTCACTCGGCAAAACAGACCATGGTATCACTCTGGTCGAGCCGGCCCGTTAAGGAATACTAGGAACGTGGGTCACACTTTACTAGTATTCTTGTTAATCCCTCCAGCTATGCTAAACGCTTGTGTTAGGAGTAGGTTCACGCCGGTAGTGCACTGGGTGGGGTTCGAACCCGCAACCACTTGATCGCAAGTCCGATGCCTACGCCAAGGCCGCATTCGTGCCCAAGCATGGCTCTTCCACTTATAAATTTCGGAACGCGGTTTTTGAGTAAGATAAAAACTTATAAATGGAATCTAATTATTCGTTATTATATGACCTAGTTATAATAGTTTGAGCGTTAGGCTGTTGTTGTATTATTGAATCTTATTTTAGAACTCTGTAACAAATACCTGTTTGATATAAATTCTATGCGGCTATGTCAGGTTACACCTTAATAAATATAGCTTTAATTATATTTAACCTAAATCGTGCTTCTCAGTGTTTAATGTCATGAATGCTATATGTTTAAGGTGGCTAGTAAAAGATCAAATTAATGGAAATATACGTGGAATCTTTTGAATTTAAATTTGGATTCAAATTTCGCTTTAAAGGATAGATATGTCAACTGTCAACTTTAATAATGTAATCTGACTTTTAAAATGATGTTCTTTTTTCAAATTATATAAATGTCGTTCGAAATACAAATAATAAAATGTCTTATTGAACAATATGGTATTATGAATCTTTAATTAAAATTCTAATACGACATGATGTATACATTGCTTTAAACTTACCAGAATGAAAACGAACATGTTTTCTATTTTCAAATTAAATTATTGCACATTTCTCACGAAATTAAGTATTAAATAAAAAATATTTTTTTTATTATTTTAAAGTTTTTTTGTTATTTTTATTTCTGAAACCAAACATCAAACGACGTGACGTCAAAGTATGACGTCAAGTCGTACAGAACTTACAATTTTGTCGTTTAAGAAAAACAAACTGATTTAAATTGATAGCCAGCTACCGGTACTCAAAAAATGGACTCAAAAAAAAATGTTACGAAACTATTAATTTGATCTTTTACATTCATCTCATAATATTCTCCACCTTATTGTATAGTGATGTACTATTTTAAAATGCAGAGGAAACACCAGTCAAGGTTACCGCTGGAGTGTCTTCGGGAGACGTCAATGAAGCTCTTCAGCATCAAATCAAGATGCTCAGTTGGTGAGTCATATAGTTTTTAATTAGTTGAGGCTGTTATGGGACTTAGATATGTATTTTTTTTTTAAACCTTTATTGAGATTGCCGTAAACGAATATTTAGGAAATATGAATAAATAAAGAGTCATACAAATAAAAGATCCAGTACCACCAGAGTTGACTGTTTTTTCTGGAGAAGCGAAAAAGTGTGTTTAATTTTTTAAATTTCTAAATCGATAGTATTTATCGTACTCGCTTGTATTTAACGAGATTTACATGTTTTTATAAATAAAACTGAAGAAAAGCTGTATTGATTATAAATGTTTTTTGCGGATATGGCAGCTCAACAATGGAGTTGGTGGATTTTAGGATTAACTCTTGTGTAGCTAATTCATTTAAAATCAGTTTTATTTTTTTTAATATAATAAATTTTTTAATATACTTATAGAATTCTTATTTAGTAGCCTTGATACGGTGTCTCTATATTGTATTTTTTTCAAAATATTATTTAACTAAGAATGCTGTTAACGGAGGTGTCAAATCAGAAAAAATATTTTAGATATTAAAATCTAAAAAAGAAAATGGATTAGATTGTTATATTAACATTTGTTTGCAATTAGGACGGTGGACCGCGAGCGTTCGGCGCGGATCACTGCGTGCCGCAAAGCGGAAAGGCTTGCGCTGCGCGCGCTACGCCCGCTCGAGAACCCCGGTGCGCCCGCCGCTAAGGCAAGGCGACAGGCCGCTGCTGTGCTGGAGAAGGACCTTGCTAAGTTACAGTCCGTGAGTAACATATCGTAGATAGCAACAGGAAGAAGAGCCCGGTATTAAACCTGACTGAGTATCTATTAAGAAAATGGTTAGAAGAAAGATTCGTAAAGAACAGCAGTGCAATTTTAATTTTTCTTAAAAGATGATTACCATTATACTTAATACTTACTTAATAGTTATAAGGATAGTATTGTGAACTAAACTATCTTTATAATGTGATCAGACCTCAAAAATTTGTGAAATATATATTTAAATAATTGATTTAAAATCTAGCGCCTTGCGAGTTGAAACATGTCGTGTTACTAATCCTTAACGACAAATACCGCTTCAAGGTTACACAAACTGACTAAAAATTGAGATCCGTATTCGTATTTGCGGATCTAAACACTACTAATCCGTATTTGTATACGTATCCGCGGATAAACATTAATTAATTAATTAACAAAGTCTAAATTAACACCAGCGTTCTTAATATAAAAGCGTCTGATATATGATTACCGTTTCGTGTTCCAGGAATGGACTCTCTTCGTGGCTCGGTCAGGCCTGGTTAAGTTCCCTTCGGAGCCGGGACAGTATGCTCACGCCTTACAGCTGCACAGGGAGAAGCAGAGGGAAATTAGAAGACAACTAGAGGTTCTTTTTTTATACCACATTAGTGGCAAACATGTATACTTCCCGCCTGATAGAATTCCATAGACTCGCATGCGCGTTGCCGACATTTGAAAGACCTTTAAAAACAAATAAATTCCTTTCTTGAATATGCCCATACTGGTGTTTCTTAAGGGAAACCACAGGCACCATGTCAAACAGTTCCCCGGAGTACAAGTCATTATAGAAGTGGAATAACACGCACAAGGAGGCAAGGTCTCTCCTTAGGCTTAACGGTGCGATATGGCTTGTGAGTCGTCTACGATTCGCACAGCATGTCTTTCAACCGAGGCAAAAGATCCAAGGTTGTATCCAGGTGGTCCCACCCAGAGATGTCAGCAGTACTCCATATGGGGACGGACATGTGACTTGTATAAAGTCTTTGTCCTGGGGTGAAGTACCACTTTGCTCTATGAGGCACTCAAAGTTTTATATGCAGATAAATCAACTTTTGTTTCCCTTTTATGAATTATAGTGTATTAAAAATATTGAAGGATGGTTTTCGGATTTATCCGAAAAATATCCGCATAAAGAAAAATTTTAATTAAATTTTTTAAACCAACTCAACTATACAGGAATATGAATTTGTCATTACCATCTAATTTTTTTAAGTAAGTATCACTCAAGAACATATTTTTTGCAAAAAAAAATTGCTAGTTAAAATTTTCAAAAAAAAACTTTTTCCGAAAGATATTCCCGCTGCTTGGTCATTTAAACACACGTTAAAATATGTTAGTTAAATTTTCAAAATATTTTTTTTATCCCAAAAAATTGTCCAGCTCCCGTGGTCACTAAGTGAAACGTAAGAAAATATTAAATGCGTCGAAGTAGGAAGTACCGATAGAGTGGTTATTTACACAGTGCATTGTGTCTAAAAACTGTGAGTTGTTGAGACAACTTTGTGATGCAAATTACTCAAAATTTTTGTACTTAAGTGATATAAAAAAACAGGTTTCTCATAATTTTTATCAAAGATTCTACTTACTTCTACTTTCTACTTACAATCATCCTATATATTTTATTCTTCTAAAATATGACTTTTCTTTGACATCTTGTATAAAATAAATATTATTTAATTCCAGGGTCGCCTAGCAGCCTTACAAGCCGAGGTGAAAGAACAGCTCCTAGTCCATCGCCCCTGGCGGTGTGTGGAGGCTGACTTCGCGGAGTTCCCTGCACCGGAATTGGCAGCTGTAAGTACCTCACACTCACACTCGGTGTTACTTGTCTTGTGGTGATTAATTGCTGTATACAACGTCCAGTATATTATAACTAGTTCTTAAATGTTTTTAACAGCGCCTTTGCCTAACTAAGTTGGAGTCGGCTATCAGTCTAACTACGAAACGGCCGAACTTCAATATTTGACGTGAAGCGACTGCCATCAGACCTCCACGACCCAAGTACTAGGCGATATCGAAGTTCTGTATTTAGACCAGGTTGTCGGACTTTTAAGGCTCCAACTACCCGTAACAAATGCCACAGATGTTTGTATGTCCGAGACACGGAGGGGTCTTAATGTGTTAAGAATGGTCACCCATCCTAAGACTGACCTGGCTAGTATTACTTAACCTTGCAATATGCTATCCTATTCAGTTACCACTTAGCCAACCCCCCCCCCCCTTCACTTATAACTATGTAAATAAATCTTGAAGGTAAATTTTAACTTACTTATAATTGTCGTATCGAAATGAAACTTTGTATGTATGTGTAGTTCGAATGACGATACTATAATTTGGCATCTTGGAGCTGATCTGATGATGGAGCCAAGAGGATAGTGGAACTATTCAGTGGCTAGTAGTAAACCCTGCGAGTTTGGGCTCATATGATTCGTTTTGATCAATCCAATAGATTGGGATTAGTAACGATGGTCTGACGATGGAGTCAGGAAGTGGATATTTTAACTCATTTTGACTTTATAATTTGATTCGATGAAAGCGTGTATTTTAGTTTTTCTAAATTATAATTTATTTCGCATAGTGATGTGGCGAAACAAAGTGTCATATTCTTATGAAATGCAAAGGACAAGATCATGCCCGACTGACCCCAGCCTCACTTGTTGATGTTGAGACGTAATACATGTACATACTGTATAGTAATAATTACTTTACACACCTCATACATGGCCGTCTGATCCCTAACTAGGCAGAGCCTGTACTATATACACATATTCCTTTCTCCATTTTGAGTAAATCAACACAGCCGCCGCCTCCAAATGCGGGCGAACATTTATTTATTGAAGTTGAACTCCATCACAATAAAATTCTTCTCGGTACTTATTACTGTCCCACATCTCGTATTCCCTTTTTCTCTTCTCTAGACACAATTCTCGAATCATTGATCCCTTCGTACAGTCACACTGTCCTTGCAGGAGACTTTTATACATGTCTCCTCAAAAATGACTCTCGTTCTTCCTCGTTCCGTTCCTGTTTAGAGGCTAATAACCTCTGTATTCTGCCTTACAATGCCACTCATCACTTTCCTAACTGTACCCCTTCTCTCCTTGATATTTTCGCTGTCTCTTCCGTAGAACATGTTGAAAAACATGGTCAATATTCAGCTGATTCTTTCTCCTACCATGATCTTCTATTCTTGTCTTATAAAATTCGACCACCAAAAACAAAATCAAAAATCCTACTACAGCGCAATTTTCGTGGCATGGATTTGGTTGGCCTTTGTAGGGACGCTGGCAACATAGATTGGAGTCCTTTGTATAATACGAATTGCATAGATAAAAAAATTAAAATATTTACAGAAACCTTGACCGAACTCTATGACATACACGCTCCAATCGGCAAAATAAAAATAAAACATCTTCCATCACCCTGGCTTACGGCAGAAATTAAAATTTTACTAAATAAAAAAGCAACAGCCAAGACAAAATTTAAACGACGCCCAACTACGGACAACTGGGAGAAATATATCACATTGCGAAATCACTGCAATAAGGTGTGTAGGAATGCACAACGCCAACATATTCACTCCTCTGTAGAAAATGGAGACCCAGCCAAAGTATGGAGATTTCTTAGATCACTAGGAGTTGGAAAATCTCGACAAGATACAGTCCCTAAAGACCTAAATTTCGATCTACTGAATAGCCATTTCTCTGCTTCGTCCAACTTTGATAAGACTATTAAAGAAAACACATTAAAATATCTTTCCTCTCTTCCAACTCCTGACTATCCAGCTTTCGTCTTTAGCAAATTCTCCGATTGTGATGTTAAGAAGAGTATAGTGTCTATAAATTCCCGCGCAACTGGAAGTGATAATATTAGTCGTGACATGATCCTGCCAATCTTGGATGAAATTCTTCCTGTTCTTACTCACCTATTTAATTCTTCTATATCAAGTGGGAAACTTCCCGTGGCATGGAAAGAAGCGCAAGTAATTCCTTTACCAAAAAAACCTAACCCTACCAGCTTCTCTGACTATCGCCCTATATCCATCTTACCTTTCCTCTCCAAAGCTCTTGAACGCTTGGTGTACAACCAATTTAGCCTTTTCCTCTGTAAAAACACCCTCTTAAATCCCCTTCAGTCTGGTTTTCGTCCCGGTCATAGTACCACAACGGCATTGGTTCATGTTACGGATGATATAAGGTCGGGAATGGAAAATGGCAAATTGACGGTGTTAGCTCTACTTGATTTCAGTAACGCCTTCAACACCGTTGATTTTGATCTGTTGCTTGGGATAATGTGCTCTCTTAACATATCTCCAACGGCGATTGACTGGTTTCGTAGCTACCTGTTTGGTCGCCGACAGCGCATCCGCATTGAAGACACCTTCTCTGCATGGTGCACTACCCCTGCTGGCGTACCACAGGGTGGCGTTCTATCTCCCTTGCTCTTTGCAGTTTTTATAAACTCTATTTCCAATAAACTTACTTCTTCTTACCACCTTTATGCTGATGATTTGCAAATTTATACTCAAGCCTCTCCAGAAGAATTGTCAACAGCTATAGGTATTTTAAACATAGACCTAGAACAGATCTGTGTTTGGAGCAAGCAGCATGGCTTAAAAATGAATCCTGTAAAAACACAAGTGATTGCTGTTGGTACTTCTAGGATGAGAGCAAAAATAGATTGGACAAGTCTACCCCAGATTTGCTGCGATGGTGCCTTCATTCCCATTCAAGATACTGTCAAGAACCTTGGGATATACATCGACAAAGACCTATCCTGGAGTCCACAATTACAAGAAGTCAGTAGGAAACTTTTTGCTTCTGCAGGGTCCCTCAGAAGACTGCGTAACTTTCTTCCGGTTGCCACTAAGATTGCGCTCGCAGAATCACTCCTTCTTCCTATCCTTGATTATGCAGATGATATCTAGATCTCACCGAGGACCAACTTGATAAGCTTGAGCGACTTCAAAATTTCTGCATCAGGTTCATCTTTGGATTACGCAAATATGACCACGTCTCTGAATATCGGATTAAGCTCAAGTGGTTACCCATACGC
Source organism: Euplagia quadripunctaria (assembly GCA_963859945.1). Lineage (NCBI taxonomy): Eukaryota > Metazoa > Arthropoda > Insecta > Lepidoptera > Erebidae > Euplagia > Euplagia quadripunctaria. The sequence continues at coordinate 8,314,310 of OY982586.1, forward strand.
CTTCGCCGGAATACTCATATCCTTTCACTACTGTACAATATTCTGTTCAATCCTAGCGCCCCTCACTATCTCAAAAAACGTTTCGAATTTTTGCATAATACGCATTCAAGGTTCCTGAGGTCGTCTGAGAATCTTAGGTTAAAAATGCCGACACATACCACCAAGTTTATGGACAAATCTTTCACTGTAAAGGCTGTCCGCCTATGGAATGAGCTGCCACTGGCCATCAGACGTGCACAAACATTGACAAATTTTAAAAAACTAGTGAAAGATCACTATATTTCTCTGTAAATCGTGACATACTTGGTACTATTATGTATTTATTATGTATCTCCGTATTTGTTATGCATTGTTTATGTGTTCATGAGTGTGTATATATGTATATATGCGTGTGTGTGTATGTATGTATTTGTGTACCGATCATGATATTCATTTGCAAACCATTAATATATATTTATAGTTAGTTTCTTTAATTAGTACTTTTATATTATTTAATAATTATTACATTGGCTCCATGTACACTGCAGCCCTCTTTTCATGTTTGTTTCTCTATCCATCCAATGGTTGCCTGGAAGAGATCGCAAATTGCGATAAGGTCGCCAATTGTACATAGCATTAGCTAGTACGAGGGGCGATCAAAAAGTAATGATAATGAGTATAATAAAACAACGATTCTAGTTTAAATTTAATTTATTTTTCTACATAGTCTCCTAACAAGTCGATACATTTAGTCCAACGTTTCTCTAAGCCCAAAATACCCTTTAAAAAAAAATCTTTATCTTGGCTCTCCCAAAATGCCTCTACAGCAGCCATAACCTCGCTATCATCCTCAAATTTCTTGCCCCTGAGGTGTTCCTTGAGCCGAGGAAACAAATAAAAGTCGCTGGGGGCTAAATCTGGAGAATAGGGTGGGTGTTCGACCAGTTCGAAGCCTGCTTCTCGAATGGCAGCCGTCGCAACTTCGGCTTTGTGTGCAGGTGCGTTGTCCTGATGAAACAGGACTTTCGCTCGGAGTTTGCCCCGTCTTTTTTCCTTTATGGCTTCTCGCAGTCGTCTTATTTGATCAGCGTAGTAGGAGCCCGTTATAGTAGCTCCCTTTTCCAGGTAATCAACCATTATGATTCCCTCAGCATCCCAAAAAACGGACGCCATAACCTTGCCCGCCGAGCTCGAGACTTTGAACTTCTTCGGCGTCGGTGAGGATGGCCTTTTCCAAGTCATCGATTGTTGTTTGGTCTCAGGATCAAAATGATGGATCCATGTTTCGTCCATGGTCACAAATCGAGACAAAAAATTTTCTTGGTCAGCCTGGAACTTTGCAAGATTGGCTCTTGAAATGTCAACTCGCTTTTTCTTTTGTTCGTCCGTTAACATTCTCGGTACCCAACGCGCGGAGACCTTCTTCATATTCATTTTGCCGGTCAAAATGCTTTGGATGCTGCCATATGAGATCCCTGTGACCTCAGCTAAATGTCTGATGTTACTCTTCGGTCTGCTAATACGATATCTTCGACTTTTTTCACGATTTCCTCAGTGAGGGACGAGGTTGGGCGTCCCTCGCGATGTTCATCTTCTGTGGATGTTCTACCCAGCTTAAACTCTTTGCACCACCGTGCCACCGTAGAATATGGAGGAGCAGAGTCCCCCAGTGTCTCCACCAAATCAGCGTGTATCTCTTTGGTAGACATTTTTTTCAAACAGAGGTACTTGATGACGCATCTCACTTCGTGTTTCTCCATTTTCGTGTTGTCGCTCCGACTGCTGGTATTCAAATGAATGTAGCTCCTCCAAATGATGTCCTATTTATACAATTTTTTAGGTGGGAAGTAGTGAAGGACCGAAGAAGTGAAAACAATTTTTTTTGGATTTTTATCTTTATTAGAAATACCCGTTTATCATTACTTTTTGATCACCCCTCGTAAGTATCTAGATATAAGAAAATATTGTAATCTGCTCTGTGTACAATAAAGAGTATATCTATCTATCTATCTATCTATGGTAACCAGACTGCTGATAAACATACTTATATATTTCTAAATACATACATATTATAGATAAATTATATCCAGACACAAAAAATGATCATGCTTATCACATAATTATTTGTCCTGGGTGGGAATCGAAACCACGATCTCTGGCTTAGCAGTCAGTATCACTAACCACTAGACCAACAGGCCTGACATATATAGCTTGAGAACTCTTACTTGCGCGATGCAAGAATTACTAAGTAGTTCGAGTTGTTTTCGTTAGATGGCGTTGTATATGGTATGTTACCAAAGATCTAGCTGTAGGGTATAAATTCGAGATTTGTTGTTGATTTAATGTGAGGTTGTAGGACTGTAATAGTTATCATTTCCGGCTCGCAACGATGCTGAAATGAGCCAATACGTTAAACATATCGTCGTTGCAAATTTAAAAGCTCTTATGTGACATTTTAGTCTGAAATGAGTTTTGTAAGCAGTTTAAAAGCATTTTCAAAGACAGTCTGAAAAAATTCTCAAGTAAATATCTTCTTAATTCAATAACTTACGTATCATATTTGAAAAAATCTTAAGTTTTTGCCTAAAATTAACTGTTTATCAAAATCTCCTATGTACTTGATGAACACATAAGAGGTTTTAATAACAATTTAGTTACTAAATTATGCAAACAACATTTAACATTTCTTCTATAAATTTTCATGGCCTTATATTATATACCCCTATGGAAAAATAAAACAATATCTTCTAAAAAAAATTTACAGGAGAAAGTTTTTTTCGTTTTTCTACGATAGTTACTTTTACCACATAGGAACTATTAAATTTGCAACGACGATATGTTATGTATGATACATTGAAATGAAGACATTGGCGATGAGTAGTTACTCTGTTAGAAATCTACTAATATTTAAAGGAAAAATTAGAATTTCGTGAGTTAGTGCTCCCAAAATCACTTCCACTGTGTTATGTAATTACAGGTGCTGTCTTCAAAATCGGTGGATATCGGTACTATTACATACCCGGCGCATGCGCACGCGCAAGCAGGCGAAACTATATTCGTTACACCCTCTCAATTGGCCAGGTAACGTATACAAAGCTTGCATAATTAGCTTTCATTTGGGAATCCAGTATTTTTTTTTAACTGTGGAAGCCTCATCGGGGAATAGAAACTTAACAGAGTATGTCAAAGGCAATAGTAGTACAACGGACGGCCTTATCGCAGGGTAGGTCAGAAGCATTATAGGGTGGGTCAGAAGCATTATAGGGAAGATCAGAAGCATAATGGGGTAGCCCTGAAGAATTATAGGGTAGATAGATAGATACTCTTTCACGGAAAATGACATTTAGAAATAGTAGTACAACGGACGGCCTTATCGCAGGGTAGGTCAGAAGCATTATAGGGTGGGTCAGAAGCATTATAGGGAAGATCAGAAGCATAATGGAGTAGCCCTGAAGAATTATAGGGTAGATAGATAGGTACTCTTTCACGGAAAATGACATTTAGAAATAGTAGTACAACGGATGGCCTTATCGCAGGGTAGGTCAGAAGCATTATAGGGTGGGTCAGAAGCATTATAGGGAAGATCAGAAGCATAATGGGGTAGACCTGAAGAATTATAGGGTAGATAGATAGGTACTCTTTAACGGAAAATGACATTTAGAAATAGTAGTACAACTGACGGCCTTATCGCAGGGTAGGTCAGAAGCATTATAGGGTGGGTCAGAAGCATTATAGGGAAGATCAGAAGCATAATGGAGTAGCCCTGAAGAATTATAGGGTAGATAGATAGGTACTCTTTCACGGAAAATGACATTTAGAAATAGTAGTACAACGGATGGCCTTATCGCAGGGTAGGTCAGAAGCATTATAGGGTGGGTCAGAAGCATTATAGGGAAGATCAGAAGCATAATGGGGTAGCCCTGAAGAATTATAGGGTAGATAGATAGGTACTCTTTAACGGAAAATGACATTTAGAAATAGTAGTACAACGGACGGCCTTATCGCAGGGTAGGTCAGAAGCATTATAGGGTGGGTCAGAAGCATTATAGGGAAGATCAGAAGCATAATGGAGTAGCCCTGAAGAATTATAGGGTAGATAGATAGGTACTCTTTCACGGAAAATGACATTTAGAAATAGTAGTACAACGGACGGCCTTATCGCAGGGTAGGTCAGAAGCATTATAGGGTGGGTCAGAAGCATTATAGGGAAGATCAGAAGCATAATGGAGTAGCCCTGAAGAATTATAGGGTAGATAGATAGGTACTCTTTCACGGAAAATGACATTTAGAAATAGTAGTACAACGGATGGCCTTATCGCAAGGTAGGTCAAAAGCATTATAGGGTGGGTCAGAAGCATAATAGGGCAGTTTATAACCTTTATATACCTAGAATATTTATTTTCAGCAAAGCCTTTATTCTTTTTTCAGATTACGTGAGCTGGTGACCGAGTTGCATTCGGACGACATAAAATTGGAGCTGCGATCATTGGACAACACCGTATGCGCCGCATAAATATATTTTAAGATATATTCACGAATATAATAATTAGAATTATACAGGATGTTACAGAACGGTGTGGTCATATTTTAGGGTCGTATAGTAGACCCTATATGACCCTAAAATTCCTGATTTTTAATACAGAAATTTTGTTTTGAAACTGACAAATTGAACTTGAAAATTTATCGATGAAGTTAATATTTCTATGAGAGAGGGCTGACTATTAATAAAACTATTGGTATTTAATACCAAGGATGTTAATGGTATCCGCTTTTTTTTCTGAAAATGTCTGCATAAAAAATTAAACAAATAATTGAAAAAAAAAAATGAAAATTTATGACACTAGCTGAACCCGGCATGGGTTTCAATGTCATTTTTGAAGTGAAAACTTCTTTAGGCACATTTGTTCACTTTTGCTATGGGAAAAAAGCACTGAACTCGTGACCGTCACACTAATAATACATATATAGATCCACTAGAGGGCGCTAATCCAAACATTGAGTTTTATCAGCTCCTTATTAATTAATGTCACCAACCTGCTAGACGTTTTAAGTACGTCGTTTCGTTTAAGTTTTCGCTTCTGTCGGCAGTCCCATGACGGCCTATTTTTTTTTTTCCTTTGTTATGTACAGATTTTTTGGGCTACGAACCTTGGTCGTCCCTATAATACCCTACCAAAGTTTCATTACAATCTGATCAATGGTTTCGGAACGTTTAGAGGACAAATATATAAACATTTATTTTTATTAATATAGATTGTTTAAAAATGGGCTACACCAGGAAAAACAATTTCCAACGATTTTTTTTTGTGTCATAAATACTTCAATAAAAATCTTATAATTACTAAAATTTTAACACACATTTCTGTAACACCCTGTATGACGGTAGTTGAAAAGAATGTTACATAATGTCCTAGAATCTTTTTAAACTACTAATACATAGTACAAGGTTTTCTAATGGCAAGCGGGTAACGATGGTGTCGATCTTACTTACTGAGCTCTTACTTTATAACAATAAATCAAAATTACTTATGAGAACGCAACCTTAATATGTAAAGCCATACAAAAAACATTAAAAAGAAATTAAGTACACAGACACACAGACACGTCAAATTTAGAACACCTCTTTTTTGTGTCGGTGATGGTTAATTATTTGATATTTGAAAAAGTTACGTTTAAGCTGACGAATTTCCTTAAAGCAAGTGGTCACCCGAGTGTGTAGCCCCTCAATAACAAGGATATGACTTGACACCACCGTGATGTAGAATATGGGGCAATTTAGTCGTACAGACTCAGTACCAAGGAATAATCATTTAAAATCTAATTAAAAAAAAAAATATTTTTATGGCCTTAGAGGGCGTACGAGCAGACGGGTCACCTGATGGTAAATGCCTACCGCCGCCCATGGGCACCTGTAACTCGAGAGTCACAAGTGCGTTGCCGGCCTTTAAGGTGGAAGAAGGGGAAGGGGAGGAGGAGGGCCCTCCGATAACCTTCGATATATATTATCTTTATGGTTTAACCACAACTTTCAATAGCACATACTTGCTTTCCCAGTGAGGCTGCTATAATTTTAGCAGTAATCTACCAAAGTAGAAGATTGATAGTTCTTGGTCAAGCGTAGACTGACTCTTCTTTTAAAAATTAAAAAAATATGTCAAAAGAACGCATCCTCCTTTTTATATCAATTTATCTTCTTACTCTCTTGGAAATAATCTACAAAGAGAGTTTGCCATAATCATTTACTACGTAAATTGATAAATAAATTGATAATGGCAAGGAGGACGATTATTTTCGGCTTTGAACTACAACCAAAGATATCCAGAGCCAATAGAATAAGAAATCAATTACAATAGCAATAAGGTACAAAATAGCTTGCGCAGCTATATGTGCAGAAAAAGACATTGACGATAGATCGTACGGTCAATCTATTATGTGTCTTATTCTAAGGCACGAGAGCTCCATTTAGTTTGTCTACAATCTGAAATCGCGAGTTAAGGTAGTCATTTAAATTCATTAATTAAAAAAAAAATTTAAAACATTTAGAAAAGAGCTGATGATCTTCGAACGGCTGAACAGATTTTCTTAAAATTATATCTAAAACATTCTCGATCAAGTCACCTTTCAAACAAAAAAACGCACTTAAATCGATCCATTCGTTTGGGAGCTAAGATGCCACAGACAACAACACAGACATACAGACAGACAGTCGGGTTAAAATCGTTTACTTCTCCATAGCCATTTTTATGTACAATGTAAATTTAAATGATAAATATTTGACTACTCTATTCAAATCTCTTTTCTAAACGTCAAAACAATATGTCCGCTACTATTTCGTGTAAAGTGACAAGTCTATAAGATGATCATCAGACATAGGTACCGTCCTGTAATCTGAAAGTTGGCCCGCGAAGAGAACGGATGAGAGACGTCTGTACGTGAAATGAGAACGTTGAGATGGATGTGTGCTTGACTAGGATGGACAAGGTGAGAAATGAATGTATTAGAGGAGGCCTGAAAGTAGCACCAGTGGATGAAAAGTTGAGGAGCAGTAGATTATCGTGGTATGGACATGTGATGAAGAGAGTTTTATGAATGGAAGTTGAGGGGTACAAGAGAAGGTGACGACCAAAGAAAAGATGGATGGACAATTGGAGGGCGATTGGGCAGGGGAGAACAGCTTCCGCCATGGCTTTAGTATATTTAAGTAGGTATTAAGTTTTAACGCTTGTTTTGCGCCGTAGCCCCGTGATTTTGACTCCCCTCCACCGCTCTGTGGGTCAAAAGCTTGATACGCTTATGTACCCACCGGTACCCGCATACCATCGACCAACCTTGTGTTTGTGTATAAAAAGCTTCAGGAAAAACTATAGTAGAATTTCAACTAATGAATACCGAATTACCGTAGCTCAGTACCGGTATACCGATGTACCGGTAAATAGAGTTTCTGGTTACAAATATGTATTAATTTGAAAGGAAGTTATTAAATAATTATCATATTAAATATACTCACGTAAGCAGCTATTTATGGTTCGCACATATAACACTGTACAAAATGTTTGCAAAAGATTGACAATTACTATAACAATAAAAAAACGGCTAAGTGCAGGTCAGACTTGCACACGAAGGGTTCCGTACCATCGTCGAACAAAATATTAAGATCGAGCAAAAAAACCGCGTTTCTAGTAAGAGACTCTTTAATTTTTAATTTATTTTTATTATTTATTGTTATAGCGGCAAAAGAAATACACATTATGTGAAAATTTCAACTGTCTACCTATTACGCAACATGAGATAGGTACAGCCCGCTGACAGAAAGACAGACGGACAGCGGAGTCTGTTACCCTTTGGGTACGAAACCCTAAAAGTTATACGGCTTGATACATTTTCACATACAATCCCACTGCTGGGACTCTTCTATGTCAACATACTCGTATGTTCGACGCAAATCCTGTTCATAGTTAAACCAAAATTACATGGTACCACTCATAACATATTTTAACTTTTCAATAAAATAATAATTAAAAACAGACAATATGATAAACACAAAAATATTTCGACCTAAATATTGTAAAAATTCGAAATTAAAATTGCGCCATCCGTGAAAGTTGCCCGAACTAACATATAATTACTATACACCCAACATCAAAGTACAGTAGTATCGCGTAGAACCCACAGATGGCGTAAATAAAATAAATCAAGTCGCGGTCGGCATTTTTCGTTGCGCTAATATTTTTTCCGTCTAGCCTCGATCCGCCGATCGTCTGAAGTGTACGTGCTAGAAGGAATTTCGTTTCAATATTATGTATTTAGTAATATATAAGTATGTTTATCAGCAGTCTGGTTACTATAGTACAGGCTCTGCCTAGTTTGGGATCAGACGGCCGTGTGTGAGGTGTCTTAATATTCTTTTGCAGATATTTTTACAGTACATTATATTATAATAATATCTAACACGCTTAATATCTGTATATAAGGATTATATCAATGTACTTATAACAAATAAAGTATTATTTATTGATTTAATTATTGTTTTATTTGTTTATCCTCACTACGGCTGTTTGGGAAAGATACCACAGCATTTACATCTAAAGGTATTGGAGTGAAAAAAAACAGTAAAAAAAAACACGCGACGTGTCTTTTGGCCAAAGACTCCACCGCGCCTTTTCCCAACCAATTTGGGGTCGGCTTCAGTCTAACTACGAAACGGCCGAACTTCGATATTTGACGTGAAGCGACTGCCATCAGACCTCCACAACCCAAGTACTAGGCAATATCGAAGTTCTGTAGTTAGACCAGGTTGTCAGACTTTTTAGAGCTCCAACTACAGGGTGGCAACCGGAACCGACGGCTTAACGTGCTCTCCGAGGCATGGAGGGGTCCCGGATGTGTTAAGAATGGTCACCCATCCTAAGATTGACCTGGCTAGTATTATCTAACCTTGTAATGTGCTAACCTACTCGGTTACCACTTTACAGATGGCGTAAATAAAATAAATCAACTCAATGGAAAAGAACTGGGTTTATGATAAAAAGAGAGACAGATCGAGAGGTACCTATGCACTATACAGTTCTTGCGAAAATGCTTTAAAATTAAATATTCAAGAGATTTTTAGTTATCTATCAACTGTGGTTTATTTATTATATTTCATAATATCCAATAAATAATCTGAAAAGAATAAAATGGATGATGTATAAGTCTTCTAAGGTATGCAATTAATTTATATATTGTTCCCTAGATGGCGTTGTACACATTTATGTGTCGGTGTTAAGATTTTGTACAAGGGAATAAAACCTGGCCTACATAATTCGTAGGTGAGATCCAATGCGATATTGTAATATGTGTTATTCAAAAAAATAAAACTGTGTACCCCACACCCCTAAGTAGACCTTTTAGGGGGACTAGTCCAACAAATGACATGGCAAATGTCACAACTATGTGAATAATACGATATAAATTAAGCTGATGGGGAGGCTCGTCGCTAAGTGGTAACCGAGTAGGTTAGCATATTGCAAGGTTAAGTAATACTAACCAGGTCAGTCTTAGGATACCTTAGGAATTGGCCTGCGGGCGGAGAACTTTTTGGGGAAGTCATCGTCCGAACAGATACAGGCCCGAGAGGCAGCACGCAGTCGGCTCTCAGAGGAGTGCGGCCGACGGGTGATGGTCGCACCGGGTGACGGGACCCGTCTAGACGGGTCAATGCCTGTCGGGGGTTGCGGAAGAATGCAATAGCGATTCTCGCTCCCCTGGCAAGTAGCGGAACACCGGGGTGGTTTTTAGTCGGTACGAGTCCGAGAGACCCCTTCGCCTTCCCAAGGCGGAGGACATCCATGTAGGATCTTCCACATCGTCAAAAAAAAAGAAGGTCAGTCTTAGGATGGGTGACCATTCTTAACACATAAGACCATTTATCAACGAAGGCTATATAACGTCACGTTACGACCACGGGAGCGGAACATCAATGAAAAATGTTACAAAAACAGGGAAGATTTATCTCTCTCTTAAGTGACGCAGACAATGTTGCGCGGGTCGCGTGTAACGGTATACATCACCTTCCTTTCCTTTTTCCAATTCTCATTAGGTTCCGCGCAACATGTAACACTGAAAAGAGTTGTGGCTAGTTTATTTTATAGCGGGCCGCTTTCCTGACGCCACCCCTTCTTGGGAGTGTAGTCGTTTTAACACGAGAAAGAATATAGAAGGTAAAATTGTATAAGGAAAAATGGGTAGGGAGAGGAACCAAGGGTAAGGGATACCGCAGGTCAGGGGCGGCCTTAGGCATTGCGAGGCCCCGGGCGATAGATCTTTGCGAGGCCCTTGTAATTTGAGAAATTTGATTCTTGACGAAATATGCAAAAAAATTTAGCTTTATAGGAAATTTATGTATCAATTTCTTCACTTTTCTATAGAATTAGGTATTCACTAAGCCTTTATCGACTCTACCCTGTATTCCAACCCAGATAGCGGTTTCAGAGTTAAATATGTTACGTGTGCTTTTAATAAAGCACGCATAACTTCAGCCAGCAAAGGGGTTTTTCTACTTGGGTTGTGCGAGGGCGCGAGGCCCCTGCAAAAGCGAGGCCCTGGGCGGTTGTCCTGCTTGCCACCCCCTAAGGCCGCTACTGCCACAGGTCTCGGATGGGGAACGGGACTGAGACTGCAGTAGCTTGCAGAGGCCAGGGTTGTAACTATATACGTAATGTATAATTTACGGTTATTCTAATACCTATTGCCTGGTAACTAATCTCTCGTTTTCTAACGATCGTTGTCCAGTTCACTGCTGAGCAATAATGTTCAATCTGACAGCAAAAAAAGACAATGGAGTGATCCCACGGCCTCACAAAACCGGTAGTGAAGCAATGCTTGCATTGCTTTTCAAGTAAGGTTACCGGAGGCCCTAATCATTCCCTCTTCCTCTCTCCCTTCCTCGCCACTTAACCGTTCTGGATCTGTTCCGGAGCTATTTGAGTGGCCGTACTCAGTGTGTAAAGATCGGCCAACATATTAGTGATGAAGAATCACTCTCTTTTGGCGTGCCGCAGGGAAGTGTGTTGGGTCCGACACTTTTCATTTTGTATGTTAATGACCTAAGTCGGCTTCAGGTACCACAGTGCAAAACAATTACATATGCTGACGACACGGCTTTAATTGTGAACGGGGGAAGCTGGTTGGAAGTGTATAGTCACGCGGAAAAGGCCCTTTCTATTGTCATGTCATGGTTTGCTACTAGCCTTCTCACCCTTAATGTCGAAAAAACTAATTACATTACATTTTCCTGCAACTCTTCCTCTCAACCGCAAAATTGCCTTCAATTAAAAGCTCATACCTGTGATAAGCCAAATGAAAGCTGTAACTGCCTACCTTTAGTCCATACGCCTAGTACCAAGTATCTTGGAGTGCATATTGACTCTTACCTCCGCTGGAAGGTAATATTTGTAATGAAAAAGTTAAGGTCCTCGGCAGATACTAAAACATTAAAACTGGTGTACGTAGCGCTTGTGCAATCTTTGCTCAGTTATTGCATCCCCGTATGGGGTAGCGCATGTTCTCTGTATATGCTTAAAGTCGAAAGAGCACAAAGAGCTGTCCTTAAAGTTCTACTACATAAACCGTTCAGATACCCAACGTCACTATTATATCAAGAATGTTCAGTCCTCACGGTGAGACAGCTCTTTGTGCTCCAAATGGCGCTCCGTAAACATGTAGAAGTGCCATTTAAAACAAATAATAAACGCAGAAAGGACCGCATTTGCGAACTTGCACCACACCGAACAGCTCTTGCAGGTAGAAGTTTCTACATTTTCAGTTGTATACTTTACAACCGTATTAATAAAGAAATTTACATTCATCCCCTAAATAAAAATAAATTTAAATTAAGTTTAACGGTCTGGCTAAAAACGTTAGACTATGCACACACGGAATCTTTTTTAAAAACTCCATGTTAGGTTCCCATTCTGACGTCTCATACTGTCACATACAGAAAAATTTGGACAATACAGTCACACAAATACGCAAGGAAGGCGCTGACACCTGTGATACAGTGAATTTTCACTAGTACAGGTGACAACGTTGCAAACCACTATGTACTTAAACGGACTCTTGTTTCCAGTATTATTGTATATGTGTCAACTGTTGTATTTGCTAAATAAATTATTATTATTATTCTCTTTATTCATCTTCTATCATATAAATTAAATTTTTAAATATGTACATAAAAATATATATTTAAAAATATAAAAAATAGTACACCACCGACATCGGGTACAGGGACCAAGATACCGGTGGTTAGGGCTCCAAAGACAGGAACCTCCTCACTATACGGGCCGTGTCGAGAAGAACTGCCTTCTGCATCAGTCCCTTGATCCAACCGTCTAACGCGAGCCTCTTAAGGTGTTGATCGAGGCTCTTGGCTATTAATCCATGAGCCGATATGACAATCGGAACAATGATCGCCGATTCGACATTCCACATATCGACAATCTCGTGAGACAAATCCAAATATTTGATTTGTTTATCTTTTTCGACTTTCACGAGATTCTCGTCATGAGGAACAGCGATATCGATGATCATTGCACGGCGCTCTAATCGGTCTATCACCACTATATCAGGTTTATTTGCAACAATAGTTCTGTCAGTGATGATAGATCGATCCCAATACAATGTGGCTCGACCATTTTCGAGAACTGGGTCGGGCACATACCTGTAATATGGCACCTCTGAATTCACAAGGTTGTATTTAAGGGCTAGATGTTGATGTACAATCCCGGCCACTAGGTTGTGTCTGTGCAAATATTCACCATTGGCAAGACAAGAACAACCAGAAATAATATGCCTGATAGATTCACCGGGACGGTGGCATGCCCGACAGATGTCAACCGTACCATCTTTCAGGATATATTTCCGATAGTTATTTGTCATAACAACTTCGTCCATAATTGCAAAGACAAAACCTTCGGTTTCTCCGAAGAGATCACCGAACCGTAGCCAAGATGTGGACGCTTTTAAGTCTATATCAGGCCCATTTAGGGCCCGATAAAAACGACCATGAAGTGCTTTGCCCTTCCATACCTCCCTGCGCTCATTAGTACTAAGAACTACAGGTTTGCGCCAGTTCTCTTTAGCCAGAGCGAGCGGAGTGAGTCCGTTGTCCACTGCAACCACATTACAATGCACTCCCACATCAGTATGAAGAAAATATTCTCTAAGGTTGTATATCTCACGATTGTGTAAGGTCTTAATGTTTAAAAGTCCACGACCTCCAAACTTTCGAGGGATATACAACCTCATTACCGATGAACGTGGGTGGTGCATTCGAAATGCAGTAAGCAGTGTACGGACTCTCCTGTCAAGGGCATCTAGTTCCGTCTGAGTCCATCTAAGTATACCAAAGGAATACATCAGAACCGGCATGACCCAACCGTTGCAGGCACGCATTTTGTTACCCCCTGATAAAAGACTTTTTAGCACTTTTTTCAGGCGGCCAAAAAAGCGTTCCTGCAGCGCTTGTTTCATATTAGGTTCAGGTATTCCCAATGATTGTGATATACCTAGATACTTGTAGGTTTCGGTGGCAGACAGAGATCTGAGTTTTGTTGAATCGGAAAGTTCGACTCCTTCAGATTCCACTATCACGCCTTTCTTTACATGCATGACTGCACACTTGTCCACACCAAATTCCATCTTGATAGAGTTACTAAAGTTTTCAGTTACCTTCAGTAACGCTATCAATTGCAAATTAGTGGGGGCCAGTAGTTTCAAATCATCCATGTATAGAAGGTGAGATTTAACTAGATCATCTTTCTGCAACCTATAGCCTAGTCCTGAACCCTCTAACAGAGTACTGAGAGGGTTCAAAGCCAGGCAAAACCACAAGGGACTCAGACTATCACCTTGAAATATGCCCCGCTCAATCTTTATTGGTACATCGCTTGCGGCAATCTGCCGACATCCTGGATAGCGAAGTACCGTCCTCCATTGCCTCATACATGACTTTAAGAAAGTGCAAAGAGTTGTATCAATTTTATACAACTCTAGCACTCTCAAAAGCCACGTATGTGGGACCGAGTCATAGGCCTTCTTATAGTCTATCCAACATGTCGACAGATTCTTACGGTTACGACGCACCTGTTGGCTAATGGCCATATCCATGATAAGGAGCTCTTTAGTGCCACGGGTCCCGCTTCTACATCCATTCTGAGAAATAGAAATGATCGAATTTTGATTTAAATGTGTTTATTATTATTATTATTCTCTTTATTAACATATATAAAACATATAAATTACATTTTTAAATACATTATTATAAAAAAAAAAATATATTTAAAAATATAAAAAATAGTGTCCCACCGGTATCGAGTACAGGGACCAAGCTATCGGTGGTTAGGGTTCCAGAGATAGAAATAATATTATTATTATTATTACTTCCCCTACTCCCACCTTAACGGCCGGCAACGAAATTGTGACTTTTGAGTTGCAGATGCTCATGGGCGGCGGTAGTCATTTACCATCAGGTGACCCGTCTGCTCGTTTGCCCCCTGAAGCAGAGACTATAAATGCAGTTGAAACTGTGGGGAATGGCTATTCCAATATAAAAAAATATGTTCGATTTAATTCATTAACTTTACACATTCCACTTGCTTATATGACAACTGGAAGTGATAATACTGCATGGATGGCGCAATGATTTAAGTGCCGACGCCGCGCCGAGAGTTGTGGGTTCAAATCCCACACGGGACAAAAATTTGTGTGATCCACAAATAGTTGTCTCGAGTCTGGGTGTTCTTTGTGTCCGTTGTTTGAATGTTTGTGAAGCCCCCGCGACACAGGAATATTCCTAATGCGGAAGTTATCTTTAAAAAAATAAATGAAAAATAAAATACATAACGTCATAACTTCTAAACGGACAGCTTTTTTTTGAAAAAAAAAAAAGAAATTGAAGGTAGTTCTTATGCATTTCTTTAGTAACCTAAAAAAAATACCTGCAAATTCAAACGGTCATAAACGGAGTATTTTTTTTTTATTTTTATTGTAACTGCATGCTAAAGTCATGCCCTATCAGTGATTTATAAGTGTTCCTTTTTCAAATACAGGCTATATTTAAAAAAGGAACACTTATTTAACCGAAACGATAATAAACAGTAGTTTCGCTGCCGAAATTTATATAAAGGTCAATGACCTTAATAAACGAGTCCTCGATTTCGCCCCCGACGGAAGGGTAGAGACAGACTTCGCGCGACTCCACGTATGGGTCCCAGTCTCCAGTAACACCCTAAGCCGAGGTCCTAACCCCCCTCGGGGGTGCCTTTAGGCCGTTGCTGTAACTAAGTAAGTAAGTCCTTCCGGTTGGGAGCGCTTTGCTCGCCGTCAAGTCCGTGTATTGTAAACAGCCACTGGCCAATACAAATAAATAAAATTGAAGTGTCTGTTTGTAATGTCAAAATAATAGTTTTTTTAAGCTCATACAGGTATTAGCACGATACCTATGCCTAAAATCAGTTTTAATTTTTTTGGTCTGTCTGTTTGTTCCGGCTAATCTCCGGAACGGGTGGACTAATTTCCACGGGACTTTCACTGGCAGATAGCTGGTTTTATAAGGAGTAAATTAGGCTACTTTAATTTGGAAAAAGAATTAGAGTTCCGCGCAAAATATATAAATAATAATAATAAGACAATAATACACCCAGACACAACAAAAATAATCATGCTCATCATACAATTATTGGTCCTGGGTGGGAATCGAACCCACGACCTCTGGCTCAGCAGTCAGGGTCACTAACCACTAGACCAACAGGCCAGCCAATATATACACGAGATCAGAACACAGTTGTGGTTTTAATTTTTTCGCAACCCTTTAAGTAGTTCTAAGTACACATACACAAAATTCCATAGTTCCACAACAAGGAAAACATTATATTCTTATACCGTGTAGCCATCATTACTTTTACAATATGCTATGGATCTAAAGAAATAAACATCAAAAAACATAATAAAAGATTATTCGTCGCGCAGGCTCGGATATAAAGACAGTTACAATCCGGCCCCCGCTTCAAATACTATTAATTTAAATACCCGGCATTCCAGGCGAGCAGGGACGGATTTGGATATATTTTAACTTGCTTTTATCAGTTACTAGCAGCACCCCGCGGTTTCACCCGCGTAAGTCCTGATCCCGTGGGAATATCCGGATAAAAAGTAGCCTATATGTTAATCCAGGTCTCCAGCTATCTACATACCAAGTTTCATCGCAATCGGTTCAGTAGTTTGTGCGTGAAAGAGTAACAAACATCCATAGTTCCATACACACACATCCTCACAAACTTTCACGTTTATAATATTAGTAGGATAGTCGAGTTTAATATAGAATTTTTCGCACATAACTATAGTGTTTTGCTATGTCTTCGTATCATATCGAAAATGGATTATTTACAACGGACCAATTTAATGACAATGATTTATTTGTGTAGGTTACAAAGTTCGTGTAGGTTACAAAGTACCATTATGAAATTCAGACGCTATGTTTAAATTATACGCCGTAGAGCAAAAAAATGTCTTTAGAAACATGAAGGTATGTGCGACGGACACAAAATGCGTCTAAACACAGAACAACTTGTGGTTGATTGTACAAATAATTGTTCTAGGTGGTTTTAAATTTAACACGCGGTACTAAACGTGGGTGGAGTAGGTAGGGTGACTACCTAAACTACTGCAACGTCCGATTATTTATTTAAGTAGGTATATATATAGAAACTACTGAGCCAATTTTGACAGCCAGGTAACAAATGCTATATTTAATAAGAACAAAATCGAATCGGAATATCGAATATCGAACACAAAAAGATAAGATAACTGATCTATTTGTATAATTTTTGAAGTGATAACTTCTTATGGGAGGGTAAACCGCTTCGTTCCGTAACGCGTTACGGCGCGAGTCTGTCTGGCTTTCCATTATTAAATAGTTCAACTTAGATTAGTTTAAGTCGTCACTTCTGTCGGGCGTCCCGAGACACACGTTTTTTTTTTAAAACAAAACATTTTCCACAGTTACGTTTAATTAAAATTATGTTAAAAATGTAAATGGTAGTAATGCGCGGGCAATGTGACACTAGACGAGTTTAATAATTACTTTGAACGTCCAAGTCCGTCCCATTGCCAAAGGAGACAGCAATTTATAGCATTAGTAATGTAGGCCCCCCTCTATAGACTGAGAGCGGAATTAGCAGCAAATGGACAATCTTGTTCCGGACAATCTATTACCGAATATTGCACTGCGGATTTTCATATTGAAAAACCACCACAATTTTGAAGCTCAGTTTTAACAAGGTTGAGCGTACATCGCATTCAAAATGCTACAGTAAAAAAATACTGGATGTTGCCTGGTGGTCGAACTTCGACCATATTTTTTTGAAGTGAAAACTTCTTTAGGCACGTTTGTGCACTTTTGCTATCGGGAAAAAGCACTGAACCCGTGACCGTCACGCTGATAATACATATATTCATCCACTAGAGGGCGCTAATCTAAACATTGAGTTCTGTCAGCTCCTTATTAATTAATGTCACCAACCTGCTAATGTGACGTTTTAAGTTCGTCGTTTCGTTTAAGTTTGCACTTCTGTCGGCAGTCCCATGACTGCCTATTTTTTTATGTGTTATAGGGGGCAAACGAGCAGACGGATCATCTGATAGTAAATGACAGGGGAAATGTGGGGGAGGGGGGAAACACGCGATCCATGGTCATTATTATTATAATACTGTGGTCTGGATTGAGGTATATCAACTTTTCAGTACCAAAATCCTCGTAAATATTGAGATATTAACCAAAATACCAGACAGTGTGGTATGGCGATTAATTCTGCGTTGTCCGGAGTTCACATCAAACGCGTACAATATGAAATAATTTCATAAACTGATTCGCTTTGATCTCACAGGACAGAGGGTTGCGCGAGTCGGCGGGATGTGTGAAGGTTCTGTACATCGCAATATCGTCATATGATTGTAGACTGAGGAGATATCTTTGGCATTGCGTGAGTATATGTTTGGTTATAAACACGTAGGTATTTGTACGGTGGATAACTTTAAACAATTATACATAGAAATAATATTAAATTATATTAGAATCTAAAAATCTAGAATGAAAAAGTAAAAGAAAAGTATTCATAGACTTTTTGGAAAGAAATTCCTTATTGCACGTTACACTGCAGACGCTCGGTGGATCGGGGCTAGACGGAAAAAAGTGCTAGCGCACCAAAAACTGCTGACCGCGAGTTAATTTTTTTACGTTTATGTGTCTTGACGCTGACGCTCGGATCAAAGGACGAGCGGATATATCTTATGTGTGATTGTGCGGCGATATTTGCCAATTGTGAAAAGATTTTAATGGTTCTAATTCTATTGGATAGGTTAATCTCAAAAAAGCCTCTTAAAAATCAAAATAAAGTCCAAAACAAACATGGTGGCCATACAACTAATTAAAGTTTCAACTAAACAAATCTTGAAAGTAAATTTTAACCTACTCCTAATTGTCGTATAGAAATGAAACTTTGTATGTATATGTAGTTTGGAAAACAATATCATAATTTGACATCTTGGAGCTGATCTGATGATGGAGCCAGGAGGTAGATAGTGGAAATCTTCGGTGGCTACTAGTAAACCACTCAAGTTTGGGCTCATATGATTGGTTTTGACGAGTCCAACAGATAAGGCTTAGTTACGATGGTCTGATGATGGATCCAGGAGGTGGACAGTGGAACTCTTTAACTTTTTATTTCTTTTTCCTTTTTCTATATTATTAATGAATGAAAGTAAATTATTTCGCACAAAATTATACAGAACTCTTCATTCATTCATTCGATTCCATAGATGCAATATTTACTATCAATCCTATTGTCCGTAAGAGCCCTCATTGCGCACGGGACCCAAGAAATATCCAATAACAGGGAGCGGTGTACCAAAGCATACCGCGGCGCTTGGGGTTGCCTAACGTAAATAATATTTGTTACCATAAATCATATTTTTTAGTAGCGAATGTATTACAACATGCTTTTCAATGCTGCCTGTGCTTTATAGAGGACAAATGAAATAAGTACTATTTTGAAAACGAAAAACAATCATGTGGACTCCAACGTAAAGATAAGGGCCTAGGTAGATATACCTACAATTGTGACGTCCCGACGCGGCGGTAAAATCTTACTTTCTCTCAAAACCGATGGTATCAATTCTATTTTTTACAAACTTTGTGACAAACAAATTATTCATCTACCTTCTGTTTTTTTTTTTTAAATGGGTAACTAGTTATATGTATGAAAAGTAAAAATCAGAGCATGCGGTATTTGCTCATAAATGGTTGTATAATTAGAATAAGTGCATGAAAATAATAATTGTAACAACTGTCAGCAAACAAATAAATAAATTATAACATTTATACAGTTTTTTTTTATTTCAAATAAACGATAATCGAAGATAACGATAATGAAAGACGTGGAAAAGCGGTATCCTCGGCAACACTAAGGTGACGTTTCACAATATGGCAGTTCTTATTTTAAAAACGCGCCAAAAAATCCTTGACGAGATGGCATTTAGAGGCAAAGGTAACTAACTCTACGATGGCAATTTGATAGGTTGAACCAACAACTGGCCAGTTGGTTAAGATCTCGATAAAAAAAATTGGGGTTCCATTCATCCGAATGAAAAAAAGTATTATAGGAACACTCGTTCGTCTGTCTGTTCTTCTGTCACAGCCAATTTGCTCCGAATCTACTGGACCGATTAAGTTGAAAGGTACACATATAGAAAAGAAAGAAAGAACAAGGCATTTATTTTAGTGCTAAGACACAAGAGAAAAAATAATTATTCTAATAATGTAAGTACTTATATCTATAAAAAATAAAAACACAAAAAATCGACATACAGAAAATATAATAAGTACATATATTAAAAAGGAAACAATGGAAGAACAATAACATGTTTTGCGTTTTTACGAAAATAGATGTCCATATCAATTTCTATGACCCAAATACACATGTGCAACGTAAATAAATCAAGTTTGAATAGAGGGTCATTCCTGTTCGGCCAAATTAGAAAAAAAATGCAAACGGATGTGACATTAAAATAAAAAAAAGTGAGTGGTTTTCATATTCATTAAAGACTAGCGGCGCCCTGCGCTTTCACCCGCGTAAGTCCCGATTCCGTGGGAATATCGAGATAAAAAGTAGCCTATATGCTAATCCAGGTCTCCAGCTATCTACATACCAAGTTTCATCGCAATAGGTTAAGTAGTTTTGGCGTGAAAGAGTAACAAACGTCCATCCAAACTTTCACATTTATAATACTAGCAGCGCCCCGCGGTTTCACCCGCGTAAGTCCCGATCCCGTGGGAATATCGGGATAAAAAGTAGCCTATGCGTTAATCCAGGTCTCCAGCTATCTACATACCAAGTTTCATCGCAATCGGTTCAGTGGTTTTTGAGTGAAAGAGTAACAAACAGCCATCCATCTATCCATCCATCCAAACTTTCACATTTATAAAATTAGTGGGATATACTGTTTTATTCACGTGTGTATTTCAAAGATGCCCAATTAGTTTCGGACACCTTTTTCAAGGGGCGAAGCGTCCTACCGCGACGCTGTTGGGCATCCCCGAAATACACCAGTGAGTAAAACCTTCGATCATATACAGGGTGACTGACAATGTGACACTTAAATAAAGATTTTTTTTATTATGGCATAGGGGGCAAATGAGCAGACGGGTCACCGGATGATAAGTGACTACCGCCGCCCATGGGCACTTGCAACTCAAGAGTCACAAGTGCGTTGCCGGCCTTTACGGTAGGAGTAGAGGAAAGGTGGAAGAGGGGAAGGAGAGGGGGGAGGGAAGGGGTAGGGCCTCCGGTAACTTCATTCACTCGTCGAAAATCAATGAAAGCATTGCTTCACTGCCGGTTTTCTGTGAGGCCGTGGTATCACTCCAGTCGAGCCGGCCCATACGTGCCGAAGACGTGGCTCTCCCACAATAAAAAAACTATCCGATTAAAAATTATGACCGTTTGGATTTCCAGGTATTTTTACATCCGTTTCTCATGAGCTTTTATGAGAAACGGAGGTGGAATGTGCAAACATTAAATATTATAATCCATTTTATGTCATTGCGAGATACAGGTAAAAAATCAATTCTTATCAAGATTTTGACTTTTATGGGAGAAATTAGATTATATTTGAGGAAATAAATAGTAAATAATTGAATTCTGTAATCAAAATATAAATACACATCCCAGAAAACAAGAAAATGCGTATTTACTTTGGAGTTACCCTTGTTCGTTAGAACAGGGTGAGATTTAGCTATTATTGAAAAAGCAAGGCGAGGAGTTAACTATGTACCTTAGTTGGGGATACGATTTTTATAAAGTTCCACCATTTAAGTACCATTAAATTTACTGTAAATTTAATTAAACCCGTAAAATCCGGGAGATGCGATGAGAAACTTTTGACGTGTCTAAGTCAACTGACGGCCATGTTGCATAAATGGAGTTTGCTCATTGGTTCAAATGGATTTGCCTTCATCAGGTAAAAAGGTCCTAATGGATTAGACTTGGTTTGATATAATTTGTAGATTTTATTTGAATTTTTCTTCAAATTTAAAGGGGTTTAGGTTTATTTGGTAAGATAGGCAAAAAGAAATATTTTTCAGCAATCTCGGCGCACCAAAGAGTCAAATATTTTATTTTATGGATTTACCCACATTTGATGTTACGCGACACAATTATGTTACACATTAGCAGTAAATTAATATTGCCATATCCACTTTATGTCACCTCCTTGGTTTTATTCAGTGGCTCCGTGTTCATACCGGCCGCCATTTTGTGCTGATTAATTATTATGTACACATTTAATAACGCGGCTTTGATAATAACCGAATTGTAACGAATTGTGGTCGCGCAAATAAATTGTGTGAAATTTAATAATAGGTTTTGATGTAAAATAATTTGCTTGGTGGATTATATTTTGAAGTGTAGGTATTTTTGTGATAACTTTAACACGAAAATAATTTATATTATTAAAAAAAATAATATGTACTATTTAAAATCTTTAACTTTACACATTCCACCTGCTTTTAGGAGACACGGAGGTAATTACCGGATAGTTCTTTTTTATAAATTATTTTTGTGACTGAATGCTAGAGTCATGCCCTTTCAGTGATTTAAGTAAGTGTTCCATTGTCTTATACAACTTGTATACTGGACACGTGTAGCTTTTTGTGACGGTATTCGCATTTTTAAAATTTGTAACACATATTGATTAAACATTTTAGCTTTCTGCACTTCTTCTATATTTTATATATAAAGTATTAAGTACTAAAAAATTTCACATTCCTCCGTGCGCGAAATTTGCTTAAAATGGGTACCTACAAGTTATTATCTTTATGAATTAATTCTCGGATGGACATATTATAAATTACACCGCGCTCTAGGCCCAAACTAAGCAGTACTTGAAAACTTATAGAAAAACTTAGTTTTTTTTGTAAATATTTGCACTGAACGGTAACCAAACTCGCGACCTCAGACTGCAGTCGAATGAACTGCCGCAGCTCAATAGACGTCGTCGTTCCCTATAAGTTAAGTTATATTTAATGCCTTAATATTAATTAGTCAGTTATGTACTTACAAGTAAATCTATGGCATGTAAATTGATATAACGACGTATGTAGGTTCGATATCCGAGCGGCAATAACTACACTATCTCATTATGTGGTGTGCGGCACCTACTGAATCATGAAGAACAAAGTAAACTGTGGAGCCGCCCGTCCTTTGTTGTGACTAAAGTAATTTTCACTTACGTTATAAAACCAAAAGTTTGGGAGCGCGTGCGTGTGTATATTTAAGCGTGTATGTTACAAAACAGCAACTTTTTTAATATTGAAAGATATTTTAAGTATAATAAAAGCCATTCCTGGTAGTGCTGGAATGGAAAGAGACCATAGGCTTACGTTAAACGCATACCATTAAGCGAGTCGTATGCTTGTTTGCCACCAAAGCGATATAAAACAGAGATGCGTCTTTCGATCTGTGAAATCATTCGTTTTCAGTATACTTTTTATTACATTAAATATATATTTTTTCTAAAATATGACTCCACTCCACTCTAGTTTCGTAAACACGCCAGAACCCTCATATCGCGGCCCAATAAACCGTGTCCTTTTGTCGTGAAGCAATTTGTCATCCATTGTGGCTCTCCCTCTTACTTCGTTCGCGAAATTACCCGATAATATTCGAAAACATGCTTTTAGAGTGGTAACACGTGCCGATGGAAACAATTAAATGTTCTCTATGGTCAAGTGTCATGGCGGAATGATTGTTTTGTCGAAAGTATTTTTATATTTGATTTCTTAATCCAAGGGCCTTTTATTTTATTATTTATTTGAAATGTTTTTTAATCCTGCTGATTATTTATTTATAATTTACTGTTTATATATTATTATTACGAAGATAAATAATGCATAAGGCGAATTAATGTACAAGTCAAAGACGCAAATTGCAGCCTGCAGCAACACTACTGGTTTCTATGAATTTCTATGAAAATGATACCGAACAAGGCGACATTGAAGCGTACGGCCGCCGCCGCTGGCAGCGTCGTGGCGCGAAGCGACGGCGGACCGCAGCACCAGTTGACCTGTTTGGGCTTTTTCTTTCTTTGAATTTTTGAAAAAAAATATTCGGATAGATACGAACCTTTCAAAAGGATTATTAACTAAAGATGCTTTGCGTAAATAATGTGTTTACGAGAATTTTTGATCTGATAAATCTGTTATTATTAAACTCTATTTATTAATTATATTATTGAGCTCTGACAATACTAAAATCAAGTACCTAAAACATATTTGTTGTCAAATGAGCAACTTCAACTAAATACATAGGCACTTATTATAATTCGTTGGTTGTATTTCAGAGTCTTCAAGAATTTGAAAAATTTGATTCGTTATTGTTTTTACGTTTGTTATTATTTGTATAAACCCAAACGTTAAACGAAAATAAGTATAATAATAAAAAAATATATTTGATTATAATACAAAGTTCAGTCTAGGACGGGTGACCATTCTTAACACATTGAGACCCCTCCGTGCCACGGAGATCACGTTAAACCGACGGTCCCGGGTGCCGTACGAACATCTGTGGCATTCGTTACGGGTAGTTGGAGCCCTAAAAAGTCCGGCAATCTGGTCTAACTACAGAACTTCGATATCACCTAGTACTTGGGTTGTGGAGGTCTGGTGGCAGTCGCTTCACCTAAAATATCTGCTGTTTTTTAAGTTCGGCTGTATCGTAGTTAGATTGAAAGCCGACCCCAACTTAGTTGGGAAAAGGCGCGGAGGATGATGGTAATTATGTTTATTAATTTATGGTAATTATGTTAATTAATTAGTCTGGTTACCATAGTACAGGCTCTGCCTAGTTTGGGATCAGACGGCCGTGTGTGATGTGTCTCAAGTTAATTATTGTCGATTTTGTTCGTGGGAGAGCCATGCTTGGGCACGTATGGGCCGGCTTGACTGAAGTGATACCACGGCCTTACAGAAAACTGGCAGTAAAGCAATGCTCGTATTGCTTTTCGCCGAGTGGCTGAGGTTACCGGAGGCCCTAACCCTTCCCTCTCTCCCCTCCCAGCCCCCTATTCTTCCCTTTCCCGACTCCCGCCTTAAAGGCCGGCAACGTACTTGTGACTTTTGAGTTGCAGGTGCCCATGGGCGGCGGTAGTCATTTACCATCAGGTGACCCGTCTACTCGTTTGCCCCCTATACCATAATTATTGTTTTTTGCATCGTTATTCAGTATATTCAGAGGCATGCTTTTTAATTTTCTAATGTACTATTACACAGATAAAATCAATTGGGTACAATAAAGAACCAATATAGTGAGAGTTAGTGAGGGTTGTCAGTTTCGCCGATTACGCCACTTTATATACGAGCACTGATATTAGCAAGTGGAATGTTAATCACCGTTGAGACAGCCCTAAGTGAAGCTTTGACAAGGACCATTACTTAGGGGTGCCGCGAAATAAAATACGTTTTTTTTGTTTAAAGATTTTTTTTAAATATATATTTTATACTTTATTCGATGAAATATGTTTATAGAGTATTCGGCTGTAACGTGAACAGGTTCGCTTACCGCTCAGTGCAAATATTTTTATGCTTGAAAATATATTTTTGCATTAATCTTGGTGGTTTTTTATATGTAATACTAGCTGTGCCCCGCTAGCTTTTTTCCAAAATAAAAGTAGCCTAAGTTACTGCTTATAACACCAGCTGTGAAAGTCCTGTGGAAATCGGTCATCCGTTCCGGAGATTAGCCGGAACAAACAGACAGACAGATAGATAAAACAATAGGCAGTCATAGGACTGTCGACAGAAGTGAAAACTTAAACGAAACGACGAACTTAAAACGTCACATTAGCAGGTTGGTGACATTAATTAATAAGGAGCTGACAGAACCCAATGTTTAGATTAGCGCCCTCTAGTGGACTTCAATTTTATTTATTTGTTTAGATGTATGTATATCCGTGTTGTACAATCTAGCAAGTTAGCAGAAGTATGTATAATAATGTCTCAGAATACCCTACCCTGGTCCATCATAGTCTTGTAGTTATCAGTACACCGTCATCTTATTCAGTTAGGAGAGAAATAGATGTTTTCATTAAAATGGCAGATATACAACACCATGTTATTTTTGCTAGATTCGATTGTGACGTCATTTCTGTTTTGCCTTTTGGTAGGGTCATATCGAGAAAAATCGAGTTACCTTTGATGTTGTTAGCCCTTAGAAGCTAGAGTTATTAGTTGGCATTGTAGCATAACTACCTCTGATTGAATTTCGTACTGGTACGCAGCGGCGTATTCACACATTTGCCGCCACTAGACTATACAAATTTTGCCGCCCCTACCGGTCGGTCTATCTAATTCGATACCCCAGGACAAGACATAATAAATTATGTAGGCCCCTAATTTGCCACCCCTAAAATCTGCCGCCCTAGGCTTCAGCTTACTCAGCCTACTGGTAAATCCGCCCCTGCTGGTATGTGAGAAGCTTTACTGAATTCGATTAGTCTTATTGATTTATATTAAAACAATCTAAGATTTGAATTTAGAAAGAAGACAGAGGCCTGAAAGCCATCTGACGTCAACTGAGCTGGTTAATAGATAGCTCCAAAAGTTAATGTAGTAGATCTAAGTGAAATATAAAAGTGGCCTGCGGGCGGCGAACTTTTTTGGGGAAGTCGTCGTCCGAACAGATACAGGCCCGAGAGGCAGCATGCAGTGTTCCGCGTGCGCTCTCAGAGGAGTGCGGCCGACGGGTGATGGTCGCACCGGGTGACGGGACCCGTCTAGGGTGAGACGGGTCAATCCCTGTCGGGGGTTGCGGAAGAATGCAATAGCGATTCTCGCTCCCCTGATCATAGGCAAGTAGTAGAACACCGGGGTGGTTTTTAGTCGGTAAGAGTCCGACAGACCCCTTCGCCTCCCCAAGGCGGAGGACATCCATGTAGGATCTTCCACCTCGTCAACAAAAAAAAAAAGAAAAAGTGAAATAAAAAAAAAACTGTCATTCGTAGCACTGCACATCAGAAGTGAATACATATAATAAAAATAATAATTTATTGCAGACCAACGATACAGTCCATAGTGTTAGTTTTTTATGAACAATTTGCTTACATTATATACATATACAGATACATATCTATATATATTATGTATCTAAGCGTGACGGTCACGCGAGTTCAGAGCGTTTTCTCGATACCAAAAATGCCCAAGTTGCCTAAAGAAGTTTTCACACATATCTGTATATATGTATCTGAGCGTGACTGTCATACGAGTTCAGTGCTTCTTCTCCTTACCAAAATTACCCAACGTGCCTTAAAAAGTTTTCACTAGAGAGTGCTACAGAATACTTACACACTATCATACTTGGTCAGAGTTCGTGTTAAATATATCTAGAAATAATGTATAATATATTTGATTATCTGATTATCGCGAAACATAACAGTATGTCAACCCTACCAAACACAGGGGTGCCACGATCAAAAAGCGCATCATCCGATTGTGGATTTTCATTTTGTACTTTTTGTCATCAACCCTCCTTCAAGTATTCATTATATTTAACAGGGGGCAAAAGTTTAATATTGTTTGTCGTAGGGTGGCGCTCTCGTTATTGACTTTGACAATTATTGTAGCATTTAATAGAGGGTGGACGAACAATTGATGTACTTCTTATTTGTTTGGTTATGAATTTTTAGCATAAGGTTTTTTTAGGGTTATATTGCTTTGAAAGTCATAATAATAATAACTTGACACATCTCGGCCGAGTGGTTAGTGATCATGACTGCTGACTCAAAGGTCGTGGGTTCGATTCCCACCCAGGACAAATATTTGTGTGACGAGCACGATCATTTGTTCTGTGGAAGAACGGGTGTTATGTCCCTTTAACACAATGGGAGGATCCTCCGACCAGGCTAGGTGATCGTGCCTGGCGGGCCGCGACCCCACGGTTGATGTTGGGAAGTTGTATATATACTAATCGGCGCGAGAACTCTCAGAGCGCGATGCAGGATTAGTTACTACGTAGTTCAGCTCGTCTTCGGTAGATGATATTGGAGTTTCTTTTTGCTCTATGTGGAAGTCGCCACAGTTCTGTCTTTTTTTACGGTTTAAGGGGCAAACGAGCAGACGGGTTACCTGATGGTAAATGAGTACTACCGCCCGGAGAGGGGGGGGGGGGGGGAGGGGGGAGAGGGGGGGGGGTTAGGGCCTCCGGTAGCCTCACAGTGAGTGTGAGTGAGTACACCTCACTGCCGGTTGCCTGTGAGGCCGTGGTATCACTCCAGTCGAGCCGGCCCATATGTGCCGAAGCATGGCTCTCCCACGATTGTCTGGGAGTAATTTCTCTATAATACTTAAGGTATTTAGAAATATATATAATTATGTTTATCAACAGTCTGGTTACCGCAGTACCGGCTCTGCCTAGTTTGGGGTCAGACAGTCAGGAATGTGTTTAATAAAAACTACTGTCTGAATATAAACTTTAGTTTAAAAACGGTGTAAACTCGAAATGCGGTGTGCATTAAAAGAAAGTAGCAAATCAGCTGAAACGAGAAATGTTCTCAGACTAATAAATTAGGATATAAATGCTCAATATTGTTGTGATGAGACCTCCGCGCTGTTTGCATCCTCCTATTGGAATGAAAACTCCTTGAAAAGACATGGAGGTCTTAGCTGGTGGCGCCTAACTCGAATTAGAATAATTCGAATGTAGTTTAGAAGATTCAAACTGGATATAGAAGACGCTCGTGGAAGACTGATGTGACAGCTATAGTGTTTGTATACTCTTTGGTGACAGCCTGTGACAGCCTCCGTGCGGTGTGCACGGTCCGCTCAAGAAATATTAATTTGTTTCAATTAATTGAATTTATTATTATTGTAAAATACTCTTGATGCTCATTATAGTGCCAG
The DNA here is from genome assembly GCA_963859945.1 of Euplagia quadripunctaria. NCBI lineage: Eukaryota > Metazoa > Arthropoda > Insecta > Lepidoptera > Erebidae > Euplagia > Euplagia quadripunctaria. The sequence goes on from OY982586.1 coordinate 8,342,772, forward strand.
TTGTGTTCGCTTAATCTTTTAATTATTCTCCTCTCGTTAGCGACCATAAAGTTCCGGAAACCGAAATACCCCCCGATCATTGCAATATTATATTTTCATAAGGTTCAATTCATTTATTTATTAAAAAGTCGCTCAATTTTAAAGCAAACTTGCTAAAGCAATCATTTGTTTCGTTAACATAAATCATGAATTATTAAACGTACGGGTTTAGAAATGATAGCCTGCCCATAGGCTTTTGTCCGAAAAACTACAAATAGCGAGTAGCGATTTGTGTGTGAGTTAGAGAGAGTAGTTGTTGTATATTTAGTATTTTATTCGTTATTTTTTTTTACTTTTTTTATTTGAAAAAAGATAACTCCCGCATTAGGAATGACTCCTGTGTCGCGGGGGACTTTACAAACATACAAACAACGGACACAAAGAACACCCAGACTCGGGTGGGAATCGACCCCACGACCTAGCAGTCAGAGTCACTAACCACTAGGCCAATAGGCCAGTCAAATTTTACTTTCTATTCTATTAAAATATTGTAAACAGCTATACGATAAAGTAATTTAATGTGACTTTTTGGATGTCACATCTATATATCACATTTTGAACATGCATTTTATTCCACGTAAATAAACTTAATTATATGTTTCGTTGATTTTTTAGCTATATTGTTAAACTAGCTGACCCGCGCAACTTACTTAATTATTACAAAAGTGGAAGTTTGTGTGGATGGATGGATGGATGTTTGTTACTCTTTTACGCAAGTATGACTGAACGGTTCTGGATAAAATTTGGCACAGAGATAGATTATAGTATGAAATATATGTAATAAAGGCTACTTTTTATCCCGAAAAAATTATAATAATTACAATTTATTGGCATCAGGAGTACAGTACAGTTATTTATATAGATTACGTAAGAAAAAAATAAATCTAAAATGATAATTAATCAGTGATCCCTCTTGACGTATATTAATACGGGAAGAGAATTCTTTGTACCCCTTTTTAAGAAAAGTTCGAGAACGTAGGAACGTGAATTTTGGAATATTTACAGTTTATATATAGAAAAAGTGCAGGAAGCAAAAATTTTTACACAATATGTCTTACAACTTTAAAAATTACGTGAAAACGGCACGGAAACTACACGCGTCCAGTATATGCGTTGACCTGTCATCGTAAGTAAGTCTATACAATCACAGCTCAAGTTATACTGGCCAATGAAAAAACCATGGTCGAAATTCGACCACCACGCGGTTTCTAGTATAGATAATAAGTTCACACATCTCACTCATGGCCGTCTAATGATCTAATCCCAAACTAGGCAGAGCCTGTACTATGGTAACCAGATTGCTGATAAACATACTTATATGTTTCTAGATACATACATATTATAGATAAATTACACCCAGACACAGAACAAATGAGTATAAAACGCATGTGTGTGTATGTGTGTTATTATGCTTGGGTATGGGGTGTGCGCGTATGTTGTCATATGAGAATATGTGTTTGTGTTGGGCTATTTATACGGTAATTTTAGCAGCTCTTCCGTGTCGTCATAATTTAGGGTAAGTAGATATTCTTTTATTATATTTTACATTGATTACTGTTAAGGGAATGTATTTTGAATGTGCTGTGAAGCATATTGTACAGTTCCCGTGCGAAAGATCTCACCAAAATTTCCACGCGAACGAAGTCACGGGCAGCATGCAGCTAGTACAAAATACATCGAACAGAAGAAGACAGAACCCATTAGACTCCATTCACTTTTCCGCTAACGGTGAGACCAATGCCTCTACTGTATATTTTGCTCTTCTAACATTCAGTTATTGGATATTTTGATGGATAACTATAGTTTTATGGTTTCCATGGATTTGTGGCCTTAAAGATTATTTCTATTGGTGAGATGTATGATTGTAGGAAATAGTTAAATATTGAACGGATTAAATCATAATACTTAGATTTAAAATCTATACTTAACTAGCTGACCCGACAGACGTTGTTTTGTCTTAACTATGAATATTGAATTCGAATTTATTCTAAAAGCATAATTCCGACCGATGCATCTGTTTTAAACGATATTTGCATTCTTTCAATCGCGCCAACTGTCAAACGACTGTCAGTTATGTATGTCAAAAGTAAACGTAACCCTGTCGCAGCGCCATCTACCGGGTCCAATTGTAAATCTAAACCATTCTCGAATCCAATTGAAGACACACAAAAATTCATTAAAATCTTTCCATCCGTTTAGGAGGAGTTCAGTAAAATACACACGCACAGAAGAAAAAAGATATATAAAAAGTAAAAAAAAGCAGTATGTTACAGAAAGATATGGTCATATTTTAGGGACGTATATTAGACCCTGTAATTAAGTAACGTGAAGTGCCAAAATTTTTTGGAAAATTCATGATTTTTATTACAAAAATATTATTTTGACAAATTGAACTTGAAAATTTACCGATAAACCTAATATTTCGTATGAGAGGGCTTTCATTAACTAAACTATGGTTATTTAATACCAAAGATGTTCATGGAATGTCCAGATTTTTCTGAAAATGCCTGCATTAATAAATAATAAGAAAATCATTAAAATGCATATGAAAATTCAAAGCATTTTGTTTAGAAATGTGAATTTACACCTGGAAAAGAATATTCCAACAAAAAAAAAAAAATAGGAATAACAAAATCTTTGAAATTACCATGAAAATTCATAATTCATTGTTCAGAAATGTACACGTACACCAGGAAAATTATTTCCGAAATATATATTTTTTTAAATTCATTTTTTTTAAGCGAAACCAACTATTTATTGGCTACATATAACGCATGGTGATTTTTTAATATTACCTATTAACTACGTCTATGATTGAGAATAATATATTCATTTATTTATTCATTTCATAAACAATAAGCGGCGGTAGCGTAATGGCTAAGGCGTCGGACTTGCGATCCAGTGGTTGCGGGTTCGAACCCCACCCAGTGCACTACTGAACTGAACCCACTCTTAACACGAGCATTTAGCTTAGCTGGAGGGGTTAACAAGAATACTAGTAATGTGTGACCCATGTTACTAGTAATCTTTATAAAATATATATATATATATATATATATATATAAAATTGTGTTGCAATTGTACATCACTACATATTATAAAATAAAGTCCCCCGCCGCGTCTGTCTGTGCGCGATAAACTGAAAAACTACTGAACTGATTTTCATGCGGTTTTCACTAATAGACAGAGTGATTCATGAGGAAGGTTTAGGTGTATAATTTGTACTCGTGCGAAACCGGGGCGGGTTGCTAGTAATATCATAATATATTCAGGCACTTTTTTTATGATTTAAACGAGCAGACGGGTCACCTGATGTTAAGTGACTACCTAGGGACTAGGGACACCTGCAACTCAAGAGTCACAAGTGCGTTGCCGGCCTTTGAGATGGGAGTACGTTCTTTTCTTGAAGGTTTGATGGTCGTATCGTTCCGGAATTACCGCAGGAGACAATTTATTCCATGGATTGGTTGTGAGAATTTTGTCATTTCTTATAATGAGCCTCTTCAAGATTAAAAAGAAGAAATTATGTACTCAGACGGGCGACTGACAGTTCTCCAAAAATATATCTTAACTAGCAGCGCCCCGCGGTTTCACCCGCGTAAGTCCCGATCCCGTGGGAATATCGGGGTAAAAAGTAGCCTATGCGTTAATCCAGGTCTCCAGCTATCTATATACCAAGTTTCAGCGCAATCGGTTCAGTGGTTTTTGCGTGAAAGAGTAACAAACATCCATCCATCCATCCATCTATCCATCCAAACTTTCACATTTATAATATTAGTGGGATTTTAATCGTGTGGGCCGGCTCGACCGGAGTGATACCACGGCCTCACAGACAACCGGCGAAAAGCAATGTTTCGTTGTATTTCGCTAAGTGAGTGAGTTTACCGGAGGACTTCCGATACTCCCCGGTAACGCCTTTGTGAGTTGAGTTGCAGGTGTCCATGGGCGGCGTTAGTCACACTTATTTATTTGGTTCGCTGACAGTTGTTACATTTATAATTTTCTAAATTATTATACATATATTTATTCTAAACTAGCAGTTCCCGCGCGGCTTCGCTCACGTTTACTTATTTGTATATTTTGTGCGGAACCCAATTCTTTTTCGAAAATAAAAGTCGCCTAAGTAACTACTTATAACACCAGCTAGCTGCCTATGAAAGTCCCGTGGAAATCTGTCCACCCATTCCGCATTAGCCGAAACAAACAGACAGACAGACAGACAAAAAATTAAATTACTAATTTTTACTCATAGGTATCGTGCAAAGAACAATATGAGCTTAAAAAAACCTATTATTTTGATATTACAAACAAACACTTCAATTTTATTTATTTGTATGGAGTATGCATGTGGATGTACAACCATTTATGAGCAAATACCGCATGCTCTGATTTTTACATTTTAAACATCATCCATTATCTATCTATATATTAATACGTGAAGCGAAAACTTTGGATTTCTTTTTACGAAAATTGGGCGGACGGAGGAGTATGAAATTTCGCACACTTATAGTTTATACAGAGAAGAAGTGACGAATGCTAAAATTTTTTAACAATATTTGCTACAAAGTTAAAAAAAAATGCAAAAACGGGTACATACAGCTATGAGTGTCCAGTATATATTTTGACCTATCATGGTACAAAAGTCTATACAATGACAGGTCAAGTAATATTGGCCAATTAAATAAACCATGGTCGAAATTCGATCACCACGCGATCTCTAGTATTAATAGAACGTGAAGAGAATTCTTTGTACCCCTTTTTAAGAAAATTTCGCGAACGTTGTAACGTGAATTTTGGAATATTTACAGTTTATATATAGAAGAAGTGCAGGAAGCTAACATTTTTAAACAATATGTCTCACAACTTTAAAAATTACGTGAAAACGGTTTAATTAAATTACACGCGTCTAGTATATGTGATTACCTGTCATGGTAAGGAAGTCTATACAATGACAGCTCAAGTTAAGCTGGCCAGTGAAAAAATCATGGTCGAAATTAGACCACCGCGCGATCACCACATCAGGTGATCCGTCTGTTCGTTTGCCCCATAAAAAATACCTTCTCTAAATTTTGCGGGATTTATTTTAAGCACAATATACCTTCATATTTAGTGTAACATCTATTCTATGGTTTACTTACCTTGGTTTATTTTCTATGGAACTACAGTAACACTGTTGTTAAGTTATAGTTATTAGTTATGGTTATAACTGGACTTGCAGACTGCTCAGTCTCAGCTCTCAACCGACTCGACGTCAGGATATTTGTAGGAACCATGACGGGCTCTAAACCGGCACCATTAATGTGACTGACAGTCCTCTATGGAGAAGATGTCTTATGTCGCGGGGGAAACGGCCGCTCACGTTATCCTGGAGTGCGAGGGAGCGGCCACACAACGGGAAAATAACCTCGCGGGTGCGAGGTCGCTCTTATAAGCCTGTGAACGCCAAAGGAGGCTTCTGTGCTTCTGGAAGGAGCTAAGCTGGCTCAACTAGTCAGCATTAAAAAAATCAAATATCTGAACGCATAATGGACCCCCTATGAGTCTAAATGCGGAAACAGAAAATTTTACAATTTTTAAAGAGCCAATGTTATTTGTAAATACAAGTGGCGCCCCTATAAATTTGCCGAACTTTTTTTTAGTCCTCATAAACATATTTGAGGGTTGTTGCTGATAATTGAAAATCTCAGTCATACTTTATCATAGTACTCAATTACAGGTTTTAAGAGTTTTGATGGAAAATAATATTTTTTACATGTGGAACTGGAGAGCCACAAGTTTACATCGAAAGAGCCACATGTGGCTCGCGAGCTGCAGGTTGCCGACCCCTGTCCTACACGAATACCATATGGGGTCTTAAAAACATATTTTTTTGTAAATATGTACATATTAGAACCAGCTAGAATAAAACAAATAGCCATATTCATGTATTTAAATACATATTTGTACTGAGCGAGAATCGACGTAGCAGTTGAACGCACTAACCGCTACCGCACCAGAGGTCGTCAAATTAATTCCGTGCAAATAAATTATTTAATTATTTGATTTGATTTGTCAAATCAAATAATTAATACCTCATCCTATGTTCGTAGCTCTATGGTCACAAGTATCGGGCACAGATTATGATATTAAATTGTTTCATGAGAGACGGGCGGGGTGTGAGGCGGGGCGGGGGACGAGGTGAGCAAGACAACCAGGACCGTATTTGGAAATAAATATGGATTTTTTATTTATTACAGGTGTTAAAATAATACTCTCTTAAAAAGTTGTTTATGCTTCTGAATTGACTAAAAAATTTGTTAAAAAAGGTTTATAGCGGAAGATGGGGAATAGAATTAACAATACCCCTCGTCCTTAACTTTTTTTTTATGGTGTAGGGGGCAAACGAGCAGACGGGTCACCTGATGGTAAATGACTACCGCCGCCCATGGGCACCTGCAGCTCAAGAGTCACAAGTGCGTTGCCGGCCTTTAAAGTGGGATTAAGGGAAGAGGGGGAGAGGGGGGGGAGGGAAGGTTTAGGGCCTCCCGGAGAAAAGCAATGGGACATTGCTTCACTGCCGGTTTTGTATGAGGCCGGGGTATCACTCCGGTCAAGCCGGCCAAGCATGGCTCTCCCACGATTAGAACAGAAGAACTCTTCAAATAAAGTTCAGTTAGTTGCCTATAATTACTTTTAGCACATGATCAAAAGAGATGGCTTACTTTAACGAGACTTTATTTAAATAGATATTCTAGCCGCAAATGATTAAGGTTCAATATTGATTGCGCATCAGTACCCTATGCTAGGTTAATTTACCTAGAGGTAGCAAGGTAGGTAGGTAATCCTACTAATATTATAAACGCGAAAGTTTGTAAGTATGGATGGATGGATGGATGTTTGTTACTTTTTCACGTAAAAACTACCGAACCGATTGCGATGAAACTTGGTATGTAGATAGCCGGAGACCTGGATTAACACATAGGCTACTTTTTATTCCGTTATTCTTACGGGATCGGGACCTATGCTGACCGCGAGTTTGATTTACTTTATTTACGATATCTGTGGATTCTACGCGATAATTCTATATTTTGATGTTGGTTGTAAACTAATTAAACTTATTCGGCAACTTTCACAGATTTATTTAAACCATAAAATATATATATCGGATAAGCAAACGGAATACTATAATCATTAGCTATTTTGCTTCGTTGTTATCACCGGCCATTTTGTGTGTATGTAATTTCCACTAAAATAAATATGAAGTATAACGTTGTTATTAATACGAATGTTTCACCAAGTTACATGTAATAATCAGATACACAATTAAATATTACATGATTACAAATAAATAAAGTGGAGCCGATGAGTTTCGATGTCTCTATCAGTTTCGCCATTATCAGAAAAACTGGCCTTTTTGTCAGACATCTTTGCAACTTCATCCGGCATAGAGCCGCTCCAAAGACAAAAAAACAATCATAATATAAAAAGTTTGCAATGCTAATTCAATCATAAACAAAACATTAAACACGATATCCAGACTCAACCAGCCCGAACAGCACGCACCGTCATATTTATATACAGGTTGTAAGAAACACGTACCGAATATTGAAATTGTGTATTCAGTCCATCACTCTGAGTTGAAAATCATTGGAATTTTCTGCGGGAAAATTCATAATTTTTTATAAATCACAATGAGTAAACAGAATTTTTTACCAAAAAAAAAACATTAATAAATACCATATACCATACGGCCAAAAATTGCAATGTAATCAATTAAACAACATTTGTGTAATCAGCTGCTTCGACGGCGCCGTACGTTTAAGGTCATTCGCCGTACCGCACAAAAAGAATACCGCGTACACTGCGTAGCGCCAAATTAAACTAATGACAATAAATCCTTAATCTAGCACTTTTATGATGAACTGACTTTTGTATCGTGATAAGTATAAATAGAAGGAGGTTTTTATAAGTTCGTTCCAACCGGATATCCTAAAGTCACCTCACGCGTTTTTTTTGTACTGTGCGCTACGGGTAGTAGAAAGAAAGAAAGAAAGAAAGAAAAAGTATTTATTTCTTAATAAGTAACGTTCGTGCTTACAGTATAGGTATGAAACATTAAAAAAAAAAAGAAATACAAATAAAAATAAAGAAAAAAAAAATTAAATAGAGTGACAATTGCCTTGCACGTCACTTATTGAAATTGGTCACCTGTGACTACAAACCGGGAGCACAAATAACCCAAAATCAAAGTACATCCCGCGTGTTTACCCTTATCGGCCTTCCGACTAACGTTTGCGTTATATGTACGTACATATACTTGTTTTGTCATTCGTGTCGCACTCATTATTTCTACGTACCCAATCATAAACAGCTTTCTTTTTAAATTTGCCGCTTTAAACTGCCAGGCGCGCCTTCTTCGGCATTGACTAATCGCTCATAAAGACAAGTAGGTACGGCAATTACACGATTACCCGCATGTACTCCCACTTTGCGTCTTCCATACCTCGATAACAGACTACTTTGACACTTGTTCTAAGTAGGGGAAAGGGCATAACGGGGACGCGAGGCACGACGGGGTCACACTCAGATACAAGTAACTAAGCACAATAGAGTTGTGGTGTTGGCGCTAATAAGCTGCCATTTTGCATCAGTCTTTAGTCTAATTGTGGCAGGTAAATAGACGGCGCGCGTCGTTTTTTATACCAATTTTTTTTTAATTTTGAATGAATACGAAAACACATGTAAAAAGGTAAGCGTTTGGGCTACTACTTTCGTTTTTTTATTGTGCTTTTCTAGCTACTTATTGATATCTTTTGAACAAAATGACTCTAACGGTCGATTCGTTTTTCTTTCATTACTTAAAAATGTGTTAGATGTGGCGTATAAGGGGGAATGGCTCTGGGGCACGATGGGGTACATTGTTCCCCGTAACTCTTATGAAAGTAGGCTGAAGGAAAGATCTGTTCATTTGGTAACAATTTATTTTGTTTTAGGTAATAAAATGGTACAAACGTACATAAACAAGTAGGAGAGGCAGTTGGTCTGCGGAGATCATGTAACAGGCCATTGATGCAGTTTTGAGCAAAACAGCGAGCTACAATAAAGTTTCTCAACTGTACAATGAGCATTGGGTAGCCTGCCAGCTATGTGGACGTTGGACTCATACAACCTGTGCAGGTTTTGACGACGAAAATATGGAAGAATACCACATCTGCATTTACTGTGTGGCAAAGTAACCGAGTACCCCGTCCTGCCCTTACCCTGGGGCACGATGGAATTTTGTTAAGGGTTTCTCTCACCAAAAGGTTGACACCAAGAGGTTCACCAAGAGGTTTATTTCACAAAATTATATTCGAAATGCTAGTTTAATAAGTAACCTAAGTGTTCTAGTAATTTTTAAGTAATAAAATTTCTTGATTTTATTTTTATTGTTTATTTCCCTTAACGTCCCCGTTATGCTCCCCCTTCCCGTACATCATTTTCAATCATAACGTTACATTCAGCCACAACTGTACTCTTCTTAAAAACTCTAACTTTTGTCTTACTTCAATATTTAACACACCATTTAAAACACACCTTTCAATATTTTCAAAATCCGTACCTGCCTCAATCAAAAGCTTTTAACGACCGCAAATCACTGCCAAACCACACCCCCGCAATCTGGACACGCCCCTTCCACGCATGCGCACCAAACACCAATAAGATCTGCAGAAAACAACCCCTCTCCTAAGGGTAGTTACCACCCCCCGATTGACCATAGACGATGTCATTTTTTCTCCACCAAACCGATCGCTTGTAGCCCCGCCCAAACAATTTTAAATTTGTGCCTTTTTAAATCTAAACCGCAACCAATATAGCTCTGATAGTCACTTCGAACAGTCGTCCGACTCAACTAACTAATTAACTAAAAAATATAAATTAACTCAATAATAAACTAATTAAAATAAAGTGTAATGTGTAACAGTGATTAAAAAAATGAAATTAAAAAATTATAAAGTCAATTAAAATAATAAATAATGATGGAACAGAGGCAAAATTCGAATATGTATCCAGCGAATTTAACGGATTTACTAGCGGTGTCGGCGTATCAACAAAATGTCGACCGACTATCGGCGATATCCGACGGCGAAGACAAATACACTGGAGAATTCACCGACAACACCGACAGATTCGCCGAAAATGCTGATAGATCGTCGTCACCAGTGTCGACGTTGGACGACGGCGACAGTCAGTCGGCCTTTGGTGTTGATTTGACAGGAAAAGGAACGAATTTAGGCGGGAAATCTTTCACGATTGCCGCCATTTTAGGTTTAACAAATAGGGACGATAATGTGATGAACTTGAGCGTTCAAGAAAGGCTACAGCAGAACCAGAGACAGCTGCATAGTTACCTGTATGCTGGTCATGATGTACAGCGGTTGAATGATGGATTTTGCAGAAGTATGGTTGATGTGCCGACGGGGTTAAGGCAAGGTAAGATCAAATTTTTAAATTAATTGTAACACTTGTTCATCGTGGCAGCCATTCACTGCGCTTGCCTTTTCGGTATTTTTCTGTGTCTAAATACCACATCAGGTCAAGATTTACTAGGTACGTCAAAAGAGATATTGACTACCGAAACCAGAAAACGCGATATGTGACCTAAAACCACAAGGGATCAAAGGACATCAAGTCATCATCATCAGTCATCAAGTAATTATAACAACTTAAACATTCGCATATGGCATACGTTTACATTAACGGAAAATATCATACATTTATTATGGACTCGCTGGCCCCCCCGCGGCTATACACATATATATACATATTTATATTTTTGTACAGAATCCTAATATTTTTCCAAAATAAAAGTAGTCTAAATTACTCCTTATAGCCAGTGAAAGTCCCGTGGAAATCAGACCGCCCGTTCTGGAGATTATCTGGAACAAACAGACAGACAGACAAAAAATTCACTATTGATTTTTCGGTATAAATACCGTGTAAACATTCAGATGCATTTAGTAAAAAGCTGTTATTGTTACATTACAAACATACACTTCAATTTTATTTATTTGTATAGATTTTAATTAGAACTGATCTCACCCACATTCCTAATGTTTGTGACTCCTGAACATCAGAATCAATCCTAAAACCCCCGTGAAGACATTGAGCAATAAACTCTTCGAATTCCAATGGCAGTTACAGTATCTCAGAATGTGCAACGAAATTAATTAGAAGTAAATTGGAGGTAATATTAAAAATCCACTTTCCTCCTTAGCAAAGTCAGAGAAAAATATGCACAAGAAATTGTCAAATGAAAAAACCAACTAAAAATGGCGGCATGTCGCCACCGTATCAATTTATTTTCCGAAAAAAAAAAACACTTTTTTTCAGAAAAGGCGAAAAACTAATTACTATTGTACCCTGTGCACTGCAGGACATTTCTGTATAAATTTATGCTTTTCATATGCAGCTAGAAGAAAGATTTTTTAGTTATTTACCAAATACTTAACAATGTATGTACATTTATTTTGTTTTATTATTTTGAGTTAAGGCTGTGTTGGTCAATTTGGCGTCTAGCGGTAGATATTGAGGAATTCGTTGGTGTGCATAATTTTTGAGTTAGCTTCCTTGAGATCTAGGTGTGTGATATAACTCACGAATATTTACTCTTGTTGACACAAGATCTGCATGACCGCTAACCAATTAAGCATGTAAAGCGCTCCTAGACGATCATGCGGCATGACATGCGTTACGTGCTGTCATGCATGCATGACCATTTAATTGTATTGATTGATGCGAATGACATGCAAACTACGTACATGACATACACACTGCGTGCTGGCAGTTGATTGACAATTCCTTTTATTTTTATACTAGCAGCGCCCCGCGTCTTCACCCGCGTAAGTCCCGATCCCTTGGGAATATCACGATAAAAAGTAGCCTATGCGTTAATCCAGGTCTCCAGCTTTCTACATACCAAGTTTCATAGCAATCGGTTCAGTGGTTTTTGCGTGAAAGAGTTACAAACATCCATCCATCCATCTATCCATCCAAACTTTCACATTTATAATATTAGTGGGATTTATAAATTTATTTATTTATAAATCTGCTTTGACAAAGACATTTCCATACCAGCGCAGAAGACCTTTTCACTGTACTATCTATATCGACTGAATAAAATGATTATACCAAGCGAATTATCATGCTGCGTGATAGACTCTCGTTAAGTCCTTCATGCAGCATGATGATTCAGCATGTCATGCCACATGATCGTCTAGGGACCGCTTAAAGAAAGAAAGGAATATTTATTTTGCACTCATACAAAGGCACAAGAGATTCAAGAAAAGCGGTAAATTAACAAATGTTAATTAATCATAGTCAAATCATGACCCATAAAATGGTAGATAGGTCTGCATTTAACAAGTGGATTTTACAATTTCCCACAAAACCGTGTAATCGGTTTGACTGTGGGTGACGAGCCTCTATAAATCTATGTATTACTTATTACTATAATTATTATATCTACTATTATTACATAGGTGTTATTTATTAGGTACTAGCAACCCGCCCCGGCTTCACACAGGTACAAATTATATACCAAAACCTTCCTCATGAATCACTCTGTCTATTAGTGAAAACCGCATGAAAATCCGTTCAGTAGTTTTTCAGTTTATCGCGAACAGACAGACAGACAGACGCGGCGGGGGACTTAGTTTTATAATATGTAGTGATAACACAGATTAGACACTTATTTACAGTCAAAAAAGGATCCCTCCAGCACTCAGGAATGACTGCTGGCAGCGTGTCATTCACAAATACTGAAGTAATACTCCCTTAACTTTTTTTTAAACGTGGCATTGTTTTTCTCCTGGCTAATAGCACAGCTAATAGCTTCCGGTAAGCTGTTGAGCTGTTCTATCCCCATAGTAATTTCTTATTCTAGGAACAATAAATTTACAGCTTGTCATTGATCTTGTATTATGTTTATTTGTAATCCGTGAAAGATCACGGTCCCCACTGCCACGATGTTTACATAGGTAGATATGTTTTTGTTTTAAGGTAAGAGGTACTATTTTACATATTTTAAATAATTTCCCATTGTTGTCTGTACAACTACTTTTAATTTTTTTGTTGACTAGTAGTTTAAGAAATATTTTTTGAAGTTCTTCTATTTTATTTAAATTGGTTTTAAATGTTAATCCATAGCAGTCGAGCTTAGCATTGTACTACTTCGGAAGAAGTAGCGCTGGTACTATGCTAAGACGTAAAATGATGTCCACGTACAGTACTATGTTTATTTTGCCAAATACTCAGAAAAGACTTCTTTATGTGTGGAATCCTCTACGAATCATCACCTGATTGGGCCCAAACGTGAAGGTGGTATGTCGGACTTGAACCGACTAAAACCACACAGTTTTTCGTCACCGGGTATTATATCAGGGGTCTCAGGTGTACAATAGAAAGAAAATCCATGTGAACTCCGGCAGACATAGCCGCCTGTTGAGCAAGGCGACCACTCCACTATGAGGTACGGATGGTTCTGCTCCTCTTATTTAGAGAAACGCGCGCAGAACACGTCGCGCCACCGACTCGGGCCTGCTTTTGCTAGGGCGCCAGACTGATGGATATCAGTCCGTCGCCCTCAGGCAAGCGCTCATGGAAGCCGAAAATCGTTGTGCACTCTCCGGCGTCTGGTGCGTTTTCTGCGGGACGGATGAGAATTATTTCTGTCCCGTTCCCTCTCTGCACACCCAAAAGTGGCTTAGATACCTAACTGAATACAATTTTCTCTTAAAATAACTTCGTTCCGTTACTAATAATGAGCGACAGATTGGTCTACTTCAAGGCAAGTCCTAGTCTACTAACTACTTACTACTAACTCTTAACGTTACTATTTTTTCTTTTTATGAGGTAGTGGGCATACGAGCAGGCATTTTGTTTAGAAATGTGAATTTACACCTGGAAAACCATTTTTTAATGAAAATGATTTAAACAAGAATAACAAAATCTTTGAAATTGCCATGAAAATTCATAATTCATTGTTCAGAAATGTACCAGGAAAATTATTTCCCAAATTTTTTGAAATCCATTTTTTTTTCAAACGAAACCAACTATTTATTGGCTACATATAACGCATGGTGAATTTTTAATTATTAGATACGTCTATAATATTGAGAATAATGTATTCAATTATTAATTAATTTCATAAACAATATAAAATTGTGTTGCAATTGTACATAATATCATAATATATTCAGGCACTTCTTTCTTTATGATGTAAACGAGCAGACAGGTCACCTGATGGTAAGTGACTACCACCGCTCATGGACACCTGGAACTCTAGAGTCACAAGTGTGTTGCTTTAAGGTGGGAGTAGAGGAAGGAGGGGAGGGGTTTGGGCCTCCGGTAACCTCACTCACTCGACGAAACAATGCAATCATTGCTTCGCGGCCGGTTTTCTGTGAGGGCGTGGTATCACTCCGGTCGAGTCGGCCCATACGTGCCGAAGCCGTAGCTTATGTACAACTGACAAATAACCTCAATAAATACCTGTATTTACGGGTGTAATTAAATTAAACAATTACTTTACAAATCTTTTCTTGCGCCTTGCTTGTTTTTGTAAGAAAGTATATGAAAGGTACATAGTGTTAAATCTTGTACGATGGTTTTGGGTAACTTTTCCAGTATTTCTTTTCCTAAAACCCTTATTAGGATTATTATTGACATTTAAATGAAATAATTAGTTAAATCCGTCCAGGTATTCTCAAGTGATGCGGTCGATTTCATTTTCTAATGTGTTGTTGGCTATTTTCCTTTATAAACGCCCGTTTGTATGAGATAATAGCCAACCGGAAATATACGTGTTCTGGCTGACCTAACTTCGTCCGCGTCTGTAACTTTTTTCCCATTTTTGCAACATTTTTCATTGATACTCCGCTCCTATTAGTCGTAGCCTGATGTCATATAGCCTATAGCCTTCCTCGATAAATGGACTATCCAACACTAAAATAATTTTTCAATTCGAACCAGTAGTTCCTGAGATCAGCGCGTTCAACCAAACAAACAAACAAATGCTTCAGCTTTATTTATTAATATCACTGGTGGTCGAATTTCGACCATGGTTTATTTCATTGGCCAATATTACTTGACCTGTAATTGTATAGTCTTTTGTACCATGACAGGTCAAATTATATACTTGACACTCATAGCTGTATGTACCCGTTTTTGCATATCTTTTTAACTTTGTAGCAAATATTGTTCAAAAATTTTAGCATTCGTCACTTCTTCTCTGTATAAACTATAAGTGTGCGAAATTTCATACTCCTCCGTCCGCCCAATTTTCGTAAAAAGGGATCCAAAGTTTTCGCTTCACATATTAATATATAGATAGATTACAAAGATGGCGTATAGTAGACACCGTGAATAAGGTAAAGCGCTAACGATTTAAGGAAAATTTGTGAATTTTAATACCGAAATCTTATTTTGAAACTGCCAAACTAAATTTACTCTATTGTCAACTACTGTTTAATAGTAAAACGTCACCAGTGGCGTAGCTAGGTAACCAAAGGCCCTGGGGCAAAAAATAAACTAGGGCTCCAACTAAACTATTTAAAATCGTTTGTTCCGTATTCGTCGTGTTCCGAATTCGACGTACTCCAGATTTGTCGTAATCTAGATTCGTCATATTCCATATTCAAGTTATCAAGTACGCAATTTAATATAAATATTGGTTTAGTTACAACTCGACTACAAACCTGATAACTTCTGGTTCTAAAAAATCTGGTTTATTTATATTTCGAATGTGGGCGAAATTTTCACTAGTTCAATTTATAGTTTGTAAGTCAGAGTCCGAGGGACCCCCTGAGCTTGGGGACCACGGGGCACTGCCCCGTCTAGCCCTCCGGTAGCTACGACACTGTACGTCACCGTATACAGTAGCGAAAAGCGTTTGTAGAGTAGCGTTTTGTTGTAGGTACCTAATTATAATATTCCTTTTAATTAAAAAAAATCACAAGCACTGTTTTTCCTAACAGTCCTTTATCTTTAGTTCCTATTAAAACTTAACAAAACCAAGAATGGGACGAGATGATGAAAGAAAATAATTTTATTTTGAAATTCGCTAACTCATCCCAATGGGCCGAGTTTGTTTTGGGACGAGATGACGAACGATTCATATTTTGGACCTGTCATGAAACGAAAAGTCTAACAATCACAGATCAACTTCTACTGAAAATGAATAGGTCATGAATATATTATTTATGGTTAAATATTGACCACCAGTATTAATTTACTATATACTAGCAACCCGCACGGGTGGCAGAGACATCTTCAACAATCATCAACATATTTCAATAAATTTACACAAAATCTTAACAAATTATACACTTAAACCTTTCTCATGAATCATTCTGTCTATTAGTAAAAACCGCATAAAAATCCGTTCAGTACTTTTTCAGTTTATCGCGAACAGACAGACAGACGCAGCGGGGGACTTTGTTTTATAATATGTAGTGATACTCATAGATGACATTAATGATATACTTACCAAGGACGTTGATGGAATGTCCAGGTTTTTCTGAATATGTTTTCATTAAAAATAGAACCCAAAGTCATTGAAATTGAGATGAAAATTCATAATTTGTCTGGGTGTCCTTTATCTATAATATGTATCATCATCCTCCGCGCCTTTTCCCAACTAAGTTGGGGTCGGCTTTCAGACTAACCACGATACGGCCGAACTTCGATATTTTAGCCATTAGACCTCCACAACCCAAAGTGATATCGAAGTTCTGTAAAACTTTTTAGGGGTAGTTGGCCCTAACAAATGCCACATATGTTTATATGGCACCCGGGACCGATGGTTTAACGTGCTCTCCGAGGCACGGATGGGTCTCAATGTGTTAAGAACGATCATCCATCCTAGACTGTCCTGGCTATATTACTTAACTTTGTAATATGCTAACCTACTCGATTACTTAGCCACGAGCCCGTCTATAATATGTACGTATTTAGTAAATATATAAGTATGTCTATCAGCAGTCTGGTTAGCATAGTACAGGCTCTGCCTAGTTTGGGATCAGACGGCCGTGTGTCAGATGAGTTAAAAAAAAAATTGTCGGCTACAAATAACGCTTCCAAAATCTGATCACAGCTTGTATATTTTCCAAACTATACTTTGTCTAATTTAGGATGATAATTTTGACAGCTCACGCCTATGAAGTTTTGTATTTGTTTTCGGTAAAATTATAAAAAATTACACCAGATAATGTCATACTTCATTGATAGGTACCGCCCACTTAGTGAAGTGCCACGCGTAACGAACAACCAGACTATAGAAAAACATCGTATTGATAGTGAGTATTCAATTTAGTAAAACACTTTATGTAAAACATACGTAGGTGTAATCTTTAAAATGTTACAGTATCATTGTCATAACACTGCCATCAAACGGATTTGGGCCCATGTCAAAGGTTTGTTTGTTTTTTTTTTCATAATTTTACCAACTACCTACGTTTATTAAATAGGTTCTTTAGTTTTTTTATTATTTTTAGGCCATGTAGCCAAACATAACATATCTCCACTATTTACGACTAACAAAATACCGACTTTATTGCAAAATGACTGTGAAAATGTAACTAGGGACGACTGAAGAAAATTCTTATTTCTCGTTTTATTTTATTTCTGTGAGCGTTTATAGTGATATTACTATTTTTTATTAAATAGAAAAGACTGTTCGTTTTGTATTGTAAATTTATAATCGACCATACAGCATAGTCATGCAACTATCGATTCCAAGGTATATGATAATAACAATCGAAAATCGATTAGGTTTAATAACGATTATACACTACCCTCATCCCTACCGTGAGCTGTCAAAATTATCATCCTTAATTAGACAAAGTATAGTAATGAAAGAAACACTTCAATATAAAACTCTTATTATGTGGATATTACACCAAAAGGGTTTAGAAGTTTAATTACTAGGTAATATTGCGAGGCAGCCGGAATTTAATATCGGAATAATAAACAAATTATTAATATATATATAAATATTTAAAGAGTGGAGTTTTCTGAGTGTGGATCATCAAATAATTTAATTAAGAATGAACACAATACTAACATTTTTTAAGAAAAACGAAACATAATAAAAACATAAATAATTTGTAAGTAGCATAGTTTAAAAATAAAACTAATTAATATTAGGCGTGGCAACCTTTAGTAAAATTTCTCACATTAAAAAAAAACCGGCCAAGTGCGAGTCGGACTCGCGCACCGAGGGTTCCGTAAAATATTTTTTTAGAAGAGAATTCTTTTTACCCCTTTTTAAGAAAATTTCGCAAACATAGAAACGTGAATTTTGGAATATTTACAGTTTATATATAGAAGAAGTGCAGAAAGCTAAAATTTTTAAACAATATGTCTTACAACGTTAAAAATTACGTGAAAACGGCTTAATTAAATTACACGCGTCCAGTATATGTGATTACCTGTCATGGTAAGTAAGTCTATACAATGACAGCTCAAGTTAAGTGCGAGTCGGACTCGCGCACCGAGGGTTCCGTACAAACCTGTAGGTATAAAAGTAAAAGGGGTAGTAAGTTTAAAATTATTAAAAAATAATATTATATAATGTAACTAAAAATTTACGATTCTCGCAATTTTTCCTTTATCTGTGCTATAAGACGTTGCTTCGTACCAAATTTCAAGATTCTGAGTTCACGGGAAGTACCCTGTAGGTTTTAATTCCTTTGCGAGTGTCGAAAATTTGCGGAAATTTGCGGCATAAACGGCTGTACCTTTTGATTGCGTTGGCTTAGAAATTTGATTTTTTCACAGCTCTAAGGGACAGTAAACCTGAGTATTTGATATAATTCCAGCTTGATACCTCTACGCGTTCCTGAGAAAAAGGGTCTTGACAGACAGACAGACCTTCGGACGGACGAACAACAAAGGGATCCTATAAGGGTTCCGTTTTTTCCTTTCGAGGTACGGAACCCTATAAATGAGTCAATGCATCTAGACATTTTGTAATCTCACGGTGGCAGTTTATATCGGATTCGAACTGTCTAAAAACCACATGGGGTCCTATGTTGAGTTAGAACTGTAAGATGCACAGGAAATTCCCAAAAAATCTCCTCAGAACTTGGGAGTAGGTATTAATTCTCACAAGGCGACTGCAACTAAACTCCAGATTTACCCAAAAGTTGTCATTAAGATCTTTATAGATATCCTCACTACCATAAAAACAAGATGAAACAGTTTTATATTCCTCCCCAAGTTAAGCGGTGACATATCTGACATTAATTAAAGGGTGTTTGGGTCCGAGGGATTATAATCTTGTCCACTTGTTAAACAGGTGGACTGACTGGACTAACTGATTAGGGAGGAACCCATTCTGTCAATTAAGGCACAACATGTTAACGAAATGTGTAGTAATAAGAATCTCGCAGAAGTCTCAAAATCAGATTTTCTGCGAACGGACTCGTATTTGTAAATAAGACGATATTTTAAGTTTTGAATATTGTGAACAAAACTATGTCAAAGAAAAATCAAATGCGCGAAAACAAACGAATCATTTAATTCGAAATACACAAGCCATTTTTTGACGTGATAACGTCTTATAAATCGATGAAAGCCGGCTACACGCACGAAAAAGCATGACTCAATGTCACGTTCCGCCTGAGCCGAGCGTGCAAGCTAGAGCGCGGAACAAGCGATAGAGAGGCACGATCGGCCTAAGCGTTCGTTTATTGACATTGATTTGATTTCAGTTTATTTCTATAACTAATTGTTTGTGATTATATTTAAACAAATTATTGAAATTAAATTTGTAAAAACTGTAAATAATATTTTAAAATTAAAAATTTATGTTTTTAACCAGAGTTTGAAAAATATTGTTTTCTTATGACGTTATCATAAAATTCTCGTCCGTAAACCGACTTTACAGACAACCAATTTTTTTATGGGATAAAACGAGCAGCAAACGAACGGCAAACGAGCAGACTGGTCACCTGACGGTAAATGACTACCTCCACCCATGGACACCTGCAACTCAAGAGTCACAAGTGCGTTGCCGGCCTTTGAGGTGGGAGTACGCTCTTTTCTAGAAGGTTTGAAGGTCGTATCGGTCCGGAAATACTGTACTGTACTGTGAGGCAAAACATTTTTCGAGAAGCGCACAGTGGTGGAGTGCCAAGTATCGAAATTATGGGAATGGAAATTTTGACACATTAAACGAAGGCGGAAAGATGCAGCTCGTATAAGTCCGATAAATTCCTCGGAGCACTTCCCATAGTACAAACGATAGAGAATGCAGAGTGAAGCTACAACTCTACGCAACGCCAAGGCGTCAAGCCGATCGAAAATATCCTGGCAATCGATGATTCGAGTCACTCTCTGTTGAAAGCGGTAAATTTGAATTTGGAATTCCAGATATTTGAGATCATAGTGGCCAGTTCGACAAACGCCAATGTCAAATGTAAATTCAAGCGGTGGTACCGTAGTGGCTAAGGCGTCACACTTGCGATCAAGTAGTTGCGGGTTCGAACCCCACGCAGTGCACTACCGTCGTGAACCCACTCCTAACACAAGCATTTACTTAGCATGAGGGGTTAACAAGAATAGGTACTAGAAATGTGTGACCCACGTTGCTATTATTCTTTTAAAAAAAACAACACAAAGACCTAATAAGTTAGGGAACGTACCCATACTACGTGACCCATTTTTTACAAATTTTTATATCCCTCCCCCATCTCGGTGACCCAGTGGCGGATCCACGGGGAGGGCGATAGGGGCAATCGCCCCCCCCCTAAGCTTCCTAAAACCACATCAAACTATATAAAAACTTAAAAAACGAAAAATTGTGTCCAATAAATTCTAAACTCCCTTGTAGTTTTAAGTTTCAGTAGTAAAACAATAATTATAGGACATAGTCAAGGTTATAGTTCTTTACGATTTAATTATTGATAAAAAAAACAATTAATCTAAAAAAACTTAAAAGGAACTTAAAGATGAGATAATCAGCATGTAAAAAAAATTGGTTGCCTGTAAAGTCGGTATACGGGCGAAAGTTTTACGTGACAACGACTTTGAGTGGTAAAATAATTTTAATGTGAATATTCATTCGTATAGTAGGAAGAAGGATGAAATAATAGTAACAATTTAAAACATTTATTTATACAAAGAATTATATTTAAAACATTTTATGTCTGTCTCTCTCGCTCTTAGGCGGGCTAACCATGCCCGAGTGGAAGGGACGCGTGCCTCTCACTCGCTCTCATTGTAAGCGCATAACGTGAGCGGAGCGTAACGCAGTTTCTTGAAGTGTCACCCGGCAAACCAATTTATAAGACGTTGTCACGTCAAAAAATGTAATCAGCAATATTTTTGGTTACGACCCCCCCCCCCCCTCCCCCCTAAGGCAGGCTGCTGGATCCGCCCCTGCGGTGGCCACCCGTAGTATATGCCAAGACCCCCCCTACCCCTCTAGTTTTCACGTAGTAATTTATAAATATGGTTTTAAATCATTTTTGCCGATAGAAAGTTAAAAAGCACTAAACGCCTGGTTGTTACCTGTGAGTTTAAAAAGCGCTAAACGCTGCGCACCATATTTGAATATAGCTCGAAAAAGCACGAGATTTTCCTAGAGGATATTGATTGAGTCTACTGAACCCCTCAAACTCCGCCTGTTCCACATATCCCTACCAAGTTATCCCCACTGGTTTTGGGGCAGTTGGATTTTTTTCCATCTATCCCTACCGGTAGGGATAATTGGAAATTTTATGACCAAGCCTGTTCCATATATCCCTACCGGTAGGGATAATTGGAAATTTTATGACTAAGTCTGTTCCATATATCCCTACCGGTAGGGATAATTGGAAATTTTATGACCAAGCCTGTTCCATATATGTCTACCGGTAGGGATAGGTAATTGGAAATTGTATGTCCATCTCCACCTTATATTTTTTTATTGATTTATTGATATTTAATCAATAAAATCAAGCTTCTAAGTCAACGCAATCAAAAGATACGACCATTGAAGCCTTAGATTTGACCAAATTTTAATATTTTGCAGGTAAGGGGTATATGGTACTTCCCATAGACCTAGAATCATGAAATTTGGTAAGAAACAAGGTCTGGCAGCACAAGTAAAAGCAAAAATCCGAAAGTCATTAATTTGTTGTTTTATCACACAAGAAAAATAGCTCTTGTGATTACAAAGTTATATTTTGCGGTTGGAATGTTCACTTTGAGGTACATCGATGTATGGGAGAATACGTTTAGAACCGCAAAGTTAAGTTTGTCTTTCGGAAAAGACGGGCAAAAAGTCTTCGTGAATTAATTGCCGAGATGGACGTACTATCTACATATAAGTTTGTTTGCTTACAGAACCCTCGGTCCGGTTTTTTTTTAAATAGTATTGAAATCTAGGATGTACATGTAGACAACCCAAGCGGCTCGGTGAGATCATGTTTCAGTTAATTTAGTCTTTAAAATGTTTATACTTTTTTTATTGTACCTACATAAATCTATACTAATACTAGCGGACCCGACAGACGTTGTCCTGCCGTAACGTAAAAAATATTATTCCTGTAACCCTATCACAGCGCCATCTACCGGATCTAATTGTACCATTGATCTAACCATTCTCGAATCCACCTGAAAATACAAAAAAATTCATTAAAATCGGTCCAGCCGTTTAGGAGGAGTTCAGTGACATACACACGCACAGAAGAAATATATTTATATAAAGATTATAAAGCTGAAGAGTTTGTTTGTTTGTTTTGAATGATCTAATCTTAGGGCCTATTGGTTCGAATTGAAAAATATATTTTGGTTGGATAGCCTATTTATCGAGGAAAGCTATAGGCTAAATAACATGCTATGACCAATAGGAGCATCAATGAAAAATGTTGCAAAAACGGGCAAAATTTATCTCTCTCTGTAGTGACGCAGACGAAGTTGCGCGGGTCAGCTAGCAGTTCATTTATTATAGTCCTATACGTGAAGACTTGAAATTGACCTTCAAGTGAATGTTGAACACCATTCCATGTTCTAAATAAATAAATAATAAAATTATGTATTTATACGGGAATTAACGCGATGGCGAAATAGGCATTACATACCTCTGAATTGCCTGAAGTTTGGACCAGATTGCACTGGCCATGGTCAGCCAGTGACCATCATTCATCCACATCCTATCCATACTAACATTATAAAGTTGAAGAGCTTGTTTGCTTGAACGAGCTAATCTCAGGAACTACTGGTTCGAATTGAAAAATTCTTTTAGTGTTGGATAGCCCATTTATCGAGGAAGGCTAAAAGCTATATAACATCACGCTACGACCAATAGGAGCGGAACAATGGCCATAAACGCAGGTAAGACTGCAGGGCCTGGCTTGTAAATGATAGGCCGGCTGGCATAGCTACCGTCGTATCAGCCGTATCAATGATACGGGGCCCCAGGGCTACAGGAGTCCCTAACGTGTGTAAGCAAATATTAGTAAAATGTTATCCACAATGTCACTTATCTAATCTCGTGCTTCCCGGGAAAAAAACATATAAAAACTGTCATACGTGCCTATAGAGTTTTCACTTCAGAAATGACAAAAGTCAAAAAAAGCAATCTCTTTTATTCCCGGGTTAAGCGTGCGCCCAAAAGTTGGCAACATCCTACATGGGTATTGCGGGATTCCCCCGTTTAAAGCATTTTTGTTTCTTTTGTGAGAAATCTTTACCCTTCATTTGGGCCCCCCAACTAATTTTGATACAGGGCCCCTCCAAGAAACGCTACGCCACTGATTTTAAGATTGCTTGTACTTGTTGCAGATAGTCCTCGACCCGAGATGAGGCCGCAGGTCGGACAATTGAAGACCTCCAGGGGCCACTCTATGACCTGTTCCAGCAGGTATGTACAGTATAACATTATTTAGATGTTGCAGTAGAAAAACCGACGATCATTTGTGCATTGACGATAGAGGCAGGCCAATAATCTGCTGTCAGGCTGATATCTATGGTAAATACTCACGTAGTCGTCTAAATACTTCGTTATCATACTGGAATGTGCTACCGACGTGACACTAATGAAAAAGAAGTCGAAGTACGAGTGTTTTGTTGCTTATAAGTCCAGTGGCGGCCAATGCTACTTTTTAGGTGGTGCGAGACTCCAAACTGGCGCTCTTAGTAAAAAGAAAGAAATGACCTTTTTTTTGTCCGTAAAAAATATTTAGGATACCCCTACTTTTCGATTTTTGCCGTAAAAAGAATTAGATGACCTTTTTTTTAAGTCCTCAACACCCTCTACTTTTTCAGGGTTGTTGCGCCCCTGATCTATAGTTGTTCTGCTCATTATATCGATTCTGTAACGACTCAGTGACTAGCGGTAGTTGATTTCGGCGCCCCCCTCATGACGGCGCCCGGTGCGGTCGCACCACTCGCACCGTCCTAGGGCCGCCCCTATATAAGTCGATAAGTCACTCTACAAAAGCAGGACTCACTGGCCTAGGGAAATTGAAATTCCTTATTTTAAAACTGTGCCTTTGCTTCCAGTTCGGGCAGGAGCAAGCGGATACGTACCATATTCACCCCTGAACAGCTGGAGCGGCTGGAGGCAGAGTTCGAACGGCAGCAGTATATGGTAGGCCCTGAGCGGCTCTACCTGGCACATGCTTTACAACTCACTGAGGCACAGGTGAGGAAAAGATCTTGCGTAAACGCTATGACCTGCGGCTGTGGAGATGGGAAGTCATTGGTTTAAACATCTTCTAAATGTATTAATGTAGTGGAAGTCACTGTGTTGAATAGGTCCTCGGTATATAAAATGTTTAAACCGGTGACTTCCGGTCTTTTGCACTATTTCAAGAACGTAGGTATTAAAAAGATTTGAAATCTTCGTAAATCTTTCTTTATCTGTTATCGCCCGTCCGGAAGTCATAAGGGGGAAATAATTTTTGAAACCCATGACGTCATCTTTTCTCGATGACTGCGAAATACTATATATGCGATGTGCTATAACAATAATCTTTTCGATTCCAGGTGAAGGTCTGGTTCCAGAACCGTCGTATAAAATGGCGAAAGCATCATCTGGAAGTGACGCAGCAACGACTAGCAGTGCTTCAGAGGCACGCGCCTCATGAGCGAGACGACGATATGTAGACTATTAAAGTGAGAACGAGATAGTGATAGTTTTAGCACAGTGATAAGAAGTGATGGTATATTAACTCTTTAAGAGCAAGTCAGATACCTATAGAAGTGAATGATGAAAACACTAAAAGATTAGGTGAAGAAGAAATTGTGACTTTTACAGTGTTACCACAACTTGGGCGTTTTCCCCCAAGTAGGAGAATAATCTGTCCTCATATCTCTCTCCACGAGTTAATTTTTGGAAGTTTTTGTTGGTTCTGAAAAGATTCTAGAGAGAAAATGAGTTCAAGAGTTTGCAACATTGTAATCAAGCCGAAAATTATAAATAACCAAATATAACTTTTGCCACCATGCTGATTAATTGCATGCCTGCAAAGCAAACTAAAAAAATATAATTAAGTTTAATATAATTTTTATTGTGTCCATAAATAACTATTTTGTGTACATAATAGGCATTTGACAATTTACAGAGCACTGATACCCTCTTACCATAAGGCAGGTGCTGCTCATTTGCCACCCTGTAATTTGCTTTAGGTACCTCCTTAACGTACAATAACGAACTGTACCACAAAAGTGTTAAACATATTGCCAAACCTCTACAATTGAAGGCGTAAACCAATTCCCAATTTCACTAATTAACTCCTAATTTTAAAGTCACACAACACACTCTATGGTATGAGGAATGAAGGAAGTGTGAATAGTTATGTACAAAGTTGTGGTATTTAGAAATAAGGAGTTAGTCTGAATGTAAAGAGAATTTATTTTTAAGTCTGGCAATAATCGCTGCAAAGGTAAATACCCAATATTTGAGATACCGGTATATGGGTAGGCTCCATATACCGGTACCTCGAAAATTCACATCACTCATAAACATTTACAGATCCTGTTGCCAATTGCTTAACAGTAAAATTCAATAACAACTTTCCGAACCAGCAATCAAACTCAAGGCCGTTGAATTTATGGTTTTCTTGAAAAAATTTAGGTGTGTAAAATGCTAATGACCTCTCTTATCACCAGCTAAGCGTGGATGCAAAAATGATAATTAACAATCTTTATGAACACGCAAATGTTCCATGTTCCGACATTTTAGTGTTTAAGCAATGTCATAACAGAAATAACTGATATCCGCTACTGATTGTAAATACCGGTATTTAATACCCTATGATCTCCGATATAAACCCACTCGTAACACTAGAATTTAGCTTAGCTAACCTAAAAGAAATGGAACGGTACGGTAATTCATTCTATTTTTGACCTTGCCTACCGCTTTTTATGAAGGTCTTGTAGCGAGTGCGGGACAGCACAAATGGTACCTACATCCTTATTAAGATCGGCGCAGACAAATATATTTCCAATATTATGCGGGTTTTGTTAAAGCTAACAACCTGGAAATTGCCAATGGTAAAGAAATTGCCAATGGTAAAAGGTGGTTAAAAGAAGTTAAGATCTACTCTGTTAATAGGGGTTTGTAATACATTTCTGACTGCCCTTAAAGAAATATAAATCACACCTCACACACGGCCGTCTGATCCCAAACTAGGCAGAGCCTGCACTATGGTAACCAGACTGCTGATAAACATACTTATATATTTCTAAATACATACATATTATAGATAAATTAGACCCAGACACACAATTATTGGTCCTGGGTGGGAATCGAACCCACGACCTCTGGTTCAGCAGTCAGGATCACTAACCACTAGACCAACAGGCCAGTCATTTTATGTGGTAAATTAACCATTAATCTTATTTTTATTAAACGTTTACAATTATTTTAGAAATTTGTAAAAAGTATCAGTATCTTTTATATACCGGTATTTATTGTATTTACAATCGGTATCCTAAAAAAATACCGGTATTCGAAGCATGGCTATTAGTTCAAATGCAGTGGCGGATTTACCAGCAGGCTGAGTAGGCTGAAGCCTAGGGCGGCAAATTTGGGACTTTCATTATTTTTTATGTCTTGTCCTGGGTTATCGAATTAGATAGACCGACCGGTACTGGCGGCAAATGTGTTATTTCGCCGCTGTTGAAATGAGATGCAATATATCTATGCGGGCTACTAGCATTCAGACTATCTCTTCATAGTAGAAGATGCATTTTAGATTGTGTATTTTAAATATTATCTCTAAGTGTACATTCTCTAGTCATTAAATAAACTCAGTTTTAAATACAATTTGTTTTTATTTTTAACTAACTGTACCCGGAATGAGTTGCAATTCTTTTATATAGATTTTTGGGCCCAGAAATCCCCTCGGGCGTTCGGAAGACCCTGCCAAATATTCATCACAATCCCATCAACGGTTTAGAAATGCGTAGAAGACAAACTATTTATTTATCCCACTAATATTATAAATGTGAAGGTATGGATGGATGGATGGACGGATGGATGGAGGTTTGTTACTCTTTCACGGAAAAACCACTGAACCGATTGCGATGAAACTAAGTATGTAGATAGCTGGAGACCTGGATTAACGCATAGGTTACTTTTTATCCCGATATTCCCACGGGATTGGGACTCATGCGGGTGAAACCGCGGGGCGCTGCTAGTATAATATATGTTACTGTGAATGTCCGATATTAGCCGGTGTATGTCGACAATCACCAATTGCTTTGGTGTAAGTCCGAAATTATTTCATTTATTTATTTGAATCGAACATACACTGGTTAATGTTAACATACACCAACTTCTGTGAATTTTAGATTCAGCAATTCCACTAGTATTATAAATGTGGAATTTTGGATGGATGGATGGATGTTTGTTACTCTTTCACGCAAAATCCACTAAACTGATTGCGATGAAGCTTGGTATGTAGATAGCTGGAGACGATATTCCCAAGGGATCGGGACTTACGCTGTTGAAACCGTGGGGCGCTGCTAGTTTACAATATACGCGAATGTGTACACCCACCCGTATTTCTTCGAAACGCGAAAAAACCATACACTTTTCTATTTGTATTCACATTCGACTGTTTTGTTCTGCAACGTATTACGGAGGGTCCACTAATGTTTGACAAAAAATTTAATTTTACAATAGAATTCGATTCGGGTCGCTGTTCTAACCTAACCTAAACCTGGCCATTTCTGTTCAATTGACCTACCCTACTAACTTTTTCTAAATCATATTTTTATATACCGTCGCTCATAATGAGGATACACCAAGTCGTCGTGGTGTATGATGACATTCACTGGTGAATATGGGGGGGGAAGAGTGGGAAGAGGGGAATGGGGAAGGACGGGAATAAGGGAGAGGGAAGGGTTAGGGTCTCCTTTAACCTCACTCACGCGGCGAAATGCAATGCAAACATTGCTTCACTGCCGGTTTTCTGTGAGGCCGTGGTATCGAGCGGAGTCGAGCCGGCCCATACGTGCCGAAGCATGGCTCTCCCACGTTAAATCCAACGTCCAGCTGTAGTGAATGGATTTTACTGATTCCTTTTTAGTTGAATTTCTAATGCCATGAACTAAAAAATTTAACAATTGAAACTTCCGCACTAAAGATTTTCTCTATTCCGTAAACATTTACAAGTTTGTTATTTTTTGATGATTTGACAATAGCAATGTATGACGTCAAAGGTTGCTATTCCATGCAAGTGTTCCACAGAACGTTAGTACAGTTTTGTTGCATTGTATTTTCATCTAAGTGTGTAATATAAATAGGGTCTAAAATTGAATGTGTAAAAGTGGAAGAGATACATCTCTTCCCAATTACATACGTAGGTCTAATGAACCATTTTTACACACTTTATATTAGCTTCACTTGTATGTTTGTAACCGACTCCATTGGGCACGATTTTGACCCACTTTAAACGGCCAGATTTCATTCAAATTTTGCACACCTGTCAAAGACCGATGACAATGCAATAATTCGATTTATTTTTTTATTTTTTTTAGTTAAATTTTCTATAAAAGCATGTTTTTTAGTTTTTTAAACTACAATTATTATTACCTACTTGATGTATTACCGTCCTCTAATATTATCGGTCAACATGTTGATATGTATTTAAGTACAGAGATAATTACTTTCTTGTTGACTTCGTGCGTCAAGATTATACAAAGTACATATGATTAAGTTTTTATCTTTAAAGAAAGTATTATTTTTATGGACGCTTTGTTGTTTAAAGTAAATATGATATGAAATAATTGTTTGTATTAACATAAAACTTTAGTTTTGAATAAGCAAGTAGATGTAGATTAATAAAGGATAAAAAATAACTCAATTCTGTGTAGACTGTCAAGTCCAATCAGTACCTGTTTATTAAACGTTATTATACGTCAAAATGGCACGTTCTCTAGACATTTTGTATGAAATAATGAGTTATGACGTCATACCTAACCACAGGTATTGCCAACTCATTTACATTTAATATTTGTTTCGACAATTATACAAAAATAAGAAACTAGGAAACAATAACGGATTTTATTTATTACGTCATACTTAATTTTATGAGAACTGTTAAACAATTTATTTTTAAACAAAGGAAACGAATCTAATTTCTGATAAGCCGTAAAAACTAGTTATACCGTACTAACCGTAATAACCGTTACCGTTACAAATGGATTATCTATATAAATAAAATTTTAAATACGGTGATGATATACGGTACTATATTAAGTGCGGAAAGCAACCATTTCATTAAATACTAGCCGTTCCCGCAGTTTCACCTGCGTTTATGGTCACTGCTCCGCTCCTATTGGTCGTAGCGTGATGTTATATAGCCTTTAGCCTTCCTCGAAAAATGGGCTATTCAACGCTAAAATAATTTTTCAATTCTAACCAGTAGTTCCTGAGATTAGCGCGTTTAAACAAACAAACTCTTCAGCTTCATAATATTAGTAAAGACGTGTTCACATATTTTTACGCGTAGGCGTTTCGATTCCAGTTCAAATTATACTGGTCATTGATTTAAAACAATTCATTTAAAACTTTATGACTTATGGTCTGATAAACACACTTATATACATATTACTAAATACATACATTGCCATATACATCCCACTAATCCCACTAATATTATAAGTGTGAAAGTTTGGATGGATGGATGGATGGATGGATGTTTGTTACTCTTTCACGCAAAAACCACTGAACCGATTGCGATGAAACTTGGTATGTAGATAGCTGGAGAACTGGATTAACGCATAGGCTACTTTTTATCATAATATTTTCACGGGATCGGGACTTACGCGGCTGAAACCGCGGGACGCTGCTGGTTACAGATAAATTACACTCAGACCAGTGGCGTAGCGTGCCCTGGAGGGTGCCCCGTAGCAAAATTATTTGGGGCTTCCAAATGAAGGGTAAAGATTTCTCACTAAATAAACAAAAATGCTTTAAACGGGGGAATCCCGCAATAACCGATGTAGGATGTTGCCAACTTTTGGGCGCACGCTTAACCCGGGAAAAAAGACATTGCTATTTTGACTTTTGTCATTTCTGAAGTGAAAACTCTATAGGCACTTATGACAGTTTTTTATATGTTTTTTTTCCCGGGAAGCACGAGATTAAGTGACATTGTGGATAACATTTTACCAATTTTTGCTTACACACGTTAGGGGCCTCTGTGGCCCGGGGGCCCCGTATCATTGATACGGCTGATACGGCGGTAGCTACTCCCCTGACTCAGACACAGCACAAATCATGCTCATCACACAATTATTAGTCCTGGGTGGGAATCGTACCCACGACCTCTGGGTGAGCAGTTTAACTTTAACACCACCTGCATTTTACATTGCATAGCAATTTTAAATGATGCGGAGAGTGACATGGCAGGTGCATAACGAAGAAGTTTATTTGTTTATCAACATTATAAGTAGTAAACAAAAACAATAAAGCGGTTATTTCCCTTCCATAAACATTATAAGGTCATACAGATAAGGAATCCGGAAGACATTTCTTAACTTTTACTTGCAATAAACTGGTTGCAATCCGCAAGTATTCAAGGTTGACGACATGCGTAATGCGAAGGAAATACGCAAATAACTGCATTCGTGATATTTTGTAACACATACACAGCGCTATCGGTATACAAACCACAGATTACTAAGTAGTTACTACTAAGCCCAAACTATGCATGGCTTGTAGGTAGATAAGTACATTTTTCTTCTCAAAACATATATATAACATTATTTACATAACCTATAAAATTTTATAAAAACTATTTTTGAGTCGGCGCCAAATAATAAAATGATTAATTACCTACGTAGAGCCTTCTCAATTTCTACGTACATATAAAATTTAGATAAATTAATCAGTTTGTTGTTTGGCGCCGAATCAAAATTAATTTAATTAAATTTCATAGTTTATGTAAATAAAATCAATACTCAAGACTTAAAAGGTTTATTAATTTTTTGCTTTTTAGTCCTTTTCGTCGGTTTAATTTTTTGTTAAACGTTTTTTTTTATATGCAGAAACTAGACAAGTCGACCTTACCACCAGGGCTAACCGTCAAAACCACACGGTGTCCCATCACCTGCATTGTAATAAGCCCGACTATAACCCAATCTTTGTTTAGTTTTATTCTCTTCCATTTTGCTAAAAAAAGATGTGGATTTATTTAAGCCTGGGCGAAGATGAGTATTAAAAAAAATGTTATTCTGTAAGACTCGCAGTATATTCGAGGTTTTGTTTGTGGATTAAAGTCATTGAATGCGTTAAAGGAATCACACACAGCAGTGAGAGTATTCGTAGCATTTATTGGGCTTTTTAAAACGCCTACAGGCACAGATAAGATAATAGTCACTGGTCATAATAGGGTGAAAATCACATGCGTTCATTCACAGGTGAGTCTATTGCAGAGAGCCCAGTAGCTTAAGCTGAGATGGACGTAGATCATACATGAGTCTCCGTGGACTGAATTAGAGTGAATATTCCTTTATAAATTTTAGTACTCAAGTATTTTGTTGTTCGATTTTCTCACAGTGATTCTAGACTTTTAGTAGTCGTAGATACTAGTTTTAACTAAAATTGCTTTTTTTTAAAAAATAAATCCGACGGAATCAAGCTTAGATTAACTTATTTACAAAAAAAAACTGAAAAATTTCATATGAGATTTGGGGAGGGGGAGGGGATCGAGCCAAATCTCACGACATCTCACCAAGGTGAGAAGGGAGGTCGAAAAATCGCCAAAATCGTGTGACGCAATTAAAGAATGCCCCCTTATTTGTCTCTTAATAATCATAAAAATAGCATCAATATAATTATGTTGTGTCTTTTATATTGTAGTTATTGTCAATTTAATTAAGACAACAATTAGTGTGGATAAGGTTCTTCGATAGAAAATAGTGTTGACGCAGGATTACTCGACAAGGCCGACAACTTTAAGCAAAGCCTTCACTTTTGCAATCCTTTTAAACTTATAAATTACGACATTGAAGATTATTGCAAATTATCCATTAGTATTTTTAATTATATGTAAGGAATTTAGGACACACACAACTATTTAATATGCGGCTATAAATGTATTCCCGTTCAGTTTTATTAACATCACATCAGCCACTGTCTGTCAAGTCTTGTGGGCACAAGACTTCCATTACTAAAGAAAAACCTATATTGTGAACAATAATATTTTGGTGTGTAGGTTTGAAATTTAAATTCGGAACGGCCGCATCGGCCGCCATATTGTGACGTCGTCATTAGGATTGTAATATAACATACCGCGTTTTATTGAGTAAAGTATTTTAAAAGTGAATATATTTCCATTTGTGATTGCATTTAGCTGGAAAGAAACGCGTATTTGATTTAATATAAAGTGACAATTGTCTTCCTATCCTAAATAATTAAATTATACGTGAGATATACATCCCAAGATATTGGAACTAGTTGTTTATAAACACGAGTATGTCCATGCGCCATACTCGTGAACGGGTGCTGCTTGGGGTGACTGGTCGGCCTAGTCAGCGATGCTTTAGCCTATACTATTATTTTGGTTCGTTCAACTGCAACTCTAGCCTCTTAATCCAGTTACGAATTAGTTTTAACAGTAGACTTTGTAACTGATGTGCACCTTGAATGATTTCTATGTTTAATAGGTTCGAACCTTCAACGGTATCACTGAGTGATATTTGTTGTTTGTACGTTAGCTTTTGGAGCATTTCAATAAAATGAAATTCAGGTGGCCACAGCTTGCATCATGTTTACCTTTTATGTAACACTAATACCATTGTACCTGAAGATCTGACTTTTAAGAAGAGTGGCCATGAGTTTCTTTGCCAGTATTCTTCTCTTATGGCTCTACGCATTTTGGAAACTGGAAGTTATAGATCGAACAAGCAGGCAGTAGATTTTGGTGTTTTCACCTAATTTACCTCGACAATCTAGTACATGCTGTGACATCTGCAGAACGTGCGTGAGTAAATGTCTGTTTGCGTCGATCTATGATTTTTAACAGTAGCCTCAATTTAACGTTCATAAATGTCACTTAGTGTCTTAATTGAATAAATAATTTTGAATTTGAATAAAAATAATCCGAAAATGATTTATTGTAGCCATTTTTGTGACATGTTTTTTTTAATTTCAGATGCAGGTTATTTAAAGCAGCAAAGTTATTTAAACAAGGAACGCTAGAGTAAAACTCTAGCATTCCTTGTTTAAATAACTTCGTTATCTATACACTTACATGTATACGTGTCGTTCAATAATGCCGTCAAGGTACCTACTGATTATTTTCACCAGGAATTCGTTTTTTCAGGTGGTTTGAATTTTTGATAAAATTTAAAAATATTGCTGATGTAAATCGTTTAGTTAGAGTTTCACTCCAATATTACTTTTGATGTAAAGTTTATTTATTTGGAATAAAATAAAGATATCACAAAAGTGTCTATCATAAAATACCGGATATGCAATAAAGCGAAGTTCGATTATCTCTGACTTAGCGAAGTTTTAAGTAAGTGGACTTTCGAAATTTAATTAACAAGGACAAAACACCAGCATAGATAGATAGATAGATAAGTAGAATATTCTTTATTGTACACCGTTAATAAAATACAGTTGAAAAAATGATTATCTTACAAACCAGAGTACAAGGGCGGTCCTTCGGATAATATCAAAATAATAAAAACATAGTAGTTGAGAGTTGAGTTGTACTATTCGAGATATTGACGAATATATATACACATTCAGACACATATATAGTTACTTAGTGGAGATAATGTAGTATATATATAGTAAAGAATAGAATAATAGTATTATAGTGACAGATAATGTTGCTTGAACAAATTTTTAAAGACTAAGGCTTTCAGCTTGCTGAATTTGTACCGGTAATGCATTCCACAAACGAACGGACAGAACCATTAATGATTTATCAAAGAAAGTTGTTGAATGCACCAGCACTTTTAATATAGATTTTCTGATGATCGTAAGATTTTGTGGAGCTAGAAATATAATTAGCAAAATCATCATTATATTTCTGTCTTTTTCCCAATTTTCATTAGGGTCGGCGTAATGTTTGACAAAATACATGACAAAGGGTTTTGGCTGGATTCTTTTATTGCCTCCATGGGATGCCTGGATGGGAACTATCTCTAAATCTCCTTGGGAACTCTCTCTAAATCTCCATGGGAACTCTCTTTAAATCACCTTGGGGTAACTATCTAAATCTCCTTGGGAACGGGAAAGGAAGAAGCTAAATTTGTATAAGATAAAATGGGACCGCAAGTCTCGGATGGGAACGGGACTGAGACTGCTGTAGCTCACAGAGGCCGCGGTCGGGTATTGGAATGTCCTGTGTTTCCTGTGACTAAATAGATTGCAAAATATAGATAGTAATATTCTGACGCCTACCTTTGGTGAAGGATTCCTACCTTATACACTCGTGAACATAAAAAATGATAAAATTTCAATACCCTAGGAAGTAAACTACAAAATTCGTTCTACCTAAGGCAATATGTCGCAACAATATTACGCTTACAAAATGTTAATTGTGACGTAAACGGTGCGTGTTAGCTAATCGAATGTAACCTCAGTACTGACTGGAAACCGGTTGCAGAATACGGACATTTGATGATAGCGCTAGTGCTGTGGGTAATATATCGATAAACGATGAAGGAAAAAAAATATCATTATATTAATACGTGAAGGGAATTCTTTGTACCCCTTTTTAAGAAAATTTCGCGAACGTAGTAACGTGAACTTTGGAATATTTACAGTTTATACATAGAAGCAGTGCAGAAAGCTAAAATTGCTAATTGCTAAGCTGTATTGGGAAGAGCGGGAAGGGTTAGGGCCTCCGGTAACCTCACTCAAGCAGCGAAAAGCAATGCAAGCATTGCATCACTGCCGGTTTTCTATTTTTGTTTTGTATCATTGACCAGTATAACTTGAACTGTCGTTGTAAAGACTTTCTGTACCATGACCGGTCACCATATATTGGAAACTTTTAGCTGTTTGTAGCTATTTTAGAATAAATTTTAGCTTTCTGCGCTTCTTCTACATATAAACTTTGAGTATTCTAATTTTCACATTCTTGCGTTCACGACATTTGCTTAAAAGGAGTTTAAAAGAATTCTCTTTACGTATAAATATATAGTTAAGTAATGCTTATAGCAATTAAATTATTGTTATAAAACATGGCCTGTTGGTCTAGTGGTTAGTGACCCTGACTGCTGAGCCAGAGGTCGTGGGTTCGATTCCCACCCAAAACAAATAATTGTGTAATGAGTTAATGAGCATGATCATTTTATCTGTCTGAGTATAATTTATCTATAATATGTATCTATTTAGAAATATATAAGTATGTTTATCAGCAGTCTGGTTACCAATGTACAGGCTCGAAACGAATCCTTTGTTTTTGCACTATTAACGAAAACCTCAAAGAAGTCACAAAAAACAATAGTCATATTTTGCCTCTATTACAAATACTCTATTAATAATGCAGATAAAAAAACGATTTTTTTTTTGTTACAAAACGACGAAAATTAACATAAAGAATGATTGCAATCAGAATATAATGTAATAGACAAACGTCATAGATATAAATATAGCGATAAGAGCAGTCCACACAGATCCAAGTAGATAAAGCCTTAAGATAAATATGAAAAAAATATATAATAACAGATAAAAACAATCACTTAGTTATCTAAAACACGTCAATCAAACATCGAAAACATTGTGTTAATACTACATATCATCGATACACCACGTTCACATCACTACAACATAATTGTTTAACTCTCGCTATCAAAGTGGCAAGACGTCAACATAATATGATCACTGATATAAACATAAACAAATTATATTATTGTAATAATATTTATTATCTGCGCAGTTGTTTATTGACATTCATTGGTGATAAACGGATACAGTGTTTTGAAAATGGAACATAGAATATTGACTGGTAAGTTTTTTTTTATATTTCTTTTTTATTTACGATTTTGACGTTACACGGTGTTCGAAAAAAGTGTGAAGTAGGTTTAAAAATGGAACACAAAATATTTAATAGTAAGTTTTTTTTTTTACTTTTTTGCGTTATTCGGTGTTCGCATATATAAGAAATTGTGAAGTAGAAAATGCCTAACTTTTTTAGCACGTATCAAGCAAAGACCACTTGATGAAAAGCGGTCACTAATTTATGGACTTTTGTGACGTTCTTCGTAACTATAATGTAA
Organism: Euplagia quadripunctaria; assembly: GCA_963859945.1. Taxonomy (NCBI): domain Eukaryota; kingdom Metazoa; phylum Arthropoda; class Insecta; order Lepidoptera; family Erebidae; genus Euplagia; species Euplagia quadripunctaria. The sequence goes on from OY982586.1 coordinate 8,379,516, forward strand.
CGCGCGAAAAACTTTTAATGCCTGTTTGGAAAATCGTACTGTGTACGTAGTTGATTGAAAAAATCATTGCATCCATTCTTGTTTTTTTTAAAATGGATCGGTTTCCACCATTACTGTTAAAGCGCGACTGGTGATTTTTTGTTATTTTTTTTTTTTTAAAGACGTCGCCTCCGTATTAGGAATATTCCTGTGTGGCGGAGGCCTTCACAAACATTCAAACGGCGGACACAAAGAACATTCAGACTCAGGACAACTATTTCTGGATCACCCAATTTTTTGTCCCATGTGGGATTTAAACCCACAACACTCGGCGCGGCGTAGTGGCGAGGTGACCACTTAAACCATTGCGCCATCCGCCATTGATCGGTTTAGACGATTAAAAATCGACCGATCGAAGTATCGAAAATGACTACCAGATTTATTTTATTTATGTCGGTCCCGGGTGCTATACGAACATCTGTGGCATTCGTTACGGGTAGTTGGAGCCCTGAAAAGCCCGACAACCTGGTCTAACTACAGAACTTCGATATCGCCTAGTACTTGGGTTGTGGAGGTCTGATGGCAGTCGCTTCACGTAAAATATCGGAGTTCGGCCGTATCGTAGTTAGACTGAAAGCCGACCCCAACTTAGTTGGGAAAGGCGCGGAGCGCCTTTTTTAGCGCCGGAACGGGCTTTTTTAACCGACTTCAGAAAAGGAAGAGGTTCTCAGTTCGACTGTATTTTTTTTATGTTTGTTACCTCAAAACTTTCGACTGGGTGAACCGATGTTGATGATTTTTTTTTTTATTTGAATGCTGGTGCTTCCCGTGTGGTCCCATTTCAATTTGGTCCAGTTCTTACAATGGCATCCATGATAAAACCATATAAGTCTTTTATGGAATAGTTTTTGTTTTGAAGTCGTTTTTTTTTTGAAAGAATTATTAATTCAAATCAATTCGTTTATTTGCTGAAATGTGGTAATACAAAGTTGGTAAATATACTACAAAAATACATCCAACACATTTGCCATCTTCAATTCATGGCGTACAAATATGTAACGTAAATTACTTATTATTATGCTAGTACTAAGAAACAGACAAATAATATTATTTGTATTTATAATTTAAATATTAGTTAACAGAGTAGAAACATGTGTCAACAAGCCATCTGAACAGTTGTCTCTGGTCATGTCTAGCATCTTCGGGTAGGTGATTGTAGATGAAATGAAAAAAATATGTAATATATAAGAGTAATTTTTTTTTATGGTAAATATAACATAAAAGCACTTTTGAGTAATAAAATTAAATGCAACTTTATTCACAGGAACAGAGTAACAAAAGGTATTTTGATAAAATAAAGTAAATGTTTTGCCTTGGTTTGTAGGACTTGGATATATATATATATATATATATATATATTTATAAAGTATCAAGAAACTAGCAAATTTACAAGTCCTAAGTGCTCTATAGCTGTGTTCGTTAGGAGTAGTAATAATAAGTTATAATACGAGTACAATCCCACAGCTAAAGTATCGTTTGACGGACACATTGAACTCCGGGTGCTCGAGTTTAGAAATTAAGAATATTTGAAGGATTCCAGTTTCGCGAACATTAACATTAAGCATATTTCTCGTCTTTCTATAAATAACAAGTTTGGCAAAGAAAAATATATATACTGCTAGAATGCGTTATGGGTAAATGAAATTCACGTCCTGGCAACATCTCTAGTAATGGCGTCGTAATTTTATTAATTTGAAATTTTGTTCTATTGTTTATAAATACATTAGGAAATAGAATACTTACATATGAAATGTGATGTGCGGACACTTAAGATTTTTTTTTGTATAATTTTTACAGAATGTGACAGCACAAGCAGGCATTTTTAAATATTATAAGTAGCGACTCGAGACGTACTTCAGCGGCGAACGTTCGCTCGCGTGTGACGAGTGAGACGCTTGTATTTATATTAGACGCTTATATTTTTTGGCTTCAGTTTTGAGGCACGGATTAGGCATCTGGACCTATATATAATCTAAGCGCTAATCACTATCACTACATGTTATAAAACATAGTCCCCCGCCGCGTCTGTCTGTCTGTTCGCGATAAACGGAAAAACTACTGAACGGATTTTCATGCGGTTTTCACTAACAGACAGAGTGATTCAAGAGGAAGGTTTATATGTAGTGTACATGCATATTATTGTAGAGAAAAATCGAGAAATTCAAAGATTTGTAATGTCATGTCGTAACAAACATATTTTTGTGCGCTTACATTGCAAGCGCTGGCTGAACCTTACGAGATAGATCAAATTAATGTACTACGGAATTGTATATCTTAAAAATATCAATAAAAAAGTCCGCGATGGTATATGTTTATCTCCTAAGGACAACCCACAGTAACCATTTTTAACTTTTACATATTACAAAAAAAAATATGGGTTATTTATTAAACTATTTTAAACAATACAGTATTATTCTTTATCGAATTAAATACATTAAATACGCTGTGCATTTCATGTAGATCAAAATTGCCCTTAACAGCATATTATTAAAATGAATATCTTAGAAGATATCAGAGATTTAAAAAGCGGGGGCAGAGCGGCTGGCGGGCCGGACCGATTTTGATTATTCTTTTTTGTTAGATAGAGTACCTCAAGGGTGGTCCCATGTCAAGGAAGTCAGGATCTGATGATGGGATCCTGATAAAATTGAGAGAAACCCTCGAAAATTGTAGGAACGAATAGTGTTTCTGTTTACTTTTCATTACTTTATGAGGTTTTTGCGTTTAGAATCATCATCATATCATGTAGCTGAGCTCACTACATATCACTACATATTATAAAACAAGCTCACTACATATTATAAAACAAAGTCCCCCGCCGCGTCTGTCTGTCTGTTCGCGATAAACTGAAAAACTACTGAACGGATTTTTATGCCGTTTTCATTAATAGACAAAGTGGTTCATGAGGAAGGTTTAGGTGTATAATTTGTACCCGTGCGAAGTCGGGGCGGGTTGCTAGTAATACATAAATAGATCCACTAGAGTTCTGTCAGCTCCTTATTAATTAATGCTAAACTGCTAATGTGACGTTTTAAGTTCGTCGTTTCGTTTAAGTTTTCACTTCTGTCAGCAGTCCCATGGATGCCTATTTTTTTAAATGTCAACTCTCGTATTAAGAATATTCCTATGTCGCGGGGGGCTTCACAAACATTCAAACAACGGACACAAAGAACACCCAGACTCGGGACAATTATCTGTGGATCGCACAAATTTTTGTCCGGTGCGGGATTTAAACCTACAACACTTGGCGCGGCGTAGTGGCGAGGTGACCACTTAAACCATTACGCCATCCTTCAAGATGGGAGTAGGGTCATGGCATGCATGGCTCTCCCACGAGTAGATATCGGTGAGCTTATAAGTCTAGATAGCGATATGCATTAAGTCCCTGAATATTATATAATATTAATAATTTCAACAGCAATATTGAGATCTCCGCGCCATGTGACGATGCATTATCGAAAACAAATGTTGGAAGTCAAAATTAACTTACTTCTAATTGTCGTATCGAAATGAAACTTTGTATGTGTAGTTTGGACGACAATACTATAACTTGGCATCTTGGTATGCCGAATTAAAAGAAGAAGTTTTAAGAATCTGGCGACAAGACAATGTCTATGTAGTCCCGATAGTTCTCTCCACAACCGGGGTCATCCCGAACCATCATCTCCACAGTTTAAAATTAATAGGCTTATCAGAATCTTTATACATCAATTTACAGAAAGCTGTCATACTAAATACATGTAGAATTGTGAGACAGTTCATGCAGTTAGACGAAGACACCACATAATACACACCACAATCTGCGTTTACTTGGTTTAGGCCCGTAAATGCAGTTAAAACCAGCCAAACAGCTGAGAAAAAAAAAAAACAAAAACAAAAATAATAATAATAACTTCACACGCCTCACACACGGCCGTCTGATCCCAAACTAGGCAGAGCCTGTACTATGGTAACCAGACTGCTGATAAACATACTTATATATTTCTAAATACATACATATTACAGATAAATTACACCCAGACACAGAACAAATGATCATGCTCATCACACAATTATTTGTCCTGGGTGGGAATCGAACCCACGACCTCTGGCTTAGTAGTCAGGGTCACTAACCACTAGACGAACAGGCCATTGTCCATCTTGCTAAATACTGGCTGATTTATATGTTTAGCTAAATAATTACTGTGGTGAACAATAGTGAAAGGACTAAAATAGTTGATGTAATAATTACAGTTTAGTAAAATATCGTGAGATGCTTGCTTCGGCACGTATGGATCGGCTCGACCGGAGTGATACCACGGCCTCACAGAAAACCGGCGGTGAAACAATGCTTGTATTACTTTTCGCCGAGTGAGTGAAGTTACCGGAGGCCCCCCATCCTCTCCCACTGTACCCTCCTCTCCTACTCCCACCTTAAGGCGAGCAACGCACTTGTGACTCTTGGGTTGCAGGTGCCCCTGGGCGGCGGTAGTCATTAATCATCAGGTGACCCGTCTGCTCCTTTACCCTATGCCATAAAAAAATACAAATATTTAATGGTGAACTGAATTACAACTTAAAAAAGAGTTCCTGGATTCATCATCAGACCATCGTTAAGAAGCCCAATCTGTTGTGCACGTCAAAACGCATCATATGAGCCCAAATTCGAGGGTCTTACTAGCAGCCACTGAAGAGATCCACTATCCACCTCCTGGCTCCATCAACAGATAAGCTCTTAGTTGCAAAATCATAGTATTGTCATCCAAATTACATATACATACAAATATATATAGTATGACTGTATGAATCACATCATGTCCTTTAATAAACTGAGAACGTCACTAATGAATTTTCATACATTTTCGACTTGTACTACGGGTTGTTTTTTATGATACCTAACGACGACTCGGGTTTTTGCTGTTGTTTTGGACTAGCGCCTTGTGTACATTTAAAAATGAGTGGAAATGTACTCTGTTAATTACTATCTCGATATTACACGGATGGGATATAACCTTTTATCAGTGTAAAATGATAAAGTTCGTTGTTCAGCACAGGCACGAAAGACCACAAATCACTAGGTTAGTGCCCACACTATGAGAATAAAATTGCACTTGGCTCTGGCCTGATATAAATCCAATATCTACCCTCCTGCCACACTTTCTCGATTATAATAAAAGGTATTAGTTGTTTTTTAGGGTTCCGTTCGTCAAAAAAAAAACCGGACTTATAGGACTTTGTTGTCTGTCTGTCAAGACCCTTTTCACAGGAACCCGTTGACGCATCAAGTTGAAATTAATACCAAATAAATAAGTCTGCGGTCCCTTGAAGCTGTAAAAAAATCAAGCTTCTAAGTTAACGCAATCAAAAGATATGGCTACTTAAGTCTTATATTTGACCAAATTGGAACATTTCACAGGTAAATCAAAACCTATAGGGTACTTCCCAGTGACCTAGAATCATGAAATTTGGTAAGAAGCAAGGTCTGATAGCACAAGTAAAGGAGAAAATCCGAAAATTGTTAATTTACTGTTTATGTTAATTTATTTATGGGTGGTCTTGTTATATCACATAAAAAAATTGTTTTTGTGATTATAAGCATATATTTTGCGGTTTTCACCAATAGACATTCATGAGGAAGGTTTAGGTGTATCATTTGTTAAAGTTTCATGTTAATTGGTTGAAATATGGTGATGATTGTTGAAGATGTCTCTGCTACCCGTGCGAAGCCGTTGCGGGTAGTAACCTATATTTGTGGAAAAATGTTTTTAACTGGCTTCTGCCTAGAGTTTTAATCATTATTGAAATTGTAATGTGTTTCTTATGATTTAAAGTACAATTTTTTGTATAACAATAGGCATTCCCGTTACGAAGTAATAATTTTTTTCTCGATCTTCGATCGAAAGATCTTCTAACTCAATTTTTTTTCTAGCTGACTCAACAATTTATTGATTACTAGCAACCCGCCCCGGCTTCGCACGGGTGCAAATTATACACCTAAACGTTCCTCATGAATCACTCTGTCTATTAGTGCAAAACCGCATGACAATCCGTTCAGTAGTTTTTCAGTTTATCGCGAACAGACAGACAGACGCGGCGGGGGACTTTGTTTTATAATATCTAGTGATATCGTAACGATTCTCAACTCTTAAATCTGTACCTCCTTTCTGTAAGTGTAGTTATATAGCTAGTGAATCACTTAATTTTATCATTTATAAGCGTTTTTAGGACTTCATAATTATGATTAAACCACCGCACTTTATTAGTAAACAACTCTGACGTTGCAGTCATTCGGCCAGTCCAGTTCAAAGGCCGAAAGATGATTGACCTTTGTGCATATATGTTAAAGATAAAAAGTAAACTTGTAGATATTGCCCCTGTAAATAAAATCTATTATTTATGTTTTATTAATCCCTCAAGTAAAAACGAAGGGAGTTACAATTTTAACACGTCTGTGTCATCATTGTTCCTAAACGGATTGATCGATTTTGATTTAATTTTTTTGTTTGAAATGTAACTTGATCGAGAGTGTTCGTAGTTATAATTCAAGAAAATCTTTTCAGACGTTCGTTCGAACAACAGCTTTTTTCTATTTGTTGATGGGATTTTTGAATCAGGGGTATTTTAAATTTTATAATTAACTCGTAAAATATATGGAGAATAATTCGTTTTAAAAATGTGAAATATAACCAATACTTTAGTGTCGTTATGTTTTTTCAATAAAATGTTAATCAGCGTAGAAAAACTTTGACCATCATCTTCCAGCGCTTTGTCCCTTTGCTTTGCAAAGGGTTTTGGCTAATTTATTTTATGGATGGCCGCCTACCTGACGCCAACCCTCCTTGGGAATGTAGTCGTTTTAAGACGGGAAAGAAGGTATAATAATAACTTGACACATCTCACACACGGCCGTCTGATCCCAAACTAGGCAGAGCCTGTACTATGGTAACCGGACTGCTGATAAACATACTTGTATATTTCTAAATAAATACATATTGTTAAGGTAAATTTGTATAAGGGAAAATGGGTAGGGAGAGGCACCTAGGGTATCTCTTATACCGCAAGTCTCGGATGGGGAACAGGACTGAGACTGCAGTAGCTCGCTGAGGCCGGGGTCGCGTACCCGAATGTCCTGTATTTCCTGTGATTGGAGAGGCTACTAGGACAGGAACACCAGCTGGAATTTTGGAAAAACATTGCTATTTTTTATTTAATTTTTAGGGTTCCGTTCCTCAAAAGGAAAAAAGGAACGCTTATAAGATCACTTTGTTGTCCGTCTGTCTGTATGTCTGTCTGTCAGTCAAGCCCCCCTTTTCTCAAGAACCCGGGGACGCATTAAGTTGAAATTAATACCATATACATAAATTTTGGTGTCTTGAAGCTGTAAAAAAATCAACCTTCTAAGTCAACGCAATCATAGGATATGGCCACTTAAGCCTTATATTTGACCAAATTTGAACATTTCGCAGTTAAATCAAAACCTATAGGGTACTGCCCATTGACCTAGAAGTCCTAGAATCATGAAATTGAAAAAGCACAAGTAATGGAAAAAATCCGAAAGTTGTTCATTTGTTGTAATATATCACATAAAAGAATAGTTTTCGTGATTACAAACTTATATTTTGCTGTTGGATTGATGACTTTGTCATACATCTCAACCGATAAGTTAAGTTTGTCTTCTGAGAAAGGCTGGCAAAAGTCTTTGAGAATTGATTTCTAAGATTTATGTACTATCTATCTAGATACAAGTTTGTTTGCTACGGAACCCTCGGTGAGAGAGTCGGACTCGCACTTATCCAGTTTTTTTGTGGCTAGTTTTCCTAGTGTATTATACCGTTTGGGAATCTGGGTTAGTTGCGTCAATATTTTTAAAAACTTGCCATGGTTGCGTTCAAACATTTTTTTTACACCACGATGAGTGTGAGTGGACTGAAAGTAAAAATCTTTCAAAATTTTAGATTTAGAAAAAAAGCATTTTGATTGATTTTTGTGTAAAAACTACAGGCGTTCTGGGATTTTTAATAATTTGTGGTGGATAGCAGTTCTACTTAGGTTGCCAATTAAAAAAAAAAACAGAAATAATTGAAAAATTGTGGTCATGGTTGTTAAAAATATCAAAAGGGGTGTCTATTTTCGAAGGAGTTAAATTTTTTTTCTGTGATTAAAAAACAAATTGAGATAAATTTTTATCTCGAGTAGTCATAAGCAGGTCCATCCTATGGTGCCCGCTTATCGTTGAATTTTGAAATACGTTGTATACATCCAAAGTGTCATTTTGACACGACAATTAGAAGAAGGATAAAATTTACTTCCAACATTTGATTACATAGTTACAAGCGAAGCTAATAAAATCGTGTTGCAGAAGACAACTCCTGCACTGCACTATTCCTGTGCCACAAAAACACAAAGGAAACCCAGACACAGTACAAATAAAAAAACTGGCACTCGTAGGATTGCACGTCAGAAGTGAAAACATAACTGACACATCTGTCATCTGAGCGTGACGGTCACGCGAGTTCAGTTCTTTTTCCCCATAATAAAAGTGCCCAATGTGCCTAAAGAAGTTTTCACTTCAAAAATTGTTAATAAGTAATTGTAAGTTGCCGAACAGAAGTGTTAATTTTTGAAGAAAGTGATGCCATCTACTAGTGACATCCATCAAACTGACGTACGTTCGGACGAAATTTTGAATAAAGGTTTTCGCTATTGAGCACTGTAAGCGTTATAAATTTTCACCTTAATTACAATTATGTTTTTGTTTATTTTACCATATAACTAAATTGCGCACACAATAAGTACTTTATTGGACTAATTATATTTTTAAAGATTAATTATTAAGGAGCTGACAGAACTCAATGTGAAGATTAGCGCCCTCTAGTGGATCATATATAGTATTATTAGCGTGACGGTGCGAGTTCAGTGCCTTTTCCCCATAGCAAAAGTGCACAACGTGCCTTAAGAAGTTTTCACTTCAAAAATAACTACTGAAATTGGTTCACATACGGCAAAGATATCGCGTAACACACAAAAAAAATCTTTTTTTTTTTTATTCAGTCATTCGAATTTAGAACCAAGTTATGGAAGATTGACTATAAATTCAATATGGCCACCTCTGCTACCGACTGACGCATATGCTCTCATACGCGTTGTTTCGTGAAAGTACCTTTTAATTTGGTAGAGTAACCTTATGACGGTTATCGGTGAGGTTAGCTTCTTTCTTGATACCAAGATTCTCGTAGTGAGAGCGTATGGGATGCGCTGACTTGAGAGTAAAGGGTAGGGCAGTCCGTCGTTCTAGCAGAAGCAGACAAGATAGGCAGGTGCAGGAACAAAGTTACCCCACCCCAGTTTATTTTATCTTGGGTTCAAGATGACTGTGAAATGCCTGGTTTGAATCGGTTCGAATCCGATATAAAACCCTGGTCGTGAAGGTCGTATCCGAAGAGGTTTTCCACACGCAGAAAAGCCTAGATTGGACTTTTAATGAGATGAATCTGACGTGATTCGATTGTTTGACATATTATAAGGCTAAGTAGGTACTTTAGCCACGTTGGGTATAAAAAAAACAATTACGAAATTACTTATTTAAATCAACCGCATTTAGACACAATTTTTTTTTTCAGAACCGTTAGAGGGTAACGCAACCAGTCTTCAAGGCCTATACACGGATTTCGACGCCTGGGTTATCAAATACACCTCATTATATAAAAGGTATGTATTTTAAATAACTAAGATTATTTGATAAATAAGAATAAACATCGTCTGGTAAGCGATTACATTATCTTTATGTTACATGGTCACAGTTTCATAAATAATATTATGAATGCAAGTGTGAGTTTTTCTGTTTGTTTGTAACGGTTTCACGCCTGAACTACTGAACCGATCATCATGAATTTTTGCATACACATTATCAGGGGTACAGAAAATGACATAGGATACCGTTCACGCAGAAAAAAACTTATGCCCGGTTCCTATAATCAAGAAACGATTGGTTTTGCTTACGGACAGTAAAATTTTCGTTGAAAATTCAACGAAATTTTACCGTCCGCAAGCAAAACGAATCGTTCTTTGTATATAGGAACGCCTCATTAGATAGTCGGTGAAATCAACGAGGATACTAGTAATATGTAATGTTACTGAGTCTTCGAAAATATAGCTTGAATAAATAAAGTTGGTTTGTTGATTGCATGAAACCAATTATAATTTCCGATTCGCGTCATACGTAAATCAGAGATTCAGGTCATGAAATTGCCACCTTGATAATAATTTAGTATGCTGGCGATAGTAACGAAGTAACTGTATAACAAGGTAAACAAAATGATGTACTAAGTACTGCCGCAGAACTGAGATTACACTCAATAACAACGAAATGATATAAAATAACATCTTTAATTAACAGTTGACGAATTAAAACTTACTGTTTTGTACTATTCCTGGTCACGTTTACTAACTTTCTAATTATTTTATTTTCAGATCAATCCCTGTTACAGAAAAAGAAAAACGAGACCACGAAAATATTTTAAAACAACAAAATACAGATCACACAATAATAGATGTCTTTGCCGCCAACATATTGTTAAAGCAAAGGCATACACACAAACATCCTATTATTAATGTCAAAGAAAACGAAGGATTTATGTTTTATGATTATATTTTATTCAAACTAATGGACAACAATAATCATAGAAATATAATTTGTACATTAGTTAGGTCGAAACTATAATATAGTATAATTTAAAGCTTAGGATAAATATTGACAGGGGCCGATTGATTATAATTTGTACATATTTAATTGTATACATAATCTGTATATACTGGATACTTTGAACCGTAGCTAAAGTTAAAACTTCGCTACCATATCGTAGAATTATTTGAGAAATAATTGATTTTGAAATAGGAAGAAGGTAAATAATTACTCTGCCAAGAAAAAAAAACTGCGTTTAGTGATATCTAAACACTTTAACCGTCAAATTATGAGACTTGAAGTACGTAGTCACGTCACGTAGTCATTGAAAGTAAGAATTTTATTATGGCTACCCTCAAGTCACACTTGCCTTCCCTTTCAATGTCATCTTGTCGTGCTGTAATAATATTTGGTTTTCATATTTATAATGTTTCTACAGTCTGTCTTTGTTTGATTAAATACAATGGCATTGTTTTAGGTGCTACTAAGTAAATGTTTTTTAAGAACACATGGCGATATTTCAAAAGAAAAAATATCTGATTTTGCTCAACCTCTTAGTTGCTTTAGATGCGTTAGTTGCTTCTAAATAATAGTTTAAAAAAACACGCTTTTATAGAAAATCCAACTAAAAAATAGAAAAATTTTAATCGAATTATTGTATTGTCATTGGTCTTTGACATATATGCAAAATTTGAATGAAATCTGGCCGTTTAAAGTGGGTCAAAATCGCGCCCTAAGGAGTCGGTTACGAACAAATATACAAACAAATATACAAGTGAAGCTAATATAAAGCGTGTAAAAATTAGAGATGTGCTTCTTTCTACACAATATGTTAATCGTGAATTGGGTGATCAATATTGCTATACACAATAAGTTGTTGATACTCCTCTATTTGGTGTTTTCTAGTCTTTAAGTTCTTTTAATTAATTATTTCTCTTCGAATTAGATTAAAGATAACTATAAGGGTTGGGTCAGACGGTCGGAACTAACAACGTGTCGCCGTCTTGCCCCGTCCGCTGTCTGACCCAACCTTCAAGAATATTTAGGTAGGTACTTAATTTGTCAGCTAATATAAATTTACAGAAATAGAATATCGTATCTTTTTTTATTTTCTTTATATTTTAATGTAAGTTAAATAATTCTGCGAATACTTTAATATTACTTAAATTATTCGAAATTTGATCAAAACTTGAACTGAATAAAATTATCGAACTTCCACAAACAATACCGTTGTCTATTCATAGGCGTACCTGCCCAGCTTTTAGCCCGGAAGGACATTTTTTCGTCGGCACAGGATGGGGAGCAAAATTTATTTTGTCGGTTCAGGGGGACGCTTCAAAAAACTCGACTTAAAATTACTATAATAAACTTAATACTAAGTAAACATACAAAGCCAGGGGGCAGCTGCCCAGCCCTGCCCCCCACTCGGTACACGCATGGTTTAATTTTTCGTTTGATACGCAATAATGTCAATATCAGTGGGTACTATTTACAAAAATCTTTTTGGATTAAATACCTAACCTGTTAATTCAGAAAGGTAATCGGGGCACGTGCCCTGGGCCCCTTTTCTGACGGGGCCCCATTTAAGGCAGTATGTAAAAAACGCAACTAAGGAATCAGCGGATTCTCGGATCTCAACTTTACAAAAGCTAATTAAGTCTGTTAAATTTGAAGACACTTTTCTAAGTGTTAAAGTTGCTACAAGAAAATTACTTATATACCTTATGTTTACCAATGGTAATGGACACGGCGCACAGCTGAAAAGAATAATAAATGATTTACCAACCTCAATGCTACATGAACAACTTACTAAGTTAGCAATTATGTAAATGAAAAGTGAAATCATTATGAATTAGATTTTAAGAATATAATAAAAGATTTGACCCGGAAAGAAAATTGTTTCTTTCAGGATTTCTGTTGTGGAAAGTCTGTATTTGTTTCAAATTAACTTCTTCCCAAAAGGGCCCGAAATTTTGTGCGCCCAAGGGCCCTGGCATGGCCTAAGACGGCCTTGCTTACAGTGTGATTTTAAGACAACTATGTTTGTAATTATATTTAAGTCGAGAGAGTAGAGATAAACCCATATTTTCCCCTTTACCCCTCATGGTAATCAGCAATTGTAAATATCTTGTAGGTACTTAAATATATTATACAAAGTAGCTACTGTTACATAGCTATTAAAAACAATTATAGAAAGGTTGTTTTATTATTTTACCTTCTGTAATCTGTTTTTGTATCTAGCGGACGAATCGGTCTTACAGGTGGACGCGACTTAAATGTATGTGATCTAGAGATTTTGAAAGTTTTTAATACCACGTCGGTGACAAACAAGCATCCGGCCAGCCTGATGGTAAGCGGTTACCGTAGCCTAGGGACGCTTGCAATTCCTGAGGTCGCCTGCGCGTTGTCCATTCTTCAAAACTTATACACTCCTTGAAGAGCTCCATACTCACACAGTCTCTCGGGAAAACCTCGACAGGGTGCTCATTCCGCAATCTGAGCGTTCGCGAGAGGAAATTCCCTTGGAACCGTACCGTGCGCGACCACTTAGGTTAGGACCACCTGCGATTAGACTTCGCGAAAGAAGTCACTCCAGTAAAGGTGAGCAGCATTTGACAAACTACGTCCAGTCTTCGCATCACCCTTACTGTAACGCCTCGAAGGTCTTCGATCAGGGCGTCCTACCGTCTCTGACCTACGGTGCAGAGACGTGGACAGCAACGGTAGGGCTAGTCCACAAACTAAAAGTCGCGCAGCGGGCCATGGAGCGATCTATGCTTGGAGTTTTTTGAAGGATAACCTTCGTAATGAGGCCATCTGACAAAGAACTAAATTTACCGACATAACTCGCAGTATAAGCATGCTGAAGTGGCAATAGGCTGACCAAGTATGCCGAAGGACTGATGGCCGTTGGAGCAAACGCTTTAGTTGTACGACCTGGACCCCAGTCAGATGGACCGATTAGCTGAAGAAGGTATCTGGGATAGCTTAGATGCGGACGGTGGACCGGGTGCTATAGTGCACGTTGAGAGAGGCCTATATCCAGCAATGGACTGCAATAGGCTATTATTTTTTTATTAATTGATTGAGTCGGTAAACCCGACTATTCGGCCATATTTGTAGTCGTCGACGGCAAAGGCAAAATGCAGCGACTAGTCTGTTTACTTTATTCATATTTCTATGTTTAGCAGTGAGAGCATAATCTTTATAATGTTTATTTTTTTAATTAAGAATTAGTGTGTGTGTGTGTGTGTGTGTGTGTGTGTGTGTGTGTGTGTGTGTGTGTGTGTGTGTGTGTGTGTGTGTGTGTGTGTGTGTGTGTGTGTGTGTGTGTGTGTGTGTGTGTGTGTGTGTGTCAGGTATTAGTAGCATTAGCCTTTTTCCACCAGAAATAACCACTAGTCAAATAGTCAGCCCTATTTGCTACCGACTAATCAGCCAGTCGGCTAGACGGCCAAAGTTATAGTCGACCCCGGCCCATCTACATCATAAATTTTCAGCATTGATCATTATTTTTATTAAAAAAAAACACCAAACGTTACGTTACGAGTGTTTCGAAGTAGGTAAGAATGAAAAGAAAAAAGTATTTTTTTTTTTTAATATCCAGACTCGAAAATTACTTTAACGATTAGAAAATCAAAATCAGTCCATCTCTTTATTCAGACACCGATGCACAGACACCCAGACACACACGTTAAACTTACCTTTTTGACTTCGTAACTACTTAGTAATCTGTGTCGGGGTTAAAAACTTAGAACCAGATATTATACTTTATCAAGTGAATGACAACTTTATTTATATCTGATATGATAATGTTGTTTGTAAGTGAGGTCGTTCACCCACCAATCGACCCAAGCACAATGAACTTTGTATTTAGAACTTGATTTAAACTGAAATCAAACTTAATTGAAATCTTGGATAGGAGATGTAAGTATTTGGTTTGGATTCCTATACCTTAAGGGATGACGTCCTAACAGTGTCTCCGTGACGCGGTTTTATAATCTCCCTCTTCTTATTACTGGTTACTAACTAGACAAAGAAATCTGAGTTATAACTTTTAACTTTCTGACCACTAAACGCTAATTTGAAACAGAGCAAACTATGCACTTTTCTCGAGAAACGGCCCTGTCTGGCCGAATTAGTATCCCGGGATGATATACACAATAACATCTCGACTTTAATAGATAGTTTTTACTAAGTATTTCTGTCTCGCAGCCCCAAAAAGTCCGATATACCGGTATGTTTATTAACACTAGGAATCCAGAACCATAAAATTGTTTTTCAAATATTGCTGCCATCTATCAGCTGTTTCCTAAATCCCTTTAGTATAGTATATCTTTGGTTGCTTTAGTCATTCTACTACTGTATAAGAGAGGGCGCTGTTATTTTACAAATGCAGATGTAGTATGTAATAATTGTAGTATGCCCAAGTTCATACTTCAACGGTTTATGTCTATGATGAGTATGTGTATTAATAATTTTGAAAGTACATAAAGATGTCTAACCTAGAGCGGTAGTGTAACCGATGAGCAAACAAACTCACATTAACATTATTTTAAAATATTACTGAGAATTAAGATTTGTTATGATGAAAATAAACAAATTAAACAACTTATCACTGTTTTTTTTACATTTCGTACGAGTAACATACAGTTGATAGTGTCAGAATCCAGGTTGTGTATGTGTGAACTAGGCTGGCAAAAAGAAGCAGTTTTGACGGCTATGAAAACTACTCTACAGCAGTAATATTACGTGTGCGGTGACAATATTGACCTCCTCATTGCGACCTCCATGGTTGACGATCCACCTAACGCCATCTATCGAAAACCACTCGAACAATAAAAATCGTTGATCTTTTCCAAGTGTGTTCTGTCATTCTGATAGTATGATATAAACTAGCGTAAAGCAGATAATAAAACCATTTAATAATTAATTTGCTTAGATGATTGTGTGCGAGCATATGTATAAAAACAGTAGTGTTAAACGGCGTTCACACGGAACGATTACACACACCATTCGACTAGATTTTCAATCGAATCATTTCGTGTGGACGCAAATCGTCGAATTTATAGGTCATTGGCTCAGGACCGCCTGACTTGAACGCGTCACATCAAAACGGTTCGTGTGGCCGCTAATCAGTCAATTTTATCATTTTAGTCTGCCTGCAGGCGGCATACTGACCGAATGTTTTCGAGTTTTTTTCAAAGAATGTTTGTATTACGCATTATTAAGACGTTTTTTCAGTTCGGTGGTTATATTTATGAGATTATTTATACTATTAGATCAATACAGGTAACATTTTTTCAAAAACAAAAAATATTACGTATGCGGTAACCATTCTTACAAAGATCCGTCTAGCACAGAAAATAAAATCAAATGAAAATTGGCGATTTAGTTGTTACGTGTGGATGCGAAATCTGTTCGTAAGCCAATTCAATCACAAATCTGATAAGGTAGTAAATTCGTATCGTGTGAATGCCGTTTTATGTCTATGCGTTAATTATTCATTCATTGTTTTCATTCATTCGCCATCCACACAGTACTTTGTAGAAGGTATATGAATAATTATGTATAAGATTCTGATTATTCACTTCCCTATATTACTATAATCTCTGTGATTCACTCAGTACTAGTATAGTATTATGTTATCTGTGGTAGTACAAAGTACAGAAAATACAATTAAAGATTTCGTTTGTTTAATTTAGATTTGACATTTGAAATCTGGCACTCATAAAATTACTTTATAATATATGAAAAAGTCATACGGTTTACTGGTCAATATTTTTGTGCGATTATTTCGACATACATTTACATTATTCGCGTGCTTCATTTATATACCTACGAATAGCGTAGTTTTGGAACTTGGACAAGTTTACATCAAGTTAGAGTATGCAGAGTATTTTGTGAAATAATGAAAAAAAGTATAAGAGAATGGTCTATAGGATTTCCTTGGGGCAAAGTTGCAAGTAAGTATTAAATATTGACATAATTCAGTTCCTACATTCGTTATGTAAATAAAACAATGTTTAATAATATATATTTTTCTTATTATTATTATCTAGTGACTTATAAGTGAGAATCTTCATAACAATCATTACGATTAAGGATTTATGAAAAGTACATCACCTGGTGATCGAAGTTCGACCATAGTTCATAAAATTTTGCCTGTTTTGTTATAATTCATTTACCTATTTCTAACATAAGTCATGTTATTCATGTCCAGTACCCTGTATAACACGACAGGTCAACATAATGATACCTACATATAGTAGAGCTTTGTTGCTTTTTGCAGGTCACATGTTCACATTACTTTAAAAAATTTAACTTCTGCACTTCTTAAACGAAGTCTACACACATATCAACTTTAAGAATTTTATGCAAAATTTTACACTCATCCAAACTTCAAATCTACTTAAAAATAAAAAGGAGTATTTACAGATAATTCTCTTCCCGTGTTAGATAATAAAGCACATATTTATGTTATTAAAATTCTTTAGTCATTATTAAATTGAACTTCGATCAACATAAAAATAACTACCTATAACTCTAAAAAACTTGATTAGATTAAAACGTGTTTGTCAAGTTTCGTGAAGACCACAGATCACTAATACGTCAAGACAAGACCAAAGGTCTTTAAATCACAAAAGTGTGTATGTATATAACCCATTTCAACAGACATAATACTGATAAGAAATATTGATGTCTAAAGATAGTCTAACTGCAATGCAAAATAAGCTTTATCCTGTTAAATTAAAGTCGTTATTTAAACGATACTTTTTTAGGACTACTAGTGTTGTGCTAAAGTGCACAATATTTAATTCAAGTATCAGATGTTGAACTATGTACATGGGCCCGGCAAATCCATATGTACACAACTATTTAAATATCGCATGCATGTAAATAGCCCGTATACATTTCTTTTTCTTTTTTTATTAGTTTTAATGTGTAAGTTGTAAATAGAATATAATTAAAATTATAAATAAAAGTAAATAAAAAAAAAATAGTATCAGACAGATATAAATCTATACTAATATTATAAAGCTGAAGAGTTGGTTTGTTTGTTTGTTTGTTTGCTTGAAGGCGCTAATCTCAGGAAATACTGGTTCGAATTGAAAAATAATTTTAGTGTTGCCTATTTATTGAGGAAGACTATAGGCTATATAACATCACGCTATGACCAATAGGAGCGGAGCAGTGATCATAAACGCGGGTGAAACTGCGGGAACGGCTAGTATTTAATAATCTGAACAATATATACTGTAATGTAATTATTATAGTTGAAACATTCCATCTTTAAAAATAATACCTATTACGCGTCAGGTCAAGTTTACTGATTGAATGTCCACTACTTTCAGTGGTTTCCTGGGGCGATCCAGAAAAACCACCGATTCTTTTACTGCATGGCTACATGGACAGTGCAGCTACTTTTATACCTTTATTGGAATTACTTCCTGACACTTACTACTATGTTGCGCTCGATTTACCCGGTAAGAGAACTTATTTATTTATATTGGTTTGCTAACAAATACATATAACAATGTAATAATACGATCACATTTATATAAT
This sequence comes from Euplagia quadripunctaria, assembly GCA_963859945.1. Lineage (NCBI taxonomy): Eukaryota > Metazoa > Arthropoda > Insecta > Lepidoptera > Erebidae > Euplagia > Euplagia quadripunctaria. The sequence goes on from OY982586.1 coordinate 8,397,781, forward strand.
TGCAAAACAGTTATTAGTACAAAAGTTACATTCAATTACAAGCAAACACTGCATGCATAAAATATCAATACACCAAATTTTAGTTCTTGGCAATGCCAAAAACTCTTCCATTCCTTATAATAAAGCCCAGAGGTCCTGATGCTTTTTTAATTATCATCTCGAAATGGGGAATAAATGTTAATTTTTTATCCGAAATTATAGAACCCTAACATAGTCCACTTCTTTGAATGTGTGTTGTTTATCTTATACCCTTATACTGTTTCATTAACTGTACAGGTAAATTTAAATGTCAGTATATTAAATTTACCTGTTTTTCTTTTTAACATGTAAATTTAATTTATTGACATTTAGATGGATTTAACAACATCTCGTTATTTTACCATTTCGATAGCGAGTCCAAATCCTTTTAAATTAGGTTGACATCCTGATCTGATATTACGGTCCTAAAAAATTTAAGGTCATCTGCGAATAGAAGTGGAATACTATGATTAAAGCAGTGAGGAAGATCATTGATAAATATGTTAAATAGCAGCGGTCCCAACTGAGAGCCTTGGGGAACGCCTGAAGTGAAGCGATGGCGGGACGATACGAAACCATTCAACACGAAGTTATTCTATTCATTTGCACATGGGCCCGGCAAATCCATATGTACACAACTTTTTAAGCAACATTCTATGAGAATCTTATCAAACATCTACTTGCTTCTGGCTATCCAGGGCTTCTGATAAAGTCTCTATAAAGAAAGTTAAGTTAGTACAAGTTACGCGGAACCGCACGAAGCCATGCTGATAGTCGGATAAGAAGGGCTTAAAATATGGTTATATAACGATAAACTAAAGATTCAAAAATCTTGGCCACACTTGACAGTATTGATATAGGTCTGTAGTTATCAACCAAGTTTTTACGGCTGGATTTATGAAGTGGGATCACGTTTGTAATCTTTCATTGCTTTGGGAAAGAACCAGTCAACAAGGATGTGTTAAATATTATAGTAAGGGGAAGAACTATACTCTTAGCACATGAGGCCATAAAGTAGGGAGATATACCTTCAGAGCCTGCTCCTTTTGTGGTTTCGAGATTCTCAAGTTTTTTAAGAAGTAACTCGGGTTGAATATTTAAAGACGTAAAACTGCTGCCATGTGCCAAAACATTACCTAATGCGTTGCTTAGCATAACTGCATTGTTTGGCGATAAGTTATCAAACCTAATTTGATATTAATATCGGTGGTGTACACCGACTCAAAATATTAAGCAAACATGTCAGATATCTCCGCCCTGTCACTACGCTTGCCTATTCCATCCTCCATCGTAGATGGGTAAGAACTAGATTGGTTCTTTTTGCTTTAATGAACGACCAAAAACTTTTACAATCTTTTGATATGTACATGTTACAGTCTGCGTTGAGGAACTTGCATTCAATCTCATCTAGGGTTTTATTAAAAGATTTTATAGAAAAGTAGTGTTTATTGATTGATATCCGATAATCACTCTTATTTAAAACCATAACGAGTTTAACAGTAAATATTTTTATATGCCTATTAATAAATTACTGTAGAATTTTAAGACTGGAATGATGTGCGTGACTAACATGCTACTATTTAAAATAATATATTTTCGTCCAATTATTTTATTTTATTAATCAATATTGTCACAAATACAACTACAATAATATTGTAGTTGTATCTGTGATAGTACTAATCGATTTTCACAATAATTGATTTTAAAAATCAATTATTGATTTTGGCCAGTTTCTTTAAATAAAGTCAATTGTAAATCATATTTCTTTGTAGGTCACGGAAAGTCAGATGCGTACCCTCCGGGAATGGTTGTGTCGCACTTATGCCTCACTGAAGTCATGCGCGGTGTAGTAGAGCATATGAAATGGACTTCATTTGCGTTTATCAGTCATTCCAGGGGATTTTTTGATGGTACGAGCTTTAATTTATATTTCTTAAGATTTTTATTATAATATTTTCATGAGGTTTTCTTTTGTCTATCATTAAAGTTCAAAGCGTTAACAATCTTTCAAAATTTCATAATTCATTTATAGTTGGTAGATAGTTTGGACTATGTAGCATTTGAATAAAATGTACATGCCATTGTTTTGAAAACGTACATACATACATACGTATGTGCATTTAGAACTTTATAACTCGATATCTCACCGAGTTTAGACATCACGATGTGATTAAAAGTAACATTCTTGATTTACCCACGATAACTATCAAAATATTTTAGATGTTAAACCAATGTTAGACTTACACTAAATATATTACGCTTTTATTATGCATAAATTATTCGAACCTGTTTAAATTACATTAAATATATTATTGTTTTCTAGGTGTCTACTACAATCACTTTTACCCGGGTAAAATAATCAAGATGATACACTTAGACCCGGCACCACCGTTAGCTACGTACTACTACCCACATTTTAAACCTCTGTATTGGTACCTGTATCACTACAACTCTTATTATAGCAGTTATGACAGGTAAATCTTCATGCTCTTTGTACCTACCACTACTCCTTTCACAGTCATGGTTTATTTGCCTTGATCATATACCATTACAGATATCAAGTGCTCAGCAAGATGATATCCTAACTAATATATAGTATCATGATTGTGGATGTGAATTTGTTTGTTTCGCTTTTACGCCTTAATTACTCTACTCATCATCATGAAATTTAGCATACACATTGCCAGGGGTACAGAATAGGATTTAGAGTATAAAGATACCTAAATTAATTGACAAAGTCTACAGAAACGCGGGGAAGCTGCAGGCAAAAGCTAGTTTAAAAATGTTCATATCCTACATTGATTATAGACAGAGACAACTTCACACTATACCATATATCATAGAACCTATGATGCAAACGTGAAATTTGTCGGAAGAAACGAAGATCACAATACATTCCCCCGCCGCGTCTGTCTGTTCGCGATAAACTTGAAAACTACTGAACGGATTTTCATGCGGTTTTCTCTAATAGACAGAGGGATTCATGAGGAAGGTTTAGGTTTATAATTTGTTAAGATTTTGTGTAAATTGATTGAAATATGTTGATGATTGTTGAACATGTCTCTGCTACCCGTGCGAAGCCGGGGCGGGTTGCTAGTATTAAATATAACAAATATTACAATAAAGCAACAACATATAATATTATTACAGATGGATTAATGGCAGTTCAAAGGATATGACATATGACGAGGCTATAAATTTGGTTGCACGAAATAGAAGTTTAACAGAGGAGCAAGCTGAAGCTGTACTATCTAGATCCTTAATACCAGTTGGTGACGATAAATTCAGGTGATTAGTTTCATTTTTTTATTTAAAATTACTTTTATTTATTTGCTACTCTTGTTTGTGTGATAGATAGCGATCAAAAGAGAGTATATAAATATCTATCTATAATATATATATATCTATCTATCAAATGTAGAAGATCAAGTAAAATAAAATTAATTTAGGTGGATTAAGACTCCGTTGTGTCGTTTCAACATACTTCATACGAAAAAATGTTTAAGAAAAGCTGTTTTACTTTACATGATGCTTCGTCGTGTTCAATTTTCTTATAAATCCTCTTTACAGACTGTCATGGGAGCCAAGGATGAAACTAATATCAAGCATACCTCTTTCTGAAGAAACTCTTTATACAGTTATCACAGAATACGCACCACCCATGCTGTTAATCGAAGCTTCAGACAGTAAAATCGATATTGAAGGAAAGAAGTTTGCAGTAGACATTATTGCAAAATGTTGTTTAATGCAACCCAATTGTAGATCAATTACTGTCACCGGAGGTCACGATGTGCATATTACTAATCCTGAAATTATTGTTCCACTGGTTGTAGAATTTTTAAATGGTGCGAGCTTACCTACAAAATCAAAGTTATGAAATAAATCCTAGACAATTTATACCGAAGTTTTATTTTAAAAATTTTCATGGAACGGAAAAAATTTAAACATTGATAATATTTAAATAATTTATATTTAATACTTCCACAGAACAGGTATTGAGACTATTAAGCATTTCACAACACTAGAGTATCAACAGGTAAATAGCTGTCAATATTGAACACGATAATAGACCACTACCGTATGTTGGTTTAAATGCCTGACATCAGTTATTCCATCCCTTTCTAACAACGAAAGTTTAAACGAGACAACGCTATACAGTCCTACTAAAACTGCAACGTTTATCAACTTACATTGTAAACATGTCATTTACGCGATGACGGAAACAATAATAAAGACTGATTTTTTTTTATCAGCGGTGTTTGATTATAAAATCCAAAGGTTATTCAAAGATGGCGAAAAAATTAATTAAAGAAATTAGTTAAGTCTGTGTCAATCAGACTCCTATGATTTGTTTTCAATTTCAAATTTAATCGATATATTTTGATAGGTTTGCATTGAGAACCTAGATTTCCCATAGAAAACAGTGTTGGTCCATCTCAGTCTAGTTCTAAACTTCAATTTGTAAAGACGTATAGCCCGCTTTGAACAACATTCGGAAATGCAGTGTAAACCTAATGAGTGGCAGATAGAAGCTCCTTGGGGAGAACTTTCGCGTAAGTTTCCGCATTTTTATAACTTTTTTTGCAATTTAAGGATGCAGTATTGATTGACCCGTCCTTGCATAGAGGAGGGGGAGGGAGAGGGCACTGCACCCCTCTTGATGACCAATCTCTCATTCTATCTTACAGGATATTGAATGTTTTGTTTCAACTTTATAATGAAAACCTTGTCATTATTATTATTTACTTTTTTAATTAATATTTTTTATCTGTCTGTAAAAAAACGAAATGTTAAAGAAAAAAAAATAAAAAACTAAATATTTCATTAATTTTTAAATCTATATTGTGTATTCAACCAAGTTGGCAGATAAGCATGTGGCCCATCTAAGGTAAGTGGTTACCTGCATCAATTTTTTTTTATTCAATAAATAAAATGACAGGCAGTGGGACGGAATACACATCTTATAAAAAAAATTTAATCGCTTTTTGAAACATGCTATTATGCAAACATTTAAATCTCTTTTTTGCATTCAACAAAAGAATTGCAGTTTCCAAATTACAATATATTTCTTCATCAAAAAATAATAAACAAGTTGATCCAAAATATAATATTGATTAATTGTGCCAGCAATCTGATCAATGTAAATAAAAAAAACAGTAAATCTTCATCGTGCAATGGTTACAAAAAAAATAATATCTTTAAAAAACCTTGTGTATGTTTTTGGTCAGCGTTCATTACAAAATATCCTATGTTCAGATAATGACCATCTGTGATTTATTACAAAAAATATATTGATTTAGTCTAAAAGATAAAACCTAATGTAAAATTATTTGTTTCATTCAAAATATTTGTTAATGCACTTGCCATTGCCAATGTTAATAAATTACAAATAAAAAAAATTTTTGAAGTGAAAACACTTTTTGGGATTTGAAAAATGTTAAACTCGCGTCAGGACACGTGACCTGATCGAAAATTCGTAAGACGGAGCCGAGTTTCTTATATTAAAAAAAACATAACATTCGAAATTCAAACATTTATGAGCGGCCAGGAGCGCAGAACTTCCAGTGTACCCTATGTATACATTTAGATATGTTATTACCTACTTTTTATTTTTAACCTAATTTTATATATACAGATGTGTTTGTGTGTATGCATATGCAAATACATTGTGAAGTTATGTTTTCACTTCTGACGTGCAGTCCTACGACTGACTTATAAAAAGTATTATAATATTTAACTCTTGCTTACACAAATAAAAAAAATATTTTGAGAATATTTTTATTAATTTTATTGTCTATGCACAGAAATTAATTACTCTAAAATTAAAAAAAAAAGGTTAAGTTTGTTTTACTCTTCCCAAAATCTACATATATAGATAAAATAGTGCATCATAAAAATTGTTTACCACATATAACAGTAATTATATTATTATGTTAATTTTAAAATAATTTCAATCAAATCAAAATTTAGCTGCATCCAGGGGCCACTTCAAGGCTAGTCAAACAACACCTCACCCCACTTTCACCCCTTTGAGCTGCGTCCGGGATTTCAAACCGTTGCCATGCCAACCCACGATGCGCCCCTTACACCACATGTAAGGGGGTAGGGTGGGAGATTTTTGCAATCTGCACTTTGTTATATTGTTGCCATATACTATTTTTGTATAACCTCTATTGTGTGCAAATATATTTTATGAAATAATCTTACGTATTCAGTGGCGAAGCTATGTAACCAAAGGCCCTGGGGCAAAAAATAAACTAGGGCCCCAACTAAACTATTTAAAATCGTTTGTTCCGAATTCGACGTAGTCCAGATTTGTCGTAATCTAGATTCGTCGTACAGAATATTCAAGTTATCAAATACGCAATTTACCTAATATAAATAGTGGTTTAGTCACAACTGTAGTACAAACCTGATAACTTCTGGTTCTAAACAATCTGGTTTATTTATATTCCGAATGTGGGCAAAATTTTCACTAGTTCAATTTATAGTTTGTAAGTCAGAGTCCGAGGGGCCCCCTAAGCTTGGGGGCCCCTTGGACTCTGACTTACAAACTATTTTCTAGTACCCTTTGCTACAATTTAGCTTTGTAAATGTAAATTTTCACGCTTGGTAACGATAACAACAAAATATAGAAATAGTTATTGTAGCCTACTGTGTAGAACGTGCATGGAAGCAGAGGAAACAGCAACCCATGTACCTACTGTTGGAGTGTCAGGGGGTTGCAGAATACCGGGCTAAATATCTTGGCTCGCTGGGTCACTCACCGATAACGTCCTCTACGTTACCGACGATCTTGGTGAGTGACAGTTACTGGGATTTTTCGGGGAGTTAAGGTGGTTAGAATACTTTTATTCCCACCAATGCAAAATACGTGCTTTGTCGTGGAGTTGCGGAAAACTGCTCGTGTAAACCGCTTTTTTTTAATTTTTTGTGCGTGTGGAAACCCCCTCAGGCCGTCACCCACCGGGGTTTCGGTGGGGCGGTGTGTCAGAATATCCCGTGTAAACCTAACATAACCTAACCTAGACATTGTCTGCATTGGTCTAAACTAACCAAAATAATATTATAACATCGTGTTAATTTGCGACAGCACAAAAGCTCACTCACAGCATTAATTTGTAGCTTACTAAGTATTGTAGTATATCTGCATATTTGTAATGATTTAAAGTTTCATCTTTCTGACTTTTGTTCATAAAAAATCAAATATTTTGCTGTTTCTAGTTTTTTAGGTATAGGTACTAGAGATGAAACGAATACCTGTTCGGCCTCGAGGTTGGCCAGTATCCGGCCAACCTGGACGTTGAACGGATACTGGCCAACCTCGAAGCCGAATATCTGGCCAAACATTGTCGTTTGCCACACGTTGCTGTCTTATTTTAATTAAGATAAAGATCCTCGTTGGAATTAGAAAGTCATTTTGAATCATAAACAAACTACAGGGGTTCTTAAACTGAATGAGCTCTACTGACAGTTCTATTGGAATTTATAAAAATGTCTTGCGACAAGTCCTCTAGTTTTGCAGTAAATCTTTAACACGGGCTAGAAAAAGTAGATATGAGGAAACACAGTTATATATCAGATTGCCGAATTTTCGATTGTCGCGTATGTTAAATTCAGCCAATATATTCGAACTACGAAATTATTTTGTTTTACGCCGCTTCGTTCTCTCACTTATCAAACAACAGTACATCAATTTCGTCATGTGGGAGAGCCATGCTTCGGCACGTATGGGCCGGCTCGACTCCGCTCGTTACCACGGCCTCACAGAAAACCGGCCGTGAAGCAATGCTTGCATTGCATTTCGCCGCGTGAGTGAGGTTACCGGAGGCCCTAACCCTTCCCGCTCCCTTATTCCCGTCTTTCCCCTCCCCCTCTTCCACACTCTTCCCCCCTCCCCCTAAACTCCTACTCCCACCTTAAAGGGCGGCAACGCACTTGTGACTCTCGAGTTGCAAGTGCCCATGGGCGGCGGTAGTCATTTACCATCAGGTGACCCGTCTGCTCGTTTGCCCCCAATACCATAAAAAAAAAAAATCAAACAGTACTCCAGAAATGGGTTTCCTAATTCCAGTATTCATATCAGATAGCAGCAGTATGATTTGTTATTTTTAAACATCGCTTTTGTTTTACGCGTGGCAAGCCATTTTTTTTTAATGATGCTTAAATATGGTCAGTTTGTGTATGACATTAGCTTTTTCCTGATCATTATGCTCATAGTCGGAAATCATTTTTTTTTCTATAAAATTTAGTTCTTGTCTATTGTTGTATCTTACATAAGTTGATACAATTTATTTCCAGCCATAGACTTCATCCCAGAAGGAGCTACGAACAAAATGAAAAGCGAACTAAGTATTAATATAATAATTTACTGCAATATTCTAGGTAGGTACTACTATATTATAAGCTTTAAAAAAATAATAGGCGCAATTCGGCGCCAAAACCCTTCTAAAACGTAAAATCACTTTTTGTGTCACGTATTTCTTTCTTATGTCACGTCACGGCACATTTAGAACAAATTCTAATTTAGAGTTATGTATTGATTATGTGTCATCAAAATTGTTTTGTGTTCAATCGTTCAATAAGTTTCAAATTAATATTATATAATAATAATAATATAAATATATAATAATATGTGGATAACGATATTTAATAAAAATTTGTAACTATCTTCAGTATGTTAAGCGTTACTCTATCATGTGATCCCCTAGATATCGGGCAGCCGGATATCCGGTTCTCCGGTTTAAAATGTAACCGGATATCTGATATCTTTATTTTACACATCTAATACGTGAAAACGCTGGGACGTACATACAACATACACACAAACACATAACCCTCATTTGGGCTTCACCGCAGTCGGGAAAAGGTCACTTCTAAGCTTGTCACTTTGGTTCAAAATTGCGGGGTACAAAAATACCACACCTAACGTTCATACCCATTCATCATGCCATAATATCTTATTTATCGCAGATCGGCAGCTCCACTCATCCTCGGCGTCACATCTTCAGCCACCATTACCACAGCTGCCACCATTACCACAGCTGCCTCCACTACCACCACCATCTGCGTTGAATGACAGCCCGGGACATCTTTCGTTCAATGGTATGGTTGTTACTTAGACCCAGTAGAGGATGAGTTGATCTTAGAAGGACAGAAAAACGTAGGGGAGTTTAAGCGTGAAGCTCAAGACAGAAGAAGACGGAGAGTACTGAGGACGATCGTTGCTAAATTTTGGGAGGCGTAGGATTACAAAGGAATTATGTTATGGTAGATTTTATAAAGTTTGTGAGGTCGCTAGCTACATCTTTACATAAGAATATCTTCCCGCGAACTCCAATATTGTACCATGATTGAAGTAAGTTCTTAAAAAACCTTTTATGCAATGTGTTACAGAAACGTTTCGTATGATGATTTTTTTTCATCTCGTGTAATCAGTCACTGGTCTTCACCACATCGGGGCTATCGGTGAAGGTGTCAGAAATGAACAAATCAAATCAAACCCATTTATTTTAATTAAACCAATAATAGGTATTTTTGAATTGTCAGGAGTAGGAGTCAGTCAGGCTAAGTCAGTCGTGAAGCTAGTTGCCTGTTCCAATACGTAGATCGTATGGAGAAGAACAGGCAAGAAACTTCAAGGACACTGTTTCAAAATATTTTAAATTTTTTTTTTGTTTAAACAAGTTAATTTTTAAAATTACCTTTTTGTAACACTTTGTGTTGCATGTGGTTTCTGCAATATTTCTATTTTTAACCGACTTCAAAAAAGGAGGAGGTTCTCAATTCGACTGTATGTTTTTTTTTTATGTTTGTTACCTCAGAACTTTCGACTGGGTGAACCGATTTAGATGATTCTTTTTTTATTTGAAAGCTGGTGCTTCCCCTGTGGTCCCATTTCAATATGGTCCAGTTCTGACAATGGCATCCATGAGAAAACCATGTATAAGTCTTTTATGGAACAGTTTTTTTTGTTTAAGTCGGTTTTTTAAAAAAAAAATATGTAATAAAAAAGAAAACAACATTTATTTTGTAAATTTATCTATATGTCATAATTATTTCATTTATTTATATTTTTTTTATTATATTACTCCGTTGCATTTGGGTAATATTTTTTTTTATTATGCATGAAGTTTATTATAAATTTATTGTAATTACTTACGAAATAAATAATTGTTTAACCTTTATTTTGTTTTTTTTTTTGACGATTTTTGTTTTAATGTGCTATTCATTTTTGATAGGAAACTATAGAAAAAGCCTAAATTTAGAAATTCCTTGCTAAATACCCGGGTGAACGTTCGTTCGTTTTAATTCTTTATTTTTCGGCGTCATTGTTCACCTGCAGACATATATAGTATTCAAACCTTCAAGAAAAGAGTGTACTCCCACCTCGAAGGCCGGCAACGCACTTGTGACTCTTGAGTTGCAGAGCCATCTGAACGCAGAATGGACCGTCTGTGAGTCTAAATGCGTAATGAGAGCCCTCTACCAATCTGTATTGGTAGAATATTACGGTATTGAATATTACGTTTACATCGCATTGTTTAGAAGTTTTATGTATAAATTTCTACGAATTAAATACTCGAATAGGAACTTGTGAAACACTGACTAAGAAACGCACATAAAAAAACACGTACGCTTATGTATGATTTTTTGAAAGTATCGATCAGGTACCTTTATAGTCTTTGAATGCCACAGATTTTTAGTATACAATACTGGTTACTTATTCCTGAGAGTCATGGCGGTTATAACTTTCTTGGCATTGATACATAACTCCTAACACGTAGCTCCACGCAATAATGTTTAAATTCCGGTAATTAGTAATTTAAAAAAATGAAATCTCAAAGGCATCTCCAGACATGGTGTTGCTGAGTCCAACTGTCAGTTCATTGCGCAGGCCAAAAATACGCGAGTAAACATGGTCTAATTCTAACGGCCTAAAAATGTTTACATGGTTTTCAAGTCACGCGATAATTGTCCATCGAGAGTGCCACCTATAATACTAAATGAAGTTGAACTGAAGAGGGTTCACGAATTTAAATCAAGGTCTTGATGATCAAAAGAACATTGAACGGGAATGCAGGGCAATGGCGATTAGGGGATATATGCTGGCTCGTAGGTTTGCTCGCTGTAGTGATAAAGTTAAAATAACACTATTTAAGGCTTACTGTTAAACCTTCTACACGAGCAGCCTATAGGTCAGCTATACCCAGCGGTCTCTTGACGCATTACGGGTCCAATATAATAATGCCTTTAGAATGCTGTTAAGGTTGCCCCGTTACTGTAGTGCTTCGACAATGTTTATGAAAGCGATAGTTGACGGCTTGGCATGCCATCATACGCAAGCGTACTGCCTCTTTGCTAAGAAGAGTGCGGGACAGCAATAATAGCATCCTAAGGGCCATAGCCGATAAATATGACTCCGTCATAATGACAAATCTTTTAAGAACTATTATAGGTTAAGAAAAACTGTATACTAACACTATGGACTCTGTCTGAATAAAGAAATTTATTATTATTATACCGATAATAACATTAACATTTGAGGTCATTCACCCTATTACTAAAGAACCAGATCGCGATAGACATTCAATAAATTGACACGCAAGCGGCTATGTTCAACATGCGATCGAGTGGTAGCGGGTTCGAACCCCACCGAGAGCACTTCCGAAGTCGCTCTTAATACAAACATTTAACTTCTAATAAAGAAGGGAGTGTATGTTTTTAAAAGGTCGGCAACGCGCATGCTTGTTTACCACACATGTGGTTTAAAAAAACTGTATGTTGTAGGACTGCACATCAGAAGTGAAAACATAACTGACACATCTGTCATCTGAGCGTGACGGTCACGCGAGTTCAGTGCTTTTTCCCCATAACAAAAGTGCCTGACGTGTCTAGTGCACAACGTGCCTAAAGAAGTTTTCACTTCAATAACTTAGTTGGAGGGGTAGGTATTCTTAATAAAAAAAAACTCAGTAATTATTTTGTTCCCCAGTGGTCTCGTGGGGAAATCCCCTTTCACCTCCAGTGTTCCTCGCTCATGGACGCCAGGACTGCGCGACGACCTTCCAGCCACTCCAGCAGCTTATGAACGCGGAAGATTTGTACTGCGTCTCCATAAACATGCCGGGCAGCGGGAACAGTGCTCCTTTCCCAAATGGTGAGTCTTACAACTGGTTTTACAGGGAGAAAAGTCTGTTGGACTGCAGAGTTTTGACGAAACCCAGTAAACTCATGTGTCACAGCTTCAGCATCAACGGATGGGGTATTAATGCTCACCAGCCACTTTTGTAGTTCATAAGACCCATAAAGAGACATACTGATGATGATTCTGAGTTTTTAACCGCAGGGAAAACGACGTTTTTCTCTTTCATTCCTTCCTTCATTAACTTGCGTAATTCTTAAACTTAAATGAACTTTCAATGCAGTTTATTAGAAACACTATGTACCTACAGCTATTTAGAAGTCCTTTCTATACAAAAACCAATCCACTTGAACCTAATAACCTCGAACTTACTTGCGGTGCCTAAGCGAGGATAATTTACCGTTTTAGATTTTGCAAGATCGGCAAGTACGAATAATATCCCTAATTTAATCTACTGGCTTTTGTAACCTCACACCATCAGATTTGGATTAAAAAAGACAATGTTTTAAGCCCTAAATAACGATTCAAGCGTAGACGTCAGAGTCCTGGATAATTATTTTAAAAAAATTAAACCATTTGAAATCATCAACCTTTTGTCAAGATGGTTCAAGGTTTAAGTTTAATAATGTTCATATTTCAGAATTTACTATTTTAACTCAATTGTATGCGATATAAACTTGATAGAAGTGTCATGACTTGCCACACAAGCTGGCCATTTTTCAGAACCGCAAGGTAGGGCAACTACTGATTGCCTTAACATCGAAGTACCTGAAGAACCATTTAATCCTGACGATCGAGAAGTTACACTAATCCTGGCTCGTGATGGCCATAATCGGGACACAGACCAAGCAACATTTGACGTACCCACAAGAGATATATTATATGATGTGCCCAGACCAAAAATAATTCCAGCGTTTTATACACCGACCCAAGATAAGGATTTTGTAGTTATAAAAATGGATGAAGAAAAAGATAGTGATGCGAGAAGTGATAGATTTGTAACTGGTAATGGTGGTAATTTAGAAGCAGATTATAACGCTAACCTACCAGCAAATATCCAGCCTAATGCTGAACTAGATCAACACACTCCAATTTCTTTTTGCGATGACCGTGATACAGACTGGACAGATACAGAAGATGATGAGAGTGACTTAGAGGAATGGACACAGCATCTGCAATCATTGGACAATGTTGAGTCTCAGAATAAAAAAGTCAATATTGACCATTTAGATAATACTTCAGAATTAGAACTTACTTCGGTAGAATTCAAGCATTCCCGAAATAAACTTTTAGGTATTTCTTGTTATATAGATTTTGCTGTATGTGTAAAAAGCACTTGCGTAGCCTTATGCACACGCTTGCCAAGTCTAAGCAATCATCCACAAACGTCAAGGCTATACTAATACTAAGCTCGCATTTAGGAGTAATTTACATGTTTCTGAATTCGTCAGTGTGCCACGAACAGGCAAGCATGGCTATGGCGAGACTCTTAGTACTAGAAAGCTTAAGTTTGGCGTGGGTATATTTGCTAGGCCGGCAAAATGGTAAAATAAAATCATATTTTGATACAAACATGCGTATGGAAATACAGGTTATTAACTAGCTTAGTAACTAGCGCAAAAGATAATTTGTGTAAAAAAATGTGGGTACTAGAGTAGGGTATTTTTCGAATCTGTAATCTGTTTGCGAAATATTAACTTGGGTGAAGCTGTTATTTGTGTAAGAAAAAAAGTAAATATTAGTTTATTGGTTTTGTATTGGAACAATAATATCTTAACATCATTATTTTCATGGTTCTCATGTCAGAAAGGGTTTAGTTTCGTTACACCAGAAACTCATTTTACGGTCAAGAATATCAAGGCAAACCATCTGTCTGTGTCGCGCACAACGTGTGAATACATTGTAAGCTTTTGTCGGAAATGCCATTTGATCTGTGAGCAAAATCCGACTGGGTCGGCGACAAACTTCTTCGAACACATGTAAGCCAACCCCCGAACAAACGCTTGTGGGCGCTTGCTGAGATTTGGCAAGCGTGTAAACATACCATTAGGCAGCTTGATTGATATATTATGATTTTTGTTGCCATAAACTTTAATGAGTCACTCTGAGACGTTGGGATTCATAATAATAAGCTAGTTTTAATGATGTACGTGTCACTTACATTTGTGTCCCAGCCTTTGGTCCGTCTTGACTGATCATTCTGAAGATTCTTTTAGAATGATCATACATCGTTACATCGAATTAGTATGGTTTAAGGCTTAGCAAGTCTTTTACGATATAATGGAAATACAGTAATACAGAAGATATGCTTTAAAAGCATAATTTAACCTGTAACTGAACGTAACATCTCCGAGTTCTTTTTAGATAATTTTACTTCTTTGACTTGATCAGACAAGTTGCATTAATATCTTCAAAATTAACATGTTTTTTAATCGGTATAAAAAAAACCGGTGTATATATCGGATATTTGTGTTTGACTGAATGTGTTTTTTTTCGTCAGTATGTTACGCGATATCTTCGCCATTTGTGAATAGATTTTATTGTATTTTTTTAATTTAATTGGTTGTACTCAAGGTTTGTCTCATTTGAAGAAAATATTAAAACTTAAGTGATGAAGAAAATGGCTTATTATGCGCCACGGAGTGACTCTTTAGCGGTGCAGCTTTTTTATTAAATTTCGTTTTAGCGTGCTACTTAAAAGCGTAAGTATTGTTTTTTTACTTTTATTCTTTATTTTTTACTTTAGTTAGCTTTCTTGTATTATATAATTTATAATGTAATAACCGACTTCAAGATTGCCTTCTGCTCACTGCTCAAATTGACTTAGTGCTTTGTTAAATACTATGTTATTGAAAGTTAGTTTTGGTTTTATAAGTGCTTCATCAACTTGTCTTTCTTAATGCATGCATGCATGATTCTCTTCTCATGCACTTACTGTAATCCGGCACATATAACCGGCTTAAACAATACTGATTGTTAGCTTTATGAATGAACCTCAATTTTCCATATATCGAAAAGAACCTACACGGGTTTAAGGTTTAATTCTTACATTGCTATATTCTCATATAGTCACCAATCATCTAATAACATTCGTTCTTGCATCTTAGTTCTTCCACAAAATGAAGATGCTACATTTCTTACAAATGCGATGAAGAACTTGAACATTCATGGGCAAACGCAGATCAGATGCAAATCATCGCAGAGGAGGAAGCGTGAAATAAAATTGATGAAAATGTCTAAAGAAAATATCGTTTGTAATGATCACGAAGGCAGGCAGTGCCCATTCGCGAAGGCAGCTTACCAGGTACCTTCAGAAAGAGAATTTTCATTGACGGGAAACAAAAAGGCATTTATATCAAATGGTCTGCTTCGCAAAATGGCTCGAGGATGGGCATGGCGGATAGTGCTTGCAGTGAAGGAGAGCACTGAGGACGCAAGCCAGAATCCTCCACCCCAAAATTCTGCAGCTTCTCCTCTCTTTGAGCAAAATGATACAAAGGAGTGTGTACTAGCAGAGTGCCCTCATATGCCACCTGGTCTCATCGCGTATTTACATGCCTTTTTTAAAGGTGAGTTGTGTAATTTTTTTGTTACTAATTTAACAATTCTGCAAAAAGGATACTTTATAGGCTGTAGGCTACTGTTAGTTAACGAATGATACAATATGTTTTATAATCAGGATATAAATTTACGAATAAACTAGCCCTAGCTTGGCTCGCGTCAAGTTTGATTTTAATTGATAAGTTTTAGTTTTAATTGACGCCATTAACGTAATCAAAGTCCCGACAGACCTTCAAAATGAGACCCATGTTGATTCTTAGACTAATTACCTCTTTTCACCGAAGGGATTACTTTTGAAGAAGCACGAAATACGTATTTATTTATTTGTTGACAGGAGTATTTTTGCCAATTTTTTAATCGATACGTCTCTTATATGGTTTCTCAATACAAATTTTGAACCCCTGTTGCATCCCCTAAGGGGTTAATTTTTCTGTGTGCCAAATTTCAACCCAATCTGTTCAGTGGTTTAAGCTATATGTTGATAGATCAGTCAGTTAGTCACAGTTTCCTAATATATACACCGTGGAATCAAAGTAGTACGGCAAAAGAAGCGTTAGCAGCTTTCTAAAGCATTAATTTTTCCAAAAATAATTGAGAAAAATAAGTATACAACCTGCCGTTTCCGTCAAAATCAACATTTCAAGTTGCTACTACGCAATGTGTACTACCTACTAGTGTGTGTGTGTGTGTGTGTGTGTGTGTGTGTGTGTGTGTGTGTGTGTGTGTGTGTGTGTGTGTGTGTGCGTGTGCGTGTGTGTGTGTGTGTGTATGATCACCCGAGGTTTAAGGTCAATGCCCTTTATTCATTACCTCCTGTATTAAAATAGCTTTAAAACTACTCAGATTTAACCTTCATACTATACTGGACATAAGACCGTCTAAATTACACTTTAATAATGCAACTTAATAAAATAGCATTGGAGCGTTGCGCCCGCGCCTGATGACGGACAGACAGCCAATAAAAATTAGCGTTTTTTTTGCCGCCTATGGGCACCTGTAACTTGAGTCACAAGTGCGTTGTCGCCCTTTAAGGTGGGAGTAGGAGAAGAGGGAGAGGGGGAGAAGAGAGGGGAATAAGGGAGAGGGAAGGGTTAGGGCCTCCGGTAACCTCTCTCACGCGGCGAAATGCAATGCAAGCATTTGTGTTTAAGTAATTCAATTACGTTGTGGAAATACACACCGCACATATATTATTATAATATTACTGTTATGAAATGCTATTTGGCAGTCATGTTGGAATCAAAATCGCAAATATTAGAGTGCCTTTTTTATTTATTGTGCTTTTTTATTTTGTCTATGCAGAAATATTCTTTATTATGGTCTGAATACATACTTTTCGTATAAATACGACTTTGATTCCACGGTGTATATACAGATATTCATTATATGGGCATTTCATTAGAAATTTTTTAAAATTTTAAATTTTAAAATTTGATAGAGTGCCGGTGAGTTTAAGTGAAAACTGTTATGATTTTAGACGGAGTTTACCTTTTTTTGTTGATCCTAAACGAGTTTTAAAATAAACCTAATTTCTATTTGTTTAGATAACAGAATGCAACAGCATGCCAACGGAATGGGAGCCGATCCCTGGGCCAGTAACGTCCAACTATCGCCGGTTGTCCTTCAAAATCAACAACCAATCGGCATGCCTCCGAAATACCAAGCATGCCCTCAGACATACTCGTATAGTAAGTGAATTTATAAGTTTACTAGCAGCACCCCGCGGTTTCACCCGCATAAGTCCCGATCCCGTGGGAATATCGGGATAAAAAGTAGCCTATACGTTAATCCAGGTCTCCAGCTATCTATATACCTAGTTTCATCGCAATCGGTTCAGTGGTTTTTGCGTGAAAGAGTAACAAACATCCATCCATCTATCATTCATAATGTTGTCTTTGCAAGTGAGTGGGTATTATTATAAGGAAAAGTTGATCTCTAACAATATCAATAGTGTCCGACCGATGGTCGACGTTTGGCCGAAGCTAAAGCCTATTAATAGCGCCATCGCCAACACTGTGGGCCAACACCGAAGCCGAAGGTTTAATAACCCTAAGAAGTTTAATTCAGGATAGGCTTAATAAAAAAAATAATTGACTGTATTAGGTAACTGAATCAAATGATTAAAATTACCTGATTTTTTTTTTGTTTATGGTATAGGGGGCTAAAGAGCAGACGGGTCACCTGATGGTAAATGACTACCGCCGCCCATGGGCACCTGCAACTCAAAAGTCACAAGTGCGTTGCCGGCCTTTAATGTGGGAGTAGGAGAAGGGGAGAAGAGGGGGAGAGGGAAGGGTTAAGGTTTCCGGTAACCACACTCACTCGGCGAAAAGAATTGCTTCACTGCCGGTTTTCTGTCGGATCAACTAGTAATATATAAATATATCCTTAAATTGATTTTCAGTAGCCATTATTCTCTTCTATCATCTTCTCTTACAGCTCCAACGGCTCCACCATACAGCCCCGGATATTACGCACCAAGCCCTTACATATCACGTCCCTCCACGAACACCAGTGACGTCGCCTTTCCAGGATTTTATAATCCAATGTTCCCTGATCCTGCATACAACAGCCAATACCTGTATCCGGACAGATATTCACCACAAGCTGCTAATTCCCCTCAATATAGACCTTCTTGCCAATCTCCAAGGACGTATTTTGCTGAACCCACTCTATCGCTCTCCTATGATCAGTCTGTACCATGTCCAATCCTCAAGCCAGATGGTCTACCATGTTGTTGTAGAGAGAAAATGCTAAATTCCCAGGAGTGCGTGCCTTCCAACCTTCCCTGGAGGCAGAACATACAAAACAACGAAGATTTTTTCGACACTGCTACTGCTGAAGGTAATATAATTTTTAGCGCATATTTATGTAGGATTAGGGTTGCCAGTGATAGGAGTTATTTAGGTTGTTAGAGAAAGGTGTGATAAAATTTTAGGGACGTTATGTGTAGCCGACAAATAGTTGATTTAATTTGAAAAAAAAATGGATTCTGAAAAAAAGATTTCTTCCGGAAATGCTTTCGTAGTGTAGGTGCACATTTCTAAACACATCATGAATTTTCACGTCAGTTTTTAACAATTTAATTTTTTTATGAAGACATTTTCAAGAAAAATCCGGTCGTTCCATCAATTATGTCAGCCCTCGCTGACGAAATATTAGCTTTATCGGTCAATTTGTCATTTTCAAAATGAGATTACCGTATTAATCATGAGTTTTCATAAAATTGTTAGCACTTTACGTTATAAATGGGGTCTACTATACAACCCTAACATATGACCACACCTTTTGTAACTCTCTGTTTAGGAAGCGATAAAAATTATAAGCATCAGGCACCACTAGTGTCGCGAGTCGCGACAGCTTAATAAGAACTTGCAACTTTCTTGCACTTTTCAGCTCCCCGCTTTTTTGCATGAAAGAACTCCCTCACAAACTTTCACGTTTATAATATTAGTACGATTCGGTACATAATTAAATATTCAGATTATTTATTTTTAAAAGAACACAACCCTAATGACCCAACTTCTAGGTGAATATAACTGTAGGTAATTAGCGCTGTACCATCTGAATTGCGACTTTATTGTGTCGGAGCAAGAGTCGTTATTTATTTAAATAATTTTGCGGAGTGAGTCTTCTGTATCTGTATTATGTGTTCCGTGCTCCCACATCTAGGCTGTTTCTATTTTATGACGTTATATTTTTCTAAAGTATCAACAGATTGCTTCTACTCCGTGCTTCCTGATTCATCATTGGGACATGACGAAGGAAGAGCCAAGGAGCACCGGGGTCTTAGAAATGGGTCCCGCAAATCTCGCCGAACTTAAGTCACTATTAAACATTTTTATTTTTTCTTAAGGTAAGTAAGTATGTCTATATCTAGCTATATCTGCCTATATATACAGGGTGTAAGTGACACCGTACCGAATCCTGAAATAGTGTATTCAGATCATCATTCTGAGTGGAAAATCATTGGAAATGTCTGCCGGAAAATTCATATTTTTTTAAATTTTTGCTTAAAAGTGATATCACAATGAGTAAACAGAACATTTTACCGAAATAAAATCAGTAAATATCCCCTCATACGCCCAAAAACAGCAATGTAATCAATTAAACAACATTTATGCAATCAGCTGCTTCGACGGCGCTGTGCGCTGAAGGTCATTCATCGTATCGCACACGCGTAGTGTTGTGTTACATTGCGTAGCGGAAAATTAAACTATTCACTGTAAATCCTTAATCTCGCATTTTTATGATGAACTAACTTTTGCATTGTGAAAAGTATCCAAAGAAAGACGTTTTTGTAAGTTATTCGCGACGTTGATACTTACACGCTGTATATCCTATATTACTTTTTTATAAATTAACTTTATAATTGTGGAAGAATTATTAAAATCGGTTTAGTAGTTTCAGAATTTATAAACATTAATAATTTATTTTAATTAAATATTTCATTTTCTCTATAAAATATGACTGGCCTATTGGTCTAGTGGTTAGTGACCCTGACTGCTATGCCATAGGTCGTGAGTTCGATTCCCACCCGAGTCTGGGTGTTCTTTGTGTCCGTCATTTGTATGTTTGTAAAGTCCCCCGCGACACAGGAGTAATTCCTAATGCGGGAGTTGCCATTAAAAAAAAAAATTGGTTGCCTGTAAAGTCGGTATACGGGCGAAAGTTTTACGTGACAACGACTTTGAGTGGTAAAATAATAACCATGCCCGAGTGGAAGGGACGCGTGCCTCTCACTCGCTCTCATTGTGAGCGCATAACGTGAGCGGAGCGTAACGCAGTTTCTTGAAGTGTCACCCGGCAAACCAATTTATAAGACGTTGTCACGTCAAAAAAAAAAGAAGTGTAGATAAACTTAGTTGATGCAATATCCGAATGTGTTTGGGGATATTTTATACCTATTTATTGGCTATCCATAACTATCCTAAAACACACTTCATATTTTGTAACACGTTGGGTAAAGAGTTTTTATTTAAACTTACAGGGTGTTACAGAAAGATGTGGTCATATTTTAGGGTGGTATAGTAGACCCTATAAATGAAGTAAAGCGCCAATAGCTTTAGAAAAATTCGTGATTTTTAATACAGAAACCTTATTTTGAAACTGACAAATACTTGATAATTTTCTGATTTTTCTGAAATTGTCTGCATAAAAAAATCAAAAGCAAAATGTTACCCTCCAGTAGAAAAAGCAATTTCAGAAGAAAAAGACGTTTTTTTACAAAGATGTTGGCTACTCATAATGCTCCTAAAATTTGTACACACCTTTTTTGTATTAAGTATATGCTAGTAATATTTTTATGTACGGTTTTACTCACGTCTGTCTTTAGAGGATGCCCGACAAGTCGGACTTAACGCGAGCCTCTTCTAAGAGGTCAAGCATTCTCCCGCATCGGTTGCAGGCGACAGGACGACAAACTAGTCGTTTATTCCCGAAATACACTCGGTAGTAAAACCGTGTATCTGTGTGTAAATGTGAATACTACTTAAGAAAGATTTTATTCTATATAATAATTATTTTCCAAAATATTGCCAGATGTTTTTGTTCGTCAATAACAAGTCCTTCATCTTCACAACAGGACGTTGAACTTCTTTAATGTACTGGTAAGGTTTATTTTTTTAATAACATACAAATTAATTAAATAATTAGTTAATTAAATTTTTTTCACGGAATTTTCGCACTAAAACGTCTGTTATGGGATGCAGATGTATTGAGTCCTGGGACACAGTCTCTTGTTATTATATATTTTGACAGGGATTTTTTAAGCATTTATTTATTTTTTTATTTATTCACAGGGAAAATGTAGTAAGAAAACTATTGAGCTTATTCATGTACTATTTTTTGTTGTCTTGTTTTATATTTAATCTGTTTTCAGATCTCAGATCAGTCTTTCTTTTTTGACTTTATTTGTTTGGAATTTAAATTGTTGGTAGAATTTATTTTTTATAATTTTCTATGAATAAAGTTTTTTATTTTCTTTCATCTTTTTTTTTCAAGCAACCAAACCTTATTCCTTATCCAGTAGTAATATTAAAAAAAGAGTTTTGCAAAAAAAAATCACATTGAATTTTATTTTAACATCTTTTTTAAATTACCTTTTAATAACGCTTCGTCTAATTACGCTAGATTTTATTTTTAAACTTATTTATTCTTTGTGATTCATATACAAACTTATTTATTTTTCTATTTAACTTTACATAATACAAAGTTTGTTTATTTATTTATGTTATTGATTAGTTTCATCCACTATCCGATCTCTGATTTATTTATTTGCACTTTCTTCAAATACATTGTTGATATTTACAACTCGTCAATCTTGGGGTGATGTGGATACGACTTACTTTGAGTATAATATTTTTACCAAATTCTTTCCAAATTGTAACTGTACATTAACAGGCTAGTTAATTAATACAAAACATAAACAGTTGACTCTTCTTTTTTTCGCGTAATTAAATAATTACCGATTACATATATTTTTTTTGATTCGGTATTTTTTCTGGAGAGCAATTTCAAATTTGTTTACCGCTATTATCGCATAAACCGTCCCTGTGCCTATTTTTTTTCTTAACCTGATTTATTTATTTATAGGAAACTTAACAGCTCTTTTACATTATACATGAATATTTTACATTAAATTTGATTTTTAAGCCAATTACAGACTTTCACGACATTCATAACATTACAATAATAATAATAAACATAAAATAAAAAAATCATAAAACATTAAAATTAAATCAAATTAAATTCAACTAAACTAAATCAAACCAAATCAAATCCAATTAAATTAAACTACCTAAATGAAATCAAATTAAATTAAATTAAACTAAATCAGATTAAATCAAACTAAACTAAATGAAATCAAATTAAATTAAACTAAATGAAATCAAATTAAATTAATTGAAATCAAATCAAGTTCCATTAAATTAAATTAAACCGAATTAAATTAAATGAAATCAAATTAATTTAAAAAAAAAACTAAAAATAACAAAAAAAGTATTTTATCTATTTACTAGTGACTAGTGATTTACTAGTGTTGTGTTACTAGTGATATGACTCCTTAGTTAATTGAAATAAATCTATCCCCTCAAAGTTTCCGGTATAGATGCGAAGTAGTTGTCTCATATTAAATAGGTGGGTGTGTCTGGTGCCACACTTTGGGGTACGGAACTGTATACATGGTAGGAGACCACTACTGTCGAGTTCACCACGCAAGATATCAAAGAGTAGAAGCATATCTGGTCTTATGTGTTTCATTGTTTCGTAGGTGTGAAGATCATGCGTTTCCAATTTGTGGCAGCTATGGCGGCGGCTATTGAACACCTCGGGTGGAACAAGTTCATCTTCATGGGACATTCCATGGGATCCGAAATTGGTAAGGTATTTTTTTTGGCAGTTGAATTCTGTAACTCGCAGAGGGGACTTTATGGGACTGGTTGTCACGGGCGAATCTATTGCAATTAATGTTGAACGGGTATATATTATATGTATATACCTTAGAACGAAAACAACTACCAATAACGTCATATTATAATTTATAGAACAGACATTTTGATGCACATTAGATTTTGATTAAAGAGCTCAGCTAAATTAATGATTCACATGGTGACAAATATTGTCAGTCAGCGCCCATTGTTCTCTGTTCTCAATATAAAACTCATGATATAAGGTCGGGGAAAAAAAATCTTCGTATTTTATATACAATTTTTATTTCAAAGTTACAACTAATTATTATTATTATATTACAATTAATTATAAAATACATGTGCCATTTTGTACGACAATTTGTTCGTGTCGTGTCGTGAGTACATAATCCCGTTGCTGTAGAAATATTGGGATTTTTTATCCAAAAACTGCGACATGTCGTTTTGACATTCCTCTCTTGATGTAACACTACCCAAAGAATTCGGAAGAGACCGAAACAGGTAAAAATCTGACGTTGCAAGGTCAGGACTATATGGTGGATGCATTAACACTTCCCAATCAAAGTGCCAAATGAGTCGCCAAATATGTGTGTGGTCTAACGTTATCATGATGAAAGACCACTCCTTTTCTGTTGTTCAATTCCGGCCGCTTTTTTCTTAATTTCTTGCTTGAGTCTCATTAGTTGTTGGCAGTAGAGATCCGAATCGATGGTTTTACCCGGTGGTAAAAGCTCATAATGAACGATGCCTTTCCAATCCCACCATCCACACAGCATCACCTTATTGCGTATTAACCCGGGTTTCGCTACAGTCTGTGGAGTTTGACTACCCTTTGACCATGATCTTTTTCCCACGTTCTTGTTGTAGGTGATCCACTTTTCATCATTAGTGATCAATCTTTTCAATATAATTCGGTTTCATTACGTGTCATTTCAATTGAGAATCGCAAATAGAGATGGGTTACCCAGGTTAAAACTCACAACTGGGTAAAAATCCTGGTGATTACCCATCTCTAATCGCAAATGAGTACAGGATTCATTAGGTTTCTTTCAGTGAGCTCGTTTGACACCCAAATGTCGAGCTTTTTGTATAGCCAGACTTTTTCAAATGGATCAAAACTGTTTTGTGGTCAATCCTCAGTTCCTCGGCTATATCGTAACTACTAATATGCCGAAATGGCCTCTACTTTATCCGTATGAGGGCGACCAGAGCGAGCTGCATCTTTGACATCAAAATTCCCGGACTGCAAACGCTTGAACCAACTTTGTGCTACTCTTACCGATACTGCATTATGTCCTCCTGCTTCAGTCGCATTTTTCTCTTTTTTGTAATAAAATTTCAGAATGTATCGAATTTCTTCGTTAGATGCACTCATTTTGGCGGACAGAAAAACAATTGAAAAACGGCGGGAAAGTGTTTTTTATTTTTCTTTTTACCAATGTCCTATATTTATTGATATTAAAATCAGCCAGATACAAACAGTACAACCAAAGAGATTTTCCTTCAATTTTCCCCGACAGTAACGTTCTATGATCTTTATACCATAGCGTAAGCAGCCTTGTTTGATCCCGGGATTCGAGGAATATCCACATTATTCTTTAGTGATTAGCATTCACTTAGTCTGTTGAACTGTTTTAGTCGTTGTGTAAATAAATGTATTGTGTGCTTCTCCAGGTCTATTTTACAACTGTGTTAATCCAGGCAAGATTACTAAAATGATACTCTTTGATCCCGAGCCTACTTTCCGGAGGTTACAAGTCCGGGATCTTCCTCGATATCAAACCGCGTTCTACGATAATTATTATGAAAATTATTGGAAAGATAATTTCTACTATAGGGTAAGTAAAATGATATCACATTAAAATTCAAATCAAATTTACCTTTAATAACGAAATATACCCTTTTTAATAACATCACAGTAGACTAAAAACCACCGTCTAGCAAATGCTGAGGTGGTGACCCTTTTCGGCGGGTTGTGCTGGGCATGCATACTTGCATGTTGTGTAATGTATTGCAGTGTATAGTAATTGTCATATCAAGTGTATGTATATGAAATTACGTATGTCTTAGCATGGCGCTGAAATAAACACATTTCATTTTCATTTATTAAAGTTTAATGCTCTAGGGACTTATCCTTATATGTACACAAGACTTTACAAAAATACAATTAATGAATATAAAATACACTTAGACTCTAAAATTAACAGAAAAGTTTGGAAACGAGTTTTTAGTGCCAGATCTTTTGTTAGTAGCTTTACTATATATATTGAAAACCAAGTATTGTTGGTTTTTTAAGTTGTACTGGACTTCAGATTTGCTTACTGTTTATTATTAAGGCCATTCTTTGTATATCTTGATCAGTTTTTCTGAAGTTTCACTTCTGCCATGTGTGAATTGTACACATACACTTTTTTATTTATAACCATGAATTGCAAACGCACAAGAGTCGAGAGTGTCAATTTTCAAACAGGTTTGCAGACAAATGCTAAATACCCAGTACTCAGGAATAAAATCTTGTATCTTTAATGCCTTACAGACTTACACCATACCAGAAGCTAAACAAGCTCTGATGAGGGCTCGAAATTTAACAGAGGATAAGGCTTCTATCATTCTTAGTATCAGCCTCAAACATGTGAAAGGAGACCAGTACAAGTAAGTTCTTATTTACACATGTTAGATTTGGTCATACGTAGGCCTGCCATCACTTAAATTGGCGACGCCGGACAAGCTCTTCAAAAATCCCGGACACATGTGTGAAATCGAGATTCTTACCTGGACACCTTAAAAAAAACACTGATTCAATTTTTTTATTAAATTAAACAGCTTCGTCATCTAATAATAATTGCCCTGGCACAGAGTGTCGGGCTTTTACCTGTTCGGGTTTTACCCGGACACTTTTTGAAAACCTCGCCCGGACGCTCCCCGGACGCCCTCTAAACTAGGAGAAATCCGGGGAAACCCGGACGGATGGCAGCCTTAGTCATACGTCAAGGTTTGTTTCAAATTTTGGCGTTGTGTAGCCGACAAAATAGTTAATATTGCTTGAAAAAAAAATAGTTTGAAAATATTTTTTTCTGCGGAAAATACTTTTCCCAGTAGGTGGTAGGTGCACATTTCTAATTTATGTAAATTTTAATGATTAAGTTTCTTTTTATTTTTTATGCAGACATTTTCCGAAAAATCTGGTCATTCCATCAACATCCTTGGTTTTAAATACTGTATTTAAAGATAATATTTAAAAAAAATTAAATATATTTTGAACTTAAAAAAACACGTAATTTTGGCTAGGGGGTAAAACCTCACCACATATCACCAAGGGGGAAGGGGGGTTAAAAAGTTGCTAAAAAACATCACGTGGCTAATGGATGACCCCTAAGATATCGTAATGTTGAATGTAAAATCCGTTTTTAGGTCATCGAGAATTCCAGCATCAATTTTTAATGAATTGCTCTGTTTCTTTCTAAGTAAAGTTTGATTTCTAATTCTGTCAATTTTCAAATTAGGTCCGAGCACAGCTTTTAGAATCGACTTAGTAAATCGATTTCGTATTTGTGCTTAAACTAAAAAAAACTGTTTCTTTAGACTCGATTGCTAACGTACAGAAGAAACCCACCTAGACATTTTATTTAACTTTCACAGATTCACCTGGGACCGCCGCCTCAGGATGCCAGCACCCCAAAACTACCCCAATGCGTACTATTTCGCACTGTTCAGTAATATACCCCCTACGTTAATAATATCGGCTTCGGGCAGTCTCGGAGAGCAGTCACAATCTGGATCTTTAGAGCTTTTAAATATGTTGTCTACGCTAAAAAATTATAATCATGTAATGGTGGAAGGCGGCCATGATGTACATTTGACACATCCTGAGAGAGTAGCGCCACACGTCATTAAATTTTTGAAAAAAGAACCTAAGGTTAAGAGTAGATTATAATTTAAAACTGGCAGGTTGTAAGCTGACAGATGATGAAAAAACCTTTTTAAGCCAATTTATTATCTTGTCTTGACAGATGTTTAATAATCATTCTTTAGCATATTAAACGCCCCAAAACATTGTTCGTTGTGGACGCCCTTTCTGGGATAGCATAATGATGAACTTTTAACCTAAAAAAAAGAAGTCATCTTTAAGGCGCTTTGATGTATTTAAATCAGAAAAATACCAGACGCATTTATACATAATTATATTATAATCTGTCATACGTAGGTACATCTTAGTTTATGAAAACTTAAATAATAAATTACTGATTCTAAACTGTAGGAAATAACAATTACTGTTATTAAATTGTATGTCGATGTATTTCTCAATAAAATATAAAAAAATATTGGTAATTTGTCTGTAAAGCCGGTTTACGGACGATAATTTTACGTGATAACGTCAATTAAAAACATTAATTTTTAATTTTCAAATATTATTTACAGTTTTTGGAAATTTGTTTAAATATAATCACGAACAATTAGTGATAGAGATATACTGAAATCAAATCAATGTCAATAAACCAACGCTTAGGTCGATCGTGCCTCTCTATCGCTTGTGCCGCGCTCTCGCTTCAACGCTCGGCTCAGGCGGAACGTGACAATTTATAAGACGTTATCACGTCAATAGTAATAACAACAAATTGACTGTTTGAATATCAGACCAAAAAGGTTTAAAAATAATATTATGTATTTTATTAAAAGCTTTTTATCCCGAAATTCCCACGGGATCGGGACTTACGCGGGTGAAACCGCGAGCCGCTGCCAGTTTCCTATATATTTAATGCGAACCTGTCTGTGTTTTAGAGATTAAGATTTCACAGACCAGTTTTTTCTAAGTTAGACATAATCCCCAATAAAGATTTGGGGCACTAACTCTCTTCGTGATCTTGATGTAGTCCGATATGAAAAATAATACAATAATTGTTGTGTCATTGTTAGTATGTAAGAAACAAAGTTTTCTGCAGAATTGTTATATCCTGACAGAAACCACATTCGTAGACACTAATAATTATTGTAATAAATGTTGTGTCAATGAATACATATTTGATAAATTTTGAAATTTAAAAAAAGAAAACGCTCCAAAAAAAATAGTGTTGTGCAATGTTATAAAATATAATCGATATACACGTTGTATTCCGATTGTATTTTCATCGATTAGTTTCAATAACAAGCTGAAGATATAAACTTATATAAAATATGTATGTTTAAAGCCTTGGAGTGGCAATCTAATTTATATATTATTATAAATATAAAAACAATTACATAGGAAAACAGTGTATAGATTATAATTTAAGAAAGAACCAAAGTTAAGAAACGTCATTAATAAATGTAATTATTTTTTGTGTCAATAAATACGTTGATAAAATAATTATAGTATAAAAAACTAAAAAAAAAAGCTTTTGTCGAAAATTCAAGTAAAAAAAATAAAAAATAAATCGAATTATTGCATTGTCATTGGTCTTTGACACGCGTGCAAAATTTGAATGAAATCTGGCCGTTTAAAGTGGGTCAAAATCGCGCCCAAAGGAGTCGGTTACAAACATACAAGTGAAGCTAATATAAAGCGTGTAAAAAAAAACAAAAACATATTGTAGTGTAACTGTGCAATGTTAAGAGAATCGAAGTAAAATATTAAAGTAAGTACTTATTTTTGTTAAAAGTTTTAAGGCGGCTGTCTAATTTTTTTTTTCTAATTAAGGGAACAATTAAAAAAAATGCGTAATTTATAAAATATACCTACATCTTCTGAGACTCATTGTATAAAGAAAAATATTTTGTTTTTTTACGATCGGACCAAGTATTTTTTATTACATTGCTTTTTGTAATAAAACAACATGTTTTAAATAAAAAAAATCTTATAAAACTCAGTACAGTAAATATAATAAAACTATTAAGTAGATAAATAAAATTACACAAAACTCCAAAAAAAAAAAAAATAGTTTTCATTATTCAAATGCTTACAAATAAAATAACCTCACTACGCTTTTCTTAATTACAGAAACTTGTACTTTTAAATAAAATATTCTTAATTAGGTACCTACGTGTATTTAAAGAATTAAGAATTCAGGGATTTAGGTGGGTCCGGGCCAGGGTACCGAATTAATATTTTTGGATGTACTATATTTTACTTTTTTTTTCGTTGACAATTAGGTACTAGGTACAAGGATGAAATTTACGCGCGTCCTATTTCTGTTATGTATATACTGTGTTTGATGTAGTTTTATAATTCATGGCTGTAAAGATAAAATATCTCTTTTATCTCGACTTTCTACTTATATTCACATATATAACTGTGACTTTATTATAAGATAAATTAAGCATAAAATCAGTTTTAGTAAAGCAATGTGTTGTGACTGTTATAGTAATGTTATGTCTAGAATATTCTTCATACTTATATTATAAAATAATAATCTTTAACGTGTCGCAGTCTGCGATAAGGGATTGTCCATTAATCACGTGAAGCTCGAAAGAGGAAATATCACAAGGGGGGAGGGGGTTTAGTGAGATATCACGTGTATTTATTTTTTCGTAGAACACGAGATTATAATGATCTGTATTTAAAGATAATATTTTCAAAATTTTAAATATATTTTGAACTAAAAAATGCACGTGATTTTAGCTAGGAGGGGGGTTAGTCTTAAACCTCTCCACGTATTACAAGGGGGGAGAGGGGGGGGCGCTAAAAAAGTTGCTAAAAATCATCACGTGATTAATGGACACTAATTGTAACACTACATTGTAATTGTAATATTGTCGATTGTTGTATGTAATACTCGGTGTACAATAACTATATCTATAACAAGGAGTTTATACATTTAAATGCCCATTTACTGAAATTGTAGTCCTATTTAAAAAATAAAGTAGCAACAGCTTTTGTTTGGCAAATCAATTTTTCAGGAAAATTGTTGATTTACCATAAAATTATGGATTTTGTAAAAAAAATGTATATTTTTTGGAACATGCTTTTTCTAGTGTAGCAAAATTTTTATGATTTTTTTTTATGCAGACATTTTCAAAAAATCTGGATATTCCATCAACATCATTGGTATTAATACCCAGTTTCTCTCATGGCAGCCCTCTTTCATACCAAATATCAGCTTTATCGGTCAATTTTCAAGTTCAATTTGTCAGTTTCAAGATTTCTGTACCACGAATTTTTCTATAATTTTTAGCATTTTACGTTATTTACGTGATCTAGTAAACGACCCTAAAATAAGAGTACACCATCTGTAACACCCTTATAAATAACATCGCGGAGAGTAATATGACACGTAGAAGGGAAGAAGTACTTATATAAACGAATGCAGGTGACACAGTTCAGAGCAGAACAGTGCAAAGTTCATTTTGACATTCACGACATTGTTAGCGCTTTACACATTCTAGTATACGACCCTAAAATATGACCACATATTAACACCTGTAAAAATAACATCACGGAGATTAATGTGACACGTAGAAGCGAAGAAGTAACTACCTATATAAATAAATGCAGGTGACACAGTACGGCGCAGAACAGTTGCAAAGTTCATTTTGTCACGCATGAAACGGTGGTACAAATGTCAATTTGTAATGCATGTTGATAAAATAACAATCTATTTGATACCTGTGTGCTCGGCACAGTCTTAATAAATGTTATCCAAACACCGAATCTGCATAACTCGATTAACAATTCGATTTTCAGACCAATCCAAATTTAAAACTACGGGACACAGTAGTTAATATATAAATGTTAAGGTATTAAGATGAGCATGTTATTATTTGAAGATAATGATATAAATATATTTAATCTGTTCTTAATATGTCTGTGGTATAAAAGTAAGTGTTGCCACAATTCAGTCCATGTTTCTTCCATATTATCATATTAAATGTACCTAAGCATAAATCCCTCAGGGATCTTGTAGGATGTAAGATTTTAGTAAGAATGTTACATGTGCATTTAATGATGTATAACTTTCACATACATGTTCTCTATACGGTTTGTATAGATACATATTTAGTTTGTGTACCTGTATACTTTTGATGTGTCAAAAAATTAAAGGAGAATTGCTTAAAACAGTAATTATTTTTAATAACTTTCCGACAATGTTTTCTAATATCACAAATCAGTCCAATGGAACACCTGTAATGCATAAAACATGTACGCAGATCTTTTTAACTTAAACCTCTTAATGTGTTAAAAAAAAAAACATAATAACGAATTTTTCCTTGAAAAGTAATTTTTATCTTTGTATTGTTACAAAAAATAAATATGGTAGCTAAAGAGGAGACTATGAGGTAAATCATATACACTTATATTGTATTTTTCTGAAAAATTCTTCTAAAATGTTGCCCTGCAATATAAATCTAATGAATACACTGATGTTTAAAAAAATTGTCATAAACAAAAGAGTTAATGTATAACATTTTAAAATAAAATAAATTATTCTTTTTCAAAAATGTTGCCATACTATATAAATCTAATGACTACACTGATGTTTAAAAAATTACCAAAAACGGAAGATTTAATGTAAAACATTTTTAATATAAAATAAACTACCCGAATGGTAACAAAAATCACTTTTGACCTTTTGGTCATAACAATTCATTTCGAACAGCAATACAAACATCCCATAAAATAAATTGCAAATATTTAAACCCTTGTCATTTTACTTTTAACTATAGAACTTTAGGACAACAAACCAAAATGCATTATCTTTTAGACGGTAAATTATGAATTACAATGAAGGATTATGCAGCCAGGGTGCTGTCAATTATTAGCATCGACTGCCCTCGGTGCTATGGTAAAACTATTTCATTTATTTGAATTTAATTCAAAAATATGGCAAGGTTATAACTGTAGTTTTATTTTAGCTTCTTTATCATAGAAAGTAATGATAGCTGTGTTCAGTGGCGTAGCTAGGTAACTAAAGGCCCTGGGGCAAAAAATAAACTAGGGCCCCAACTAAACTATTTAAAATCGTTTGTTCCGAATTCGTGTTTCGTTTTATTAAATTAAATTTTAATATAAATAGTGGTTTAGTTACAACTCTAGCAAAACTCAAACCTGATAACTTCTGGTTCCAAAAAATCTGGTTTATTTATATTCCGAATGTGGGCGAAATTTTCACTAGTTCAATTTATAGTTTGTAAGTCAGAGTCTGAGGGCCCCCCTGAGCTTGGGGGCCCCGGGGCACTGCCCCGTCTAGCCCTCCGGTAGCTACGCCACTGGCTGTGTTAGGCAAATACACGCTACTAGAGTACTTGCTTAATCTTATGTACTACGTTTCATTAGTTACTTCTATGAAGCATATTTTAGTAAGCTGTCTACGCGTAAAACTGTGACTCAAGAACTTACTGATTTCAAATCGTATTTAGAACAATGCAGAGAGAAGATTGCTATTTTTTTGTTGTTGTTGTTGCACAGTTATGCATATTTCATTGAACATCGTGAATTTATTGCAATAAATATAATTTATAATTTAAATCTTGTTTTATTTTGAACGGTAATAGTAATAGAAAACAAGAAATGTGGGTAAATATCTAATATATATACACTATCGGTCATCACCTCACTGGAGCTAACGGGCGGTGAAGTGATATGTGGGAGGTGCAATCAACCCACTTGTGACGGGACTCGGATGCACCCAACCTAAGAAGGTAGCCTCCGAGTTCCCTTTAGACTGATCGCCTCTTGATCAGCCGGCTATACGGCCGCCCTTTGTATACCATCGGTAAAAATCTCCTGTTTTTTTTTCTTTTTAAATTCTTTGCAAAACCTTGGTGTACAAATAAAGTGTAATCTATCTATCTATCTATACGGTGAAAATACCTACTGAATCTGCATCATCTAAATACAAAGCGGGTAAATTTAAGGAGCAACTTCTTGTATGCGGACCAAACCGACAAAGAATTCACATAAAAGCAGTGAATAAATAGTTCAAGAACCGACCGTAATGGCGCTAGTGCAGACAAAAGGTATGATATGAACTTAGCTGTTATAGACGGAGTGAAGTGCGTTGAGTTAAAATATCCATTTTTTTTGCGACTAGAGTACCTAATTATTGATAAATGAGGGAAAAAAAAATTAATTTAGTCAGATATCAGATAATTAGTTTAAAACGTCCTGCGTTTAATTCAAGAAATCAAAAGTTTTCAGTAGGTTAACAATCAAAAAATAAAATATTCATATTTATAAAAAAAACTTTATTACAAATTTATATTTTGCTCTTCACATCCTCCAACAAAAACTTACTTATATCAGCCGCCATACAATCTGGGTTCTCTATATGAACGTCATGTCCTCCCTCCACGATTATGAATTTGTAATTATTATTTGGCCAAGCTTTTTCATTGTATACAAAAGGAACTGGATTGTAAATACCTTGGTCTAATATTTTTTTAGCTACAACACAAAACGTTGGAGTGGTTGTAGTCGTGTATATTTCACCTAAAGCCTCCCCAGAAAATGGTAAAACCGACACTTCTTTCATGCGTTGGTCGAATGTGAATCTGGAATACAATGCTCGAGTTCAAATACTTGGTCACAGATCATTTGGAAGAAATACTTAGTCGGTATTTGTACTCACATAATTATGGAAGCAATTCTGAAATAACTAAATAAATAATTATTATTAGTTATTACCTGAATAGTCCATCTCCTGCTGGTACTAGGCATCTTTCCAAGACGTGTTCTGTAGCCTCTTTAGATAAAGATCTTGTATGCATCATGAGTTGTTGTGCCTATGACATTGAAAACTTTAGATTTAATGAAATCTGACGAATTAGTTCTTTATTATCTTATTCTCTCGTCAATCGTTCTCGTTTGTATAAGAATACATATGTATGTTTTGATCATCATCTATGCGTTACCTGACAAAAAACTTAAAGTTCTCAGAATGACAGACATTAGTGACGTCATAGCCTAAGTCAAAACCTGTCAAAAGCTTTTGAAGAATGCTTTCAAATATGGACGAGGCACATAAATGCGAAGTAGAAGTAGACAAAAGCACGGAAGGTAGCATTTTCCTTACCACAACACAGATAACACGTAAGAAAGCTGTCTCGCTCGCGCGCCGTAAGAAAGACGCACATTTTTCTTGCCAGATAAAAAAAATCGCGTTTAATTTGGGAGAAAATTGAAACCAACCTTCTCGTAAGTATATTTTGGAGCGGTTTCAAGACTCCCGTTGAACTTGGCGAATTTCTCGTCATCGTACATCATGTAGTAGCTGTGGTACCAATCATGCATACCCTGACGGGTGAGGGGCCATGTATGATGTGCTGGTATTGGGTCCAGTTCTACCACGCGAGTGATTTGTCCTGGGTACGCTATGTTGTAAAATTTACCTGCGAAAAACAAAATTTACTTGTGTGTGTAACTTAGGACTGCTTAAACTGTAAGTCGTTTGTTAAGCATTAAAGATAAAATTGATTACAATCAAAGGTTTGAACAAAAAATGTTTCAAACTGGACACAAAACAATGTAATGAGTAAATAGATAATTTGAATGCAAACACGTATGATTATCACATACTGCCGAAATAATGCAATGTAGTTAATCACGACATCAACGACATTCAAATATTTTGCTGTCCTGCTAGCGCGTTACGTAATAGTACGAGATACGGTCTAGGAAATATAAACCCATCTGTTATTTGATGATGACAAAGATTATAATATGTTAGATAATATACAGCGTGCGTCACCCTGGCGAATAACTTACAACAACGTCTTTCTTTGGATACTTATAACAATTTAACGCAAAAGTCAGTTCATCATAAAAATGCGAGATTAAGGATTTACAGTCAATAGTTTGATTTTGAACTACGCAATGTAACACAACACTCGTACTGTGTGTTGTGTGTCTGCAATGTTTTACATTGGAGTTTTTGGCCGAATGGGGTATTTACTGATTTTTTTTCGGTAAAATCACTTTTGAGCAAAAAAATGAAAAAATATTAATTTTCCGGCAAAAATTTCCAATGATTTTCCACTCGGAATGATGGTCTGAATACACTATTTCAGGATTCTTTACGGTGTCACTTACACCCTGCATATATACTGAGAAATTGCAAATGGGCTGCCAAGCTAAATCACGGGCCAATACTGTTATAGAAATCTAGCTTTAGTCGAGAGTATATTACATGAGGAATCGTTAAAGTATAGGTTGCCTACTTTCCCTTTAGTACAACTAGGAAGTTACCAGGTACAACCTATATTTTTTCAATTCCTCGTGTAATATTCCCTCGACTGAAGCTATATTTTCATAAATAACAAATGGGGTAAGATTGAACAGTATGGCCCGTGACTTGGCTAGTCAACCTATTTGCATCCTCGACGCACGTCGTTCTTGGTGAGCGCCTGCGTTTGGCGTAGTGGTACAATGCTGCGGTGATATCGTATTAATAGCTGTACATTGCGTGCGCGAACAAATATCATCTGTAATCTTGCATTTATATAACGAACGCAAATTTAAAATGACGCAAAAAGAGGGATGTTATAAGATTGACGTGTCTGTGTGTCTGTCTGTGGCATCGTAACTCCCAAAGGAATAGACCGATTTAAGTGCGTGTTTTTTGTTTGAAAGGTGAACTCACCTTTCAAACAGAGTTTTCCAGAGTGCTCTTAGATATAACTCAACAAAATCTATTCAGCCGTTCGAAGATCATCAGCTCTTTTCTAACCGTTGAAGAGATTTTCGAGTCAGGGGTGTTTTAAATTTACGATTATTATACTGTCACTTACAACCTTTATATTATGGAGTGTTTCTCTTACCAATAGGAACACCAAGCGAATGGCCAATATATATAAATTTGTTCCAGTTAAAATGCTTAACAACTTTCGTAATAGTCGGGACGAGGTCAATAACCGTGTATCTCACTCCTTTAGGCATATGATCTGACTTCCCATTCCCGGGAAGATCAATACTCAAGTAGAAGAAACAGTTCGGCAACCGGGAAACCAAAGGTCTGAACCCTGAGCTCGCGTCGAGTTTCCCGTGACAAAGAAGGACTGGTGGGTTGGAAGGGTCACCCCAGGATAACGCTGTAAAGAAAAAGGCTATATGTGGTTAGGTATTACAAAATATCGTGTGTTGACAACGCGATTGGCGAATACTGGTAAGGCCATCTAGTGAAATTAAGTTGAACCATTTCGATTCAACTGACTACATCGCGCTGTACACATTTGTTACATACGTACCTGTTTATTACACTGTCCTATTGCTGGACATATCTACATAATCCTCAGTATGCGAGGGGTAAGCCATAGTCAAGCAACTGAGTTCGTGCGGATTAACGGACTTTGAAATCCGTCTAAAATATAAATGTAGACAAATAAATTTGTAGCCTTAAGAGTTTTTATAAATTGCAATAGTCAGGGAAAAGAAATAGAGACCATCATAAGCTGCTGGCATAATTTTTCTGTCAAGGACAAGCATTTCAGTTACAAATTATGTATTTGAAGGCAAGTCCAAAGGTACACCTATTGCTAAGTTGAAATATAGTCAGCCATCCCTCTATCTTCAAATAACTTAACTTCAATGTACACTCTTTTTCAGTACCGTCTTTACCATAAGAGCATACGG
This sequence comes from Euplagia quadripunctaria, assembly GCA_963859945.1. Taxonomy (NCBI): domain Eukaryota; kingdom Metazoa; phylum Arthropoda; class Insecta; order Lepidoptera; family Erebidae; genus Euplagia; species Euplagia quadripunctaria. Next base: position 8,434,472 of record OY982586.1, read on the forward strand.
GGCATGTGCCCAGGGCCCCCATTTTGAAGGAGCCCCCGGAAGGTATCGTTTAAAGCAGTATCTAAAAAACTCAACTAAGGAATCAATTGATTCCTTTGCCATGTGTTCAACTATCTCAAAAAGTTAATTAAGTCTGTTAAATTAGAAGATACTTTTCTAAGTGTTGAAGTTGCTACAAGAATATTACAGCTTAAATTTAACAAATCTAACGGAGACCGCTCAAAGCTAAAGAATGATTTACCAACCGCAATGTTACATGAATAACTAACAAACTTATCAATTATGTGAATAAAAGGTGTACTCATATCATTTAAAAACAAAATTTTGAGGATCTTTTGAGGAGGGGCCCGAATTTTGTGTGCCCATGGGCCCCGGCGTGGCCTAAGACGGCCTTGATGGCGTTGGGCATAATACAATACAAAACCATTGAGTTCGTCTTACCTGCTATGTTACCCCATGGCGCCTTTATCGTCACCTCCTTCTCTGTTAATTTCAGCGTGTTTTTCATAATGCTGGAAAACATATCTTATTAATACGTGAGAAGAATAAAATTCTTTGTACGCATTTTTGGGGTAAACGCCCACAGATGTTTAAGATTAAAAAAAAAATGTAGAACAAGTGCAGAAAGCTAAAATGTTTGGACAACATGTGCTATAAAGTTAAAAATTGTGTAATAAAGTCTTTTAAAAATAGATAAACCTACTTCAAAAAGCACTAAGGAATGGGCATTGAAAAGTGACAAATAATCGATTTCAAACTTAATTGAAAATACTATATAAGTGATACTTTTAAAATAATAGAGTAACATTATAAAGGCACTAGGTACCCACTAGTCTGTTTGAAGTCGCCAGACAGACAGACAGACGGATAACAAAGTGATTCTATAAAGGTTCCTTTTTTTCTCTTCAGGAACGGAACCCTAAAAAAGATACAAATAAACGAACGAAAACCTCCACCTTTTTTAAGTCGGTTAAGGTCCATAGATGACGGGAATATCGGTGACCGGAATAAATAAAACAAATTCATAGTGCTGAACATAGAACCTCCTCGTTTTTTTAACGTCGGTTAAAAACGGGGTCCATTGTAAATTTTGGCCTGTCATGGTATAAAATTCTATAGAATGACAGTTCAAGTTACACTGGTCAATGATATAAAACAAGACATTCAAAACCATAAACTTTTGCGCTAGTATACTAAGTTTATGTTCAAAACGGTGGGAAGGCAAACTCCAGAAAATACATATAAGTAGCCACTTACAGTAATATATTGTATGTAATAAAAAAAACAGTCAGTCGTCGGACTGCACGTCAGAAGTGAAAACATAACTTCACAATGTATTTGCATATACATATACATACACACACACACATACACATCTGTATATATATAATTAGGTTATAAATAAAAATTAGGTAATAACATATCTCAATATATGCATGGTACACTGGAAGTTCTGCGCTCCTGGCCGCTCATAAATGTTTGAATTTCGAATGTTATATTTTTTTAAATATAAGAAACTCAGCTCCGTCTCACAAACTTTCGATCAGGTCACGTGTCCTGACGCGAGTTTAAAATTTTTTACCCATCCCAAAAAGTGCACAACGCCGCTAAAGAAGTTTTCACTTCAAAAACTAAAAAATATTAATATATCACGCGTCACAAAAATGTAGAGTAAATATTTACATACACGTGTGTTGTTCACTAAAAGCTGGCACCATTGACACCTTTAGAACATGCATAATGTTTGTTGCATAATTCTTATGTATTATGCAAAAAGAGGTTATAGATCACGTTTTGTAGTTGTGGAATTTAAATTAAAAAGGAATCTATAGCTTACGCTCTTGGTTACAAACGCGTAGTCTTCATACTATCAAAGCTCAATAAACCGTTTTTCCCGGATACAACTTAGCCTATCACTCTCGTCCATTAGTGAAGTTCCGGATATCCGTATCCATATCCGCAACGAAAAAAGATCTGTATCCGTCTTTCTCTAATTCATACACCCGCTCCTCTAGTTGTATGATAAAAAAATCAACTAGACGCAACATACAACTAGAGCATCCTGGACTTGCAATCCAATCCATTGCATATCCAATAACGACAACACCGTTTACGAGTTAAAAGACATCCCAAAGTTTTTGATAAAGTAACATTGACGTTCTAAGGGATTCGAGTTAAATGACAGTTCGAACAGTTTTTGACATCTAACTTATCGCACACGTACACTAAACAGAATTTCTTATACAGCACGAAAAATACTCCGAGTCCACGCTTTTTATTCCGATATTGTAATTTTTACTTCGTAATTGAAACAGTTTCTGTCGACTCATACCTATAACACGCCACGTACACAACTATGCAACATTAATTTTTGTATAGCTAGCTTAAAACCTAAACACCCCCAACACATTTTGATTTATACGTCGTCAGAAAAAAAATAAAAAATATTAGAAATCGTCAATTTAAAAAAGAATTATATATCACCGCAACAATAGGTTGCTTTGTCAAATTATGTAAAATTAAAAAAAATGAAAACAGATAATACAATATCTACCTGTGTCCACCCGTTTAAAATTGGTTGAGCCTTGTGAGAAGAAATCGGGTAAACAAACTCACGGCCGCGCTTACGGGTAACAACGAACGAACGAACGTAACGAGCCATGGGAATCCCGTTCGAATACTCGGACCCTGACACTGCACTAGACTGCAATATGTATGCTACGCTCGAAAAGCCATCACGCATCAGCGCACATTCATTTTCGTTACTAATAGTTATCACATTTGCGTAATATATTCTATTCTAATAAAATAAAGCTGTAGTTTGTTTTTTTTGTAGGTTGAACGCACTAATCTGTGGAACCAGCTACCAGTCGGATTTAAAAAATAATCTGTGCATTTAATAGCCCAATTATTCACCTCCGACCTTTAGGAGTGAAGCAGTGATCATAACTACAGGGAATGGCTAATTTTTAATGCACAATAAATATACGTATGTAAGAATTTGGCTTACTGAAATCAATAGTGTTTAATAGACAATTAAATACTCCTTATATGAAAGTAATAAAAATTATTTGTCACGTTGTACTATACATATATCCTCTACATATCTAGGTTCGTATCAGCTTCAGTCAGTAAGGTAATAAACCTCTTTACACTGGTTCCAGTCTTCTCCGCTTTAATGGTAAGTAGACTGGCACCATAAGAAGACATTGAATTAATTGTTACGTAAATGATTATTTAATTGCGCCGACTTTTCTCTTTACCAACATCAAAGATTGGCGGAACAGATTTGTCATAATATTAAAGTAGCAACACTGGTTTTGTTGTATAGATACATGTATACCAATACACTTACGCCCTCGTAACGTCAAATAAATTATCAAATAAACTACAATAATATTGACACAACCATTCAAGGTTAAAATCTTAACAATACCTTGTATTTAACACAGTACACATAGAAACAATTAACAAATTTATACTTGCCTTTAAAAAAATTAAGTTATAGTTTTTTAACGAGCACTGACACTTGAACTTAAAACGCACATAACATTAAAAAATAACTTACGTGCATTGCTGCCACAGAGAACGCGTTCTCTTCATTTCAAGATAATAATGATTTTATCTTATCTATATTCTATTTCGATCTGAATTATTCGCATAAACTTTGAACTTGAGACAAAATATTGAGTGAGATTTTTGGGCCAGGAACCTTCCTGGCCCAAAAATCATTCCGCGGGTGCAGCTAGTATAGTTACAAAAACATCTCACAGAAAGTTCGTGAATTTTCCTGAAACATGTGTGACCGCTGTTTGAATTTCTAGAACTCAGTAGAACATTCTTATCGATTTTTTTTTATGGTATAGGGGGCAAACGAGCAGACGGGACGGGTCACCTGCTGGTAAATGACTACTGCCGCCCATGGGCACTCAAGAGCCACAAGTGCGTTGCCGCTCTTTAAGGTGGGAATAGGGGAAGAGCGGGAAGACGGGAGAGGGGGATTAGAGGGGAGGAGAGGAGGGAGAGAGGAAGGACGGAAATAGGGGAGAGGGCAGGGTTAGGGCCTCCGGTAACCTCACTCACGCGGCGAAAAGGAATGCAAGCATTGTTTCACGGCTGGTTTTCTGTGAGGCCGTGGTATCGAGCGGAGTTGAGCCGGCCCATACAAGATAATCGATAATATCAGATAACTTCTTTATTTAAGCCGACAGGCTTACAAATAAAAAAGTACTATCAAACAACAATTTAGAGCCCACAATTGCGATAAAAGTGATAAGATTACGTATCGATTTTATTACGTATACTTTACTACATAATGATAGCTGCTAAACTAAATGAAGGACCTTTGCACCTACTTATACATGTTTCAGCATGAGGCTCTATATTCTTTATGGTCCCGAACATGGTACGAGATGGAAGGTGGATTTGGTCCGATGCCCACTAAATCTGTTTTCTAGATTGTGGTGAAATCCGTGCTGTTCGATGGTCAGCGCCCAACTTCAAGGGTTCAGTCAGTCTAGATAAAACGCTACAATAAGCTCGGCACGCAGCAAGAAAGATCCTTAAATCTTATTAATACAAAAGGAATCGTCCGGTGACTATTGCCAAGTTTTAGAACTAAAATATAATCTATTGTTGAAGTGATGTTTTTAGTGCAGGTTAGGGTTACAACTGAGTTATCATTAATCAATTAAAAATAACCAGAGATCGCCTGGCGGTCGAATTTCGACCAAGGTTTCTTCAATGGCCAGCATAACTTTAGCTGTCATTGTTTAGACTTACTCACAATGACAGGTAATCACATATACTGGACGCGTGTAATTTCATTAAACCGTTTTCAAAAGTTGTAAGACATATTGTTTAAAAATTTTAGGTTTCTGCACTTCTTCTACATATAAACTGTAAATATTCCAAAACTCACGTTACTTCTTCTATATATAAACTATAAATATTTGGAATTTAATATTTAAATGAAATAATTTTTAAGGAATTTGGAACGTTGGCGAAATTTTCTTAAAAAGGGGTACAAAGTATTCTCTTCACGTATTAATATAATGATAGCTTGAAAAAAAGCACATCACTATGAACAACTTTGACGTATTCATTCAAAATTTGTCACTGTCAAAATAATGTCAGTTTACTTAATTGACACTTGACAGTTTACATGATACTGATCGACGATCGACTCGTCTCGGTCCGCTATTTTGGTCCGCTTTTTAGTTTACAATTTTTTTAAATAAGTGTTTTTTAGTGATTAAGAGATGGAATGTTATAAATATTAATGAATTTATTACTTCAATAATAGTTAAATAATTAAATTACAAGAAACAACCAACACATTACAATACTCAACAACAAAACACTTGTTTAAGAAGTATAAATATTTGTTTTCAAAGTTGAAATCGAATATTTTGTATAGATAATGAATTCAATGGAAAAAGAGTGGTTTATCCAAGTTCCTTGGGGTAAAATAGGCAGTAAGTATCCCTAATTACTACCGATTTTATTCCAAAAGTAAAAGGATAAGCTATCAGTATTATCTGAGGCAAGTTTGTACTTTGAACTTAATAGGCATAGAAAACTTTGTTGTTTGACAAGCCAAGTTTTTTTTTTAAATCTTGGCTGCCAGAATGTTAAATAGCTGTTAGACTTACAACTTTTTTTTTAATATTCTTCAAATGCTGGTAAACTTACAAATGGAGCTTTTGCAGGCATAGCCTTTCACGATTTATTATTTTTCAATATTGATAGTTTAATTTTTGAAGTGAAAACTTCTTTAGCGGCGTTGTGCACTTTTTGAGATGGGTAAAAAATGTTAAACTCGCGTCAGGACACGTGACCTGATCGAAAATTCGTTAGACGGAGCCGAGTATCTTATATTAAAAAAAATATAACATTTGAAATTCATACATTTATGAGCGGCCAGAAGCGCAGAACTTCCAGTGTACCCTATGTATACATTTAGATATGTTATTACCTACTTTTATTTTTAACCTAATTATATATATACAGATACAGATGTGTGTGTGTATGTATATGCAAATACATTGTGAAATTATGTTTTCAATTCTGACGTGCAGTCCTACGACTGTTTTTTTTATTTGGTACTTGTAAAAGACTGCCATTATCAAAATCCTAATCAAAATAGTCGTATCAAAACTCTTTTAATGTTGCACTCCTATGCATAGTGTAGTTTGAGGAACAGTTTGTTTGTTGTCTCATTACTACTTTTAGCAATATATTATTTATTGAATAAAATAATTCTATATTTCATTTTTATGTGGGTTCGATTCCCACCCAAGTGGGTGTCCACCAGTCTGGGTGTTCTTTTGGTCCGTTGTTTGTATGCGTGTAAAGTCCCCTGCGACACAGGAGTCATCCCTAATGTGGGAGTTGTCTTTTAAAAGAAAAAATACTACTGCACACAGTTGCTGCAATGAATACAATTTTTTTTTTCAGTTATAGCCTGGGGAAACTGCTACGACCCTCCCGTTCTGCTATGCCATGGCCTATGGGACTCTGCCATAAGCTTCCGTCCCTTAATCAGTCAGTTGCCGAAGAATTATTATTATATTGGTGAGATTTTGTATTTTGAGACTTAAAAAATATAGAAAATTAATATAGGCTCATAAATTTATGTACGTAAATATATCTATACAGTAAAATATTTTCTAAATCGAACATCTGTTCTAATGAAAAACAAAAAAATATACCCGGTCTCAAAAATAACATCAATGATTAGAAAAGATCTTCGATTTTAAAGGCTGAAATAGATTTTCTAACAGATTTTAACAACACTCTCGATCAAGTCACCTTTAAAAAAATATCTCTGTTTAGGAGCTATGATGTCACAGATAGACACTTGTCTGTGGCACAATGAAATTAATTCTTAAATTTTTTTTTAGTGTTTTTTCTAAAGTCTTCTTATTCTGTGCCTGTTAATCTTACTACTAATTGAAAATGCGAAAATATGGGTTTATTAGTCATGGGATGTTTGTTAGTCAATCACGCCAAAACTGGATGAAATTTGGCACAGAATAGCATAAAGGCTATTCCGGTACAATGTATGGTTCCCGTGAACGAAGTCGCGGGCAATTTATAGGTGTTTTTTTGTCTAGATTTTTTTTTCAATAAGGACATGTCAGCCCCATAACTTTTAGTTAAATATACAATTTCAGTAATTAGAATCTCCTTTTCCGGTAGGCTCTTCTCCATCCTTTAGGTAGTATCTCTTCCCATTGTTTACTGCCAGCCGCTTTTTCTTTTTCCGTCTCTGGGGTACCATTCCGTGACCCTATGACCCGTGACACTTACCTTTCAACTTCCTTCTAATTCCAGGTATTGAGTTGCCTGGTAATGGAGTGTCAGACAACTTTCCTCCAGGCCTCATGATCAGTATATACGACATCGTATATTCAGTACAAGCGGTAATGAAACATTTTCGGTGGAAGAATTTCATATACATTGGACATTCATTTGGTGCTGTCTTAGGTAAGACATTTGATTAACATTGACCATAGATACCTACACGATCTCCTACAAAAATCGCGTCTAATAATGGCACACGATAATTTGCGTTGACGTGTCACACAGTGAAACGGACAGCTAAGTGTTTAAAATCTTGTAACTTTTTATTATCCATTGTTATAGTGCTATTATAATACTCTAAAAATCAGTGGCTACCAGTAAATTCTTCGAGTTTGGGCTCATATGATTCGTCTTGACGAATCATATGGGCTCGTCGAGACGAATCATATGGGCTCGTCGAGATAAATCATATGGGCTCGTCAAGACGAATCATATGAACGAGTCCATATGATTCGTCTTGACGAGTCCAATAGATCGGGCTTGGCAACGATGGTCTAACTCTTTTTTCTTTTTAATTCGGTTCGCCATTAAAACGTGTTGTGTGAACTAAACTGTATGTTTTATTTAAACATAATTATATTTACAGGTAAAATATATAATGTATGCTACCCAGGAAACGTATCGAAACTAATAGAAATAGATCCTATCAACTTTGTTGCTATTCCACCTGAAAACTTTCCGAAATGGTAAGTTAAAATCTATTCGTTCTACGTACTAAAAGTTCAGATCGGTTATAGATGGGCCGTTGGTATTGTGTTCAAGTGGTTCCAACGGCTGATTTTTTGCAAACCAATTTTAACTTTACTGTGTAATCACAAAGGTTAATATTTATTTGGAGAGACCTGAACCAAGTCAATATCAACAGCATTGATAATAGTGGCACTATTTTATTATTTGTTGGGTTCCATTCCCACCCAGAATAATTTTGTATGATGAGCACGATCGTTTGTTGTGTCTGGGTGTAATTTAAAAAATGTTTATCCGCGGATACGGATTATTAGTGTCTATATCCGCGAATATGGATCTCAAGTTTTTTTTCTCATTGGATGCCGATACGCTTGACTTTGAAATACTAGTTGACGTTCAGGACTGTTACACGACACGTTTCAACTTGCACATATCACAAAGATTTAAAGTTTGATCTCGTCATAAAGATAAAGTAACTCACTACCTCAGATATTTAATTTTAACAAAATAAATTAAGAATTTCATAAACGTAATAAAATATAATAACGTAAAGGATCCGTTGAAGATCCGAAAAAAAAGTTACGGATACTGATACAAATTATTATTTTTTTATCCGGTATCCGCGGATACGGATATCCGTGGATACCGATATCCGGCACATCACACATCATCATGCTACAGAAAGGTGTGTTTATATTTTAGGATTGTATAGTAGACCCCGTTAATAACGGATGTTAGGAAAATGTTGTGTGTTCTACAAACCGAAATCGAACTGAACCGAAGCCAAAAAAGTAGTTAATAGAATGATATTGTCGAAAGTTTACGCGAATGTTACACATTGAAATAAAACTAAAAATACAAAAGAAGAAGCCAAGAAAATACAAAACAAAACAAAACACAGCAAGACTTCAAGACACTTTGAGCTCATTCTGCGTAAATAGTAACACCAACAATCAACAAACTTCGGGTACTTTGAGATAACTTTGCACTTCGCTACATGAGACGACCACCATCTTAATCTACCCGTGACCATGGCTGCTGAAAAGCAACTGAAACGTCGGGATCAGTATAGATAGTAAAATAACACCAAATAAATCGCGATAGAATCCGTGAAAAATTGTTTTATTTCAATAGTTTATAGAGTTTTTGTCTGTTTGTCTGAATGATAAAATAAAATATGTTCCTTGCTTTTGCCCTCCTTTTTGAAGTCGGTTAAAAATTCAGTAGGATGCCGCGCGCCGGCCGGGCCGTACGTTAATTCAATGCTCACTCACCCGCTACATCGCGTCTTCCGTTCGTGTCTAGACTATCAAGTTATTAGTACCTAGCCTAGGTTTATGTGTTTACGACAATAGAGTAATAGGCACGTGATTTATTGGTAATTAAATATTCAGATTAATTAATTCTTTAAAAAAAGACAACCCTAACGTCGTGGCGTCGTCAGAACAGATAAGAGTTACGCAATAGAAAGAGAGGCAACTTCTAGGTGAATGTAACTGTAGGTAATTAGCGCTGTGTCACCTGAATTGCGACTTTATTGTATAGGAACAAGAGTCACTATTTATTTAAACGATTTGGCGGAGTGAGCCTTCTGTACCTGTACTATTATGTATTCTGTGATTGTAATGAAATACTTGAAAAATCAACATATTTAACTAGTTGTTCCCCGCGCGAATTCCCTCGCGTGTACATATTTATATATTTTTTGAAACCCTCATTCTTTTTAGTCTGAGTTACTCCTTATAACACGAGCTATCTGCCAGTGAAAGTCCCGTGGAAATCGGTGAACCCGTTCCGGAAATTAGCCGGAACAAACAGACAGACGTACAAAAATTAAAAAAATTGTTACTTTGGTATATGTACCGTGTAAACATTCGGATGCATTTATGCCCGGTTCCTATAATCAAGAAATGATTCGTTTTGCTTACGGACGGTTAAATTTCGTTGAAATTTCAACGAAAATTTTATCGTCCGTAAGCAAAACGAATCGTTTCTTGATTATAGAAACGTGTTTTTAGTAAATTTATTGTTATTATGTCATTACATACAGACATATCAATTTTATTTATTTGTATAGAATAGTTATTCGCTTTCAGGTACATTTTCTACTTCGCAGAGTTCTTCAGAGATTACCACAAGTATAACATGCCCAAAGAGAAAGGCTCTAAGCTCAAGTGGGAAGAGGTATGTTTGACGTGTATTTTTAATTCAGTGGGCTTACTATTATTATTTTATAAATAATCATCCTTCGCGCCTTTCCCCAAGTTACGGTCCGCTTTCAGTCTAACTACAATACGGCCGAACTTCGATATTTTACGTGAAGCGACTGCCATCAAACCTCCACAACCCAAGTACTAGGCGATATCGAAGTTCTGTAGTTAGACCAAGTTGTCCGACTTTTTAGGACTCCAACTACCCGTAACGAATGCCACAGATGTTCGTATGGCACCCGGGACTGACGGCTTAACGTGATCTCCGGGGCATGGAGGGGTCTCAATGTATTAAGAATGGTCACTCATCCTTGTAATGTGCTAACCTACTCGGTTACCACTCAGCCACGAGTCCCTCAAATTTTTATTTTTTATTTTTTGAAGTGAAAACTTCTTTAGGCACGTTGTGTACTTTTGCTATGGGGCAAAAGAAGCACTGAACTTGCACCGTCAGGCCAATAGTTCATATATAGATCCACTAGAGGGCGCTAATCTAAACATTGAGTTCTGTCAGCTCCTTATTAATTAATCTTTAAAAATATAATTAGTTTAATAAACTAATTATTGTGTGAGCAATTCATATGGTAAAATAAACAAAAACATAATTGTAATTAAGGTGAAAATTTATAACGCCTATAGTGCTCAATAGCGAAAACCTTTATTCAAAATTTCGTCCGAACTTACGTCAGTTTGATGGATGTCACTAGTAGATGGCATCACTTTCTTCAAAAATGAACACTTCTGATCGGCAACTCACAATTACTTATTAACAATTTTTGAAGTGAAAACTTCTTTATGCACGTTGGGCACTTTTGGTACGGGGAAAAAGCACTGAAATCGCGTGACCGTCACGCTCAGATGACAGATGTGTCCGTTATGTTTTCACTTCTGACGTGCAGTCCTACGACTGACAGTTTTTTTAATTTATTTATAATTAGTGATACTAATTTTAGGCATTAGCATCACTCAGACAGAATCGGCCGCTGCTAACTGAGGAACAAGCAGTCGCTGTACTGGAGCGTATGTCAGAACCTGCTGGTGATGGCCTCATTAGGTAATTACTTCAAAACAAATCTTGGAATACAAATTTAACATACTTCTAAATGTCGTATCGAAATGAAACTGTATGTATATGTAGTTGGGATGACAATACTATAGTTTGGCATCTTGGAGCTGATTCTGATGATGAGGTAGAAGGTGGATAGTGGAACTCTTCAGTGGCTACAAGTAAACCCCTCGAGTTTGGGCTCATATGCTTTGTTTTAACGAGTCCAAGAGATTGGGCTTGGTAATGATGGTCTGATGATGGAGCCAGGAGGTTAATAGTTAATTTTTCTGAACTGTAATTTATTGACCTTAAGACCTGATAAATAAAAGTACTTACTTGTAGTCACCGAGAAGTTGGAATTCGACTGTAATTCATTTTTTAATGATGACAAAATGGATCTTTTTACTTCCGTTTCTCACTCGTTGGGAAGTGATATATAAACAGGATTCGCAGGATTGTTACTAAGTAGTTCCTTTTTTTTTCGCTAGATGGCGACGACTTAGTTTTTATTTATGTATATTTTCTTTTTTTATTCCAGGTACACTTTTGACCGCCGCAACAAGAAAATCAATGGCGCCCCATTTTCACCGGAACATATAAAAACGGTATTCACAGCTGTCAAGACCCCCATCTTAGCTATAGCTTGTGATGAGTCTTTGCAGAAACAACTGTTCAGAAATACCAAGTTCTTATTAGATAAGTCTATTTATCCTAATAACAATTTGCGTTGTGTAACTGTTGTTGGCGGCCATGATGTACATATTAGTAATCCAGAGAGAATAGCCCCGTTTATAGAAGCGTTTATGCTGAAAGGCATTGAGGGTATTGAGCAGAAATCTAAATTATAATTTCGTTGTTCAATTAATTTTGTTTAGTAATTTCTGGCGAAAAAAGAGTGGAATATTTTCAGGGTTCATGTATGTGAGTTTCTTTTTTCCGCCATAACTTGTAAACGCCTGAATAGATTTGAATGTATGCGCTATCGTTAGACTCCTTACATCATCTCGAGTGACACCATACGTTTTTGAATAAAATCAAAATGGCTGTACGGGCGCCATTTTCTAATATGAAAAAAAAATCTAATTTTTGGCATTGCTGTTGTTTTTTAAATGGTAGGTAAATTGTTTTACTTATTTTTAACCGATTTCAAAAAAGGAGAAGGTTCTCAATTCGACTTTATTTTCTTAATGTTTGTTACCTCAGAACTTTCGACTGGGTGAACCGATTTTGATGATTCTTTTTTTATTTGAAAGCTGGTGCTTCCCGTGTGGTCCCATTTCATCCCACCATTCACCCATGGCATCCATGAGAAAACCATACTAGCCCTAGGCATTAGCCCGCCTCACCTAAGACATGACCCGTCTTTTAACAGATGTCTATGGTATGCACAAAGTTAGCATATTAAATTATAGTAAGTCTAACAAGTCTTGATCACAAAATAGTGACATTTTATTTTTTATTTAACTTTGGGTGCCTGCATCATTATATTCATTCCTTTTGATTATTTTAATTGACTGATACATTATTTTATAATAGCAACACAGTAATGAACATGAGTAAGATAAAATGACATTAGTGGTCAAGACTTGTGAGGTGGTTGGCTACTAAATGTTTAAAAGTTAGCCATATTTTTAACCGCCGAAAAAACGGAGGAGGTTGTCAAGTCGACCCATATATATTTGATTTTTTTATGTACGAGGGTGGTCCGATAAGTACTTAGCCTACAAAATAAAAACGTAAATGATGAAAAAGTGGCTATTCATTTCTCGACATAGTCTCCTTTTAGTTCGATACACTTGACCCAGCGGTTCTCCAACTTCTTTAACCCGTCTGAAAAATACGTTTTCGGGAGGTCTGCAAAGTAGGTCTCCGTAGCGGCGATAACCTCCTCATTTGACTCAAATTTCTGCCCGGCGAGTGACTTTTTCAAGTTTGGAAACAGAAAGAAGTCACACGGGGCCAAATCTGGAGAATAGGGTGGATGGGGCAGCAGTTCGTAGCCTAATTCTACCAATTTGGCCATGGCAATGACGGAGGTGTGAGCCGGTGCGTTGTCATGGTGGAAGAGCACTTTTTTCTTCGCCAAATGAAGCCGTTTTTTCTTCAATTCGGCGTCGAATTGGCCCAATAATACGGCATAGTAGAGTCCTGTTATCGTTTTGCCCCTCTCGAGGTAGTCGATGTAAATCACACCTTGTGAGTCCCAAAAAACGGTGGCCATCACCTTTCCAGCCGATAACACAGTCTTCGCCTTTTTCGGAGCACGTTCACCGGGTAAAGTCCACTGTTTCGACTGTTCCTTGGTCTCTGGTGTGTACCAGTGAATCCATGTTTCATCGACGGTCACAAAGCGACGCAGGAACTCCTTGGGATTGCGTTTAAACAGCGTCAAACACTGCTCTGAAATGGTCTCGCGGTTGCGCTTGTTCTCCGGAGTGAGCAAACGCGGCACCCATCGCGCCGACAGCTTTCTCATGCCCAATATTTCATGCAGGATATAACCCACGCGGTCTTTTGAGATGCCTACTTTCTCGGCTATCTCGCGCACCTTCAATCAGCGGTCTACCAGTACGAGGTCGTGGACTTATGTCACGTTATCCTCGGTGGTAGCCGTTTTCGGGGCACCTGGGCGTGGTTCATTGAAAACCGACGTGCGACCACGTTGAAACTCATTAAACCAATTTTTGACAGTCGCCATCGAAGGAGAAGAGTCACCGTACACAGCATCCAAGCGCTCTTTGATTTCGCTGCGCGATTTCCCTTCCAAAAACAAGAATCGAATCACTGACGGATATTGCTCTTTTTCCATTTTTCTAAAATTCGCGGATATGCCCGCGGTTCATACGCAGTCAAAACAAAACCAAATGTTTGATTTGGCTGAAATTTTAACAGTAGCTATCTACGAAGATGTACTACACGATAGTAAATTACTCTTGCAATAATGCGCCATCGGGCGTTGAGGCTAAGTACTTATCGGACCACCCTCGTATGACCACGCATAACTTTTTATAAGGTAATTCGATTTGGATATTTTTTTTATTGCCCTAGGGCTTACTTGGAACTTGGTTCCATTTAAATATCAAACAAATATTTCAACCCTAAGGGTGGAAAAATAGGGGATGAATGACTTTTCACTGATTGACTTTTGACCTGTGAACCGATTTTGTTCAAACTTAGCACACACATGTAGTTCTAATGATACTACAACATGACGGAGACCTGTAGTTGATTAGTTTAGCCACAATAAAACTAATTTTGAGTTGCCGCCAAATAATAAAATGATTAATTAACTACGTAGAGCCTTCTCCATTTCTACGTACATATAAAATTTATATATATGTACGTAGAAATAGTATATATATAATAGTATATTTATAATTTATGTAAATAAGCTCAATACTCAAGACTTTAAAAGGTTTATTTATTTTTTGCTTTTTAGTTCCCTTTCTTCAGTTTAATTTTTTGTTAAAAAGTGTTTATATTAGTCCGACATCCACAATGCGATTCAAATAAAGACAAGTCAAGTCAAGTAGTCAAGACTAGCTGATTGCATAAAATGTTTAAATGTTGTATGATTGATTACATTGCAGTTTTTGGCCGTATGCGGTATTTATTTCATTTTTTTCGGTAAAATGTTCTGTTTACTCATTGTGATATAATTTTTAATCAAAAAAATGTAAAATAAAAATAAAAAAATACGAATTTTCCGGCAGAAAATTCCAATAATTTTCGACTCAGAATGATGATCTGAATACACTATTTCAGGATTCGGTACGGTGTCTCTTACACCCTTTCGTTGTATGCATCTTCCAATTGATCCCACCCTCTCCTTTCCTATCCAGAACAACACGTAGCGGGCTGAGGTGTCACCCCCTTACAGTGCAAAAAATCCCAACTTCTTCTTTGCCGCACCATTAAAATGTGGAATGCATTAAAAGCACACGTGTTCCCTTCGTCATATAATCCCGGGTCTTTTAAGCGGGGCGTGAAAAACCATCTCTCGAGGCCGTCAAGCTGAGGGCGACCATTATAGTTTCATCCGTGTCTATAATGGTGGTCCTTAGTCTTTGGACCTCACTCTAGCTTTCCATCAGGCGGTTTGAGGTCATTCTGACGTGCAACAATAAAAATAAAAAAAATGCATATCTTGTAAATAAACTAAAAAAATGTTTGATACATTAGTTTTAAGTATTGACAGTTTTTCTGGTTCAAACATTTTATAATGGTGATTGTATTATTAATTAAGAGCAATATTAGTGTTATGTTATTGTTGATTTATATTATTAAAAATATTAAAATGTGTTTTTGTTATTTTGTCATCATCCTCCGCGCTTTTTTCCAACAAAGTTGAGCGACCTCAATCTAACTACGATACGGCCGAACTTCATTATGTTGCATGAAGCAACTGCCATTATAGTCCAGTCGTTTTAGGCATTTTAAACCCCAATCTGGGGAAAAATTCCTAGTGAGCTGAATTTTTGTATACACCTTTATTACTGTGTTATTATGAAGATGTGAAAAATCGACATCGATATCGTGCCGGCTAAAAAAGTTACAAAGGTCAAAAGGTCACGAAAATCAGTTTTTCGCAAATATTTCGCGACCTATTGCTCGGAGGTCAATAGAGGTCATTTAAAAAATTGTTCCTCATAAAATTGTCTACAAAAAATGTCTCTTGCAGGTTTTCTGTAAAATTAACTGTTTTCGGATTAAAGCGCTGAGAAAGCGACTAGAATGCACTCACATACGGTATTGTATACCGTACACCAAGGCGTAAACTCTATTGCTTTTTATTAATATTTGTAAGTGTCTTAAAAACTTTTATCTTATATTTGGACGTTTCGGGAAAGATATACTTATCTTATAGAGGTTTAGGTTTTTAGTAAAATCTACTATATCTCATTCAAATGACCTTCACTGGCAGATGTTCCGTATTTCATTGTCATCAGATAAAACCTAAAATGACTGGACTATTAGACCTCTACAATAAATGTACTAGGCGATATCGAAGTTCTGTAGGTACTTAGAACAGGTGGTAGGACTTTTTAGGGCTCCAACTACCCGTAACGAATGCCACAGATGTTCGTATGGGAACCGGAGCCGTAGGCTTAACGTGCTCTTCGAGGCACGGAGGGTTTCGATGTGTTAAGAATGGTCATCCATCCTAAGACTGACCTGGCTGGTGTTACTTAACCTTGTAATGTGCTAACCTACTCGATCACCACTTAGGCACAATCTCCTCAAATAAGGGTCCATCCATAAATTTCGTCACACGTTAAGGGGATGGAGTCAACGACGTGCAACATTATGTGACAAGTTGTCGGGGGGCCATAAGCTTCGTGACGTCACATGTCAAAATCTAAAGTATTAAACACAAAACATTACCTGTAAACGAAAGACACTTTTCCTAAAAAAAATATTTAGAACTGCTCTTTTCAGTTTGGGTGTAAAATTGCAAGTATGTAACGTCACACCAGGGAGGTCCCACAAATGTGACTGTCTGTGACAAGACGGGAAGGGGGGTCCAAAATCCATCAAATTCGTGTGACGTAATTTATGGATGGCCTCTAATGAGCCTGTTATTTTATTTTGTGTTCCAACCAATGTGATGTAGTCAAAGAACGCAAAATAATCTCTAACCGTCATAAATGCTGGCCTGAAGCTGGACCTGAAGGGCTTAGCAAAGGATGGAATTCGATAGTTTTTTTTTATTTCTAAATCGGTGGCCAAG
The DNA here is from genome assembly GCA_963859945.1 of Euplagia quadripunctaria. Classification (NCBI taxonomy): domain Eukaryota; kingdom Metazoa; phylum Arthropoda; class Insecta; order Lepidoptera; family Erebidae; genus Euplagia; species Euplagia quadripunctaria. The sequence continues at coordinate 8,451,516 of OY982586.1, forward strand.
GGCGCCCACGTTGGATTGACTATTAGCTCTGTTGGCTGTGCTCGCGATGTTGCGTTAAATTATACAGCTATAATAGCTAGATTAGCTAGCCATATAATGACAGCATTTTATCTTGAGTACAAATTGTAGTAGGTACGTAACGTAAGTACTTAATTAAATTACCTTTAATAGAGATATTTTACGAACAAGCAACTCCAGTTGTTGCGTTATTTAAGTAATTACAAACCGCATAAAAGTGGGCTAGTAAGTATTAAAAGGTTTTTGCTACATGTTTGAGATAAAAAAGTGTTAAGATTCCATTGTCAAAAAATTAGCACCATGTACAAGTTATAGTCTCTAATAGAAAAATATTTTAATCAAGTAGGTAGCTTGTTTAACTTATTCTAGTATTTAAAGTTTTAATAAAATTGTAACAATCGAGTTATCTTTGGAAGGATTCTGCGCTGTTAGTAACATTCTTTAGAAACGCATGGGCACTTGCCATATTAGGTCAATTTTTATATTTGTCATCTGTCAGTGTCATATTACTAGGGGATTTGTGTTTTGTGTCGAAAAATGTAAAATATAATATTAATTACCGACTATTACATAACTTTAACAAAGGCAAGTCATTTACTAATAATATAATACTACGTCGTTACATTTACACATTTACTTTTAACATAATGTATGCGCTACAGATATAATAATGAACAGTTAAGCCGCCGGTGAATAGTTAAAATTTGTTATTTTACTGCAGAAAATACATTTGTTATGGAATTTTTTATGTCTGAAATACAGACCTAAAACATTCAGACTCTGAATTACTGTTCTGTGTTAAAATCTGTTAAGGTAAAACATTATTTGAGTCATTAAAATATTTATTTATGATAGATATATCTGAGTTTTAAACTAAAATAAACATGACAACATTCGCCAATCATTCAAAAAAGCTTAACAGATTAATGTTAAGTAGCAGTCATTGAAACTGTTATATTTTTGCTACATATTACTTTACTGTGAAATAAATAAAACTGTCTGTTATTCTACAAATTAAAGTAGTTTTCTTAAGATATTTGTGGTTACTAAGTCATAGTTTTGTTAAGTGCAATCACTTAACAAAACTATGACTTGGTAAACCATATATTTATGTTATGGTTTTAGAACCAACTTAACTGTACAATCTTTAGAGTAAGATGCTTTAGTTGTTGAAATAATGTTCATAATGAATGTTTTGTGTCGGTTATGCAAAAATAGTTTATCACAGAGTTTGATACAAATAGTGTTCAATTAAAAAAGGCTCAGGCTATAGATCCCTGACTGTTTACAAAAGGTCTCACTTGACTTATTGTCAGAGCAGATTCTGTAATTAGTTTTTAGTGACAACCCTGGGATTGAAGGACTCTTTTTTATATAATTTACTGAATTTTTGAAGTGAAAACTTCTTTAACGGCGTTGTGCACTTTTTGGGATGGGTAAAAAATGTTAAACTCGCGTCAGGACACGTGACCCTGATTGAAAATTTGTAAGACGGAGCCGAGTATCTTATATTTAAAGAAATATAACATTCGAAATTAAAATATTTATGAGCGCCCAGGAGCGCAGAACTTCCAGTGTACCCTATGTATACATTTAGATAAGTTATTACCTGCTTTTTATTTTTAACCTAATTATATATATACAGATGTGTGTGTGTGTATGTACATGTAAATACATTGCGAAGTTATGTTTTCACTTCTGACGTGCAGTCTTACAACTGACTGTTTTTTTTTTATAATCATTGGAATATAACACCTCCTGGATAGACAGTACTAAAGTGCAGTAATGGGGAATATGTGGATATATTAGTATGTTTGAACATATCCATAAATAAATATTAAAGGGTTTTCGGAAGACATTTAACACCAAGAGTCAGTTTTAAAAATTATAATTACAGTTGTCAGGGTAATCAATACCTTAAAAGGGGTTAGATGCAGTATGCTAAATACCTATCGTCCGTCGGTGGACACGCAGTGAGTTCCCGACAGCTGCAAAGTATAAAAAACTTAATACTGAAACATATTAATATATTCTTTAAATACTGTAAAATTCATTGTGAACATTGACATGGTTTCTGGTAATTGATGTGCTGTACATGCATATAGATCAAGTAAGAGAAAAAAATAACAAAATAAAAAGCCCTATTTATGACATGAAATAAAAATCCTTTGAACTTATTTGCCCTTGTTTCCCTTAAGAATATTTATTCAAACTTTTTATAAGATTTAGAATAATTTTCACCATAAAGTTTAACAATCAAGGTTTTTATTATTTATCACTAGCAACCCGCCCCGGCTTCACACGGGTACAAATTATATACCAAAACCTTCCTAATTAATCACTCTGTCTATTAGTGAAAACCGCCTGAAAATCCGTTCAGTAGTTTTTCAGTTTATCGCGAACAGACAGACAGACGGGCCTTTGTTTTATAATATGTAGTGATTATATTAAAATGAAACACATAACTTTTTGTATAATGAAACATTTGTTACGTAAAATAAGTGTTACTAATTTATTAAGTATTACATCAAAAGAGGTAACACTACACTTATTTACGACCACGCAACCGTGCGCTATTGCGAGACAGTAATAATCGTGCTTACGAATATTTAAGTTAATTTCCGCAAGTAGCGGTCGGCGCCTGAAAAGAGTAGTATTAAGAAAATCGTGTAGTATGAACTGCTATTATTGTAAATTTAAAAATTTTAGGTTAAAAATACCAAAAAACACACTTTAATAGCAAATCAAACTAAAAAGCAGATAATATTTTTTTTTACAAAATAACAATAAAAAATCTAATAACTTTAAAATAAAAATTAAGTTATAAAATAATTTTATTGTAAAAAAGTGTGATATAAAAAAATAGTTTTTAGTTCAGTTTGCTATTAAAGTGTTTTTCAATTATGATTTATTTTCTTGTCCTTGCAATTTTCAAATTAAGTGGATGTCATGAAATTGATAAAAACTATAGTGAAAAATTGCTTTAAATAGATATACAGATACATGTCAAGCTACGACAAAACTTATAAAAACCCTCTTTTTGGTTTAAACGGAAAATTAAAAGATATAGAACTTGTAATGCATGCAATAAATGCAACTAAAAAATAATGCACGAAGGTGTTCCTTAAGAATAATAATAATAACTTGACTCATCTCACACACAGCCATCTGATCCCAAATTAGGCAGAGCCTGTACTATGGTTACCAGACTGCTGATACTTATATATTACTCTCATCTTATTACGCTCATCTCACAATTATTTGTCCTGGGTGGGAATCGAACCTATGACCTCTGGCTCAGCAGTTAGGATCACTAACCACTAGACCAACAGGCCAGTAGTACATGCAAGTGCATCAACTCACTGACTTTATAGCAGTTGCCCACATCAAACTCTAGTTAATCAAAAGCCAAAATATCAAAGAAGCAAGTTTAAGAATTAGACTTGTTTATCCTTAGTTAAAAAATGTATTCTGAGAAAAAAAATCTGATTTCAGATGGCATTATTTATGAAGCAAGATTTCAGCCCACCAATATTGTCAAGAAGATGGGTTGCCATAAAATTCAGGCCGAATATGGTAAGTCTGGGTACTTTTTTAAGTTATCAGAAAGTACTTACCCAGAGATGGGTAATCCCTGAGTAATAACCCTATGATAACCATGCTACTTTTAATTTGTTGTTTTCTAAACACAGATCATATTCCATACAGAAAGTTAATATTGCATATCTAAGGCTACCCATCCACTAACTCACTTAGTTAAGGAATGAATTAAATCCATAGAAACTACACATTGTAATCCACCAAGTCATTGTAAACATGATAAAAAATAGTGAGCCAAGTACTCAACCCTGAGGAACTCCGTCATTTAATAGTCTTAAAAACATTTGTGAACGATTTCTTTTCAATGTAGAACATTAATTTCAACATAATGTTTATCTGTTAATTACATAGTGTTAGAATAACTTTAGTAGATCACCTCAAACTCCGTAATATTCTACTTTTTTATTACCAATATATGGTGATCGACAGTGTCAAATGCAACACTGAGATCGAAATAATTCTGCCAAATTTTATTTAATATGTAAATAGCTAACTATGTCATCAACTAAGGTGTCAAAACCATCTACACATCCAATTTTTTCTGATAGCAACTGATTCAAGATATCGTTACTATAAATATGTTATATTACTCTAGATTTCATGATCTTTTCAAAATTTTAGAGACTACAGTAGAGAGGTCAGAGTACAGGTTTATGAGCCACGGTCAGTTATGTTTCCACCTCGAGTTTATTTCTAAAAGAACCTACACTTATCAACATCTTCAGGCCAGCGCTCATGGAGAAATGCTTCCAATGCTTGATGTATTCATTAGGTGTTTAAAGCCACTTGTAAACTAACCTAACCACTCTTTAACCGTAATAATCCACTAACTGTGTGTATCTTGTTGTTGTTGGTTTCAATGATATGTGGACTTCATTCTTGTTCTTATACCGGTATTAGTTATAAACACATGTAGGTACTTAAAATATTTGCGGGGGAAGATTTCTGCGCCAGGAGAATGCTCGCGCCTTCGTATACAAATGAATGCGTCAGCATCATGTCCCGACATTTTTTCGTTCATGTAGACTTTAATTTCATTCCAGGTCTTATACAGTCGTATCCACATAATCTCAATCCTGGAAAGTGGGCTGCTTTTCAGAGAGGACAGCATTGAAGTGGAACAAGAATCTCCATCACCAGATGAGGTCAGAATAGCTGCAGGTGGCAATGGGTGGATGACTAGAGGAGAGAAACTGGCCACGGCTTTGGGGGTTGCGGCTTGTGTGGTTGCATTTCCTCCTAGAAGGTAATATAGATGAAAATCAGCCTCCTGCCAACCTGTTTTATATTTATTATCCTTTTTTCCCTTCTTTTTAATATCGTAAGACTGGGAAGAGACGTAATCGGGGTTGTCAGATTGTATAGTTAGATACTACAATTCTGTTATAGATCCGTATAATTCGGTCATGTAACTTGTTGGTGATTATCTTGTAAAATTTAATAATAAAAGCATTTCTGATGTTATATGGTAAAATATCCCACCTCCATGAGCGTCTGAGGGTAATGACTAGGCCTGCTCGTTAACCTAGTAGAAGCACTCCTGAGATGGTGGCGCGAAATTGTATCCTCGCCTCTCCAAACCGTGAGCTGGCAAGGCTGCCCAACACAATATTTGTGGGTTGCCTACTGTTTCAGAGGTCTTCAAGGTCTACCAGGGTTCTCGGGGACTTCTTATCTAGGTTATATCCGAGTTTGAACTAATAGACCCACTTTTGACGGAACACCATGTTTTTTTTCCGCCGTTTCACTACGAGGTACTACTTCACCGTTAGCCCCGGAGAGGTGATGAAAAGAAAGATGTTATTATATGGTAATAAGTACGTAAATACTTTTCGAGATATATAGGAAACTTGTCTGAAATAAAGTACTAAAGTCTCTACAGACGTGAAACCATTTCGCTGAATGGAACAGATACAATAGCAACACTTCCATTTTGATTTCAGTCTTCAACGTTCTACCCTTATCAACATGACGGCGTACGCAAGTGTTCCACTCATAATCCGATGGGCTCATCGTTCAAAGTGCGTGGGAACTCTGATGTCACTGCTGAGGGTCATGAGGGAGTACCTGGCACTCGCTAGGCGGACTGCCGCTTGCATGAAAGAGTACCAAGCGTTGCATGCTCAACTGTGAGTGATATTTATCTACAAATTTATAATATTATGTTTTTAGATTAAGTAAATATATAATTTCTATTTTTACCTACTCCAAAACAAGGGGAGTATTTATTACATTTTTTTAGAAAATGATCTAGCACATTTAAACTAATTCCCGTGGTGGTCTCATAGATTTTATTATTTACTACTACCAGGCCAGGCTTACTCCGCACTTTTGGTATGAAGCTACAAGTACGTGGCAGGCTCGACTTGTCGGGCCAATTCAGTAGGATACCGCGCGCCGGGCGGTTCGCACGTGTACGCTCTACCGTTCCATACTCACTAGCGCACCGCGTCGCGTCTTCCGTTCGTCGCTAAAGATATCTCTTAACTAAAATGAAGGCAATAGCATATTACATTGTATTCGTATTGGCACATAACTAGTAATTAATTATTCTTTAAAAGAAAGAACACAACCCAGTCGTCAGAAGAGAGCAGAAACCTAGGTGAATATAACTGTAGGTGATTAGCGTTGTGCGACCTGAATTGCGATTTATTATGTCGGAGCAAGAGTCGCTATTTATTTAAACGATTTTGCGGAGTGAGTCTTTTTGTTGATATGAACGGATGACGTGCGTTCCGGCCGTCGCGCAACGCTCACTGAATGTTGGTACGATTAGTTGACCTGTCGTGTACTTGTAGCTTTAGCAGAAGCAAGCCAGAGAGCGTGCAGAGTGGACCTGGCTTGCTTCTGGTTCCACTTAAAATAAGAAAAATCTTATTTGATAACCGTATGTAGGTATAAAAGCTTCAAAAGATATAGACACTAGCTATCATTACTGTTTTGAATACCTCAAAGAAGTAATTTTTATTTTGTCAGTGGTTCCCTGACCTCCGTAATAGAGTCCACACACACCCTCCTCTGCAGACAACAGAGTTCCCTCTCGGTGCTGATGTCGCGGGCGTCGTCCGCCGTCCTGGGCAACGCGCCCTGGCTGCAGGCCGATGTAGCGTGGGACGCCGTACATAGGGATCCTGACGACAATCTTATGGTAAGTGCGCGACTATCTTAGGAAGCGACAGTCTCATACAACAAAAACATACTACAGCGCCATCTAACGAAGACAAGTCGAACTACATAGTAACTACTAATCCTAAATCTCGAAATGAAAGTTCTACGTTACAGTCAAAAGTCTTAATTGGCCACAAGGTCTTTTTTCTTTGCTTGGTAATGGTCTAATAAAATAAATTCACTGTTTTGTACTGAAGTTTCAAAATGACTACCTTCTCAAATGAACTATATTGCCGAATTATCCAATTTAATTATTTCTGTCCATGTCTGTGAGGATGGATGAATGGATGTTTGTTACTCTTTCACGCAAAAACAGCTAAACGGTTCTGGATGAAATTTGTTAACCAGCCTGTGATGCATATCCTTATTGTGATACCTGTTGTATAAAAAATCGTTAATATTTTTTTTCAGAAAATTCACCACGCTTTTCTCGTAGTACAATCGACTCTTCTAAAACACCTCGCTATGGCCCATTATATACCCACTCCGACAGCACAACGCCTTTACAAGAATTATAACGAACGAATTTACTGGATTCACTCATCTGTGGTACCTCATCTCACGCAAGAATTCAAACAAAACCTGGACTCCTTAGAACGAATGTACCGCTTGCTTAAAAACTCTGCCAGTAACGACAATGATAGTATTAAAAAGCTAGGCTCAGCTTTCACTGATAACTGGCTTTATTCAGACATACACACAGGTGTAGCCAAAAGCTGTCTAGAAATCAAATTAGCTCTTAATAAATGTAATAGTCTTGATGTATTCTTAGACTCGTGCGCAATGAATAAACAAGAAATAAATCTAGATATTTTAAATAAGGATATTGATGATATAATTGATGATTTAACAAAATGCTTAAAAACTATACAAAGTTCACAATTAAGGTTGAAAAAAATTCAAAATAAACAAGAAAAAGAAATCGTACCAGAAATTGAAGAGGTTGTGGAAAACGCGGGAATTTTGAAAATAGAAGACCGAGTGCCAGAGAGTAAGGATGAAGTTTATTATTTCGTGAAAACAGACGATGACGATGCTTTACAGGCAGCCGGGGACGTAACTACAGCGCCCGGTAAAAAGGAAAGAGAAACTTCGAAAATTGTTTTCTGTGAATTAAAAAGAAAATTGGGGAAACGGGAAGATGTTATGAGGGAAAGAGAGAGGCAAGCTTTAGCGAAAACCATGCCGGAATTGAAAGATATACCGGAGTTTCCACGGCAAATTAACATAGATGAATTCGTTGAGAGAAGAGGCTATATAAAAAAAATAATAAAGAATGTTATACCTAAAAAGCGCCATTTAAATGCAACTAAGAAATTAAGGATTAAAAATAAGAAATTCAGGTTTAATACTGCTAAGTATTGCAACGAGAGTGATATTAGTGGAGATGTCTTTGAAGCAAACGCGAAACTTAGTGTCAAAAGCAAACTGTTAACTCTGGATAAGTATTGTATAACAAAATGGTGTAAATACGTGCAATCTGAAAAATCTACTGTATCTTCTTACAAAGATATCGAGTCTAGCGGCCTATCAGAAGATCTTACTGACACAGAAGACAGTGGTACCAACAAAAATAATAATGATTTAAGATTCTCAAAAAATGACTTAGAACTTACACCGTCATCATCCGAAAGCGACTTCGAAATTTATAAAGACAAACAGAAGGCATTATTGGACGATGTCCGTCGACACAGAGCGGTTAGAAAAAAAAATCACCCTAATCATAAACCGGTCTATGGTTCGCCGTCGAACCATAAAGCTGTCATAGACAATGATGAGGTAGATGAGAGTTTGAAACCCATAGAGTATAGTTTTGGCACTGGGATGGCTATGGCATCAGTTTTGCAGCTTAGTAAAAAAATTAACTCCGCACAAGAAGAAGTTTTTATAGGTGATGGGGAATTATCTACGGACAGTGGGAATGATGAAGACGCGTAGCGTTCATATTGATTGAAAATTTAGATTATAATAATAAGTAAATAGGTATAGTTCACAATTATTCTTATTACGAAATAATCGCCATATTCGAGATTCAATTTCTTATCTATATAATAATAGCAATAAGGCAAATTATTAAAAAAAATAGAAGAGGCATTATTGTTGTTCTAAAGTCAAATAGTGGTTATTAATTAAGAATAGAGTTCAAACTAGCTCGCACTTGAATGTTTTAAAAAATATACTTAACTAGGTTGATCACGCTCAATATATTATTTGTCGCATCATATTACCTAATATTTGGTCTAAAGCTGGATCCACATTGTTGTGTTGTGACGCAGTGTTAATTTTTTGTGTATTTTTGAAGTGAAAACTTCTTTAGCGGCGTTGTGCACTTTTTTGGGATGGGTAAAAAATGTTAAACTCGCGTCAGGACACGTGATCGAGAATTCGTAAGACGGAGCCGAGCTTCTTATATTTAAAAAAATATTTTAACGCCATCTGTGGATTCTACACGATACTACTGTAGTTTGATATATACTTCTGTATTATATATATAGATCCACTTAAGGGCGCTTATCTAAACAATGAGGTTTGTCAGCTCCTTATTAATTAATCTTTAAAAAATGTGTTTTCACTTCTGACGTGCAGTCCTACAAACTGACAGTTTTTTTTTGTAGTTTCACTAAACTATAATTTTTTGCTTAGAAAATTACCGCGTGATGTCTTTGGTATGAACCTTAGCATTCTAAAGCATGCATTTAACACGATAAAAAGTCGAGTACGATCAACGCTTCGTAATGCGCGCGACTATTTCAGTGTTTGAACGAACACAGTCTAGTAATTTCTGAACGAAAAAGTAAATGTTTATAATTGCAAAATGGTGCTTTTTTCGTTAAACTGTCTAAATACGATGACGTAAACGAATTGAAAACTAATTTTTTGGATTGTTCGGCTTCTAAAGAAGATGGTTTAAAATTACTTTTATGATCATTGTATGAATACAATTTTCAAAATGTGGTCTGAACTCTCATAGGTTATGTAGATCTGATGCAAAATGACCATGATGCGTATTATAAATACTACGCAAAACCTCCCAATCAATCCCTTGGCTTATTCCCTATTCAGGATCACACCTCGTAATACCTTTACCGCTCTTGGCGATTTTGCGTCATTTCTGGCGTTAAGCCAATTGTCAACGTATCATTGTAGATTCTTCTTGTCCATGTAGTCGGTGGGCGTCTAGTGCACTTTAATATTGTATTAGGAGAAATTAATAAGCTATAAGTTTTAAGGCTGGATGCCACTTGACACCAAGATCTTTTCCAATAGCTTGGTCACCGCCGTTGATCTTCGCGAGATGCTTCCGTCGCCGAACCTTCTGTCCGTTTAAAACGAAACTTTACCTCGCGTTTACCTACCTACTCCGAATATGTTGAAGGAGCCTGGAGATGAGGTTTGATACGGAGTGTCTTTCTCCAGCCTGTGTGGTCTACGGGAGGTATTGAATTTCCCTCCCGCCCCTAGTCATCTCTTGCGTGATGACTGGTGAGCCCCTCAAATCCGCCACCTGTGGACGCGTTCTCTAGGGATATAGGCTCCCCTAAAAGATTTCGCGAAACCTAAATTATTAATAAAAGTGGATTTTGATAAGAAGTCGTCGTTCCTAAACCGATCAAGTGTAAATGTGAACAAGTGTAAATTATAATTATTAAGAATGTGTTAATAAAAATTGGAATTTTATTAATCCTTGATATCTGTGATTGAAATAAGTATTTTATCTGATTGTATTATAATCGCATTTTTTAATAAATTTGATTAACTAACTCCTGTATTTTTATTTAGACCCAAACTAAACATAGCTTGGAGTAAATACACCGAATAAGTTTCGGCATCACGAATAACTTACGAACGTCTTTCTGTGGATACCTACTTATCACAGTGCAAAAGTGATTCAAAATAAAATTGCGGGTTTTACAGTTATTGGTTCGATTTTGCGCTACGCAATGTAAACGTCACGGTGAATGACCAGCCGATTGCATAAAATGTTTGATTGGTTATATTGCAGTTTTTCGCCGTATGTGGTAGTTACTGTTTTTTTTCGGTAAAATGTTCTATTTACTCATTGTGAAATCACTTTTATTTTAACCAAAAAAGGTAAAATATTAAAAAAATATGATGAAATTTCTGACAGAAAATTCCAATGATTTTAGACTCAGAATGATGATTTGAATTCATGATGAAGATATAAAATTTTAACAAAAAAACTAATTGAAAATAACTGATTCTGAAAAGATTTCACTCCCTATTTTTACATCCTCTAACACTTTCCGTTTGGTCCCAAAAATACCGGATGGTATTTTTGGGACCAAACGGGAGGTATGCTGAACTCCAAATAAAGGAAGAACTTTTAAAGTCGGTTAATAAATGACGGAGTTTTGAGGTAATCAAATTAAGAAACTCTATTTACGAAGTCAGTTAAAAAGGGAAGATAAAACCACAGAACACTACTAGTCGTTTATATGACTGTTAAAAGCCACGCATCTCACAAAACTACATGCTTGATAACGATTAATTAATTGAAATATAACGATTGAAGATGTTTACTAACAATCAGTGTGTTACCAACATAATTACATGATGGACGACAAGATAATCAAGTAAGTGCCATTTTGTTTATTTATTTTAATAGACAGTTATTTCTAGAATATTCTCTGTAAGTGCAGCGGAACAGCTTGATTATACCAGAGCATATTATCTTGAACATGCCCTTGAATGACCTATATAGTTATAATTGCCAAACAAAGAAAAGGGTTCTCAATTTGTTTGGTAGCTATATCTTACAATCACATGCGTAAGTACATAAATTTTTGAACCAAATTGCATTTTCTCTTTTCACAACACACGTTTATTGTAACTGTGTGTAATCTGTCTCTCTTAGAATCATAACTACTTATCTATAATATAGTCGTAAACTTTCCATTAGTACATTATGATATAAAATGTAGGCACACAATAACATTCCATATGATATAAAACTTATTAACAAAAGTACTTCTTCAGTACTTAAAGGTGCTCCCTCACTAGATACTCCCTCATTTGCCTGTAATGTAGGTAACATTTTTGATTAGGTGATTCCACAATGTCAGACGAAGTGGTCGTTGTGCTGAGCGTGGCAATATTAACTCGAAATTATTATTTACGTTAAAAAAAACAGAAGAAACGATGTTGGTGTCATGAATAATTGAAATTATTCATGACACCAATATCGTTTCTTCTGTTTTTTGACGTGACAACGTCTTATAAATTGGTTTGCCGGGTGACACTTCAAGAAACTGCGTTACGCTCCGCTCACGTTATGCGCTCACAATGAGAGCGAGTGAGAGGCACGCGTCCCTTCCACTCGGGCATGGTTATTATTTTACCACTCAAAGTCGTTGTCACGTAAAACATTCGCCCGTATACCGACTTTACAGGCAACCAATTTTTTTAACTTAACCGACAAAACACGGGCGGTTTTACAAGTTGTATCAAAATATTACAGATTGTATCATTACAGGTTGTGCACTGTAATGCTTGGTTCTCCTCCCTCACTCATGTAATGCTCGAATCTATAACATTCCAGGTTGCGCACTAGGTAGGTTACATTACAGGCGAATGTTGTCGGTGAGGGAGCACTTTAATACCAATAAAATAATTGTTTAAACTTGAAATTTATACCAAATTAATGTAAACTTATATTAGAAAAGTCAATAACGAAGTGGTAGATGTCTTATTTTCTCTTTGAATGTCCAGAAAACTTGTTTTATTACAAATCTTTCAATATCTGGCACGTTTGGCATATTAAACTTACAGTGGATCGCTGACTGTACCCCAAATCAAAATGATTCATTGTGTGATTTGTGTGTAACCCAAAGACAGTTTAGGAAAAAAAACAAAAATTTCTGAAGTCAAAACAATATACTTTTACATTTAATTATAAGAAGTACAAAGCATTAATCAGCAACCAAATATCCAGAAATATTACTCACTAGCTGCGCCTCGCAGTTCCACCGCGTAAGACCCGATCCCGTGGGAATATCGGATAAAAAGTAGCCTATGTGTTAATCCAAATCTCCAGCTATCTACATACCAAGTTTCATCGCAATCGGTTCAGTAGTTTTGCGTGAAAGAGTAACATCCATCCATACTCACAAACTTTCACCTTTATAATATTAGTAAGATTTAAATATAAAACAAAATTTAAACCAGTAAAAAAATAGTTTCGTTCTTGCCTGTTGACCAGAACATAGCAGGACTTACCTTCTCCCACTTTAATACGATTAGTTGGGCTGAGGAAGGTATATTAAGCATTTGTGTGTACATTTAATTTCCTTTAAAATCTACTTTGAAGATATGTTGATTTCCTGGTAATTACTGCTGTGATTCTTCGTTATTTTTTCTTCCGGATCATTGTTAGCAACACAAAAAATATTCAGGTGTTATGTCATTATGACACGTGTCACGCCATTTATCTAAGCCTTTATTTTTATTTATGGTATAGGGAGCAAACGAGCAGACGAGTCACCTGATGGTAAATGACTACCGCCGCCCATATGGGCGGCGGTAGTCATTTACCATCAGGTGACCCGGCAACGCACTTGTGACTCTTGAGTTGCAGGTGCCCATGGGCGGCGGTAGTCATTTACCATCAGGTGACCTGTGTGCTCGTTTGCTCCCTATACCATGAAAAAGGTAATAAAATTACTTAGTTCTAGTCTTAAAATCGTTTATTAATTAATACACATTATTATCGTATAACAAACATGATATATTTTAAATCTAAAGATTTAAGTTGACATTGAATACTTATTTCAGCCTTACACGTAAAACTAACATTCGTGACACCACCGATTTTTCGACAAAAAATCCAATCAATCTCTTACAATGGGGACACTGCCAGTCAGGCTCGTGTTGGTGACAGTCATTAAAATGGGCATCAGGCATATGGGCATCTGCAATTCAAGAGTCACAAGTGCATTGCCGGCCTTTTGTATTGAGTAAATATACCTACAGTAAATGTCCAGGCTCTGCCTAGTTTTTGATCAGACGGCCAAGTGTGAGATGTGTGTAGTATTATTATGAGTGATAAATTTTTTTCATATTCTAAAATTTTTATTAGTTTATATTTCTTTTCAGTGTGTTGATTATAATGCTGGTGTCGTTTGTCTGTCTTTCGGACCTGATGGTGCCTGAGGACGTCACTGGTTTTCCATATACAGCTCCTGGCAACTTCTCTTGCGTAAATCAACTAACAAGTATGTAAACCTTCATTTATTTAGAGATCATTCGTTACTAATAGATAAATTAAAGTTATGAACATTAAATATCAGAATAGGTTTAAACTCGTGGCTTGCCGTAGGTAGGTATACGACGCGTTTTCCCCTTCACCCGCTATAGTGGTCCCCGCGAGCAGCGTCTGCGTGTGCCTGGATGTCGCCTACTTGAGAGGTTTTTACCCGAAGGTGGTGCCCGCGCTATTGCGGGCAGGCGCTAGGAGGGTTCTGGATGTCTTAATAAAAGCTGTTCCCGCATCCCTCCTATTTAAGGCGCATTACGGCACACCGTATGGTTTTAGTCGGTTAGATTCCGACACACCGCCCCACCGAAAACCCCGGTGGGGTGACGGCCCGAGGGGGTTTCCATACGCACAAAAAAAGTTAGGTAGATTATACGACTAACTTACGAAACTGAGGTACTTAAAATTCAGTATTAATTTTCTTTTTAAAAATAATTCTCGCTAAAGAGTCTATGGAAAAAGAAGAAGAAAATTCAACGAATAGCAAGTGTGCCTAAACTAAGAATAGTAATATCCTAATTACGACTAGCAACAACTCTGTACAAAGAGAGAAGCACATTTTTTTTTACCTACTTTTAAGTGACTACCGGCGCCTGACACCTGCACCGGTATTTGAGGGAGTGCGCTCTTTTTATCGGTCCAGAAATACCACAGGTGACAATTTGTCCCATAGATCGGTGGTGCGAGGCAAAATGTTTCTGGAGAACCGCAAAGTACTTGAGTGCCAATTACCCAAATGAGGGGGATGAATGTAGTGTCGCGTTGAACGATGGCTGAAAGCTGGTATAAGTCCCAACAATTCCTCGGAGCATTTTCAATAATACAAGCGATAGAGAATGAAGTGAAGTTACATTTTTACTTACGCAATGCCAAGAGTTCAAGCCGATCTAAACTGTCCTGGTAATCGACTCTTCGTTGAATGCGGTTCTTTTTAAAGGTTCCTAAGCGGGACTTTAATATATTTCTTACTGGTCACTTGGTTGTTGGAGTAATCAAGTGACTACAAGCAGGCAAATACAACACCTAATACTCTACAATAAGATCTATATATTAACAACATTAAAAAATAATTTAACCTACATTTTTTTCAGATGGCAATTTTACCCTTGCTACCAACTGCACGAATGGAAGAGGTCATATCGGTTGCTGTGTTGATAGGGCCCATTGTGATTACAATACGTCAAATATTGACTTAACGATGTACGCACCACGGGGGTTTAAAGGGTGAGTAGATATACTGAAAAGAAATTATTTATTCAGGCAGGCCAGGCCCACTCCGCACTTTAGGTATGAATCTGGCCAATTATTCAGTGGGCTGCCAAGCGCCGGTTGGGTCGCTCCTGTCGTCGCACGTTAGTTCGATACTCGGTCGGTTAGTCCCAGTTCGTCGCTAAGAAATTTCTTAATTAAAATAAAGGCAAAAGCATATTGCATCGTATTCGGCTGCTTAGTTTAGACACATAACTGGTAATGCTAACGTCATCAGAAGGGATAAGATTTACACGATAGAAAGAGAGGCAACTTCTAGGTGTATGTAACTGTAGATAATATAATTAAACTGTGCGAACCTGAATTGCACTTTATTGTGTCGGAGCAAGAGTCGCTATTTATTTAAATGATTTTGAGGAGTGAGTCTTCCGTATCTGTACTGTGTATTTTCTAGCGTACGTGACAATGTTCCACTTGTCTGGTGCCGTAAATAGTCGCAGGCTATGGTCACCGTTTTCTATTAGACAGGTCGCACGCTTCTTTTCTGTATTTGGTATAAAAAATAAAGCGTCAGCGTTAAGAATTACATACAACAATGGCGATAGAGTTTGAGCTACGGCGCCGGGTTGATAATTTTAAACAAATGATTCTTCATTATATTATAGTGTAGTGGAGGTCTCCGTGCGTCGTGCTGTCAACCGCCAACTCTGTAGTCCAGGACGTGGACGTGGCCCTACTGAGTTTACGTACCGCCTTAGAGAGCGGGATAGCGCTAGTAAATCGATGACTGACTAATTTATACTCAACGTTAGTTTTAATAAAATGGCTCCTTCGTTTGAATAACGGTTATTCAGCAGGTTGAAAAGAAAAAGTAAAATAAGCGAAAACAATTTACCAGGTCAAAATTTAAACTATTTAATTTAATTAATTTTGTTTGTGGGAGAGCCATGCTTCGGCACGTATGGGCCGGCTCGACCGGAGTGATACCAGGGCCTCACAGAAAACCGGAAGTGAAGCAATGCTTACATTGCTTATCGTCGCGTAAGTGAGGTTACCGGAGGCCCTAACTCTACCCTCTCCCCCCCTCCCCGCTCTTCCCCTACCCTCCTTAAAGGCCGGCAACGCACTTGTAACTCTTGAGTTGCAGGTGCCTATGGGCGGTGGTAGTCATTTACCACCAGGTGACCCGTGTGCTCGTTTGCTCCCCATACCATAAAAAAAGGTAATAAAATTACTTAGTTCTAGTCTTAAAATCGTTTATTAATTAATACCCATTATTATCGTATAACAAACATGATATATTTTAAATCTAAAGATTTAAGTTGACATTGAATACTTATTTCAGCCTTACACGTAAAACTAACATTCGTGACACCACCGATTTTTCGACAAAAAATCCATGCTGAACAATCTCTTACAATGGGGACACTGCCAGTCAGGCTCGTGTTGGTGACAGTCATTAAAATGGGCCTGAAGCAAGCTCATCAACTCCGTAGATCCAGAAAACTTTACTTTACACATCATACACTCAATTTGCAGCCATTCTTGTACAGGCGGTAGCGACTCAGGACATTTGCTAAGTCTTCCAAGAAAAATTTGAAATGAAGGGTTTACAACTTCCTCTAACTGCAAATCATATTTAGGATCATCATTTTCTTCATTCTCAGCATACAAGTATCGAACATAATTATATTGGTTAGCGTGTTTTCTGTAACTTGAGGGTACTTTGACATTATCTGGGATATCTGCCAAATCAGTTTGCAGTACATGAAATATCACTTGCATTAACTGTACTATGTGCTCGTCATTGCAGAGCTGCAGGATCTTGTCGAAGTACTGATATACTGTGGTTTTAGGATGTTCCTTGAACTTTTTGGTCTTGTTGTGGACACGAGTGTCTAAAATTTCTGCTGCTGGTTTTTCATCTCTTACCTTGTTAACAAGAGTATGTTTGTATTTATAGATAAGTTCTCGAAAGTAAATAAAAGTTGGTAACTGAATATAAATTTTTGTCCACCAAAAGTTCAGAATTGATTCAAATGTTAGCGTGTTCAAAGAAATTCTAGTGGGTTCAATTTTATTTATATTAAAGATTGCATTGTTGAGATCGGTACGTGGTTTCCTGAAGAACAAATGATTAAGTTGTTCCCTTGTACAATATACCTCCATAACAACATCACTGGAATCAATGTTTTCTTCTTTATTTGGATCTGTTCCCATGTCTGCAACAGCTGTCTTTGCTAAAGGTTTAGCAGCTTCAAGCATAACTCCTAAATACTCTTTCAAATTCTTATATTTGTGATTCAGAACTTTAGTCACTGCGTCATAGTCTTTGACATTGCTCAATTTACTCGATATACGTTCCAATTCTTCCCACTGCGGCCAGTCTTTGAGATATTTCTTTATTATTTTTATGTATATGTCTACTTCAAGTTCATGACAACTGCTTACATCAATTTCAAACTCAAGTTTTAGTATTTCAATGATTTGTGTATTTGTCATTACCGTGTTTTGCTTATTGCGTATAAGACGTTTTAGTAGAAGCATAATCGGACGTTCTGTAATGAAAAAGAAATAAAAATTATCTTGGCAAAACATTATTTTTACCTACTATCTTAAATACGCACTACGAAACTTACAAGGCACACAGATCTACATAAATCGATCTCACGTTAATGGCGCCAATTAGATCACAAGTTAACTAAAAGTGAATGGGTGCTATTGACGCCATAACTGCCATGACATGCACACATGACATTCAATTATCAACCTAATTAACTAGCACACTAACATACTGTGAACAATGGCAGATAAAAGTGATTTTTTGTGTTTTACAATAACATTCAAAGCCCGAGCAGCAAAGCTAACATCACCCATACAATTTTCCCTGCAGTCGTTTTCATGGCAGGGAGAAATTCGGATCGCGTGCTCTCTCGCGTGATCATGTGTCTCTGGATATCAATCGTACGTTATTCGCTAGAGTACTTTTGGAGGTGGCCATGTCTATCCGTACATTGCATTATAAATATGTATGAAGAAAGATCTTTTGTCGCGAAAACAGTAACTTAGTGTTATTACGACCTTAATATTTTTTTGGTTTATTTCATTGACCACCATAACTTGACCTCATTGTATAGACTTACGTACCATGACAGGTCGACATATATACCGGTCTCGTGTAGCTTGATTTAGCAGTTTTATTTTTTGAAATTGTAAAACATTGATTAAAAGTGTTTCGTTTCTGCACTTCTTCTATACATAAACTTTAAGACGAAATTTTCTCAAAATGCGTACAAAGAATTCTCGCTCTCGAAAACGAACAGACGATAGTACTAAAGATATCTTTGATGATAGGTATAAAAATACTGCATTATTCACGCTCCATCATGTTAATACAGATAATCATAAAAATCATAAAAAAAACATGATTTTACAAAAAAAATTGCAGTGAAACGCTAAGTCAGCGCTAAATCAAAAACAGCTGACGCTCGGGTCAAAAGGAAGTCGCAGACCTTGCGCGCCCGCGCATCCTTTAGGGTATCATTAGTACTATCTGTCTGTCTTCGTTTTCGGAAGCGTTCCTTAACACCCGGTATGGATAACTAGAGACCTTCTGTTGGTCGACATTCGTCCAATTTCATTAAGTTTTGAATGTTTTGGTTTATTTTATTGAGCCAGGACACGTGACCTGATCGAAAATTCGTAAGACGGAGCCGAGTTTCTTATATTTAAAAAAATATAACATTCGAAATTCAAACATTTATGAGCGGCCAGGAGCGCAGAACTTCCAGTGTACCCTATGTATACATTTAGATATGTTATTACCTACTTTTTATTTTTAACCTAATTATAAATATACAGATGTGTGTGTGTGTATGTATATGCAAATACATTGTGAAGTTATGTTTTCACTTCTGACATGCAGTCCTACGACTGTTTTTTTTTTGGAATAGTGGGCAAACGAGCAGACGGTTCACATAATGACATGTGACTACCGCCGCCCATGGGCACCTGCAACTAAACTCAAGAGTCACAAGTGCGTTGTTGGCCTTTAAGGTGGAAGTAGGGAAAGGGGGAGGAAGCGAGGGCCAGGGGAGGGTTACGGAATCATCTCACAGTAGATAAAAACTATCCTATCTCTCAAGTATACACAAATACCCAGACAACCAATGCAAATGACAAATTCATGCATAAAAATATTTGTAGTAAGCGAGAATAAATACTTTACCGTCACACCACTTAAATTGAAACATGCAAGTACTGCAGGCAACTGTTTTAGATAAAAGACATTATAAAGTTACATATTAAAATAAGCATTTACGCATGCATATCTATTAATAAATAACGTATTAGTACTAGAAATATAAGTAATAAACTATAGCTACATTAATAGGCCATCTAGAATAATGTTTTTGCAGTAAACGTCGAGAAAATGGCAATAAAATTATTGAAACACACAGTTTTTTACACTCTGTTAGGGGTCGTCCATTAATCACCGTGATGTTTTTTAGTAACTTTTCGACCCCTCCTACCCCCTGCTAATACGCGGTGAGGTTTTAGACAACCCCACCGCTCCTATCCAAAATCACGTGTATTTTTTCGTTCAAAATATATTTAAAATATCATCTTTAAATACAGACATAATCGGGCGTTCTACGAAAAAATAAATACACGTGATATCTCCCTACCCCTTCCCCTCGTGATATTTCGTGATTGCCCCCCCCCCCCCCCTCCCCTTCGAGCCTCACGTGATTAATGAACAATCCCGTAACAATAAAGCCGCTGCATAAAAGAATTAATAACTTTGGAAGGTTGGAGATTTAAATACTAAATAATTTTGACCACGCTAAACGCGTGCTTAGCTCCACTTGTAATTATGTAAAAATAAATCTTGGAAATAAATCAACTTATAAATGTTGTATCGAAATCAAACTTTGTATGTATTTGTAGTTTCGATGACAATACTATAATTTGGCTTTTTTTTATGGGATAGGGCGCATACGAGCAGACGCGTCACCTGATGGCAAGTGACTACCGCCGCCCATGGGCACCTGCTCGAGTCACAACTGCGTTGCTGGGGAAGGGAGGGAAGTGGGGGGAGAGGAAAGGGTTAGGGCCTCCGGTAACCTCACTCAGTCGGCGAAAGACAATGAAATCATTCCTTTACTACCGCTTTTCTGTGAGAAAATCTTGGATCTGATCTGATGAAGGAGCCAGAAGGTGGATAGTGGACCTCTTCAGTGGCTACTCGTAAACCCCTCGAGTTTGGGCTCATATGATTCATTTTGAGGAGTCCAACAGGTTGGGTAACAATTGTCTTATGATTAAGCTACGAGGTGGATAGTGAAATTCTTTTTAATTTTTTTGCGTGTTTCTTAGTTTTACTAATTTTTTTTATGGGTATAGGGGGCAAACGAGCAGACGGGTCACCTGATGGAAAATTACTACCGTTGCCCAAGCCAAAGCCAAAAGTGCATTGCCGGGCTTTAAGGTGGGAGTAGGGGAACAGGGTGGGGAGGGGAGGGAAGGGTTACACCCTCTGGTAACCTCACTCACGCGGTAAAAAGGCATTGCTTCACTGGCGGTTTTCTGTGAGGGCGTGGTATCACTCCGGTCGAGCCGGTCCATACGTGCCGAATGCCGAATTATTAGAACTTAAAAAGTTAAATTGGGCTGCAAGTGATTTAACTGTATGCATCACCAACTGCAGAAGAATATTCTAAGCTCTACGTAAACACGTCATGCAAAAACAGTAATTATAAAGAGTATTTAACCATCCGCAGCGATGTCAGCAGAAAAACACATTGGGGATGCTGAAAACGATGAAGCATTTTGTTAGTTCTAATTGTTAATTAGCTCAGTTAATTATGGCCTTATAGTAACATTTCAATAAAAAAAAATGTCTTTCTGACCAGTTGAAACGAACTTCCTTTCGCTATACATAAATATATTTAATGGATTGAGTAAATTATATCAAAATATAGTAAATTTTGTAAAAACTCCAAATTAAAATTGCGCCATCTGTGAAAGTTGTCCAAACTAATATACATATGGATAAAAATACCGCAGTCGACAATTTGTTCCATAGATTGGTTGTGTGAGGCAAAAAGGTTAAGTTTTGAGAACCGCACAGTGGTGGATTGGCAATTATCCAAGTGATGGAGATGATAGTTTTGTCGTGTTGAACGATGGCGAAATGCTGCAGCCAGTATAATTACGAACAGTTCCTCGGAGCACTCCCCATAATACAGGCGATAAAGAATGCAGACTGAAGCTATTTCTAGACCATGCTTTCTTTGAGCCCTTTGATTATAAGTAACAGTGAGAAATAAGACTTGTAACCTTTCAAACTTCATGCATTGGGTGAAGAAGCATGTAAGACTTAACATTGCATATATAATTCAAATCACATGCATTAGAACCTGAACCCATCGAAAATATATGCAGGTCCTTCCATTTTAAATGAGGAGGGAAATCTGTTCTATATATGTCCAATATCAATACTTAATTTCTTTAACGACGCAGTCTAAATCTGCCGTGGTATTTGAGATAGCAGTAATTCATAAGAGGTATCTTCCTGACTTATTGCTGTTTTGATTACCACAGCAGAATTTTTTTTATACTCCTATGTCTCCCTGCTTACTCTTTAGTTTCCATTTATGCAGACAAACAATTTATTAAATGTATAATGTAAGAACCAATAAAGTTTTTATAGAAGGATACATGTCTTAATAAGAATAACTTAGACACCTCACACACGGCTGTCTGATCCCGAACTAGGCAGAGCCTGTACTGTAGTAACCAGACTGTTGATAAACACACTTGTATGTTACTAAACAGACACAGAACAAATGATCATGCTTGTCACAGAATTATTTATCCTGTGTGGAAATGGAACCCACAACATCTGGTTCAGTAGTCAGGATCATCAACTATTAAAGGGCTGTCAATTAAGACTAAGTTAACTATAAGCTTTAGAAACGGTCTCACAAGCTTTATAGACCACACATACTATTGGGTTCAACTTTCCTTAAGGTGCTTTTGTAGTGTACATTTTTCTTTTTGTTTTTTTTTTTTTAAAGCAACTCCCGCATTAGGAATTACTCCTGTGTCGCGGGGGACTTTACAAACATAGAAACATCGGACACAAAGAACACCCTGACTGAGGTGGGAATCGAACCCACGACCTATAAGCATAGCGGTCAGGGTCACTAACCACTAGACCAACAGGCCAGTCAATTTTGTCTTGGTAAACATTTATCCGTCCATTCCAAACTATTAATATTTAATTATGGACGAGCAGCAAACTTGCTGATGTGTCCACATCACTGCTGCTGGAGTAAAAGTAAACTTTGGTGTAAAAGTTTGTATATATTTAACCATCTCATTTTATGTTAATACGGTTGTTCAGTCCAGTCGGTTGTATTTTTCCAACCATTTATAGAGTTGACACTTAAAACTGTTCACTGATTTCGCAGTCACTACACTTTCTTGAAGCTTGTTCCATATAGTAACAACACGATTGTTCAAAGTGTGATAGGCCACCAGCGATTGTGAATGTGAGCGGTTGAGTGTGAGGCATGTCCCCGTGACACGTGTAGTTTTTTTAAAGCCTTTATACCTTTGACATTCGGAAGGTTATATCTTGAGCTTAATATTTTATAGGCCTTAATAAGACTACTACTTTTATAAATGCAAAAGTGATTTTATTTTCCTGTGTCGCTGGGGGTGTAACAAACATTTAAACAATGGACACAAAGATCACCCAAACTAGGGACAACTATTTGTGGGTCAGACGATTTTTTGTCCCGTGTGGGATTTGAACGCAAAACACTTGGTGCGGCATAATGGCGACGGTGACCACTTAAACCATTATGCCATCGGTGCAATCAATGTTCGTTTCTTACACTTTCACGCCTTAACTACTCAAATGATTGTCTTGAAATTTTGAATGCATCTTTTCATTGATACAAAAAAGGAGAATTTCCAAGGGACACCTGAATTAATTGACAGAATCTACATCAATGCAGGTAAAGCCACAGGCAATATATGGTAATAAATAAATGAAATTAATAAGTTAATATTGTATTTGTGTGAGGAGGGGCGAGGGTGCACAGAAATATACATGTTCCAGTTAGGATAGATTTTAGAGGGAATTTTTATGATCGTTACTATAATCGTCAAATAAAATATTTCTTAAAAAATTTGCTGTAGCCAGGTTGGAACATTTCAATTGTTTACATGGTAGTACATATCGCACATGAACCAATAACAACAAGAAATACTGCTATGGTGTACTAAGAGCAGTTACTTAAAACTGTTCTACAGGCAATGTAAAAAACCAGCTAAATGGGTTGAAGTAACAGATAATATTCATATTACAATTAACTATACCAATTGTATCGTTGAATATAAATAATGACTTACTTTCAGAATCATTATCACCCTGAGATTCAATTAACTCCACGGCCTCAACATCGTTTGATGTATCGTCATCCATGTTTGAATCCTAATTTAAGTAATATCTGACTAATTCAATAAAAATTAAATGTAAATGAAACCTACAATAACAACGCTGATTAATAAATGTCAACATTGGATGACATATTTGACAACCTAGATCAAAACAAAATATTGAACTTATTTTTTTATGATGGCTCCATTATTTGGATAACAAAGATTTTTTCCATGACAAAATAACTGGTTTACTGAAATCTATTTAAAGTGGAAGAGAAATAATAATACTCTTACACTCTTACGTGCATAGGAATGACATGTACCCTCGTATTTTTTACAGGTCTTGCTTCAATACGCACGTGTGCTGTCCTTTACAATACGTAATGCCAGTAATTTTGACTAACTCCACGGGCGAAGACAACGATTTGGACAAAGACAATATGAACGATGGTGATGATTTTTGAATGTTATTAAGTTCTCATTAGAGTTAGTTAGGTGAAAAGGTTTTTTATAAATATACGTCGTTGCGGTATTCAATGCAATGTTATGGTAAATAAACATTTTATCACATGTATGTATGTTTTATTTCATATTGTTGACACTACACACTACAACGACGACGTTAGAATTGCAAAATATATTATATTAACGACCATTTCGAGTCAGTTTGAGTCATACATCATAGGAATATCAAAATGGTGCCAATCTATATGGTGCCTTCCAAGTTAACAGATTCAGAATCTAACGAAGTTCTTTGGCAAAATCCTACTACATAGTTCTTCTGTTTGATACTATCGACCAATTATGATAGTATTTGCAAAACCCCTGAAATGATTGTTGTCAGTTGATCGAGATTAATCAATTGTTTTTAACGATAATTTTAATATTGATGGAAAAGTGGCACAAGTTTTAACTGACAAAAGTTCTGGTACTGTTGGCTGTTTGTGGTGTCATAAACCAGTAAAATAAATAATTTGGGTAAAGTTACATCAAAATCTGAGAATGGAAGTGCTTATGAGTATAGTTTCTAGACTACATACATGGATAAGATAAATGAAAATAATATTACATAATATTATTATTTCGTATAGGGCACGTGCACAACGAAGGCTCCGCCACCTAGTGGTGCTAATCCGAAACTTACCCTAACTTTACTTACATTGACATTTCGCAAATTATAAAACTAAAATATTCAAGTTTTTTTAAGCGAAAAATATTTCATTTTAATAATAGAAATAATTCGATTGTTGTGAAATTTTATTAACACTATTGTAAGTAACACCGTACCGAATCCTGAAATAGTGTACCAGAGCATCATTCCAATTCAAATTATTGGAAATTCTACTTTTTTTTGCTTAAATGTGATATCACAATGAGTAAACAGAATATTTTACCGAAAAAAAAATCAGAAATACCCCATTCGGCCAAAAACTGCAATGTAAAAAATTTATGCAATCAGCTGCTTCGACGGCGCCGTGCTTTGAAGGTCATTCACCGTACCGCACAGTACGCGTCTTGCGTTACACTGCGTAGTTAAAAATCAAACTATCGACTGTAAATCCTTAATCTCGCATTTTTATGATGAACTGACTTTTGCATAGTGATAAGTATCCAAAGAAAGACGTTTTTGTAAGTTATTCGCGACGGTGATACTTACACGCTGTAAATATCATATCAGTACTCGCATGTCATGGTTATATGCAAAACCAAAAAAAAATATGAAGGCAGTCAAAAATATACGTAATTATAAATCCTGGCCTATTTTCTAGACAGACCTCCATTTACAAACTGCACTTTTGATATTCCTGTTGATTCAATCAAGCTGTAAAAAATAACATGCTAACAGAAACATGACATTTACATAACTTTACTAGACAGTAAAAATAACAGTAAACTGTGTTATTTTTACTACATAAACGTCAGAAACATTCGTCTGTGCTTTGATTATATACTTGTCTAGATGACATGTTCGGCCGTACAGAACGGCGCTAATAAAGTCGACTATATTTCGTAGACTCGCGTGTGACAGATGTCATTGTCATTTGAATATCTAAGCGGTGACGTGCTTGCGAAAAACAATTAATCATGCCGGTTTGTGCTACTAAATTGTGTCGTAACTATGCTAGAAAACCTTATAAAAACACTAAAATTACTTTTCATCGGTAAGTTTTGTTTTAATTCACACTATTTCTCAACTTTATTTATAAATTTTGTAGCTATGACAGATTAGCCGGTGTTGTCAGTTTATATAATTTTACAAAAATAAATCAAAAATATTTCTGTTTTATATTATTAAAAAAAGTCTATCGCTGAAGAAAATGATACCTAATGATATTGGTGATTTTAACTCAAAGTATTTTAATTGTGCATGTTAGATGATACGTCTGTATCATCTAATATCAATAGTTAAAATACTTTTGAAGAATAATAATAAAAGTCTTATAATTATTATTCTTTTATTAAAAAGACATCTAATCAATTTAAATTAATCACTTACTTTCAGTGATTAACATTAGTACCTTACAAAGGTCAATTAGACCAATCATTTTTTGTTTCGAACAGATTCAATCACTTATGCCTCTATTTAAAAACAGACTATATATTTTCATTGTTTTTTTGTTGATTAATATATTTTGTAATAAATTCATTTTCTTTTAAATCTTTATTTCATTTACCCTTCATCTCTTTATGACGTAATACAAGAAGGTAATTAAACAATTTAGAGCAGGCATCCCTAAACACTCACACAGTGACAATTTGTTAACAATAACTACACGCTCGTACTCACACATAATTCGTCATTGGAGCCCGTTTTATGCGCATCATTTGTTAAGAGTTACTCTATCTAGACATGTATATAATCAAAGCGTCTGTGCAACAATTTTTCGCTGTTTTCTCGTG
Organism: Euplagia quadripunctaria; assembly: GCA_963859945.1. Lineage (NCBI taxonomy): Eukaryota > Metazoa > Arthropoda > Insecta > Lepidoptera > Erebidae > Euplagia > Euplagia quadripunctaria. The sequence goes on from OY982586.1 coordinate 8,478,142, forward strand.
ATCCCAGGATTTTGTTCCATTTTCCCGTTATCACAGTCTCATTTTCTTGATTGACTCTCTCTTCAACAACCAAAAAAAATGCGAGACATAAGAGCTTTTGGATTTTTAACACGTTTTGGCCACGTTATTTTAGTATTGGGGATCGGCCGGAACCCATATTTTATATTTATTTAATACTAAAATATAAACAAAAGAATAACACGACGGCACGATGATAGGTCGGATAAGTTTTTTATTTAATCCGGACGGCTTTTAAGCTTTTAATGCGTCGGCTTTGTACTGCCACCTACAGTTCGTGAACGTTTCCTAAAACCTTTGCTTCAAAAATTGTCAGCAACTAGTATGTATAGGTGTATAGGAGGTAGGTATTACCGGCTGAGAATAAAAAACAAGATAAAATAGTTTCGAAACCAAATTTGATTCAATATTGACAAACCTCGACCAGGAAGTGGAAATAGACAGATATGGATAGTGGAATGATGGAATACAGCTCGCCGATTTTTAGAAAATTATTAATATTTAATATATAAAGAATAGTATTTTATCCTTTAGGTCGATAATGACCATTTTCCTTAAATGATTACTTTCTTGAAATTACAACTTTCCGGGTAAGAACACTTACCTAAAATTACTACTTCCTGAAATGAATTTTCCTTCACTTTTGTAAGACAACAATATGGCATAGAAAAGGTAGTCATTTCAGGAAAGTGGTCATTTTAGGTAACTGAACATTTCAATAAAGTGGTCATTTCAGCTGAAAAGGGTGTTAATTTCAGGAAAGTGGTAATTTTAAAAAAGTAGTCATCATCGTCCTAAAGGTATTTTATTGTATGTTCTCTATACCTGTAGGTATTACTAACTACCCTTAAATATGTTGTTCAAAAACTAAAATCACATGCCACTACTTTCGTCATTTATTATAATAAAAATAAAACATGATTGGTCCAAAAATTTGTCAAAAATATATTGAGAAAAAAATACTTGAGCAGCTCAAAATGCCATCTGTGGTAACTGGAGAAATAAACGACGCGCCATTTTTTATTAATATTTGTTTAAAAATTCAAATTGCATTCACTGCAATCGGGACATTTTCGATGGGATTTTCGACCACGGCGTTTGACATCGAGATTTTTATGGTCATGCCGTGATCTGCACTCTGCGTTGGACCTGAAATGAAGGGCAAGTGATGAAATGAGTATAAAATAAATATAAATCAGAGAGATACGGCGATAAAGTCAAGAGTACAGGACCTTTTTTTTTTGTGCGTGTGGAAACCCCCTCGGGCCTTCACCCCACCGGTGTTTTCGGTGGGGCGGTGTGTCGTAATCGAACCGACTAAAACCACACGGTGTGCCGTACAGCGCCTTAAGTAGGAGGGATCCGGGAACAGCTTCATTACGACATCCGGAACCCTAAGAGTACAGGACCCACAACAACTAAACTCTCTAAAATAGATTTATATATATATATATATAAACGGTTATAAGCAACCATGCTGTTATGAACCGCTTCTTTAATAGCGGTAATTAATCCCAATTGGGGTCTGGGTATGTGTTTACAATAATCCAACCTGATGGATATTCTATCTATTGAGGAAGTCTAATGAAAAAACAAGCGAATATATCAGCTTCTTTAGAAGCGCGAGAGTGAGACCCAAACCCTAATCATGAACAGAGAGATGGTCTGCCCAAAACACTACACCTGGCTATAAATATGATTTTCTATCATACTAGCAACCTGCCCCGGCTTCGCAAGGGTACAAATTATACACCTAAACCTTCCTCATGCATCACTCTGTCTATTAGTTAAAACCGCATGAAAATCCGTTCAGTAGTTTTTCAGTTTATCGCGAACAGACAGATAGACGCGGCAGGAGACTTTGTTTTATAATACTAGCAACCCGCCCGGCTTTGTACGGGTACAAATTATATACCAAAACCTTCCTCACGAATCACTCTGTCTATTAGTGAAAACCGCACGAAAATCCGTTCAGTAGATTTTTAGTTTATCGCGAACAGACAAGACAGACGCGGCGGGGGACTTTGTTTTATAATATGTAGTGATGTAGTGATTTTTCCCAGAGATGAACTACTGCAAGTTGACTAGTGATGACTTTTTTTTCCAATAGTTTGGGAACTTGGAAAATTTCAAGTCGTTGGAAAAAACAATCGAATGTATAATTTGCTTCTGTTTTAAATAAGTGTACCCATTTTGCCGGGAAACCTCCGCCTTGGTGCTCCATTACATTCACAAGTAAGATTGACAGAGCCCTTTGGGAAGGATTGGCAAACGTGAGAGTTATCTTTGGTGTAACGAAAGCACCTAACAATTTATCTTCAGAAATTGACACTCAATTCTGTTAGGTGAGCCTGTTTGCTATCCTACTGTTAATATTATAAATCTGAAAGTTTGTATGTTTAGATGTTTGGCTGTTTGTTTTGCATGTATTTTAGCATACAGGTTATTTTATCACCTGGAGAAATAAGTACGATACTTTTTAATCCTCCTTTTGGTACCTGGAAATATACGTCACTACGTACTTTTTAAAGATATCCTTGAGTTATATTTCCGGCTGGCTCTTGCACGAGCTGAGCCCAACATATGAAAGTTTCATATTTTTATTTTCAGGTTATTATAAACTAATATTGTCCAAATTACCCTTATTTTTAATTGAATCGCTGTCTAAATAAACTCTTATAAACATACGAAAGAATAAGGGGCAATCAATAAATTACGTCACACGAATTTCATGGTTTTCTATTTTTTAGTTGGATTTTCTATAAAACCGTGTTTTTTTAGTTTTTTTAAACTATTATCTTATTAATTTAGTAAAAGTGTAGTAACTTATGTTTCTTTCACAGGTTTTATTTTTAATACTTTAGATTTTGACATATGACGTTACGAAGGTTATGACCCCTCCCACCTCTTGTCATACAATGTGACACTTCGTTGACCCCCCCTTAATGTGTGATGTAATTTATGGCCCCTTACTATGCTATCACGTTGGAGTTGTGAGTTGCACTGAATAGAAATGTGCGAGAATGCTGGCTTCGCTCATTCTAAACGGTACCCCTCACCCGCCGCATTGCTCGGCTTCGACTCAAACTCAAGATCATAACAGCAAGCTGACTAGATAAGCTAAATTATGTCACTGGATTTGTGTTTCGACGATTATACGTTTTGTAATTATTAAGGTAAGACGATAGACCTCTTCGTTATGGTCCACGGGTACACGGGTCCATTTTTTCGGACATGATACCCGTATGTTTCCATCAGATTTTTAATACGTTTCAGGTCAAAAAAATCAAATGCTTTTGGCACAAAGAGTTCCATACCTGGATCGTGACGGGGACCTCGACAACCTCAATGCAACAGCTTCATTTCTCTTGCCGCGGACCATCGTGCTCCAGAACTGGTACAGCAAGTAGACCAAAGTCAGGAGACCAGCCAGCTAGATTGAAAGGTTATATCTTGTTATTTACTTTCAAACTTACATTACCTATATAAAAAACCAGACAAGTGTGAGCCTGACTCGCGCACAGAGGGTTACCCGTACACCGTAAGAAAACAAAGGCATCATCACTCGCAGACAGGACCGGTACATCCAAAATACTGCACGACGAAATCGTACTGGTATGATGTTGGTTACAAGGCTCCACAGCTCTTCAAGCTTGCTGACAAGCGACCATACCATCCGAAATCGTTCACGTGAAGTGGGTCTGCGTTCCCAACGGCCGCTGAGAGTTCCACCTTTAGCACCCCGCAATGTAGGGCCCGTTTACAATGGGCTCGCGAACCCAGAAATTGAGAGGAAGAAGACCGGCGGTATGAGGCCGGATACAAGACTTACTGAGTTTGGAGGACCTCTGGCCGTCAAGAACATTTGAAATTTTGTTAGGAATTTCATTGCTATGGAGGGGGAACAATAATGGTTTAGGCTGGTTTTTGGATCGGTAGAAGAACCGATCTCATTTGGATCAGGGTCAACCTCAATGCTCAGATTTATGCGGAGAGGATTGTTTCAGACGTGATCATCCCTTTGCGGTGCCGGTTGGGTAATTCGTTTCGACTAATACACGACAATGCCCGTGTGTGGACACACACGGCTAGAGTCGTAACACGCACTCTTACCGATGCTCGTATTTACATTCTGCCGTGGCCTGCTTAATCGCCAGACCTCTACCCAATTGAGCACTCATGGGATATGGTCCAAAGAAGAATACTGCCGAGTATGGATGCCGTAGTGGAAACACAGGTTATTATTATTTTTTTCTTCACAATAAACATTTAAAATATCCTTAATTTACCACAATTGCAAAAATTTTAATTTTTCCTAATTTTTACAAAATATAGGAATAAATTGTTAATCTAAATATTAGGAATAAAAGTAAGAAGCCAGTCTGGAAGACTAGATTTGGTAAATTTAATTAGACCATTTTTATAGTTAAAAATGTACTTGATCCCTAGGGGAAGGGTTAGGGCCTCCGGTAACCTCACTCATGCGGCGAAAAGCAATGCAAGCATTGCTTCACTGCCATTTTTCTGTGAGGCCGTGGTATCGAGCGGAGTCGAGCCGGCCCATACGTGCCGAAGCATGGCTCTCCCACGTCAGTCATTGTCTAATGCGCGCTTTACGATATATTTAATGGGAGCATTTATTTTCGTAATGGTGTAAAAACCAAAATTCCATTGAAAGTCGAGCAATAATCATGACCGTGGCTTATTAGATTGACAGATTGATAGATAAAACTTAAAAGCATTTTAACAATAGACAAATTACTTACATTATGGTACAGAAAGGGCCATTATGGAATTAGCTGATCAATAGGCACCCAAAAGTATTTACTTTTTAGCCATTATTAACACTAATAGCATGAATAATAGCTAATGGATATTATAATACCATATTTTTTAGATAAATAAATAATAGATAATTATCCAACGAACGACACATTTGTGGCTGAGTAGAAAAGTTAAGAATGTTTCAGTTGCATTTTGGTGACTGCCGTTCAAACGGTTCAACATTGTTTTTTTTTTAAGAACGCAAATATCTTACGAGTAGATTATAAAGTGTAAACATTTAAAAATTTAAAATAATTTGGCACTAGAATAAATGCCTGTGTCACTTCACTGGTTATTTTAGAAAAAATTCAAACATCGGACACATAGAACGCCCAGACTCAGGATAACTAAGTATTTGTGGATCACGCAAATTTTGTTTCGTGTGGGAATCGAACCCATGGTGGATTCGACTTATCGGTGCGTAGTGGTGAGGTGACCATTGAACCTTTTCATCTGTGCGTGCAGACAATTTGTTCACAAAACAAAGAATAAATTATTTGATTACTACCAGCACTATTTTTCTCGGTGCCATAGATAAATATTCAAATGGATATAAATTCCGCATCGAAGAGATTAATTACTGAAATTGGTCTAAAGGTCATTAACTTTTTGTTTTGACCTGCTTAAAAAGACTGTGGTCAACAGCTCATTCGTGTACGTGTTATTATTACTACAATGAATACTAATGTTTATTCTTTACATTTAAAAGTAATTGTAAATAGTGCGATAAGCTCATGGCCATAGGCTGTGCCTATAAATATTTGTCTCGTATATTTTTTATAATTTCCCATGCTGACACACCTTGATGTTCTAGCCTGTAAACAGAAGTATGTCACATCCTTTGTTAAAATTGAATAAAAAAGCATAATAGGTCAGTATCCTACTGTACGTTAGTACTAAAATACATACTGTGGCACTGTGCACACATAAATATGTGCGTGAATGCTTGATTGCTGTGTGAGTAGCGCCGAAGTAACTATTATCTTATGTGGTAGCGCTGACTAGGACTATATGACTTAACTCTCACTAGCGCCCGCGCTGTAAGCGACCCTTAACTGAATTAGACTAGCCACAGCCTATGTACCTAAAGCTTCCATATGACCTTATGTGTGTGTTCTTTAAGTTACAATAATATTGTTTCTGGCGCTCTCTCATCTGTGAAAAGACCCACGTCAAATATTTTCACCGATAAGGCAACACTAAATTGTTGAGTTGTCAGAAAGAAAAATAATTACAATTTTAATATTTTTTTCATTAATTTTAAAGTAATTACCGAATAGTCTTAGCATTAAAACAATGAAAATATCCAAGCAAAAGAAGAAACGAAGTCAACTTACAGCAATATTGATCTGCCTAACTCGGATGAAGTCTTTGATGGACGTTATCACAGAATCCATTGCTCCAGTATACAGAGTCTACTCAAGATTTTGTCAAGAAACTACGCTACATGGTTTAAAACATACTGTTGAAAGAAAACTCCACTGGTGTGAAAGGTAATACAGTATAATAATATGTATTTTACTTAAAATTTAAATTGATATCCATATTTTTTACGGCTAAGGTTAATGTCTATTGCCAATTTGACGTGTTCTATAATTGAAATATTGTTTTTTTTTCTTTTTGTCCATGAGTATTACAAACTTTTTTTTATTGTCGATGAATGATTTTCTAGCAAGGTACATCAATACTCATCTCTTTAGTGAGGTGCCTCTACAGGAAACACTAGGTTAATGGAGTTGAAGAGAGAGGTCTCAATTAAAATATTACAGTTTTGTAGATTTAGCTGTGTTCTGTTATTTTGTATGGGGCCCCGTTCTCTTTGTATCCACTGTGCTTATTGCTATAGCTGACAAACCTGTGTAAGAAGTGGTAGGAGCTTAGCTGTTAAATACTGTGCTTATTATTTAGTATATATTTTCTTCCGACTTCTTTTAGAACTAATCTCATCCGTAGGTACCTACTGTGTACAATATTTAGAAGCGATTACCTACGTAAGTAAACTGGGCAAGTAGAACTTACTGATAAGGCGTAAGGAAATTAATCAATAGCTAAATCGAGGTTTTTGAAATACAACCAATTCTTTCTTCCTTTGCAAAGCAAAAGACAAGAAAGTGTAAAAACCACTTTTATTAGAAACTGCGTGTCTACCAGCGGCGAATTTACACATTTACCGCCAGTAGGCTATTAAAATTTTGACCCCTACCGGTCGGTCTATCTAATTCGATACCCCAGGACAAGATATAAAAAATAATGTAGGCCCCAAATTTGCCGCCCTAGACCTACTGGTAAATCCGCCACTGGTGTCTACGGTCTCTAAAAGTGAGAGAAGGCTTTCACTTTATAATAGGCCCAATAAGATACCAAAACACCAATTTCCATTCTCTCTCATAGTCATCTCATGGCATATTGTGTACCAGTCCAGCTCCTATTGTCAGAAATAAAAATTTTAATATTTTCTTACAGAGTCCTGTGGTTCCTTCTGACAATTAGTGCATTTGCGGGTGCCGTGTACTGTGCCCTCAGCCAATATTACAGGTACGAGATTAACTTTATCCACGGAAATATAAAACTAAGAGGAAGTGCCATAAATATGCGGAGATCCGTAAAACTTAATCTACCGCGATTCTTTACTTGATGTGTCATGACATGAATATGTTATTTGATCTATCATATCACTGTTTTTTAATGTGTATTGAACTAAGGATACTAATCCGTTTGGCGACACCGGTACAGGAACAAAATAAGCAATAATAATTACTTGACATACTCGCACACGGCCGTTTGATCCCGGACTAGGCCGAGTCTTCTAAAATTGTAAGGGGCATCTCCTCTTGTTATTATTGTTCCGTGATTTTACCGGCATGTTGACTTTCAAGTGATTGCGGGTTCGCGCCAACCTGGGACACTTTCGATGTGAACTCACTCGTAACACATGCATTTAGTTCAACAAGAGGTGTTAAAAATGGTCTTTAAAAAAAAACTGTCAGTTCGTAGGACTGCACGTCAGAAGTAAAAACATATTTTTTAAAGATTAATTAATAAGGAGCTGACAAAACTCAATGTTAGCAGTAGTTAGTAGATTAGCGCCCTCTAGTGGATCTATACCATATAATACATATATTCCCCATAGCAGAAGTGCACAAACGTGCCTAAAGAAGTTTTCACTTCAAAAAGCGTGCGGTATCCTTCGGATACCCGGTTGGAACGAAGTTCATTTACATACATTTATTTAATGGATTGAATAAATTGTACCAAAATAAATACTTATAGTAAATATTGTAAAAAGTCGAAATTAAAATTGCGCCATCTGTGAAATTTACCTTAACTAATATATGAATAATTAGTACATATCAAACTATAGTAGTATCGCGCAGAATCCACAGATGGCGAAAACTTTTTTTTTAATATAAGAAACTCGACTCCGTCTTACGAATTTTCGATCAGGTGTCCTGACGCGAGTTTAACATTTTTTACCCATCCCAAAAAGTGCATAACGCCGCTAAAGAAGTTTTCACTTCAAAAATACTAGCTATTTAAAACAAATTTAAGAGAAGGCGAGTCCGTCCTGGTCCTGAAAAAACATACTTCGAAATACATGATCAAATAGGATTACAGTGTTCACCAAACTTATTGCCCGGCCTAAAGTTGGCGCAACCGCTAACACGCACATGCTACAATCGAGTGGAAAATTACTAATTCAAATATGAATTCGATGTTAATATAGTATTAGATCAACTTCCTAAATAGATTAATTAATTACCTATAATTAATTGATTACCTTACCTTATCTGCCTACCGGCACGCGATTAACTTCCGCCCGGCCAATAAGTTTGGCGATTGCTGTACCTAATTGATCATGTATTTCAATTGACCAGGATGGACTCACATTCTCCTATTTTTTTTAAAGACTATTACGTATTACATATTACTAGTATACTTGCTAAACCCCTAAGCTTAGCAAAGTTAAATGTTTTGCCATCACTGCGGAGGCTATCGCGAGGATACTGCCCTCCACACTCTAGTAGAGTGCTCAGCGGGAACGCAACAGTGCGCAGTCTCGCATTGGAGTTCGTAGGTTCTGTTCTTGGTTTTAAAAAAAGGGATAGATCGGAAGGCCCAGCACCAAAACCAATAGGTACGTGAAATGTCAAAAGTTAGGTACTCTAAATATAACATCAACTTTCTAAATAAAACTGTTACGACCAGGTCCGGAATTGGAAAATCCACCAATTTATAACGAAATATACACAATTTATTTAAATAATTCGCAATTAACACAATCACAGTTACATACAAGTCACAGTTCCAGTAATTCTCACTAATATTCACTTGTACTGTTCGCAATTCTTTACACTTGTTCACTCGTACTATCGCTTAACTCGAACTCAACTAAAACCGGATGCTGGAGCCTTTTTATACCAGCGACCTTATCTATATCTTATCTTATAGAATGTTCGTAAACTTTCTCGAAAATTTGAAAACCCTCTTTAATCTTCTAGGAAATTGTGGGACATTCTTTAGACAGACTATTAGTTATTTGTTAAAAGATGGGTCAATGTGGGTCTCAATTTAGTTCCACTACTCGTTAATAGATGGCGCCACAATATTAATATTTTTGTTATTTCTCTAGGTACAATTCAGAGCCTGTAGTAGTTTCCTTACAACGGGACTACCGGAGCTGGTGGACGACCTTCCCAGCGGTCACAGCTTGTTTTATAGACAGAGTGCATCCAGATAAGGCAAGAGACGTCATCAAGAGGTAGGTATTACCAAATGGGAAATCCAAATCGAGTGTTAGAGAGCTTGGACTCCCCGGCAAGACCCAGTTTGACTTACAGGTATGGGGCCCTGACCTGCTAGAGCTATCTTCCTTCTTATCTACGTTTTCTTTTCAATATACTTCCAATTTTCCGTTATTTAATTCCCAAAGTCCCCGGGGGTTGACGACAATTATAAGCCTACTCGCTTGCGTTTTCACTATTTTGAAGTGAAAACTTCTTTAGGCACGTTGGGCACTTTTGGTATAGGAAAAGAGCACTGAACTCGCGTGAACGTCACACTCAGTTGACATATATTGTCATGATGACATATGTTGTCATAATGACATATCGGACGAGACACTTCTGACGTGCAGTCCCACGACTGTCAGTTCTTTTTTATCTGTTCTACAAATAAGTATACGAAACGCAAACCGCCATCGTGGCATGACATTACGTTATCAGGTCAGGTAAACTAAATAAGTAGGTAAATTGTGAAGTTTGTTGTCAATTTTCGAATATTGTATTTTATCTAAATATCATTGGCCAGCATAATTCGAACTGTTATTGTATAGACTAACGTACCATGACAGGTTAACACATACTGGACGCGCGTAACTTGATGTAGCCACTTACACGTAATATTTAAATTTGGAACACATTTATTAAACATTTTAGTGGGAGAGCCATGATTCGGCACGTATGGGCTCGAACGGAGTGATACCACGGCCTCACAGAAAACCAGCCTTATAGCAACACTTTTGTTGTGTTTCGCCGTTTCCCTCCCCCCCTTCTTGCCTCCCTTCTCTTACTCCCTTACATTAAAGGTTGGCAACGCACTTGTGTCTCTTAAGTTGCAGGTGCTCATGGGCGGCGGTAGTCACTTACCATCACGTGACCCGTCTGCTCGTTTGCCACCTATCCCATAAAAAAAGCTTTCTGCACTTCTTCTGCATATAAACTTTGAGTTTTCCAAATTTCACATTTCTCCGCGCGCTAAATTTGCTTAAAAAGGGAAAAAAAATCCTTTTATTAAATAAGATTATTGAAAATTATGATTACTTACTTATAATAGTATAGACATGTAAATAATGTAACTCATACTTCTGTACCTTCAGTGAAAAGTGATTTAACTCCAAAATCATAGTTTTGAGAAAATCGAGTTTGAAGTTTAAATAATTATTTAAAAAAAAACCGACTTCAACAAAAAAACTATTCCATAAAACACTTATATATGGTTTTCTCATGGATGCCATTGTCAGAACTGGACCAAATCGGTTCACCCAGTCAAAAGTTCTGAGGTAACAAACATAAAAAAAAAAAAACATACAGTCGAATTGAGAACCTCCTCCTTTTTTGAAGTCGGTTAAAAATCCCTCTTTTTTTCTACTACACTTAAGAAAACTCTGATTACTATCATTGTTACAATATAACTCACAAAATATTTTACTACGTGAAATATGATCATGAAGAACAGCTTTTTAGAAAAAAAAATCCATTCATATCACTTAACACAATGATTATTTACCTACTTATTTTTTGTGTACATTGTTGTACACAAAAAATAAGTAGGTAAATAATCATTGTGTCGAAGGATAGGTCAGAGTGTAGAAGGATTTTTACCATTTAACACATTGTTTATTGGTTTGGTGTCGAGTGATTTTTGTATTGATTTATGTATAACATGTGTCACGCTTTTTAGATGGAATTGTACCGCTTTTCACGAGATTATTTTATTTTGGTCTTTTGAGTTAATTGATACAAATTAAATTATATCAATATGCAGTTATTTCAAATAATGTACTTTGACGGTGTAAGAAGTGATCAACTGAGTTGTATTAATACACATTAAAGAAATGTAAATTATTAGTTCAGTTCACTTTGTTATGAATAAAAATGTATCATTTTACACATTGGTTGCCGTAAAAAATTCTGACTTGTATTATTATACACGAAATTTAACTCTCTCATTTTAAGGCATAGAAACACGAGAATTAAATTGAAAAATAGATTTCTTGGCGTGAGTCTTATAAAACGATGGACGCCGGCTGCACGCACGAAAAATTGTCACGTTCCGCCTGAGTCTAGCGTGCAAGGCAGAGCGCGGAACAAGCGCTAGAGAGCCACGATCGGCCTAAGCGTTTGTTTATTGACATTGATTTGATATCAGTTTATTTCTATAAATTTGTTATAGTATATTGTTCGTGATTATATTTAAACAAATTATTTAAATTAAACTTGCAAAAACTGTAAATAATATTTGAAAATTAAAAATTAATGTTTTTAACCAGAGTTTAAAAAATATTGTGTTTTCTTATGACGTTATCGCGTAAAACTATCGTCCGTAAACCGACTTTACAGACAACCAATATTTTTTTACTGATGTTTAAATTGGAAAAATATCAAAATCGATACAACTCGAGTTGCATCACTTTTCACCGAAGGTACAGAGTTAGCATAGACAGTAGTTGTGCATGAAATAAGATGCTCAGCACTTACTTACCCAAATTTCTAACAGGACCTGGAACGTGAGCGAGGAATCGGACGCCGTAAAATTTCAGTATTACATGGATTTTATCGAGCTGGTGGCTGGTGTCTCCTTCCGGGAAAATTTGCAGAACTTCTGGAAGTATCAGACTGACGATACAGTTGAAGGCATTAACCTGCTAGATCTTGCGTTAGCTGTACATCCAAATTGGACGCTTGACGTAACTCTGTCGCAGAAAGATGTTAATGTAAGTACTATTTGTGGCGACTCCCACATACAGCAAAAACATACTCCAACATCATCTAGCAAAGACGAGCTGAACTACGAAGCAACTACTAATCCTGCATCGCGCTATGAGAGTTCTCGCGCCGATTAGTATATATACAACGTCCCAACATCAACCGTTGGGCCGCGGGCCGCCAGACATGATCACCTCGCCTGGTTGGAGGGTTCTCCCTTTGTGTTGGAGGGACATAACACCCGTTCCTCCACATATTAATAATGACTTTAAGAGCTTTTTTTATTGGGTAATGGAATAGGCGCTTTGGTCCCAATTCACCTGAAGGAAAGTGATGATGAAGACAAAGATGGTCCACGCCTATCCAAGAGAAACCTATTCACTCTACTCTTGAATGTTCCAGGATTATAAAGTAGAAAAGGTATAGAACCTCCACCCAATTGGAAGCAGTTCTATTGTTGAATTACACAATCATTCATAATACACAAAAAAACGTAAAAGAGCAGACACGGGTTGTGATCCAGAATTATTAAGTAATCCAGGCTTTTAAAAAGAGTAATTAGCCATTTTAAAAGCCCGTCTCTCTAGATACAAATTTACCCCTAGTTAAAACGGTAGCAGACAACGATCCCTGCTGTTGTTACTTTATGTAGAAGTAAACTTCGCACAAAATCATTACACTTCACTCCAGCGTGTGGAGTACGATGATTCGCTCAGAGCCTATTCGACACTGGAAATCGTGAGCTTCAGCCCGAGAGCACCTGCCTCGGCCAACAGGAGAAATAGCCATGTCGCCTCTCCAGATACACTTTGATAACGGTCTTACACTCAAGACCTCCATCTTACCCTGAAACTATTTCTTTCTCTACGAATGTATGACTTTCTTAATTTCTTTTTTCGTGGGAGAGCCATGCTTCGGCTCGTATGGGCTGACTCGACCGGAGTGATACCACGCCCTCACGGAAAACCGGCAATGAAGCAATGATTGCATTACTTTTCGACGATTGAGTGAGGTTACCGGAGGCCCTTCCCTCTCCCCGGCTACTCCCTTTCCCTCTCTCACTCCCTCTCCCCCTCTTCCCCCTTCCCTACTCCCAGCCTAAAACCAGCAACGCACTTGTGACTTTTGAGTTGCAGGTGCCCATGGGCAGCGGTAGTCACTTACCATCAGGTGACCTGTCTGGATACCCCTATACCATAAAATATATATATATATTTTTGAATAAAGTGACTTAACTCAAGTTTTGTTACAGGTATTCTGGCATCCAGTTATGACTGAAGTTGGGATGTGTCTGTCCTTCAACTCACTTTACGCAGAATTTCAGTACATGCGCCAGGACATGGAATGGAATCCGCAGCCGCTTTTACAGTGCCATTATCATAGTGGCCAGTGCTATGTGAGGGTGGACTCACAGAGTAGTGCCGTTAGGGTGAGATTGGAATAGCAAGACATTATACTGGGTGTATCTGATAATGGAACACTAACTTAATTCACTGAAAGGGCATGACTCTAGCATGCAGTAACAAAAAGAATTTTGGGAAAAAAACTATCCGTTTACAAGTTGTGACCGTTTAAATTTCCAGGTATTTTTACCTTCGTACCATAAAAGCAGGTGGAATATGTCAAGTTAAAGATTTTAAATAGTACATAATCTCATATTTTGAAACTATTCACTCAGTTATTGAGATAATCCATAAAAACTAACATTATTATAATCGTTAGTCATTCAAAGTGAAAGTAAAGGAGTACTTTATCGAACAACTAGCAGATTCAACTTGCCCATAGTTTATTATCTAAATCGTTACTACGTTTTTATTTGTGTGTATGTATGTATATATATGTATATATTATGTTTGTGTATATATTTGATATGTATTTTATCCTATATTTTTAGTTTGCAAATTTAGCTAATAAACTATAATATTTTTAATGCACCTACTTCCTGTTTTCTCTGCATCACCCGAAGGTTGACTGGCAAAGAATGCCTATGGCATTAAGTCCGCCTCTGTACTCTATGTGCATAAAGTTTTAAGTAAAAATATGTACTATTTAAAATCTTCAACTTTACATATTTCATCTACTTTTATGAGAAACGGAAGTGATAATAACTGGAAATTCAAACATTCATAACTTGTTAACGGAAATTATTTCTGTCACTGCATGCTAGAGTTATGCCCTTTCAGTGATTTAACTAAGTGTTCCATTGTCAAATAAACCCTGTATAGTTTTCCTAAATCCCTCTGGCTTTTAAGATTGGAAAGAAGCCTACGATGGTAACTGAACACCGTTTCTTATGCACGTATGCAAGAAATGGGCTACAGATCCTGTTCTACTGACCTTGCAAGCCTATATTTTATTTTATTATCGATTTATGGCCAGGGCGCCAAGTTTTAGAAAACCTTGCTAGTGCTCTTCTTGTTTCAGGAGTCGGAACATGTTTTAGCCTTTTAGCGTTGCTGGCAATCCAAGATTATGCACTATTATATTCTCGTGAGTGCCAGACCCTCCGAAGGTGCATGACTGTGAGGCTAGTAGGCTTTCTGTGACTAGTATTCATAGTAGTTATATTCTCCTGCGGATCTCTGTAATGTTAAAATACGAGAGAGCCTCGTAGTGAATTATATAATATAGTTCGTGCGTAATTTAAATCGCGTCATACGCTTTTGAATGAATATTGAAGTACTCTGAACAAACTTAGTTTTAGTAAAAGAAAAACTAATCTGTCACAGTTGGTCAACATCTTTTCATTTCAATGTCTAAGCATATGGATTAAATTAATTCAGCAAACTAGTTAGTTTGTGATGGCCCAGAATTCGAAATTCGATCATAATTAGTGAAGTTATTATATATTACCTGTAAAATTGCGTCAAAACTCGAAAGTATAAAAATATAGAAATTTTTAATAAACATTTTTGTTTATTAAAAATTTTTTAGAAAAACAATTTATTAGAAAAACAGAGTACAATCAGGCAGGTCCACTCCGCAGTGTAGGTATTATAAAGCTACACGTACACGGCGGGATGACTAATCGTGCCAAAATTCAGAGGGCTGCCGCGTGCCGTCGGGCCGCTCGTTAGTTCGATGCACACTCACGCGATGCGTTTGAATCTAGACTATCGAGTTATTAGTACCTAGCCTAGGTTTATTTGTTCACAAAAATAAAGTAATAGGCACTGTCAGAACAGATAAGAGTTCCGCGATAGGAAGAGAGGCAACTCCTAGGTGAATATAACTGTAGGTAATTAGCGCTGTGCGACCTGAATTGCAACTTTTTGTGTCGGTCCAAAAGTCGCTATTTATTTAAATGATTTGGCGGAGTGGTAATTCTGTACCTGTACTATTATGTATTCTGTGGTACTAGTAGGAACTCGTCTAATATTATGATTACCAAAACCTTATATTTCCAGTACTTCGTGCACTCTCCGTACGAGATCTCAACAGCTATTTCCAATCCAACTGGAGAAGTGCTACCTGGGGAGGAGCTCGTCATAGATTACAAGGTAGATGAACTTTTGGGTATCCTTATAGGGTCACTTAACGTCTGTCTGTCTGTCAAGACTTTTTTCTCAGGAAAGCATGGATCTATCAAGTTGCAATTAACATCAAATACTTTCGTCGTCCTTTGAAGCTGTAATCAAGGTTCTACGTCAACTTAAGCCTTATTCTTTAACAAATTTGAACATTTTGCAGGTAAATCAAAATCTATAGAATACTTCCATTTGACTTAAAATCATAAAATTTGGTGAGAAGCAAATTCTCACAGCAAAAATAAAGAAAAATATCCGAAAGTTGTTAATTTATTGTTATGCACAAAAATATTTTTGAAGTGAAAACTTCTTTAGGTACGTTGGACACTTT
Organism: Euplagia quadripunctaria; assembly: GCA_963859945.1. NCBI lineage: Eukaryota > Metazoa > Arthropoda > Insecta > Lepidoptera > Erebidae > Euplagia > Euplagia quadripunctaria. The sequence goes on from OY982586.1 coordinate 8,494,326, forward strand.
TGGTATGGGGAAAAAGCACTGAACTCGCGTGACCGTCACGCTCAGATGACAGATGTGTCAGTTATGTTTTCACTTCTGACGTGAAGTCCCACGACTGACTGTTTTTTTTTTATTTTTGTGATTACAAACTTATATTTTGCGCTTGGATTGGATGGATGAAAATTGACTGTGACGTAGGGGAAGTATTTCACAGGAACATTGTATGGTATGGTTTATTATTACGATGGCATATTAAATTCCTGCACGTAAAGTAATGTGGAACCATCAAGTACCACTATTTGACGCGATTTTTGTAGGAGAATGTATATCTATGGCATATTTCAATTGAGATGCTCGTGGCTAAGTAGTAACCGAGTAGGTTAGCACATTACAAAGTTAAATAATACTAGCCAGGTCTGTCTAGGATGGGTGACCATTCTTAAGACATTGAGACCCCTCCGTGCCTCGGAGAGCACGTTAAAGGCCGATTCACACATGTCAGTGCAGTCACAGTTCCGGCACAGTACCGGCACAGTACCGCCACCGGGCGCCACCGTAGTAATTATTCTTTCATACATTCTCTATGAACGCATCCACACCTCTCAGTGTCAGTGACGGCACTGTCACTGAGAGCACTGTGCCGTCACTGACACTGACAGGTGTGGCCTGTGCTGGAACTGCGACTTCACTGATATATGTGAGTCAGCCTTTAACCGTCGGTCCCGGGTGCCATACGAACATCTGTGGCATTCGTTACGGGTAGTTGGAGCCCTAAAAAGTTAGACAACCTGGTCTAACTACAGAACTTGGATATCGCCTAGTACTTGGGTTCTGGAGGTCTGATGGCAGTCGCTTCACGTAAAATATCAAAGTACGGCCGTATCGTAGTTACACTGATAGCCGACCCCAACTTAGTTGGGAAAAGGCGCGAAGGATGATGGTATATTTCAATTTAAGTATGCGGCGTACTTCCAGTCCACTTCAGCGTGAAGGTTTATTGCACAAGTCTTTAAAGTTCAACAAGCTCCATATTTTCTTCGTAGGTTGTGGAGATTCAAGCCTCTCCAAGCGTCAAGAGTTTGCGGACTGAGCAACGTCGTTGTAAATATCCGGATGAGTGGATCAGCGACAGCATACGGGTAATATAAAGAAAGAAAGAGGAAAGAAAATAAGTTTTTGAAGTTATACTTCTTTTGGCGCGTTAGGGAAAAATGATGAGAGTAAATTTTTACGATGCGCACGCACACCGTCACGAAAAACCGACACCCTGAAGTTAGCTAGTCAACATTTTAGTTTTTCAAAAAAAGATACCAACTTATATTACACGATCTTTATTCAAGTGTTTCTGAACCTACAACACGTGTTTTGTATCAGTCCGAATAAAATATATATATAAATATACATAAATATATATTTTTTCAAATAATATATCGTGGTGTCTGATATTTATTAACAATTTATTGATTTAAAAATAATCTTTAAATTAATAAATTGTAATTTACTGTGATTATAAGTGATAAAAATGGTTTGTACATATTACTTTGAGTAAGTTTGTAGAATTTGAGGTTAGTTGACGGTATGTATTATTTATTATGATATTTTATGATATTTAAATAAACTTTATTTAACTAGATGATGCGTAAAACTTTAAATGTATTAAGTACTTTTTTTTTCTATTATTAGTGTCGTTTTTTCTACAAACGTAGGATAACGCGAAGGATAAAATTTTTAGACGCCAAAGAAGTATAACTTCTTACGTGCGTACATAAGTACACACACACTTTTTTTTAAATATTCCTACCAATAACGTACCTAAACCTAAAAAAAAAACATTAGTTATCCATACTAATATTATAAAGCTGAAGAGTTTGTTTGTTTGGTTGAACGCGCTAATCTCAGGAACCGATATTTCGAATTAAAAAATATTTTATTGTTGGATAGCTCATTTATCACGGAAGGCTATAGGCATATTTATGGATGTTTGTTGGTCTTTCACGCAAAAACTACTGAACTGATTGCGATGAAACTTGGTATGTAGATAGCTGGAGACCTGGATTAATACATAGGCTACTTTTTATCCCGATATTTCCACGGTATCGGGACTTACTGGGTGAAACCGCGGGGCGCAGCTAGTATTATAAACGTGAAAGTTTGTGACGATGTATGGATTTATGAATGTTTGTTGGTCTTTCACGCAAAAACTACCGAACTGATTGCGATGAAACTTGGTATGTAGATAGCTGGAGACCTGGATTAATACATGGGCTACTTTTTATCCCGATATTCCTACGGGATCGGGACTTACGCGGGTGAAACCGTGGCGTGCAGCTAGTAAAATAATGAAAGGCATTTGTAAGATTTTTCAATATTAAAACCCATACTTATAGGTATCCCAGTTTTATCAAATTTTCGAATGGACTCCAGTCCCGGAGTATCAAGTCCAGATTACAGAATTTCACGAATATAAAAAATGTGAAAGTTTGAACGGATGGATGGATGGATGTTTGTTACTCTTTCACGCAAAAACCACTAGACCGATTGCGATGAAATGTGGTATGCAGATAGCTGGAGACCTGGATTAACGCATAGGCTATTTTTATCCCGATATTCCCACGTAATCGGGACTTAAGCGGGTGAAACCGCGGGGAGTTGCTAGTAATTAATACTTTACTTACAGGCCTACAGTTTCTCGTTATGTCAGATGCATTGCCGGAGTCGCATGGCGGTCATGTTCTGTGGATGTAGACCGTATTTCCACGTGAAAGGAGGTAAGAAATGGTTGTTACTGATAATATTAATAAATTGATCGTTGAAGGTCTTTCGATGATCTACATTTTTCACAATAACTTAAGACATGTGTAGGTGGACATGCGATTGTCTAACGTATTTTATTCCTGAAAGCCTTGAAGAGTACCCGTTCTTGTGCAACGGTTCGGTCTGATATCCATCCGTTTTTATAGACTATCTTGTGTGATATCCATCTTTATGTTTGTTAATCTATCAAATTTGATCGAATTCTTAGATGAAGAGTCCACTCACCTCGCCTCGCATTATTTTTATAGAAACTTCATCCCCGCTGCCCTAAAGAGAATGTGTTTCCGTAAGTTGGCAGTTAATTTTATAGTACCTGGGTGACCGAGCTTCGCTTGTGCTTTGTAAAATTGCATTTTTACAGGAAATACAACTATGCAGTTGAATTTAAAATGCAAAACACTATCTGTATACAAAATTTCATCAAAATCGTTGGAGCCGTTTCCTAGATTCAGATATATATAATAATAATAATAATAATTGACACGGCACGTATTGTGAGGAGGTTTCTATCTCTGGAACCCTAACCACCGGTAGCTTGGTCCCTGTACTCGATACCGGTGGGACACTATTTTTTATATTTTTAAATATATTTTTTTTTATAATAATGTATTTAAAAATGTAATTTATATGTTTTATAGATGTTAATAAAAAGAATAATAATTATTTATTTCAGGCTGCATAGGCCCATAGATAAATACCTTAATCTAAATATACATACTAAAACATTATGTGTTAGTAAATAAAACTTAAAACTAAGTTAGTAACACTTCACTTGCACTAAGTCTTTGTGCGGTCTGTTGGTACTTGTCCGTGGAAGCGACGGAAATATAAGAGTTGAGTTGAGTAAAATATAAGAATTGCTCGTTTAAAGGTATTAGATAGATTATAAATTCACCTTTATGAAGAAAGCAGATAGTAGTTCCTCGCCCCATACAAACCCAGAAACAGATAATTCGCCACCCTATCCTAGTTTCTCATTCGTCTCCCCTCTGCTAATAACGTGGACACGAAAAACCAAATTGGCCCTAATCCTGAATTAATAGAAAGTCGGTTTACTGCTATTGTTTATTACTAATATTCGGATTTATTACTCGTACTTTCGTTATAAACAAAACCTTTTTAAAACAACTGGCAGCTTAGAAAAAAAGAAAACGTTACAATCCTATGACATTCACATACCTAATCTAGAAGAGCTGTCAAAAATTTTCTCTTGTAAAACCTTTAAAAAATATTGATCAAAATAAATATTAATTGTATCTCAGTAATCAATATCTCTTCTATAAAAAAACCTATTTACTTTTGTGACCGCCATTTTCTCGTGTCGATAAGATGGCGACGTGTGTAACGCGCATGGGATGGCGTGCATCGGGCGCAATGTCGAAATCCTCATCAATATTCCCAAGAACTTGGCCAAATGTGCCTGCCTTCCTCAGTGCGCCGAACTCAATTATTATTCACACACAAAAAAGATCGTTATTCGGTTAGTGAATTTACCTATATTTCTTTTAGTTACCTACTCAAGATTAGGGTTGCCAACTTTTTTTTCAAGAAATCAAAGTATATTTAGGTCTGAGAAGGATAGTAAACAGTATTGTAGGAAAATGAACAGTATTTTATGTATTATTTATTTATTTAATGTTTGGAATACATATTTTCTTGACCTTCTCGCAGAATTTATTAATTTAGTCTTTTTGGAAAACCTCATATACCTCACCACAATTATAATTGAAATTAAAATAAATGAGGAGCTCATTTTTTATCAAATTGATATTCTGAAATTCGAGTCGCTAGACTCAAAGTCAAAAGAAAACAGTATTTTGGATACTTTGTGTTTGTTCAACAGTAAAAAGTATAATACAGTGTAAAGCAGTATAATACTGTTTTTAACAGTATAGTTGGCAACCCTACTCAAGATGACTGCATAGTGTTACCCGTAGTTGTTTAAAATTACCTAATTAATTCTAGAGAAATGTTATTTTTAACCGTAATTTAGTCTTGTTGGCTAGACTTTGCCAGTTGGGAAAGAAAGGAAAAATACGAAATTAGGTGATAGTATCTTGAACAAGAGTTCCTAATAGTCCTAAACATTTAAATTTAATATTTTAATACACAATTCATTTTATAAAATCCTCTAAGCAAAGGTTTGAATTTACCTACGTTGTAAAATGATTGGAACAAGGTTTAGATAAACCTAAATACTTCATTTAAAATACTTTATAAGTTTTCACTGAAAACTCTAGTATATTTCGTTTTAATAGTTTTATAGTCAATTTATATCTAGGATTAATAATAGGGTTAGTACGAGTATGTAAAGAAATTATCACAGGGTGCGGTGCATGCATAAAAGTTGTACTGTGTTGCGTTGACAGTTTGCCAATGGCCGTGTCATTTGAATTAAATGGTAGCATTGCGAGAAGTGTTGTCTGTATTGATTGAGCTGTTTTTAGCTATTTAATTTTGTTTTTACGTTATCGTTAAGTGGTGTAATAGCCGTAAGAGTATGAAGAATTCTGAAATTACTTTTCATAGGTCAGTAAATAAAATACTAGGTAGGTACATACTTTATGATGTTAAACTTATTTATTAAACCAACATGAATGGGAGCACATTTGACGAAAATGAAGAGGAGGGACAAGCGAATATTTTATCGGCCATCAGGGTGAATATGATGCCACCGAAGATTCGTCTCAATAGAGATGTTATATTTACTCTGGAAGATTTATTCGGTGGGTTTTACTTGAGCACCACTTAAGTATAAGGCACCTTTTGAGTGAGCTCTCACCCCACTAAAAAGCCACAGAGCAAGCAATCTACGTAAAAGCAATGGTCGTTCAAATCGAATCTATATATATATAACAAATAACATTATGGACGACACCTAAAATAGATACATAGCCTGCTATTGCTATCGATATTGTACTTCAAAATAGTCTGCGTCTAGCTTCGTTAATTGGACTAGCTGGTCTTGATACTTACAGTAGATATAAATCTAAAGCCAAATAGAAGTTATGCCGTTATTTTTTTTTCCACATTTTATAAAATTATGTCCCTAACGACGACGGCAAGACTCCCCTTTAACCTGCTTCAAGTAACTGCATGCATTATTCTGAAAATTATTTTGAAATTATCCTGGTAATTTTTCTGATTTTCTGTTGTCTTGTCTGTTTGTAACTGTCATCTTGTTTTTATTAGCCTCGTGTTGCTTTTACACAACTAGTGACGAGTGCAGGCACACAATATATATTTAATTAGTTCTAAATTCTCTAAATCTTCCCGCAGCTTCGCTCGGCGGGACCACGGCTCTGTTTGTCGGTGCCAGCGTGCTTACTGTCGTAGAAACAGCATTTTTCATCATACGGATCCTTGTACAGCTGATATTTAGAAGGATAAATAGTCGTAGAATAAAAAACGTTCGATTTAATTCTTAGGAAATGTAACTGAAGTTTGACCAATACGATAAATTGCTTTTGTAATCCAGATATTTATGGACTTAGTAAATACTTAGTATTTAAACCGTACCTTCTTAACAAATACTCAGTACTTTAATAGGCTCCTAGAACTAGCATTACGTGCAACTCTATTGTATTTAAATGTCCCCATAGTTTCACCGCGTCTTAGGTATACGTCGTGTGAACATTTCTTTTGTAGTAATAGTTCTTAATGAAGCAGTGATAGCCGTCTCATTTGGAGTTACATCTTTGGAGGCGCACTATTGACTTTTCCAAGTTTATACCTATTAGAAATGAATATTATCACTTTCTTTGAACATAAAGAAAAGAGAAGAAAGAAAATCATGAAGAAGCTTATTGGTTCTCCACAATGTTCTTGATGGCTTGTTGTTTGTCAAGGTTTTTTGGTGGACTAGAGGGGCTAGGCAAGAACCACCACTGATAGAGGAAGGACAGCCCGCCTTAAGCAGTGTGTGAAAGTTTAAATACGAGACTGATCTGGGGGCACGCAATCGCACTCGGCAATAGCATCTGTGCAAGTATAGAATAAACTTCTTGATGAAACCTGATCGAAAGATACCAAAACACGTTCAGCGACCTCAAAACTATTAATAACAACTCACTTCCCAGGATGTCGTGTATAAAATGAGAAGGACACATGGGAACACAGTAAGGAAATAGATAGATGATTACATTCGGGCGATTAACAGCTTCCATTCATACAAAGCCGGACTTTTTCCAAGCCTTCTAAGATGGTGTGATCAGGCCTTAATAGATCATCTCCAGATCATTTAGAAAAGCTGCTTGGCACACTGCTACATCCTCTTGAAATGGAGAGAAGTCAAAGTAACCTTAATTTCTAGGCCCGGCAAAGGAGATTACAAACAACTGAAATCATTCAGATCTATTCCTCTTTCCACTCGCATCCTTTTTACTAAGGGTTTTGGAGAGACTAATTAATAGACAGGGAAATTAAGAGCACTGCACTAGTCAGCTACCCTTTGAACCCAGCGAACATGCTTACTCGATGGGCAAAGTAACAAAATCTGCGCTACATCGAGGGCAATCTGAAATGCAAAATTTCAACCCTTGAAACACTTCATCAGCATAAGCCAAGCTCTGTCAAGACATGGGGCTAACTCCACATTTACCGGGTGGTTCGACAAAATATCAAATACAACTACATGAAAACGACCGAGACGAATCTGTCACAAATGAAGTCTGGATCTACATGGACGGTTCCCAAATTGGGGGACTGGAGCCAAAGTTTTCAAAAATATCACTGTCGCTAGACAAACACAGTTCTATATTTCAATGTGAATTTGATGCAATAACCTATGCCGCCACTGCGGTCATGTCAAGAGGTCTAAAGGAGTTTTTGATAGGCCCTGGAGGGCAACACCTTGAACTACAGTCTCATTTATGAGTTCACTCGGGAACGACGCCACCGATGAGCTAACAAGGAAGGCAATATAAATGTCTAATGTTACAGCGGTCATAAAATGTAGTTAGTGAACTAAATAAGTAACAATTAGATCACAAAGCTTTTTGCGGTAGAAAAACTATGGATTGCGAGACTTTCATTTTTTACATGAAATGTTTTTGATTGGAAATTAAACATTTGGAAAAGGCCTAAGTTCAGCAATTACATAGACGTCCTATGACAGAAAGAGAGAGCGAGATAGAGAGAGAGAGAGAGGAAGAGAGGGAGACAACTGATACTACTATTATCGTTTAATGTGTTTTGTAATTAGATATACTAGAGATCGCGTGGTGGTCGAATTTCGACCATGGTTTATTTCATTGGCCAATATTACTTGACCTGTCATTGTATAGACTTTTGTACCGTACCATGACAGGTCAAAATATATACCTACTGGACACTCATAGCTGTATGTCGGGTACAAACAGATATGCTATATTTTGCATTTTTTTTTAACTTTGTAGCAAATATTGTTAAAAAATTGTAGCATTCGTCACTTCTTCTCTGTATAAACTATAAGTGTGCGAAATTTCATTGGGCGGACGGAGGAGCCGTCCGCCCAATTTTCGTAAAAAGGGATCCAAAGTTTTCGCTTCACGTATTAATATATAGATTTCTGCAAATCTTTGTCTTTTATGCATAAGTAGAATAAAATTAATAGGATTGGAATGGTAAATAAATAAATAGGTACATAGGTACATCATTTTTAAGATTTGTTTTATTCGACTTCGAACAAGAACTCTATCACATTTTTTTTATTTATACCTCTGATTTCCTCAGCACGTTTAAGTCCTAACACCATCCTAAATCTATCATTGGGCAGGTAGGTACATGATAATGAATTTATAATATTGTAGCGAACCATAATTTGTAATCTACCAATTATTTACGGTCCCCAAATTTGAGCATATTCTCTATGACATGTGCCAGAGGTGCTCGATTGGTCTATGGTCAGGAGATATTTTGAATATTAATCACTACATCTTAGATTATATATAGGTCCAGATACCGTGACTAGTACAAAAGTCACCGTTTACTTTGAAGCCACTTTTTGGTGCTGTGTGAGTGAACCCCGCCCAACGCGAGTGTCTACGTACAATGTTTATGCTTGTGTGCATTGACGGTTTTACTACCAGTGCATAGAGGTTACCCCAAAATTCAGGGACTTTTTTATTAAACATATTTTTTTTTTGATGTAAGTAATATTAAATAAATACATTTTGAATGTATTTAAATCAGTTACAAATATTCGTTTATTTCATTTTTTCGTTTTTTTCATTTAATTCGTTTAGTTAAAAAGACAAATGTAAAATAAAACTACTTAGTAGGAACTATTTATTTATCACAATATTTTTTTTGTTTGTTTTCAAGACATTTTTTTTTAGAGTTTCCTCCTTAAGAATCGATTTTCATATAAGGCCGTATGAAAAAAATATGAGAATAAGAGTAATTTTTTTTATGGTAAATGTAACATAAAAGCTCTTTTGAGTAATAAAATTAAATGCAACTTTATTCACAGGAACAGAGTAACAAAAGGTATTTTGATAAAATAAAGTAAATGTTTTGCCTTGTTTTGTAGGACTTGGATATATATTTATATATATTTTTATAAAGTATCAAGAAACTAGCAAAATTTTACAAGTCCTAAGTGCTCTATAGCTGTGTTCGTTAGGAGTAGTAATAATAAGTTATAATACGAGTACAATCCCACAGCTAAAGTATCGTTTGACGGACACATTGAACTCTGGGTGCTAGAGTTTAGAAATTAAGAATATTTGAAGGATTCCAGTTTCGCAAACATTAACGTTAAGCATATTTCTCGTCTTTCTATAAATAACAAGTTTGGCAAAGAAAAATATATATACTGCTAGAATGCGTTATGGGTAAATGAAATTCACGTCCTGGCAACATCTCTAGTAATGGCGTCGTAATTTTTGTCGAAATTTTGTTCTATTGTTTATAAATACATTAGGAAATAGAATACTTACATATGAAATGTGATGTTCGGACACTTAAGATTTTTTTTTGTATAATTTTTACAGAATTTGACAGCACAAGCAGGCATTTTTAAATATTATAAGTAGCGACTCGAGACGTACTTCAGCGGCGAACGTTCGCTCGCGTGTGACGAGTGAGACGCTTATATTTATATTAGACGCTTGTATTTTTTGGCTTCAGTTTTGAGGCACGGATTAGGCATCTGGACCTATATATAATCTAAGCACTACATTTTAAAAAACAAAGTCCCCCGCCGCGTCTGTCTGTCTGTTTGCGATAAACTGAAAAACTAATGAACGGATTTTCATGCGGTTTTCACTATTAGACAGAGTGATTCATGAGGAAGGTTTAGGTGTATAATTTGTGCCCGTGCGAAGCCGGGGCGGGTTGGCAGTATTCAACAATAATAATTGTTGTATAACGCAAGCCGATTACCTACCCTAGCAATAAGGTTAATGCGAATACATTTAAGAATAAAATTATTGTATACTTTATATAAGCACCTAACCCTTCGTCTAATTATCATCACATATAGGACCTGAGTATTGAACATAGAGGGCGCAATTCCGCGCCTCAATATTAAATAAAATACTGTTCTGTTTAATGTATTTAATTTTTTCTCTCATGGCTCACGGTTCGTATCGCCACTGTTTAATGTATCTACTTGTTAGGTTGCCCCCCGCGAACATACAAATTAAACAGGTCACTCCATGGTAGTCTATGGTTCATATTTCATCAAATCGAAATAAATCATGCACCAGATTTTAAGTTAGACCTCCAGCTATACATACACACACAACATACCACAATACAACTATAAAAACAGCATCCACATTCGTATAGTAGTTTTTGCGTGATGAGAATACAAACATACAGACAGACAGGCAAACAAACATTCTAAAAATAATGTTTTGGATCATATTATTTTTTCTTAATTATCTCCAATTTGCCTACAGACGTCCGCGTCGGTCAGTTTCAATTTTATTATAATTTATTAATAAATGTAGGTACTTATTAAGTTTGTTATTGTAGATTTATCGTTACGGTTTGAAAAAGTTAACTAAGTTTAAATTGTTTGTGGTGCCCTACTTGACAGTGTTGCACATTTTTATAGACTAGTTGACCTTGAAGCATTTACCTAAATTTAAATCTAGAATTAATCATAATAATAAATAAGGTCTTTTGCTGTATAATCTTTAGCAACATCCTATTGACCTACAGCTATTACAATGAGAATATTTTGTAAGTAAAATTATACTTTGTGGCAAGTCATACATTAATGAAATATAGTTTACAATAAAAGAATAATATGGTATTACATGCAAATATAACCAAACGCATAAATTCTAAATTGAACACCAACAATATCTAAACGCAATGCACTGTCAAGTGACCCCGCCCACATCCAAATGTATTTATTTTCGAAAACTTTAACATAATGTAACCAGAATATAACAACGAACGATCGAGAAAACACAAAAAAAAACATGTTTATAAAAATGCTGTCCTTTTTATTTCACAGTAGTTGTTACGTGTTTTCATTCAGTTATTTTTTATTTTTATTATTCCATACAGTCCTCCCTTACGGCCTAGATGTTGGTTTGGTGGGCATTACTGCCTATTTCATGACTAAACTAAGGAGGCCGGAGCCTTCGAATGTAAGTAGCGTGTTCGGCCCGGAACCTGGGTCTAAAGAGAGCGAGGAGAATCCAGACAAAGTTATCCGTTGTATAGCCCACAGAGGTGCAGGGTTCGACGCCCCAGAAAATACTTTGGAAGCTTTCAAATACGTAAGTAAAAAGATCTATATACTTAAGATGATTAAGAAGTAAGTAATCTCTACTTTTGTAAATTAAATATCCCGTTCACGCCGTGTGAGTGCCGGAATAGAATAGCACTACCCCATATCTTCCCGTGGTTATCGTAAAAGGCGATTAAGGGACTGTGAGAAAGCCCTGACCCCTTGTAACTTTCTCATCGTGATACTGTTCCATCTGACAGTCTTGCTGGGTCTGGGTCTGGGTCCAGAAGGATAAGGATGAGTATATGCACCTGTGTTTTACACGCACACTTGTGCATCTTAATATATCGTGCGCATATGATCGCTTCCGATTATGGACTCATCATATATCAAGTTCAACATTTATGGACGTAAAAAAAGTATGGGTAGGAGTTTCTGATTCTAAACTAGTCTCATTTGATAGTATCCTACTTAAAGGTGATTGTGAGCGAAAGGAGATGAGGTGAAATATCTTACCTATATATAGATTAGCAATATAGAACCTAAAAAAGTTTAATTTAAAAGTTAATAATACTAAAACATCAACATCACATTGAAAAGACTTGCCCTACTTAGGGCTGCCATCCGTCTGGGTTTCCCCGGATTTGTCCTAGTTTAGAGGACGTCCGGAGGCTAAAACCCGGACACCCGGACACTGTCCCAGGGGACAATTATAATTGTTAGACGAATCGTTAACAAGCTAAAAATTTAAATGGAATCGGTGTTTTTTTAAGGTGTCCGGGAAAGAATCTCAATTTCACGCATGTGTCCCTGGAATTTTTTAAGTTTTTGTCTGGTGTCAGCAATTTAAGTGATGCCAGGCCTAGCCCTACTGTAATGAGGGCTAGATTCCAAAGTCACGAACAAACAAAAACGCAAATCAGCTATCAGACTTTCCATTTATTGAACAATATTTTGTTTCATTCTGGTCAGTGCAAATCAATACAAATAAATAAAATTGAAGTGTCTGTTTGTAATGTCAAAATAATAGTATTATTAAGCTCATAGAGTTATTTGTACGATACATATGCCTAAAAATCAGTTTTTAAAGTTTTGGTCTGTCTCTCTGTTTATATGTTTGTTACGACTAATCTCCGGCTCGGGTGTGCCGATTTCCACGGGACTTTCACTGTCAGATAGCTGGTGTCATAAGGAGTAAGTTAGGCTATCTTTATTTTGGAAAAAGAATTAGGGTTCCACGCAATACATATAAATATGTACACGTCAATGAAGCCGCGCAGCAGTGCGGTAACTACTAGTATATATCTAAGTACGTATCTGTGTTCAATAATCCATAGTATGAACTATGCTGAGTTTGAGTATAGATAGGTCTGAGGAATATGTCCCAAAATTATATCATTATTAACTTTTAAACTTTCATGTTCCATGATTTAATTATGTATTTACACGGATTCCAATACAGACCAATTCAGAGGTATGTAATACCTTTTTGTGATCACGTTAATTCCCGTTTAAATACATAATTGTATCATTATTGTTTCAATATGATGATTTATTTCCAGTGCGTGAAACATGATTGCAACATGGTGGAGCTTGATGTACGGACATCTAAAGACGGAAAGCTGGTGCTCTTGCATGACCAAGGCTTACAGCGGTTGACTGGTAGCAGTATCAGCAATGTACATGTTATGGACTGGGATTCCATCAAGAATATTGATGTTGGATTTACGCATCCTAATAGGTTGGTGTGTGGTGTTTCTATTTTATTAACTAAGGGATTGTCCATTAATCACGTGAATCTCGAAAGGTCGAAGGTTAGGAAAAAATCACGAAATATCACAAGGGGGGGGGGGGGGTTGTTGTAGTAAGATATCACGTTTATATATTTATAAATTTTCAGCAGAGTGGAGAGGGGGTCAAAAGTTGCTAAAAAACATCACGTAATTAATTGACGATCCCGACTGCTCATAATGCACGTGGACACAATTGGCCAAAGAAACAGAAACACGGAAACGATCAAATTCTGCGTACCAACGCCTTACGGAGCTCAAATGAGGTGCTTCCCTCCCAAAAGCATTTTAAAGACAATCTTGCGGAGTCAGTGAACTTTTAAAATCATAAAAAATCATCGCCGTAAAATCTTTTAGCGTTCATTCCATTTTTACTACGGACGACGAACTTCAACTTATGATAAAAAACAATTGACTCGCGATTTTCCGCCAATTTTTTAATAATAAATGATTGAGTTTATGTTTAAAAAATATTACATTCGAAATTCAAACATTTATGAGCGGCCAGGAGCGCAAAACTTTTAGTGTTCCTTAAGTCCGTATTAGTTACGAGTCAAAATCTGCACTTTTAAAAATTCTTGAACAGTCTTCTGATGCTGTTTTTCTCTAATCCCCAGATCAGTGTGGAAAGAAACCGTAAATACTCCAGATATATTTTCCTCTTACAGGTAAACAAAATTAAAAAGTTTAATTGGCTCAAGTATCTCGAAATTTAATTGTCTTTTTTTTCTTTATCTGTGATATTTATAGTAACTCTTCACCTGGTGCTACTTCATGTATCCTGTGGATGCAGATACATTGATTTCATGGTTTTTTTGCCATTTTCAAGAGTTAATAGAAGTATAAAGACTCAAAAATCGATTCAACATCAACTGAGCTTAGTAATTTTTTTTCTCCTTCTCAAATATCAAGGTCCTGTTGCGCGAGAAGTGTCTAAACCTTCTAGAAGTTTCCTGTCAAAATTAAAATTAAACAGCTCTGCAACCTTGAATAATTTATTAAAATTAAGTATTTATTCCATCATTATTCTTCACATTTATCACTACATCACATCTCTTAAATGTATGTACATACATTAATTATAGACACCCACAGCATTCATTAAACGTAATGTTTACATTGGTGTCAATTCTGTTGTATTACTCTCTTGACTATAATTGTTTAAATTTTCTTCATACAAAATGTAAACCTTGTAAACTTTGAAACAAGGTCTTATTTCAAATTTAAACAAGTAGGTAACAACAGCGACATATCGCTATCGAAATAAGCAATTTATTTGTCGACTAAAGTCTGACACGCTTAAATAAACTTTAATACCACGTAGCGAGAGCCGCTATCCGTTGAATGCCATCTCTTTTACTCTGTGTTTTTAGTAAGCATCTTCGTAGGTGTGGATTAAAATAACGCCATCTTAGTTCGTTTTGAACAAGTTTTTATACGGCATTTGAATAAATGGGAACTCTCGCTGCGTGGAAATAAAGTTGAGTATATGTTGACAGGTTTTAGTGAAATTTAGTGGCGTTGAGAAATAGATGCCAGTAACAAATAGACCTTGTTACGAAGAAGACAAGGTTGATTTCATATGAAGAAATTAAGTCAGGTTTTAGTTTAGTCAAGTGTACAATAGAACTGGGACCATTGAGTACCTACTAGCAATTAATAAAACTAAACGAATACTAAGCACTAAAACGAAAGAATAAACCGTAATATCAACTATTATGACACATCCAACCCTTACTCTGCATCAACTTACACCTAAACCTGTCAAGGTTATCATGAAAAATGTCGAAGATGTAGTCGCCTCAGTTCTGAACACATACGGAGAATTTTTGCCAATGTTGGTTCTGCAAAGTGAGCAGAATGCCACGAAGTGTGCCTATAAAATTTGAAGAGTTCCCTCGATTTCTCCGGGATCCCATCATCAGATCCTGACCTGATGACCATGGGACCACCTGGGAAGTGTACCCTTTCCAACAAACCTTTATATATCTTTTCCAAATCGGTCTAGGCATCTTTGAGTAATTGGTCAACAGTCTGGTTAGCATAGTACAGGCTCTGCCTAGTTTGGGATCAGACGGCCGTGTGTGACGTGTCTCAAGTTATTATTATTATTATCTTTAATAAATATAAATACCAAATACGAAATTGTTTAATCTAAGAGTCATTGATGTTTCAGAGCCCAGTTCAAGGAAGTGCATCTGTGTTTGTTGGAAGAAGCCCTGGATTACTTGTTGCAGAACAAAGTGAAAGTCATTATTGACGTGAAGGGCGATAATCAACAGGTAAGAATTGTGTGTCATCTATACATACATACATACATACTACATACAATTAAAAAAAATGGAGTGTCTGTTTGTAATATTAAAATAACCGCTTTTTACTAAGTGCATTTGGATGTATACACGGTACATATACAAAAACAATTTTTTTACAATTTTTGTCTGTCTGTCTGTCTGTCTGTCTGTCTGTTTGTTTCTTCTAATCTCCGGAACGGGTGGATCGATTTCCACGGGACTTTCACTGGCAGATGGCAGCTGGTGTTATAAGGAGTAACTTAGGCTACTTTTATTATGGAAAAAGACTTAGGGTTCCGCGCAAAATATATAAATATGTATATGCGAGCGAAGCTGCGCAGGAACTGCTAGTGTGTGATGTAATACACACATGGAGTATAAATCAGTGTTTTTACGAACTTTTCATACTCTGACCATGATATACAAACTTTTATAAAGCATTAATTTATTAAAATAAAATAAAATAAATGTAATTATCAAAAATGTTATTTTCGTCAAAATCAACATTTCATTTCACTGCACACGCTACGCGGCAAATCAGCTGATGCCTGAGGTCGATGCTCTTTCCTCATTATTCGCCTCAGTTATGTTTGAATCAAAATCGTGCGGTAAATATTATTATAGTGCCTATTTTTTATTTTTTAGGAGTTTTTAGGGTTCCGTTCCTTATGCCAAGACGGTGGCCGCGATGTGATCCACGCCCGCTTTTTTGACATCTGAAGGGGGGGGGGGGGACACGGCTCCCACTTACGTCTGCGAGACTACCTCGCTTTATGGGAAGGTAGTCAAGTCTGTCGGGGGTCCAGGGAGTGCCTTCCTAGGTTATACCTGAGCCTTCGGCCATAGACACCCGTGACTGAACACCGTGTGGTTTTAGTCGGTTCGATACCCGACATACCCACTTCGATACCCGACATACCCACTTCGCCGAGTATTAGCTCGGTGCCGTGGCACCCAAAGGCGTTTCCACACGTTAAAAAGAAAAAAATATTCCGTTCCTAATATCCGAAAGTTGTTAATTTGTTCTTATATAACATAAAAAATAGTTTTTGTGTTTATAAACTTATATTTTGCGGTTGGGAAGTTGACTCAGTCGTAAATCGTTGTATAGGAGGCTATTTTTAGAACTGCGTTAAGTTTGTCTTTCGGAAAAAACGGACAAATATTGTCGAGAATTGATTCCCGAGGTGCTATCTAGTATCTACATACAAGTTTGTTTGCTTGCGGGAACCCTTGGTGCGCGAGTCTAACTCGCACTTGTCCGGTTTTTTAAATCATGAACTGAGTAAGTACGAGTACATGCTTTTCTTAAAAACACTGAATTAGATATCACCGTGTGTAAATACCAGAGACATTTTTATATACAGTTCTTTATTAAATTCGTTACTCGCTATTCTTTATTATTATTAAATAATCATAAATTTAAAATTGAAACCACCCCCGACTCGAAAATCCCTTCAACGGTTACAAAATGCCTTACATCATTTTGGAAAAGAGCTGATACCTCTTACACTGCTGTACCGATATTAATCAAACATAGCTAAGAACCACCGCAAGGAAACTGGGTTTCAAATGAAAAAAACCGCATCGAAATCGGCTCATACGTTTGAGAGCTACGATGCCACAGACACACACACACGCACACGCACACGCAGACACGCACACGCAGACACGCACACGCACACGCAGACGCAGACGCACGCACGCACACACACACACACACACACACACACACACACACACACACACACACACACACACACACACACACACACACACACACACACACACACACACACAAAAACAGACATTGACGTCAAACTTATTTTTGGGTTAAAATATTAACTTGAGGAACAAAACAATGCCGGGATCAGTCACAAAAAATAACAGTTTCAACCCACGCTTTCTTATTTTTATTTTAACTTAATAGGTACAGTCACAGACAACAGATCATATCTCACACAATAAAAAGTAACAAAGTACAATTTCAAATCTGAAGCCCAATTAAAACTGTACACATCATTCACAATGGCAGTAAAATCGCTTCAGTTAAGTGTTAAACAGATGCACAAAAAATTTAAAAAGATAATGAGATACAGTAAATTAACTAATTAGTTATATCCACAATGTGTTACCATAATTTTGCAATTAAGTCTTAATAGGCTAACATTTCAGCTTTATACAAAGGGTACTTGAATAAATTAATACTATCATAAAAAATATCTACTCGAGAACACATTATATCGTTACTAGCAGCGCCCCGTGGTTTCACCCGCGTAAGTCCCGATCCCGTGAGAATATCGGGATAAAAAGTAGCCTATGCGTTACTCCAGGTCTCCAGCTATCTACATACCAAGTTTCAGCGCAATCGGTTCTGTGGTTTTTGCGTGAAAGAGTAACAAACATCCATCCATCCATCCATCCAAACTTTCACATTTATAATATTAGTAGGATTAGTGGCATAAGGACCACAGATTCGCGGAACTGGATTGTTACGTGAAACATTGTTGTTGCTAGCTAGTATGCGCACAGATCGCGTTGGCGTCTTAAAGTTCAACTTATCAATAAGTTGACAATCTAGGGAACCTTTCATAATTTTGTGTAGGGCACTCAAGTCGCACATCCATCTTCTTTTCTCAAGCGTGATCATTTTAAACTCCTTGAGTCGATCGTTATACTCCTTTAATTTTCGTTTTAAAGCCAAATTTAGGACATAATGCTCTCACAAATCTTCTGTTTATTGCTTCTATTCGATCTACGACTATGTGAGCATTGTAGATAGGCATCCATACAGACGAGCAGTAGTCGAGTAAACTTCTTTGGGGGGGGGGGGGGGGGGTAGTATAGCCCAGTCAAGGAACTAAAATACCTAAATTTTGGATTACCACGCATTTTTATTTTTGGATAAATTGTAAAAAAATGCGCTGATAAATTTAGATACCCGTAGTCTAGACAAGTGGGGCGTTTTTTTCATCGCAATCGGTTCAGTGGTTTTTGCGTGAAAGAGTAACAAACATCCATACATATCCATCCATCCATAAATCCAAACTTTTTTTTTAACTTTGACCTTCATTTGCTGTTAAACAAAACCACTTAGCGACTTTGTACAAGTCTTATTGTGTAGGCATAGTGTGTTCGGATGAAAAATGTACGGATGCTGTCGTTTTGACGTTTACTTAAAAGGTACTGATTTGACTTGACAGTCATCTACCCTATTAAATTTTTGTTCTTCTTTAACCGCTTCTATAAATATGACGCTGACTGTACCTCTTCATTCCACTTGTTTCAAATGAGAAAAAAAAAATGATTTTTTATGGCGTTAGACAGCCATGCGACATCCTAAACATAATGTTGTGAATGTGTAATATTTACTGAATCTATATATTAACACGGGAAGCGAAAACTTTGGATCCCTTTTTACGAAAATTGGGCGTACGGAGGAGTATGAAATTTCGCACACTTATAGTTTATACAGAGAAGAAGTGTCGAATGCTAAAATTTTTGAACAATATTTGCTACAAAGTTAAAAAAAAATGCAAAAGCGGATACATACAGCTATGAGTGTCCAGTATATATTTTGACCTGTCATGGTACAAAAGTCTATACAATGACAGGTCAAGTAATATTAGCCAATGAAATAAACCATGGTCGAAATTCGACCACCATGCGATCTCTCGTATTGTTACAACTGTCTGGTTTTTTTTAAAAGAATGGTCTTTAGTTTGTTTGCCCAATTTCTTCTCACAAGGCTCAACCATTTGGAAACGGCCGTTTATAGATCGATACAGGCAGATCTGATATTATTTTATACATTTTTTTTTCTTTAATAATTTTACATTTGACGAAGCAATGCATTGTTGCTGTGACTCTGTGTGTGTTGATCTATATTTTTTTATTATAATAATTATTTATTAAATCCACGATTTCGAATAATTGATGATCAATTTTACGAAATAAAGAAATTGAATTTGAATTTGAATTATTTTGTTTACAGGTCATAAATGGTATCCTGCAGGCGTTCGCTTCACGTCCTGATCTATACAAGTCTGCAGCTGTGACGTGTTTCAACCCTTTCGTATTGTATCAGGTACAATGTATTTTTAACCACCGACGCAAAAAAAAACAACACGTCTGTGTTCTAAGTTTTACGTGTCTGTGTGTCTGTCTGTGGCATCGTTTTGGGAAATAAAAAATTGGGACTAAGAATTCTTTTTACGTATTTTTACGAGCCAGTGTTCTTGATTAGATCAATACACCAATTTGTTACGTAGTAGACATAATTTATGTAAATAATTCGTTTTTACTGTTCGCTAATCTTGATACTTGTTCACTGACTATGTCGCAGTACTAGCATGCGAGTCCACACTTTTTTTTTTGGGTATGTCTTTAGTTATATGTTGAGTGGCTGTATGCAATTTTGGCGGGCTTGACGGTAATCCTAGGGCACCCCTGAGGGGGGTTAGGACCTCGGGTTAAGGTGTTGCTCGAGACGGAGAGCTAGATAGTGCTGGCGTTGCCTATGACTAGACAAACTCAAGGATCAAAGTCTACCTATGACTTATCTGTGGAGAACACGCGGACCTTTTTATAGTCGAAGCGGAAGGTTTATAAACTTTTCCGAAAAATCTCGTAATAACCCGACTGACTCGAGTGACTTTACGAGAACGATCTATTTAGTAGTTATAGAGATAATTTTCGAAGAAACTAATTAGGTGTTAATTGTTCCAGATTCGGAAGCGTGATCCAGATATTGTTGGAGCTCTGAGCTATCGGCCCTACTGCTTCAGCTCAATGGACTTCGATGCAGAACAGGGTGCTTACAATCCTAGGTGAGCCGTGACTTGCTTTCGTTTAAAATTTTCTCATAATAAATCTGTGTCTGACTGTACATATATATATACAGCGTGTAAGTTTGAGCTACGCGAAAAACTTACAATAACCTCTTTCTGTTTCTACTTAACAGAATACAAAAGTCAGTTCATCATAAAAGTTTAATTTAGCGCTACGCAATGCACGTGCAATATGCCTAGGTATTCTTTTTGTGCGGTACGGTGAATGACCTTAAACGTTCGGCGCCGTCTAGACCAGCTGATTGCATAAAATGCTTAAATGTTGTTTGATTGATTACATTGCAGTTTTTTTCGGTAAAATGTCCTGTTTACTCATTCTGATGTCACTTTTAAGCAAAAAATGTAAAAAAAAAGTTATGAATTTTCCTTCAGAAAATTCTAATGATTATCTACTCAGAATGATGGTCTGAATACACTATTTTAGGAGTCGGTACGGTGTCACTTACACCCTGTATACTCTGTCAATTGAAAAAACAATTTTTGCAAGTGTTTTAAAATAAGCGTTTTAAGCTAATTTATGCCCCTCATAAAAATCCTTTTTCTCCAAAAATAATAATGGGAAAAATCATTTTTCCCTTTTGAATTTTTCTGTAAAAACTTTCATGTGTGTGCAACTGTGCAACTGGGACATTGAGAGCTATGACTTACATTTCAATAAACAAAACTGATAACAACGTTCTAAGCGCGATTTGAAATTAATATTTAAAAAAATCTACCTGCTTGCACTTGAATTGGGAAAATGACAGACCACAGGACGCGTAGTGCCAATGCGTTGAAGTAAGACCATTAAATATCCTAACAAATTGGCTATACACATTCCTGAATGTCCAAAATGGCGACGGCATTGGATACAGTTAACACGCCCAGGCTCAAACGGACACTGAGTAAAATTTGCTTCTCTCTTTACCTCAACAAACCCTGTAGCGTCATCACTATTTTTTTTATCGTGTGTAAACCAGCCCGGGCAACCCAAGAAGGAAGCCTCCGATAAACCTTGATTGCGGTCATTACAATAGATTGTCTCAAAGATCTAAAATAATCAACGATAATTGACATCGTTCGTTCGTTCACGTGGAAATGTTGGTGAAATCCATCCAAATTAATTAATTTTTCGTTCCCGTAATTAATGGTTCTTAACCATTACAACAAAGCATTAGAAAACAAAAAAAAAGGTAAAATGAAGTCGGTTTAAGTCGTTCTCAAGTTATGGTGTGACCAAGGGAAATATCGATTCATTTTTATATACAGGGTGTATTTGAACAAGGAACACTTACTTAAACCACTGAAAAGGCATGATTCTAGCATGCAGTTAGAATAAGAATTTAAAAAACATCTATCCGTTTTCATGTTTTGACCGTTTGAATTTCCTGGTAACTATTATCACGTGACTGCAAACGCCAACCAGATCCAATCCGTCATTTACCGAACAACAAGTTGACAGCTGTCAGTTGGTAGCATAGGTATTTATAACCACGTTTTTATGTAAACTACTCTATGGAGAACTGTCAGTAAATCGGTTAGTGACGTAATCAGTTGCGATGCGAGTGTTTTAGCGGGAAACTTTGGAAATAAATTTATTTTTTCTCTTAATGAAACCTATGTCGAAACTGAAAAACGAGTTTTTTAGTTCTTGTAATCAATGGCTTCTTTACAAAGAGCATATCTTAATGTGTGTAGATATGGCGACAACCTGGTGGTGCACTCGGCCCTTCGCGCGGTGGACACGCTGCACGCGCTCGTGTGGCGCTGGTGCGCGCGCTGGTGCTCCGTCAGCGCGGTGCTGCTGCATAAAGACATCGTGAGCCCGTACGTATAGCCGACTCTACTGCACTGTGCAGCCTAGGTGCAGCTCGTGCGGGGCTGGTACTCCGTCAGCACCGTGCTGCTGCACAAGGACATCGTGAGCCCACGCACTTAAAAAAAAAGTTGAATTTTTCGGAACAAAATTCCAATGGTTTTCGATAAGCTGTCTCGTACATCCTGTATTCATGTCGCCATAACATCTCACTTTTGTCCGATATAGACATGCATTTTCTATGAATGTAATTCTAGGAATGAGATATTCTACTGGCGGTCTTTGGGCGTGCGATGTGCGGGCTGGTGTGTGAACAGGCCATTGGAGAAGTTGTATTGGCGCGGCGTGCTCAAGGCACCTTATCTTGCGAACACACTGCTTGGAGAACCTGAAGTGAGTACCTTCTACTATTTAGGGGCAAATAATTTGCAGCGTAATGTAGCCTACAAGTGGCGATATTGAGTGGTTGCAGGTCCGAACCTCACCAAGAACACCGATGTG
The DNA here is from genome assembly GCA_963859945.1 of Euplagia quadripunctaria. Classification (NCBI taxonomy): domain Eukaryota; kingdom Metazoa; phylum Arthropoda; class Insecta; order Lepidoptera; family Erebidae; genus Euplagia; species Euplagia quadripunctaria. The sequence continues at coordinate 8,517,020 of OY982586.1, forward strand.
AACCCACTTCTAATACAAGGATTTAGCTTAGCTGTAGATTAAGTAGATTACTAGTAATGTGTGACCCGAACAACTAATATTCCTTCTCAGAAAAACAGTCGATTAAAAAAAATAATTAGTTTACAGATTCTCTTGCATATTTCAATAGGAATTGTACTGGTTTGTCGGCTAAGTAAAAATCAGCAAACTGTTTGTGGCAAATAGTACGCTACAGAGTATGAGACTAACGGGACATCCCCTGCTGTAGATGTGCCTCTCTCAGAAACTTACAGTTGGCCTCATAATGTTACAGGCTTTCACAAACTATCAGCACTGTTGACCTCATAAGATTACAGATTTCCACAAACTGTCAGCACTGTAGACTTCATAAGGTTACAGACTTTCACAAACTGTCAGCACTGTAGACCTCATAAGGTTAGATACTTTCACAAACTATCAGCACTGTAGACCTCATAAGATTACAGACTTTCACAAACTATCAGCACTGTGGGCCTCATAAAGTTACAGACGTCTACAAACTGTCAGCACTGTAGACCTCATAAGGTTAGACACTTTCACAAACTATCAGCACTGTAGACCTCATAAGATTACAGACTTTCACAAACTATCAGCACTGTGGGCCTCATGACGTTACAGACGTCTACAAACTGTCAGCACTGTAGACCTCATAAGGTTACAGACTTCCACAATCTGTCAGCACTGTAGACCTCATAAGGTTACAGACTTCCACAATCTGTCAGCACTGTAGACCTCATAAGGTTACAGACTTCCACAAACTGTCGGCCTCATAATAGGACTCCAAGAGCTATATGTAGGCAGCTCATTTCGATCTGAGTTAAGGTTGGTTTTAAGCATCCCTTATATTGAGAGGGATTTGAAATAAATTACGAAACATTCCAGGTTGAGAAGACTCGTGATAAAGACACCGACTACGACCGTGCCGGACCTCTTATTGACAAACTGCTTGAACCGGAACGTAGGATGTCGTCCGGACAAAACTAACTTTTATTCTATTAATTATAGTTTGTAAAGCAAGATTTTCAATCGTCATTATAACTAAATTGCCACTTAATATTGTGGAATATTTTTACACTCGTAGTTCGGTATTATGGAGGGTAGAGGTTTGGGCATTAACTTGTATATGGCTTAAACCTAAAGTATCCAGCTGGAAGCAATTAGTAACAGTTCCAAGAAACGACCAGAAAGGTGCTGATACAGGCAAGGAGGAGTGAAGTGTGTCCGAGTTACATTTTTTTGTCAATTATAGTAGTTCACTAGCAGATCTCGCGCGGCGTGCACATATTTATGTATTTTGCGCGGAACCCTATTTCTTTTTCCAAAATAAAAGTAGCCTAAGTTACTCCTTATAACACCAGCGCTGCCAGTGAAAGTCCCGTGAAAATCGGTCAACCCGTTCCGGAGATTAGCCGGAATAAACAGGCAGAAAGACATCATGCAAATAAGTCTATGAGCTTAAAAAAAAACATTATTTTGACATAACAACAAATAGACACTTGAATTTTTATTGATTTTATTGTTGTTTGGTGTTCGATTTTTTTTTATTAATTACCCTGAAGCTCTTTGACCCTAAGACGAACAGATTACAATAAGTTACTGTTTTGTCTTTTCCTATTTTATCCATTGATCAGATTATGATGAAACTTTGGTAGGGTGTTCTGGGGACGACCGCGAGGGTTCCTGGCCCAAAAAATCTATAAAAAACAATGGCATTGCAACCCTTTATTATATACATGTCTAGATAGAGTAACTCTAACAAATTATGCGCATAAAACGGACTCCGATTACGAATTGTGTGAGTACGAGCGTGTAGTTATTGTCACTGTGTGCGTGTTTAGGGATGCCTGCTATAAACAATTTACTTACCTTCTTGTTTTACGTCATAAGGAGATGAAGGGTAAATAAAATAATGATTTAAAAGAAAATGAATTTATTACAAAACATTAATCGACAAAAAAAGCAATAAAAATACAATGTTTTAAAATAGCAGTGTAAGTGATTGAATCTGTTAGAAACGAAAAATGATCGGTCTAATTTAAATTACAAAGTTACGTTACAAATGTGTGTTAGGTATCATTTCCTTCAGCGATAGACTTTTTTAATAATTTAAAACAGGAATAGCTACATGGTTTATGATTACCCATTGTTTTTGTAAAATTACCCCGTAATAAACTAACAACACCGGCTAATCTGTCATAGCTACAAATATTGAAATAGAGTATCGTATTTTCCCAGAAAATAGGGGAAAATAAAATAAAACTTGACGATGAGTCTTAGTGTTTTTATAAGATTTTCTAGCATAGTTTCGACAAAACTTAAAAGCACAAACCGGCATGATTAATTATTTTTCGCAAGCATGTCGCCGTTTAGATATTCAATGACAATGACATCTGTCTCACGCGAGTCTACGAAATAAAGGCGACTTTATTAGCGCCGTTCTGTACGACCGAATATGTCATATAGACAAGTATATTGGTATTATCAAAGATTGCAACACATGCCGAGTGCAGCTAGTAGATTCTAAAAAAAATTCTCTTGTTACTACTGTAGCTACGGTAGCGCCACTCAAATAATGTCATAATGTCCATCGACAGTCATAAACAGAGACGACTCTCCTAACCTCTACCCTTCATAGACTGACAGCTTGTCACATTCCTGTCAAAATGATAGTACATTTTTTTTATTTATCACTTGGCTTCGCATGGCTTGTGCTTTTGCCAATCAGTACAAAGTTACCCTCAATTCATTTTATTTTAAGTACATATGACGATTGAAAATTAGCCCTGAGAAACATAATGTTGGTTTTTTACTTGAGGTAAAGGATCTGAACAAAAAAAAGTGACAAGTGACGTCGTTTTGATTGCTACCAATAGACCACTTATGGTAATTTATATTTTGATGTAACTCTTTAGTGATAATCAACAATCGGTACGATACAATAATAAAATTCATGTGACAATGAGCGGTCTTATCGCATGCCGCGATCTTTTAGTTTATTATTTTATTTATATGTATACAGATTGTATCTGACTTTGGAACACTTACTTAAATCACTAAAAGGCCATGACTCTAGCTTGCAGTTTACACAAAAAGAAAAAATCACTATCCGTTTAAAGTTATGATCGTTTGAATTTCCAGATAAACAATTGATATTGTTTGTTATAACGTATTTACAATATATAATATACAGCTCTTATGGATCTTTTTATCTGGATGGATGAAATATTAATTGTCAGAGAAGTACAGATTTAACGAGAAAAAAACATAATTTATTTTGTACAGGGAAAGCTCAATAATTCATAAAAGTATAATGCTATCTGCATAGACGTATTATATTAAAAATAGTACTGCTTTTCCTAGAAATAATTAAAAGATGAATTGCATTTCTTATCACAATGAAATGAATTGTTGCATTTTTTGTCAAATAGCAAAACTAGTTAACACAGTCTTGTGGAAGTTTAAAATGAAGATACGGTAAAATATTTTTATCTACAATATAATTTTTTTTTAAATATATATAATAATTTAGTAGCATGTAGTTTTTTTTTGTTTCTATCACTAGTCTAAATAAGTGTCGTTATGTCAACATTTAGCAATAAAGAGTGTGTATATGAAGCCAAAACGACGTCACTTAAAAATACGTACAAATAATACCAAATTATTAGTAGCTTGTAGTATTGTACATTGCGTCCAAACATTTTTTTTTTATTTATTTACAAAAAAAATACATCGAAAAAGGCGCTTACTTTTAACTATGTATCAGAGTATTTTTTTTTAGAACATTATTTTTTCAAAATTGGAGAATTAATTTTTTAATGCGTTTCTAGTCTATGTTAAAATATATTTTTAGGGTGAGCAACAAAAAAGTATTTATATATTATAATTATAATGCAATTAGTCAAAATGACTGTAATTTACGATTATTTTTACAAAGATTTCCTGCATTTAGTATTTGCACAATTGTTATTTTTATCTGTGCTTCTAGTCTATACTTCAGTTTTTTTTTTATCTACGTACGGATAGGTATTTATTTACAAAAATCTATTAGTAACCTAACCCAAACTGTTACGATTCAGTGTTCACATGTAATTGATTTTAAAGTATTACTATATTTAGGAACTAAGGCGAAATTATTAATAATATTATTTATTTATTTTTATTGGATATCGATATCGCCTTGGATAATGCTTCTGAATTTATTTATTTAATAAAGTTAAAGCAAAATAATTTAAATCGTTAGTAAATAGCCCCCATATTTACAAATATTTTTAATAGTTTTTAACCAAATATCGTCTAGTCCAATCCATTCCCTCATCAATAGTATCCATTCTAATGTTTGGATAAAAATCACAAATTTTGTTCTTCCTAGATCTCGGAGAAACAAGATGAAATAGAAGGCCAACAGCGTGTCAAAGAATTGGAATAGTTGCCATGCAATGCCTCGAAGTAAGCAAGCGAGGCGTAAATTGCCTCGACAAGCGCCTCCTATATAACTATAGTTACACATGTAAGAGTTACTTGTTTTTGGCCTGTTCCGAGGGTGGGAAAAGGTAAATTCATAGTTTTATACATAGTATTTTAACCATCATGTATTAATTCGCGGAAAAAAACTTAATTATTGGCCGTTTCCATCAAAGTTAGCTTATATTTAGAGCATTTTTTTTTCTTGTACTATTTGGCATCTTCTGTAGTTTTTGGTATCCACTGCATTAATGTTACTAACATATACAATATTGCATTTAAACATAGAATAGACATAGACTACAATCATAATACTTTATTTTATACTTGGGACCAAGACGGGGCCTTATGGGACATCAAAATTTATAGAACTTTCAATTTTTTTTTTCACGAGGCCGTTTGTTGCATACTCTTGCTTTATTCGAGGTATAAATATTGTTTATTAACTGACCAATTTTTTTTAATGTACATAGGTTCTTTTTGTTGTACCAAATTATAAATAATGAGTAGGTAAATTTAATTATTTATTTAGGAAATGTTTGGAGTTAGGGCAATCATCGGTTATATTTTGTTTAATATTGTTTGTTTTGTGAGGCGGCTAAAATTGTTAGTATGTTTTTGTTAAAGCGTTTTTATTAAGAGGCTGTAATATATTATTTTTAAAAATACTGATTTATTTATTGAGTAGTGCGTATACCCCGAAACGATAAATTAAAAAAATGATATTCTCATTTTATTTTTAATTTTGATTATAGCAACATATTTTGACATGACATAGAGTAAGCGCCTTTAGAATATAGGGTATGTTCCGTTATACACTGAGAGCACTGTACAGTGCTCGTACTGGAGAGAAATTCGTTCCGTTATAGACTTGCAGTATACTGCCACAGTATCGTAGGGAAATATATGACGTCACAAACGTCGCCATTTTTGTACTGTGAGTACTGGAGACTGGACCTTTCGAGGTAAGGTGCTCTCAGTGTTGTCACACTGTCACTTTTATTATCCGATTTGACATTGACAACTGAGTCTACTGGACTGCGTTCCGTTATAAGCAGTAACCAGTATAGCTAACTATAAAGGAACGGCTTCGCAGTAAACTAAAACTCTCAGTGTATATCCGATCACACACTTAATTTGTTGTACTTGCCGTCATTAGAGTTAATATATTTTATTTAATGGTAAGAGTGACCTCTGGCGGTTGATTTCAAGCACTATAATATATGTTCTCTTTATTATTAGTAAGCATGAGAAGATATAATGATATTGTGTAGTGAAAATGGAGACTACGGCAATGTAGTATAGTCTGTTGCTTATTACAAAAAGAAATCTGGTGTCTCATAACTATAGAGGAATTAATTTGAAAGGCTTATACTGCGACGTGTTGTGACTTTTTGCAAGAAATTTGAGTGCAGAATTTTATTAACATTTTGCACCCAGATCTAAAGGGAGCTAACTCAAAAATTTAATTTTTTGAGTCATGCACACCATCGAATTCCTTATCTCAATACCTAGCGAACAGTAAACCAAATTTAAAAATATCACCACTACTCGACGCTAGACGCTGAATTTACCAACACAGGCTCAACTCAAAAACTAAATAAATATACAATACATTGTTAAGCATTAGGAAAATAACTACAAAAATCTAATTTTCAGCTCCAAAACATGATTAAAACAACAAGATTCCTACAATATCTTTCTTGTAGCTGCTTATAAAACTCCAAAACTCCTGCAGTGCACAGTTTTCTGCCTTTTCTATAAAAAGTGCTTTTTCGAATTAGCTCCTTTTAGATTTTCCTATGAGGCAGTTTTGTGCATATTTTTACTGGCTAATTGTTATATCAATCAATGAATCAATCAGCCCTCCGCAGTTCACTACTACATAGGCCGCTCCCAATGCGCGTCATAGCACCCTGTCCTCCGCCTTCCGCCTCCAGTCCATCCCAGCCACATTCCTCAGGTCGCCGGTCCATCTGACTGGGGGGGGCACTTACCTTAAACATACGTTTGCTCCAACGGTCACCGGTCCTCCAGCATACATGGCCAGCCTATTGCAATTAATAAAATTGTTATATGCCTTGCATACGTTATAAAGTATGTTAAATCAGATTTTAGTTAATTACGAGGCTCAAAGATTGTAATTGCATATATATATATATTTATCGTGTATTATTTTTATCATGGGAGAGCCATGCTTCGGCAAACGGCTGGCTCACCCGAAATGATACCACGGCCTCACAGAAAACCGGCAGTGAAGCAATTATTGCTTTGCTTTTCGCCGAGTGAGAGGTTACCGGAGGTCCTAACCCTTCTCTCCCCCTCTTCCACCCTTCCCCTACTTCCACCTTAAAGGCCGGTAATCACTTGTGACTCTTGAGTTGCAGGTGCCCATGGGCGGCGGTGGTCATTTACCATCAGGTGACCCGTCTGCTCGTTTGTCCCCTATACCATAAAAAAATGGGAACAGTTCTTCTTGGTATAATTGCTGTAAAATATGAAGTTAAGAAAGTATTTCCCTAGAATACTACTTTTTATACTATTTTTTGTATACCTACTATACATATAGTCGAAATGGCATGCCGAAAAAACATTTTTATTAATAGATAATAATGGAAAAATTTACACAAAGGCTTTTTTTTGAAAGTTCTATACATCCGACTCATAGTCCCAGAGATTAGAGAGTTTAAACAAACAATAAACCCTTCAGCTTTATTATATTAGTATAGATATATACCACTCACTCGTTTCAACGCATAATGTCCTTTTCTCGAAATGTTCCTTCGAAAAATGTCCTTTTCTGTAAATGTCCCTTTGTCACAATGTCCTTTTTCTCTGAGACAGGACATTTCGAGAAAAGGACATTATGCGCTAGGACGCACTCACTATAACTATATAACTTAATCATGATACGGCCTAATCCATAGTTTGCAAGCAGACGAAGACTAGCCTGGCGTAATGTAATGGCGAACGTTATATCAAAAATCTTCTTCAATACCGCTACAATGATAAACTATTGAAAAGAAATCATGTTGTGTCACATAACTGCAGTATAAAATTCCAGCCTTATTAAAAGCAATAGTATTGTATAAATAATTATGAATATTAATTTATCTGAAAGAGTATTATTTTACCAAAAAAATAAATTATTTATATTTAGGTATTTAGTGGTATTTGCACAAATATTTGTCGCTAGATTCAATTTTTTTCTGTACTGTTGATATCAGATACAATGTTACCTATTATTTAAAAGTATAGAAATATCTGGTCAAAAAACTGGTGCTTATAAACGAGCGCTCGCTCATTTTCGTAGTGAATAATCCAATTTCAATAACCAAAGTTTTATATTTTCGGGGTCAGCAGGAACTATACTTACAAACAACCCTACGAATAAATTTCGATTGAATAGTAAAGAAAATTGCTATCAAAACACGCTAGTTATTAGTAGCGTATGTGTTTGTACTGTGCATCAGTCTTGTGAATGTAAGATGTCGTCTATGTCAATAAATGCTTTTATTTAATGCGTTGTTTTATTTTGTATAACCTCTAAAATTTCTTGTATATGAATACGGTGATAGCTGTTCTTCCACTCTGACGAACTAAACTCCTTTGTTCGCAAGATTACATCCATACAAGTCTTCGCATGAGTCCAACTTTTTACACGCTTTATATTAGCTTCACTTGTATGTATGTTTGAAACCGACTCCTTTGGGCGCGATTTTAACCCACTTTAAACGGCCAGATTTCATTCAAGTTTTGCACACCTGTCAAAGACCGATGATAAGGCAATAATTCGATTTAATTTTTTTAATTTTTTAATTGAATTTTCTATAAAAGCGTGTTTTTTAGTTTTTTAAACTATAAGGATTAAAGATTTACTTTGTTCCTAACTACACAACACTGGTTTTAAACCTTTTCGTGTGCGTTAGGACCACGGGTGTACACCGCAGAATCGAGTTGCTTTCCTACAGGAAGGTAATACCTGTAGTGTACTTCAGTGTACCTTTAATGAAATCCAGTGTACTTCTTATGATAAAAAGATATATTAAAATATGTTCACCCGCCATTTTAACGTTGGAACTGCCGCTGCATTTTTTTTCAGATTAATACCTTCATGTTCTGATTTGCCACTCTTTTAATATCAATTCATTAATTTGGCCAATTCATTAGTGAGTATAAATTAAAGATTTGTTGCCCGTGGTCCTACTACCTGGTCCTACTGGTAGGACCACGGGCAATTTTTTTTGTCCCTAGTTCAATCAGTAGGACTGTAAAAGAAACATTTGTATGGGCAATGGTCCTACTAAACTGTGGTAGGACCACGAGTATTTTTTTATTGTCCGTAGTAATTTTGGGTTCGTTCCTGAGGGCTCCGGTTCCTGAGGCACCCGTTCCGGAGGGACCCGATTAATTTTTTTCTTAATAAATGTAAAAGTACCGTTCGCAGAGAAGATGTTTAATAAAGTTTGACCCTACTAATATCATCAATGTGAAAGTTTATGAAGACGTTTGTATGTTTGTATATGTTCGTATGTAGTAAGTAATGTTAGAAGCTGAGAGAAGTATTGTAATGTGAGAAGTTGTACCTATCTGTATAATGTTCTATTTTAAATATCAGTGGAAAATAAAATCTTAGAGTTATAAAATCATAAAGTTATTATTATTAGCTTATGATTGTTGTAGGAAACCCTCCATCTGCTTCTGACTTTAGACACTACGGTATCTACTTAATTAATTCATAAAAAGATCATATTACTCCTAGTTAAACTATGGGCACAGCTACTTGTCTGTAGTCCTATTGATAGAACCACCGACAAGTAAAAATGTCCGTAGTACTACCAGTAGCACTACGGGTAATGTTAGGTGCCCATGGTCCTACTGATAGAACTAGGGGCAAAAAGAATGGCCCGTGATCCTACCAGTAGGACCAGGTAGTAGGATCACGGGCAACAAATCAAATTAAAATGGTTTAATACCAAAGTTTTAATGGGAGAGCCATGCTTCGGCACGTATGGGCCGGCTCGACCGGAGTGATACCATGGCCTCACAAAAAACTGGCAGTGAAACAATGTTTGCATTGCTTTTCGCCGACTGAGGTTACCGGAGGCCCTAACCCTGCCCCCTGTTCCTCTCCCCCTACTCCAACATAAAAGGCCGGCAACACCCTTGTGACTCGAGTTGCAGGTGCCCATGGGTGGCGGTAGTCATTTACCATCAGGTGGCCTATCTGCTCGTTTGGCCCCTTTCTCATAAAAAAAAAATTACATTAATAAAATTTTCCTATCGGACCAACTAAAAAGTGTTATCGTTGAGAAAGAAAAATAGGAGATCCATTTTAATTGGTCAGCTCAGTTGGTTCGTTTGGAATCATTTTTGATTGAAAAGATTGAAAAAAAAAACCCCTTCGAGTTCCATTCTACACAACCAGTTGGTCGGAGTGGAAGGACAGGTTGATAGAGCATTTTGTATCCTGCATCGCTGCTACTCGCGGTGTGTTCAGAAACTTCCACTGGCCGCCGCACTGGAGTGCTGCCATCTATGACAAGAAACTACAGTTAGAATAACTGCAGGTGTACAACATGTCAACAATGGCAAAGACAAGCCGTGCGATGCCAAGTCACAAAAAAAATGAGAGGCAGACTTAATTTTGTTTGATGTACTTACCTTTTATAAACCTACATTGTTTAAAAGAAATCTTAGCGGAAACAGTTTCTTCCCATGCATTATTTTGACGTGACAACGTCTTATAAATTGGTTTGCCGGGTGACACTTCAAGAAACTGCGTTACGCTCCGCTCACGTTATGCGCTCACAATGAGAGCGAGTGAGAGGCACGCGTCCCTTCCACTCGGGCATGGTTAGCCCGCCTAAGAGCGAGAGAGACAGACATAAAAAGTGAAAGGCACGCGTCCCTTTAAATATAATTCTTTGTATAAATAAATGTTTTAAATTGTTACTATTATTTCATCCTTCTTCCTACTATACGAATGAATATTCACATTAAAATTATTTTACCACTCAAAGTCGTTGTCACGTAAAACTTTCGCCCGTATACCGACTTTACAGGCAACCAATTTTTTCACCATAAGATCGTTGTACTAAGCCAAACTCTTCCATAAATATAAAAAAAGCAATGCCACTTTTCGTTGTAATTTTATAACTCTGCTCAAGAACGGGCTCATCTATCCAAACCAAGTGTTTAGGCTTTGTTCGGACTATATAATAGATGGTTTATGTGAAGTTTGCACAAAAAACTTAACGAGGGACTTACGCGGGTGAAACCGCGGGGCGCAGCTAGTATTATACAGAACAGGATATATTTTGCTCGAATAAAAACTTTCGTGAGTGGTATTCATATTAATTGACTGGCCTGCTGGCCTAGTGGTTAGTGACCCTGACTGCTACGCCATAGGTCGTGGGTTCGATTCCCACCCGAATCTGGGTGTTCTTTGTGTCCGTTTGTAAAGTCCCCCGCAACACAGGAGTGGTTCCTAATGCGGGAGTTGTCTTTTTATTAATAAAAAAAATATATATATTATTAATAATAATTAAGATATACGGTTTTACTCACGTGTATGTCTAAGTCTGAGTCTGGCACCTGCAACCGGCGCGGCAGGACGCCTCACCCCTTGATAAAGGGCCCCTGTCGGGTCCGAAACTAGTCTGGCATCCCCGAAATATACACGTGAGTAGAACCGTATATACCTGTACCTGTATGTAACTAATAGGATATATTTTAACGAACCAAAATAGTGATGATAGACGCGTGACGTTGGATGTCGCTATAGTCGCTAGTTTCAGTATATAACAATGTACTCTGTGGTCGCTAGCAACACACTGCGTGAGTCACAGTGGCGTGCTTACGAGATGCGTCGTACGAATACAATCGGATCACATCATATCATATACATCTAAGAATTCAAGCGCCTGCGCAAATGTTTATAGCAATTGTCTTCTCTCTGTATTTGCTCCTGTTTCCGTACGTCTACTCCGATATGTTCAACGATCTGTTCAACAGGGTAGTTTCCATTTGTTCTATGGACCATGACGTCATAGAACCAAAATTAGATTTTTAATTGAACGTGTCGAATAGGTACTTTACCTTTTTTTTTTCACACTTTTCTTTCCAAGTAGTTCAACTATTGTAAAAGTTGAAAAAATTGGACAAAAACCATCCAATATGTTCAATTGGTTGAACATATTGGAGTAGAATTTTTCCGTAAGCGGCGGCGTTAGAACAGCTCTCAGAAATCTCATAGAAAACATTCTTGCAAGCTTTGTAGCTTATTTAGCACATCTTAGCCAGCACTTCGTACTACATATATAGGTATAGTTCATGTGAGGCCGTCGGGTACTTACGCTAGCATAATTAGGCCTGAGAATGCGACGATTGACTTGTAACACCCAGTGTGATAAGAAATACTTTTACGAGTATTATTATTCTAATTTCGTAAAAAAAACACTAAGGTACTACATTGCCGTGTGCTTGTTGGACAACTTTAAAGAACAAAATGTTTAAAACAGAGCTAGATGGACAGCCTGCACTTGAAAAAAATTACGTTGGGCCATGCAAATGAATAGGTTTTTAATAATGAATTAATACCTAAATGCCTTAGTCACATAAATATGTATTTTGAAGCTTCGTTTTTACCGGTTAGGAGATGAGTTTCTTGTAAATTCGCTTATGTGGAAGTTAGCCATTAACGGATTAACAACTGCGTAGGTGGAAGACCACCTACGTATCTACGAAACACCTACCTAATTAGATTACTTGATCATTTGAGCATAATACGGTGCAATTCAAGTAAAGGCCGAAATGTTTCACGAGGGACACTTATTAGGATTTCTATTTCATAATAATATTAAGTCTAAAAGTTATTGATTTTATTCATAGTAAATGGGTGAGGTTCATTACCAACATTACTTATTGACAAATATATTATCACATGCGAAAAAAACGTTTAGTCGCTACTGAATTGAAATAAAATTAAAAATTAAACCTTCTCCGCATCAATTACAAAATTTCTTGGCGGAGCAATGAAACTCCCAATTTTGAATTTCACCCAATGTATTACAAATAAGTACATTTTAGAAAGTAATGTAAAAACTAATACACTCATTGCTCACAAAAACGAAGACGAATAATTTTATTATTATTTCCAGGAGTTACTTCAGGTGCAGCTTCTAAACGTAATAATTTTTTTCTTCTGCCGTGTTCCGTAACTGAAAACGAAGTATAAAAGCATGATAAATGTTTTATCTCTTTTGCACTAGTGAGAAAATTAATAAAGCTATTTCGTTATAGTTTTCAGGGAAAACTTTATGATTGAAACAATGATTTGACAGATGCCAACAGCCTGCTTGAATCTTAGGCGACGATCGAAAGGCCTTCCGACCCAAGATAAATGTAGGTCTTCGGGCCACATCTGAATTCACAAAAGCAGCGTCAATAAATAAGTGAAGTATTAATCCAGTTCGTTGTAGCCTAAGTGAACATACACTATGCACTGAATAACGCTTGCATTATCTAAAAATACTCGAATATCTAATACTGGTCGTGGTTAAAAACTGTCATGAAATCTGTGCTTATGTAACATTTTATGTCTGTGAAATAACGTTATAATTACCTGATAGCAGTTGTTTACCTCCACTGAAAGGTAAGGGTGTGTTTTTATCTGTGTCGGTTCATTTACTTGCTCTCATTCCAGTATCTAACCTTGAAATGCATCGTGTAGGTGTATACCGGTGCTGACCCGCTGTAACTCACTAATATATTAACTTATTATCTTTAACGCTTCTTTGTAGATATTATTGGCAATTGAGATAGTGGTATCCGTGCTTTAATTATATTTTGTAAAGCGATTTCTTCCATTACTGCCTGTCAGTCTGCTAGAAATGACACCATAACCATATTCGAATTTTGAAAACATATTTTTTTTATTCTGTCGTTCTTTACCCGTTTAAAGGAGGTTTTATTCTTCAGTTTAATGATACTTTAGTAAAATGTTGCTCTGATCAGGAAGTGATGTAAGGCATAATTTTCCAATTTCCGATTATTGGTTTGTTTTCCTCAAATGATGTAACTAATTGTTTTTACCTATAAATATTAAACATATCATATCTAATGAAATGAAGATTAACATATCAATTAGAAGTGGTGTGATCAATGGAATGTATAAAAATAATAAATTTACATTGACAGATATAACATTCACATATTAATTAATTATTATGATTTGAATATTCAGAATTCTTCTAAGTATATTTTTTATTGTTACTTGTTTCATTAAACTTACAAAGAATAGTAGCTGACATGTGAGTCAGGCACAAAAATGATTTTATAATTCTGTTAAAGCAAATATTATTTTATGGCCTAACGCATTGCATATTTGGATTGACTGAAATAATACTTAAAATGTGTACTAACTATAGCATTATCATCAAAAGTGTACAAACCTATGCTTTCAAATTGCATAACACTTACTATAATAAATAATTTATATAATACATATGTATATACACACATATATACACATATGTGATGTATTAGAAGGTTTTACATTATACTATATTTGTTTTAAATGTACTACTGCAAGGTTACTTGCCTAGACATTGACATGTGTTGAAATTGATACTTTTATTGACATTTTGAATAATAAAAGTTTAAGAATTCATTCTTCAATATTTATTTTATTATTTATTAATTTAGTACTAGATTTTTATAACATGATTAAAAGAAACAAAAATGTACAGTTCCTGAGGGAGATATTTATTTCCTCAGGAACTGTACTTACCTTTTTTACGATAAGAAGTATCTTATGTCACTCTTTGACCTATAAACTAATTCTGTCCAAAAAGTGACTTCAATCCATTGTTGAAGAGAAATACCCAATTTTTTGTGCACTGTATTAAACAAGAAAAAATATATATATTCAAATTAATGACTGCTTGTTAGATCATCTTCAATAGGGAGATGATCTAACTATAGAGTTGAGTTATTTAATTTAGGGCACACACAAACATGTAAAACACTATTTTGAGATATTTTTTTAAATTAAAACTGCTGTTATATGCAGTAATTATAGCATACACAGGGTGAGACTTGACCCCTTATATTTTTAGTCCCCTTATTATGAGTGTTAGTTGTTAATAAATTATAATTATGTATTTACACGGGAATTAACGCAATCACGAAAAGGTATTACATACCTCTGAATTGCCTGATGTGACACTGGCTGTGGTCACAGGCTAACGCCTCGCGTTAATTCCCGTGTGAATACATAATTATATCATGAAATGAGGAAGTTTAAAAGTTAATAAATTATCCAAAAATAGTGTAACATCAAAAATGTCATCTTAATCTAGCTATACACCAGATGACCATACCGTATCATTGCTTTTTAGTCTGATGTAATGTGATGCAAATTGTTATTGCAATACTAACATTATCAGACAAAATATCACATACACAACCTTATAGAAAAGCAGATAAAATTTTAAACTATAATATTATAAGATGATAAGAGAAATCATTTCAAGATAAAAGTCGTATCAACATCATAAAAGATTATGTATATTAAAAGATAATTGATTGCAGTCAAGTGTTTAAAATTATTTAGAAATCAATGTTAATTAGTACTGTATTAAGATAAATTAAAGTACATTTATAATTAACTAGACTTTGTCCGGTGGTCAAATTTGGATCATAATTAATTACGCTTTGTGTTTTGGTTTGTTTCATTGTATATATATATATATATAACCTGAACTGTCATTGTATACAGGCTGTATCTGACAATGAAACACTTACTTAAGTCACTGAAAGGGTGTGACTAGCGCGCAGTTGCAAAAAACAACTGAAGAACACTATCCATTTAAAAGTTAGAACCCACTTGATCAGGGAAACATCTCCACTTTATGGAAGACCATAATTAGTAGATGCCTATGCTCAAAATAAATTATTTTGCCAAGTCAGTCAATAAAATACCTTATAATACTATGAACATTGTCGTCTAGTTTTATTTTAACATTTTCAGTCTATTGTATGATCGTAAAATTAACATTGTAAGTTTGCTTTGATAACAATAAGGCCTTAGGGCAAAACAAAAAAGAATAGGCAGTCATGGGACTGCCGACAGAAGTGAAAACTTAAACAAAACGACGACCTTAAAATGTCACATTAGCAAGTTGGTGACATTAATTAATACGGAGCTGATAAAACTCAATGTTTAGATTAGTGCCCTCTATGTACATATTATTAGCGTTACGGTCACGAGTTCAGTGCCTTTTCGTAATAGCAAAAGTGCACAAACATGCTTAGAGAAGTTTTCATTTAAAAAAATCCGAATTCTTGGCATGCGAATTCACAGCTTAGCAGATATTAATTCGTGGAGTGCATTCAAGAAGACAACAATTCAAATCGCAGGTTTCTGCGAAATTGCCAGAATTCGCATTGTTGTGTGTTGACTCTTAGTATTTCATACAAAAATATCCCGAACCTATGTTTTGCCATTACCAAAAAGATACTAATGATAAAGCACTACTGTTCTTTTTTTTCTACTGGCACCCTATTTGGTAACAAAATAGTAATAATATTTCTGTTGCAAGTACATCTTGTGTTCTTAAATATTTTATACATTATGTATGATCGCTTGATTGACTTGATCTAGGCAGTGTTGCTTGTTTAAATTTCTCTAATAATGCATACTCTTTCATAATGTATTTTTTCTATGATCAGGCACTAATGGTTATTCACTATTATATATTCGTCATCAACACTTAAAATATGGTCTGGCTCAATTAATTCAATTAAATGCTAGCTAAAAGGAAGTATAACATGTATTTCAATGTTCTATTTTTAAACCATCAATAAATGTGAATTTTGTGTATATTCATGTTATAATACTTTGTACCCAAGCCTCTAGTCAAAAAACCATGATTCATATTTTCTAGCAGTTATGTACAAAGTCAACTGATAACCCTTTCAGGACGTTTTTTTTTTCAAATGGCCACACTGTTAAAGTGCAATAAACTGCTCTGTTGTATTTTTTTAATAATAGGCCCTTTTTTTTTTTGTTTTTGTCATCCTTTTTCTACTACCCTCCAGATACACGACAAATCAGGGTTGCCACATTTTGAATAAAAGTCGGTACACCGTTTTCAGAGACGATTGGGGTTGAGTCCGATATAGACCATCCGACTTCAATAAAAACGTGTTTTGTTTGCCTAAACTGTCGCCATTTTTGTTTTTATATTAGACTTGTATATTCATAAATTCAGGCCTGCATCCCTGAAGAGGTAGGCAGAGGTGTATTAACACCCACATTTCGACCACTTTCATTAATTTCGTGTGTGAATATATATTTTTATGTGTATAAGCCCTTGTTGAGCGTGATATTTGCGTTGATAGTCTGCTTTCTTTAAATCTAGAAAGCGTAAATTTGACGGGTGGAAAATAATGATGTTATTGATCTTTAAATGCGCTCCAGATGTCATAATACAGGAGTACCCAATCACGAGCCAATGTTGCGTGTCTTCGCATACTTGCGACACTTTTGTCATTGGTCGGTTACCACGGATACTCAAATTGTGGCATGACTTATTTGCAGATTGTCTTTATGACTGTCAGGGTCTTCCAGAAGGGTATTAAAATGTTCTTACAGGCTAAGCAGTAAGCTATCCTGGTGTTGCAAGTCTCATTGGCTACGGTAACCGCATAAAATAAGCCAGGGAGTAGAAGCTCGTAGTCTATCTTAGTGGTATATAGAAAAATTAATAGCAGAGGTTAGTCATATTGTTTTGCTGTATAAAACAAAATTATCTTTAAACACAAACCGACAAGGGAAGTTTCTCCATACCACAGAAAAACGCAGCTTGATTACATAAATGGTTATGTTTCTGTTAGTGACTAGGGTCTCCAGAGCTTCTTAGTCCGTAGTTCGTAAGTGTCAACTCTGTTAGTACACCGTTTGGTATTCTCTGTTCAGACGACATGGTGGCATTGTCTAATAGGCTCTTCACTCATTTATATCTCTGCAGACCCTTTTGTGGAAAAGATGTCGTGATGATATTGTATACTTATAAGGATATCATCACGACATCTTTTCTCGTGTTTACTTTGACAGAACCATGTTTTAATTGCGATTTTTTCTTATTCCAGGGTCAAAAAATCTCTATTGAATACTCAAAATGTTACGGCGCTGCTCCAAGAATTTACAGACTCTGTACCGGAGGCAAGGGCAAACCCTCCGGCTCAAGTCCACAGAGGTGCCCAAGGTCTACGGAGCCCTAGCCCAGGCTTCTGCCCGCCTCACCACTCCGCGGGTAATCACCGCGGCCCATAACCAGGTCGCTACCATACACTTCAGTAACCCACTCCTCGCTGAACAGGATGTCATGACACCCAGCTTCCCTGACTCCGTGTCGGAAGGTGACGTAAAACTCGGCAAAAAAGTCGGGGATTCAGTTGCAGCCGACGAAGTTGTCCTTGAAATTGAGACCGACAAGACAGCCATACCTGTTATGGCGCCCGGACACGGTATTATTAAAGAGTTTTACGTCAAAGACGGAGACACCGTCAAGGCAGGCCAGAAATTGTTCAGATTGGACATAACTGGGGAAGCCCCTAAAGCTGCTGCTGCTGCTGCACCGGCTCCGGAACCTCCTAAAGCTGCAGCGCCTCCCCCACCACCACCTCCGGCAGCCGCCGCTGCTCCTCCACCACCCCCATCACCCCAGGCTGCAGCACCTAAAGCCCCTCCAGCTCCTAAACCAACTCCCCCTCCGGCTGCACCAATCTCCTCCATTCCTGTAGCAGCAATCCGCCATGCACAAGCTATCGAAACAGCAACAGTGAAAGTGCCACCTACAGATTACAGCAAAGAAATCGCTGGTACGAGGTCGGAACAGCGAGTCAAAATGAACCGTATGCGTCAGCGCATTGCTCAGCGGTTGAAGGAAGCCCAGAACACCAATGCGATGCTGACCACCTTCAACGAAATCGACATGTCTCATATCATGGCCTTCCGTAAGAAATTTTTAGATGCTTTCACCAAGAAACACGGAGTCAAACTTGGTTTAATGTCGCCTTTCGTGAAGGCAGCAGCCAACGCGTTGATGGACCAGCCGGTCGTCAACGCTGTGATCGATGAACAAGAGATCATATACCGTGATTACGTAGATATTTCAGTTGCAGTAGCGACCCCTAAGGGTTTGGTTGTGCCTGTAGTAAGAAACGTACAAAATATGACGTATGCGGACATCGAACTAACCGTTGCTGGTTTAGCTGAGAAAGCCAGAACTGGTAAGCTGACTATTGAAGAGATGGATGGAGGTACCTTTACTATAAGTAACGGTGGAGTATTTGGCTCGTTGATGGGAACTCCGATTATAAATCCTCCTCAGTCAGCTATTTTGGGGATGCATGGTATCTTTGAGCGTCCGATCGCTCTGAACGGGCAGGTTGTTATCAGGCCCATGATGTACATTGCGCTGACATATGATCACAGGTTAATCGATGGCCGTGAAGCTGTGATGTTCTTGAGGAAGATCAAGGAGGGCGTTGAAGACCCCGCGAGTATTGTAGCTGGAATATAGAGCATTATCGATACTTCCGATCGAAAGAGCGCGTTACCAACAGTTGTGGAGATACCAAGACACTTAACCAACACACATGTATCAAAATGGTGGCCAAATTAGGTCAATACATACTGTTGTATGGTTTTCCTTATCAACGTAATTAAACTCCTGCTATATGACATTTTTGTACAATGTTACCATTATAATAAAATAAAATTTCGCGGATCGGAGGCTAAAAATCATGTAAATTAAGAAGGATTTGGTCAGTTGCGTCTTAGATGCCTGATTTGTTGCACGTGCGGTGTTCAAATAATTTTGTTTATTATTTATTGAAATCGCCTCAGTTTGTATTATTTATATTAAGACAAGAAGTACATTATTATCTGTATGTTTTATTTATTTGTTTCGATTTCCGCATCGATCTGTTTCGGCACATTTAGATTTAAATTTTCAGTATTTAAAACAGCGTTTTAATGTGTAAACATTAAAAGTTTAAATATATTTAATAATATCATGAGGAAATTTATTTTAATTTTAAACCTGTTTTGACGACGACGGCGACGTTCTGACGATCACACCTTCAGAAGTCAGAGGTTCTATTGATCTGGGTTCTATCTCCAATATCTACGTGTGCTTGCCCGTTTCCCAATTTTCATTATAGTCGGCGCAATATCTAACATTGCAGAGGGTTTTTGCTATATTTATTTTTTCTCTTTGGGAAGCTCGCTCTAAGACGGGAAAATGGAGGAAGGTAAATTTGTATAAGAAAAAATGGGAGGGGAGATGAACCTAGGGTAAGGGATACCACAAGTCTCGTATGGAACGTACCCATACTACGTGACCCGTTCTGAGGGGAGAGGGGGTCAAAATACCACGCTTGGTCACAGGGGCGGGGGGGGGAGGCTTAGGTTTTCATCACATAGTCAATATTCTGTAGGGAAATCTCATGTTTTTTCGAGCTATATTCAAATATGGCGCGCAGCGTTTAACGCTTTTTAAACTCACAAGTAAGCGTTTGGCGCTTTTTCAACTTTCTGTCGGCCAAAAATGATTTAAAACCATATTTATAAATTACTAGGTGAAAACTAGAGGGGAAGGGGGGTCTTGGCAGTCTTGGGGAGGGGGATAAAAATTATAAAACATGGGTCACGTAGTATGGGTACGTTCCCTAAGTACATATTCGGAATCAGCAGAACGAGATCTATTTATTCTCTTTAGACGATTTTTAGATATCTATGACGGATCCGGTTTTAATACTAAGCATAACTGCAAGATGGAGATAACAAACAAAACAAAAATAAAAGTGTTTATCTTGAAATCAGCTTTAATCTAATTATTGCACTTTTGGTAAGGACGGCAGTTGCCTCTATGAGTTGAATGGGACCAAATTACAGGACGAACGGCAAAGAACATTCATTGCTATCAGTAATTACTACGTAGTTCAGGTTTTCATCGCTAGATGACGTTGATGTATATTTTTGTTGTATATGGAAGTCACCAGCAGCCCTTGGCCACCTTTTGAACAACAGATGGCATCACCATAGCATAGAAGTCTCCCCGATTTAAAGAACGTCTCACCAACTCATGAAGGCCTTGTAATTGAAGTCGCGGCTACAGCGAACATTTAAAAAATATACACTCAAGGAAAATTCAAGCCTATAACTTATTTTTAGATATTTGCGAGGAGGATATTTTTTTATCTTCGTGTTACTCAGTAAGGCTCAAGGTTGTAGCGTTGGATATTATTCAGTATTAAGTAGGCAAATCTCTACACAGTATAAAACACGCTTTGTACGCTTAGATCTTTTAAACTACGCAACGGATTTTAATTAGATTTTCACCAATGGATAGAGCGATTCAAGATGAAGGTTTATACGTATAGTTTAATGTTGTTTTGTGTTAATTTGTATAATCATATGACGATAATTGTTCACCACATTAGTATCTACATTACACCCGTGCGAAGCTGAGGCGGGTCGCTAGTTATAAAACAATGTGCCCCGCCGCGTGTCTGTTCGCGATAAACTGAAGAACTACTGAACGGATTTTCATGCGCGTCGGGGCGGGTTGCTAGTACTTGATAAATTAAAAATAAATATGTCTCAAAGAGTATTAATATCTAATTACTAATAATAATAACCTTCGTTTTCTCCAAATTTTATCACCAACATCATCATCATCAATATCATCAATACAAATAAATAAAATTGAAGTGTCTGTTTGTAATGTCAAAATGATAGTTTTTTTAAGCTCATACAGTTATTTGGACGATACATATACCTAAAAATCAGTTTTTTTCAATTTTCGTCTGTGTGTCTTTCTATCTGTCTGTCTGTTTGTTCTCCGGAACGGGTGATACGATTTCCACGGGACTTTCACTTGCAGATAGTAGTAGCAGCGGGTAGTAGTAACATAGGCTGCTTTTATTTTGGAAAAATAACTAGGGTTCAGCGCAAAATATATAAGTATGTACACGGGAGCGAAGCCGCGCGGGAGCCGATAGTGATTGATAAATCTAAACCTTGACAGTAGCTAGGTACTTACTGACATGAAGATCTTCGAAAGGCTGAAGAGATTTTCTCGAATTAAAGCTTAAATTTGACTTGATCGAACACTCTCGATCAAGTCAAATTGAAACAAAAGCAACTAAATCGAAATCGGTCCATACGTTTAGGATCTATGAGACTACAGACAGACGGTGTGGTGAAAAATTAGCTCTTTTAGTGAGTTTTTTTTTCGGATTCTAATTCTAATTTTCGGCTTTACACAACCATTTCTGTAACAGGTTGTATTTAAAAAGTACAACAATTACATGAAATGAACACTAGATGGCGCTCTTATTAATTCATAAAAATGGAAGTTAATATTCGTAACATTAGTTTGTCGTGATCCTGACGTATAGCTCGCACCTGTTCCACTCTCTTATATTCGCTCGTCCGTAATCGGTTACGGGTGCTTTGTCGAACTTTTCCATATATTATTTTAGTTTATCTTTGCTTCCACTGTCAGCAAATGTATGTTAAAGTCTCGATACGAAACGTAGACATATCGTATATAAACTGGTTGTTAGTTTATCTAGGTATTGATTTTCGATAACGTTAAAATAATATTTGTATTTTAATTCCTAACTATACAAATCATAGTTAATATTAAGGGTCCATTCACAGGTTCTTGGCTGGCTTGGCAAAGACGTTGCTAAGCTGTTATTTCGTATAATGGTTTGCTAAGGCTATAACTATCGAACTCAGGCCGTTTGGGGCCCCTTTGTTTGTCTGAGGGTACAGCAGAGAAACGGCGACGAGTTTGAGTCTTCATTTCGGAGCCTAGGACAACTGCTAGACTTGTCCGTTGGCAACTTGGAACAATCTGGCTCTTGGAGGGCTGCGAGGAAGAAAACCTCTATAAAAATTACCCAATGAATTATTTATTAGTGAGTAACTAATTTAGAGTTTAGAAAATACTTTACAGTTATTTTGACATCATAAAAGTTAGAAATCGAACCCACGACCTATAAGCTTAGCGGTCAGGGTTACTAACCACTAGACCAACAGGTCAGTCTTCTATTATATATATATATATATATATATGATCGTCAGCGTGGCTAGAATGTATATATATATACATTCTAGCCACGCTGACGATCATTTCTCAACCGCAGAAATATTTTATAATGTTAATCATCACTAATCACTAAATATTATGAAACAAAGTCCCCCGCCGCGTTTGACTGTCTGTCTGTCTGTCTGTTCGCGATAAACTGAAAAACTACTGAACGGATTTTCATGCGGTTTGTACTAACGGACAGAGTGATTCAGGAGGAAGGTTTAGGTGTATAATTTGTTAAGATTTTGTGTAAATTGATTGAAATATCTTGATAATTGTTGAAGATGTCTTTGCTACCCGTGCGAAGCCGGGGCAGGTCGCTAGTAATAATAATAAATCGATTTAAATATAAATTAAACATTGACGACAACTCGAAAACAGATCTAAAAAGTTATTTTTTTCACCACACTGTGGGTCTCGTGTCGGTTTGTGCTGCCACCTATGGTTTGTGTACGTTCCCTATTTAGGAGGCAAATTTCCGATATTCAAGTGGACGGGAGTGGTTATGGATAGTTTTTGCATACTATTATGTTATGATCACTCAGGAATGTTTGAGCCATACACTTTGTATCATAGACCTATAAGAATAGACCGCGCTAGGAATAGGACTATCGTGTAAGTGGTCGTGGTATCGTGGTCCCACTATCCTTGTCTATGGCGTATAACTTACTGCAATTGTCAAAGTTCGTTAAAGTACCTTACTCACCATCAATCCTGACGTACGTCCCGCCAAGGCCGCGGTGCTGGACGTAGCATACACACCATCGTGCCGATCCATCCCGGCTGTACGTCCGCTCAAGGCCACGGTGCTGTTGCCAATGCCATTTTCAAATTCGACAATTTGGGGAGAAACAAACCTGGAGTCGTAATGTAATTAATAAGGCTAAACATTCCCAATTCCCCACATTTTCCTCGCATTGATGGTCTCCCTGTTGGGGGTGCTTGGGCGACGGATGAATATAAAGATGGAGTGCGGTAATAACGTGTTTATTACTTCAGATTCGTACAAAGAGTGTCTGACAAGACTGAACATCGAGTACCATTTATAATATTAGCTTACAGACTACTATATATTTCCCTACGTATGCACTTTACATTGTAGGTACAGTCACGTACAACCGCTACAATTACTCCCCCCCTTTTTTTATATTTCCCAAAAATTATAAAAAAATACAACATTTTGTACATCAAAACATAAAAGTTCACCTTGATTAATTTACAAGTCAGCGTTAAACCAGGTGCAGATACTTGATAGTTGAGTGACAATAACAATCGTATCGTGTTACGAGCACCTGACAATTTCAACATAGGTAGTAAGTACATACGCAACCTGATGCCATAATTACGTACATGTAAAAACAAAATTAGTTACCAAAAACACGTTTAAAATTTAACGAAAATTACACATTGGAAAAAAACATTTTTAAACACTACCTGAACACTTAAAACAAAACACATTTACACAAATTACACATTAAAATTTGCTATTGGTTGTTGACCAACCTTGTCCATTTGAATGGTTGACACAGCGGCAACCATCTCCTTCCTGGCCCATTTTTTTACGCTGTTGTTGCATTTTTTATACAACACCCAAACGAAAAATACTAACGCCAATATCAGGATGCTACCTATGGCCAAACCATACATTTCCACTTTGCTTTCTAATGATGAGTGGCTGGCGTCGTTTGCGCCATTTTGTGCAATTACTATCTCCTCCGGCTTACTGTACGATGTGCCCATATTAATATTTGAACAAAAAATTAACAAAATAAAAGTTGTAGTTGTAAGTATGTTTGTACTGAAATGATAGAAATTCACTAAAATATCGTATTTAAATAATGTACCCATGAAAAAATGCTGACTTACTTAGCTTACAACTAAGATCAATGTCATAGTGTCTGCGATGCGAGACTATGCTACCTAATTTTATAGCTTATCAAACTACATACTACATTAAAACATCGCGTAGCTTTGGCTATACCCATACCTTACGCGAACCTCACTGGTAGTTTTACTATACGACCGGAGCGCGTTGTGTGACTGCTAACTGCGGTTGGGGGTTCGGTTGCCGGTTGACGTATAGGAATACAATCGCTAGGGTCTGCTACACTAACTACGTACGCTGGTTTCAGCCGATCTACAGATATGGTAGCTTTTCTGTTAGGAAGCTGAATGACGTAGAACTTGGGTCCTCGTTTCAATACGCGGTATGGACCGTCGTAAGGCGGCTTCAAGGGTTTTCGTACAGTGTCATCGCGAACAAAAACATAATCTACTTTCGCGAGATCTGGGTGTACGAATACTGTGCGCGCGTCCCTAAGTTTTGTAGGCTTAGGTTTCAACTTGCTAATAAAATCTCGTAATCTTTCTACATATTGACTGTGATCTAAAACCTTACAACTAGAATCGGTATAAAAATCACCTGGCAAACGTAATGACGTCCCGTATGTCATTTGCGCCGCGCTCACACCCGTATCGCTTCTAGTAGCCGTACGTAGGCCTAACAAAACTATAGGTAGCTCTTCTACCCACGTGGAGGAGTCTAAACGGGCCATAAGCGAAGCTTTCAGCGAACGATGCATTCTCTCGACCATACCATTCGAAGATGCGTGGAAAGGGGTTGTGCGTATTTTAAAAATGCCTAATAGTTTCATAAGTTCCTGAAACAAAGAACTTTCAAATTGCCTGCCCTGGTCGCTTGTCAGCTTAGCAGGGCAGCCAAAACGCGAAATCCAACCTTCAACTACCGTAGTCATTTACCGAAATACCGAGTGGACCTACGATATCCACGTGAATGTGTGCAAAACGTTCAGTTACTGGAAAAACGCCTAGCTCCGTCTTATTATGCCTAGACACTTTTACGCGCTGACAGTTTACGCACTCTTTAGCCCATTTACCAACGTCACAATTCATATTACCCCAGAAAAATCTTTCCCTAATTAGCTTTCGCGAGGTACGAATTCCTGGGTGGCTTAAACTATGCACGGAATCGAATGCTTGACGTCTAAATTGTTGTGGTAAGTACGGCCTAGCTCTATCAGTTGAGGTTTCGCATACAACCGCTAAGTCACTTCCAGGAAGCACTAAATCCTTAAAAATTAATTTGCCAATTAAATCACCAGTTCGGTTACGTAATTGTGCGAGCTCTTCATCGGTTCTTTGTGCTTGCGCAATTGCCGCGTAATCTAGAGCCGTGGGACAGCTTACTGTTGCCACGTGCACGCGAGATAAAGCGTCGGCTACCACGTTTGCGGCACCATCAATATGATGAATTTCCGTTGAAAATTCACTAATATAAAGTAGTTGCCTAACGCGTCGTGGTAACTCATTATCGCTGCTAACTTTTTTGAACGCAAATGTCAAGGGCTTATGGTCAGTAAAAATAATGAGATGTCGTCCTTCTATCATATTCCTAAAGTATTTTACAGCCAAGTATATTCCTAAAAGTTCTCTATCATAGGTACTGTACTTAGTCTGTGATTGCGACATTTTTTTCGAAAAATACGCTAATGGTATCCATTTGCTATCAACGTATTGTTGCAAAACCGCTCCCACACAGGTGTCCGATGCATCAGTCATAAGCGCAAACGAAGTATCGGGTTTAGGGTACGATAAAGTCGCTGCGTTTTGCAAGCTTGCTTTACACCGTGAGAAAGCCTCAGTGGCTTTTTCCGTCCACTCTATTTTAGTTTTATCACGTTTTTTAGAATTTTGTAAGTACTGATTTAACAATGCCTGATCCTGTACAGCATGAGGTAAATGCAAGCGGTAAAAATTTACCATTCCCAAAAAACGTCTAAGCTGTTCGACAGTTTCCGGTTTCGGAAAACTGGTTATTGCGTACACTTTTTCTTGTAAAGGTCGAATACCTTGTGTAGAAACTTCGAATCCCAAAAAATCTATTTTAGATTGCCCAAAAACACATTTATCTAAATTTATAGTTATACCGAATTTGTTTAAACGACTGAACACTTCCCGTAAATGCTGTTCATGCTCGTTTTCGTCACTAAATATTAAAATATCATCTATATAACAGTATATATAGTCTAACCCTGCCAAAACAGTATGATTCATGAACCTTTGAAAGGTTTGGGCTGCTCCGCGTAAACCGAAAGACATACGCGGGAAATCGAACAATCCAAACGGTGTTATTATAGCAGTCTTCTCCACATCGGCAGGATTCACTGGAATGACGTGGTATGCCCTACAAATATCTAATCGCGAAAAAATTTTTTTACCGGCTAAAAGATAAGTAAAATCATGCAATCTAGGAATAGGATAACGGTCTGCTTTTGTAATTGCGTTAAGCGCTCTGTAATCCCCACATGGTCGCATTTGCCCATTCTTTTTCATAACGATATGTAGAGGACTTGCCCACGCACTGTTTGACGCTCTACAAATCCCCATTTCCATCATAAGTTTAAATTCATCTTTTACCTTAGCGTAACGATGTGGCGGTAGCGGTCTGGCTCGGGCATACACTGGCGGGCCGCTGGTCTCTATATAGTGGTACACATCATGTTTGGGCGGCTCCTTAAAGGAAACCGGCTTGGTGATATCCGGAAACTGGGCTAAAATGCTATAAAAAGGACAATTGATATCTATTGTTTTGATTGACGAATCACTGTTATTTGCAATAGACGCCGATACTTTTAACCTGGTTATCTCATCAATTAATCTATGAGCACTTATATCTACGAGTAGCTTAAAGTTCGCTAAAAAATCTGCGCCTAAAATAGGTTGTCGCACTTCAGCTATCACAAAGGTCCACCGTAACTCACGACGTAATCCTAAGTCTAACACTAATGTTTTAGTTCCGTAAGTTTTTATTTTGGTTCCGTTCGCCGCGTATAACGAATAATCATTGCACTCTGAATTACGATAGTTTTTTAGCACTTTATCTACCGGAAGTACCGAAATATTCGCACCAGTATCTATAAGAAAACGAAGTCCACTGTTACGGTCTACTACGCGTAATCGATGACACGGGCTGATGTTTGGTGGGATAGCGCAAACATCTGGCTGCAACGAACTCGCTAGTCACTTGTCCTGGGGTGCCTTCCAAGCACAAGGTTCTGTACATTTCTTTGCCCTCGCGCGAAAACGGTAATGAAAGAAACAAAGCCAATCCGGGCTTTCAGGAGTCCTCCGGGGAGTCGAGGAGTCTCGGCTTCGGTTCCTAGATACGGAGCGTGAATGGTTGTTCCGATTCCCATTAGTTGGACGAGACGTCGACCTTGACCTTTCCAGGCACTGAAGTTTGGCACTCAACTTTGCTATTTCAGCCATTATCAGTTCGGTATCCTTCGAAGAGTTGTGTTGCTGACATACCTCGTTCACATGTCCAGTACGCGTTGTCTCAAACACCTTGTCTGCTATTGCCGCCAAATTATCTAGCTCCTTGCTATCCGACACAGCAAGAACTGCACGCACCGGAGAAGGCAGATGACCTTGCCAGAGAAGCTTGAGTGTATCATTGGGGATCTTGTCCTTGGCCAGCTCCCTCATGCGGCGCAAGAGCTGGGAAGGCTTCTGGTCACCCAAATCCATTTCACTGATGAGTTTCTGCAGCTGGCGATTTTCTGATTCCTCGTAAATCGTGAGAAGGCGCTGTTTCAACGTATCAAACTTTTTTGCAGCTGGGGGATCCATTAAGAGGTCTGTCACCTGTTGAATAGCCTCTTTAGACAATTTTGAAACCACAATATCGTACCTCGATTCGTCTGAAAGCTTTTGTGGTGCCAGCATAGCCTCTGTTCGAATAAACCACACTCGCGGAGAGTCGACCCAAAATTCGGGAATTTTAGAGGTCAGTGTTATGGCTGCTAACTCCACTGCCGAACCTGCAGGAGTCGGGAAGCTTTCCACCGCTGGCTGTTGTCCACTTGAACTTGCTTTGGTAGTCGTCATGACTGTAATTTGCAAAACACTAGTGATTCCAAAAAAAAATTTTTCACGGTCACTGTTGCCTCACCCCAAGAATGTCACATTACGCTTGTAAAAAAAAAAATCGCGTCGCCACCCCCGAAAATGTCTGCAAATCACGTCGGGCGTCCTTACTTTTACATCGCGCCGCCAAAAAATCACGTCGGGTCACCACTGTTGGGGGTGCTTGGGCGACGGATGAATATAAAGATGGAGTGCGGTAATAACGTGTTTATTACTTCAGATTCGTACAAAGAGTGTCTGACAAGACTGAACATCGAGTACCATTTATAATATTAGCTTACAGACTACTATATATTTCCCTACGTATGCACTTTACATTGTAGGTACAGTCACGTACAACCGCTACATCCCCATAAATTCCCCAATCGGTTTGAAATTTCCCGCATTGTGCGGCATTCCCCACAAATTGGCAATATACATGATCAAGCATGCACGACGCACAACGCTTTGACGTACGTCCGCGTTATTCACGGTCCACCCGCACGATGTCACGGTGGTGGGGGTGCTCGCTGGCTGGATGCAAAACGAGTTTTTCATCGTGCATCGTGCGTGCCCTTGGCGGGATGTACGTCAGACACGATGGTGAGTACGGTACTTAAAGAGAGAAAGAACGACACGTCCACCGTCTATACTCTATTCTGTGTCTATGCTTAGCATACTAGAGCGTATTCAAGTTTATGGTTGGATGGAACTTTGAACGGTCCGTTTCTATGGCAACGCCTCATAATAACAACACGTAATGCAAGATGTTAAAGTGTTTGAACGTGTGGTAATCATTAATTGTGTAATAATTATAATATATTAAAGCCTAATATTGTTAAGGTACAGCAGTGAAGTGATTTTTGTACTTATGTATATTTTTTAAAAACCTCATGATATCTGAGTATCACGTAAAGTATGTCAAGGTAAGATTTGATATGGTTCATTAATTATTCATCTCCTTGCGATCCATGTGGTTTAGTTTGCAAAGCCAATCGATATTTTTAAGTAAGTTACAATGAGAAAGTGGATATTCTAGAAGTTTGTTATTCTTAAGATACTATCATATCATATCGTATCATAGGTATTTTATTGATAACTAGAGTAATAGGTAGTAGGTGGATCTTTTGTGGCTTTTTTGCTGGAATATATGTGCAATACAAATAAATTATGTACGTAATAGTTTGTAGTATTATTTATATATTTCTGTATGTTGTCCAATTTACTAATCAATGAAGAAAATGTAAGTGATGAATTAATTTGTATACCTACCTCCAGCAAAAGCTTTTACGTTATTAAAATACATTTAGAAATTAATTAATTCAAGAACTTTGTTTGTACAAGAATCTATGAATAAAAAAGAATCCTCAAAATTAGTCCACAGACGGTAAAACAAAAAATAAATTAACCATTTTTAGGGTTAGGAAGGAACTCTTATAAGATCACTCTCTTGTCCGTTTGTCTGTCTGTCCGTGTGTCACCATCTAGCAAGTTGAAAATTATACCAGATACTAAGGTCTATAGTCTCTATTAGGTGTATAAAAATCAAGGTCCTCAGTCAACATGATAAAAAGATATGGGCAAATTTAGATTTTCGCGAAAACTTGTAAGTATGAAAATTTACCTTAATTTTCAATTTTTTTTATTTTTCGGAATATTCCCTTTACTTGTGCTGTAAGACCTTGCTTTTAACCAAAATTGACAATTCTAGGTCAACCGGAAGTACCCTATAGGTTTTGGGTAGGAAACCTATAGGATACTTCCCATTTACCTAGAATTATGAAATTTGGTAAGAAGCAAGGTCTGACAGCACAAGTGAAAGAAAAAATCCGAAAGACGTTAATTTGTTGTTCATCACATAAAAAAAAGATTTTGTGATTACAAACCTTTATTTTGCGGTTGGATTGTTTCCTTTGTCGTACATCGCAACCGTAAAGTTAAGTTTGTCTTTCGAAAAAGACGGGCAATACTAGAGAATTGTTTCCCGAGATGGACGTATACAAGTTTGTTTGCTTACGGAACCCTCGGTGCGCGAGTCAGACAACATGTCCGGTTTTATCGGAATGAGAACATTGAAGAAGTCTAAACTAAACCCTAGATGGCACTATTAGTGAGTTCGGAACAAGGTTTCCTCGTAGTTTTCAAAATGTTTTAAAGTTGTTAAAACAATCTTTTCTTGTATATTACCAAATATGTTCCATTTTTTTATGGCGTACCGATGAAACATTTCATAACTGCCTTTTCGCTATATTGTCGTGGTCGATACTTACATTACAAATAGTCCTCGAACCAGGTACAAATTTCGTAAGTCATTTCCTCTCGGGCGATAGTTCGTAAAATGTTTCAGAAAGTTGTATCATGAAGCCTCGTGAACGTCAGGGGGTTGAGGAGCAGCAGCCTTCCGCGCCCTTAGAAAACAATATTATTTTTTAGTCATTTCCCGATTGAGAATTGTATCAAATTATAGTTAACCCAATATCTTGAAGAAAAAGAAAAGTCAACTGACTATAGAGTGGTGGATTATACGTCAGCTGGTCACATGAACGTGAAAAAAATATGTACTTATACGTTCAGTGATTTCTTCTTAATTAAAGATTTATGAGAACTAGAGATCGCGGTGGTCGAATTTCGACCATGGTTTATTTCATTGGCCAATAGTACTTCACCTGTCATTGTATAGACTTTTGTACCATGACAGATCAAAATATATACTGGACACTCATAGCTGTATGTACCCGTTTTTGCATTTTTTTAATTTTGTAGCAAATATTGTTTAAAAATTTTAGCATTCGTCACTTCTTCTCTGTATAAACTATAAGTGTGCGAAATTTCACACTCCGTCCGCCCAATTTTTGTAAAAAGGGATCCAAAGTTTTCGCTTCACGTATTAATATATAGATATAATAATAGTCAAGAATAATACATTCTTTAGCATGCGTTAATCAGCTTCCCACATTTTCAGTGAAAAGTCGTCATGCAGACTACAATAAAAAAATCGAGTGACATTAAAGGAAAGCGAGAAAAACTGCCAAAAGACGATGTTCCTAAATCTAAGGACGAAAAACTTAAAAAGACTCTTAATAGCATATCTACCCCAAGAAATTACTTACAAAAAAGTTCCACTGCCGATATTTATGGACAAAATAAAAGATCAATATCACATACTGCCAAGGCACCCAAGAAGTCCCTTCACAGTACGAACTCAACCAGCAATGTATCACCAATGAAAGATCAATTAAAATCATCATCTTCTTCAACTAGTATCGCTAGTAGTGTCCATTCTAGCCGCGAAAGAAACAAGACAGTACAGAAAAAAGTTGATGCAATAATAAGTAAACATTCATCCACAAAAGTAAAAGATTTTAATGTAACTGTAAACTCGCCAGTTACAAGAAAAAAATTAAATTTGGATAAAGAAACGAGTTTTGTTAAAGAAGGTTCTAAGCGGGAAAAGGATTTCTCGCCAGTTGTAAGGAGAAAACTGAATTTAGATAAAGAAAGAAGTTTTATACGAGAAGATTCTAGGCGGGAAAAAGATAACTCGCCAGATGTAAAAAGAAAACTCAGTATAAATAAAGAAAAAAGTTTTGTAAAAGAAAGTTCTAGTTCACCAGTTGTTAAACGGCGACTAGACTTAGATAAAGACAAGAAATTTACAAGAGAAGATACTAAAATTGAAAATAAAAAAGAAAAGTTAAACTCCTTAAGAAATGATAGTCAAAAAGTTATGAATACAGAGATAAATGAAAGGAAACGGACTAAAACAAGAACTTTAGACGAAAATGAAGTAAAAATATTAACCCCTGACGTAGTGGACAATAATGCTGAAATGTTTAATTTGTCCAAAAAGCTCAGTGCTAAACCAAAGGCTTATTATATAGATCTAGAGGAAGACAAAGCTATACAAATTGAAAAGGTAAGTCTAAAAATTATTTTATTTTTAATTTTGTATATTTCTAAACAACGTATTATGACTTTTCATGATATTCTCAATGATTCAGTTTTAGATATTTTTGATTCAATTCGGACATTCGTTAAATACTTAGCTCATCTCAGTTTAATACCTATAGCTTCATTACTGTCAGCTGTCATGATTTTTTTTTCATCAGTAATTTTTTTAATCATTTATATTGCCAGTATCGAAATAAGATTTCAGTATTAAAATCACCAAATTTCCTACAATTTTAAGTACTATATGCCATTCACGGGAGCATAAAACACGACTACACCTCTGTATACTTCAATTGCGGGGTTGTACGTCGGGGTAGTTGAACTTATTTTCTTTATATAGTTTCTATTGGATTTAAGGTACCACATTCCAAAACTCCTAGTGATGAAGAAGTTAGCTATGAAGATGATTTCGAGAGTTACGAATCCGATTTCGATTCCTATCACAGTTCATCACCAAGTGAACATAACATCAGTAGTGATGATAAAAGTGAACAAAATAATTCGGTAGATGAGGGTACTGCAGCTGTTGAGACGAAGGAAGTTAAAGATGAGGAAAAAATGCTGGATTCAGGTAGGTTCCTTAATAATTTGCGAAATCCAGCTGAACTAAACAACCGATCCTGCATCGCACTTTGAATATTATTACATACATATCATCACGCCTGTATCCCCGTAGAGGAACACAGAGGTGTATTAAACAAAACACTTTGCCAACGGTAAGTTGGTCCCACGGCAAACTTAATGCCGTCAACCGGGCACTTTGGGAATTAAGGATGGGAAAATAGTATACTGAAAGGGAGAGGTTAGGCAAGAAGGGAAGGTAATTGAAGGGTTATTGGTTTTACGCATGGATTGTTGAGCATTGCCAATAGCTTGAGCAGGTCAGGGTCCATACCTACACGAACTGTTGCTATTCTATTGTTATTCTTAGTAAGTATGCATTTAACTAGAAATAAAATATCCCAACATAAATGTAAGAAGAACGCTGGTCTGGTTATCGCAGGCTTTGTGGCGTTATCAGTAGCTTCATGAGCGTTACCAAGGATACTGCAGATATCAAAAATGTTCCTGAAAGTAGTTCCATGCCACTTCTTTCTCTTCTCCAGGAAGTTTTGACCTCCGGGACCAGCGTTCAGCGACGAAAACCAAACCAGCTCTCGACTTCATATTAGAGACAGCTGAAGGTGGGGAGGACAAACGCATCTCTTTAACTGACGAGGGTTTCCAAGAAATGAGCAGTTCTAGTGCAGTGTCGAGTATCAGAACTGTTCACGTTGATGTGTTGGATAGGTGAGATTTTTCTTCTGAATACCAGAGAGCATACCTTGAGTATCTAATCCCAACGATAAAAATGATTATAGTTAAGAACAGCCGAACTTAAAAGTGAAAATAATTCTATTATCCACCTCCTGGCTTCATCATTAGATCATCGTTACCAAGCCTAGTCTGTTGGACTTGTCAAAAAGAATCATGTGAGCCCAAACTCAGGAGATTTACTATCCTCCTCCTGGTCCCATTATCAGATCCGCTTCAAGATGCCAAATTACAGAATTGTCATCTGAACTACGAGTATATATAGATTAGAAGTAGCTTAAAATTGGCTACTCTAATTTGTTTACATTAGCTTGCAGATTCTGTTTTTGTATCTTAAAATAAACGCTGCTTTTTTATCCGTATGCTGACTGTATATTGCTGGTGCAATTAACGCCTGCTCTCCCTGCTGCTTTTTGCATGTGATTGTTAACTTATTCAGCTGATTATTTTGATTAGATGAATGTAGGTATACTGTGTAGTTGAAGACCCATATTCATAGCTCCCAGAGCTATTATTTATTAGAGTTTAACATTCTGTATATAATTAGGTACTTTCCATTATTTATTCTGTGGCATACCGGCCTCATATTACTCTGGAGTTTTATTCCCCAAGATAAGATGTTATATCCAAACCTACCTTCAATATTTTTCAGACCACTCTTCATTGATTTTACAAAATCTAAAGAAAACAAACGAAGAAAGCGAATCAACGAACTCTTAAAACAAAGAGCAAAGGATTTACTTAGCGTTATCACTTTACATGAAATGTCATACAATCTCTTTGAAATGAAACCTATTTCGTATGATTTGTACATGGCAACATTTGGACGGTCAAATTATCAACAAGTGGCAGTTCAAACTTTTGATGACGGCATCACTGAGGAAGTTCAAACTGACGAAATAGAATCTGGGCATAAATGGTCCCAACATCCTGTTGAATTTTCAAAAAATGATGTTTGTTTTAATGGTGAAATTGACAAACGAAAATACAGTAAACACATGGAAGATTATTTGGCAAAGTTTACGTTTTTAACGACTCAAGGTACGATGGTTGAAAAAAATAATGTAATTAATTTCAATGAAAGTTACAAAACAAATCCGTTGCGAATTTATTTTGAACAAAGAGATGGTGTTGGGCCTTGTGCAATGTTGCCATATGAAACTTACAAATCGAAATTAAAAAATACCGATTACAATGCTCAAAGATTGGGCAAATTTCTGAAAAAAATGGAGAATAGGATGTGTAAAGTCCTTCTTAATAATAGCGGGAATCCAGAATTATCTGAGCTGAAAATTTCTAGATTACCATTTAGTAAAGGATACATTTCTATTTCAACAAAGAATATTAGTGACAAGAAAATGTCATTTTTAAATGATACAAAAATCTCGCAAATGTATTTTTCTGAAACCAAATCCAATTTACTCATGACTGTACATAAAAAAACACACGAGACTGACATTAAAAGGTGCACGATGTGTCTATGGGATATTGGTGTTGCCAGACGCGAGCCTATTAAAATACTCACTGCCATAGATAATGTAGTTATAGGACGATTCAGGGGCGCTACTGATGGTTTCTTTGTTGCTGCCTTAGCAGATTGGTGAGTTATTTCAAAGTTATTGTTGCTTTAAATAAGATTTTTTATCCATGTGTAATCCTCCGAGTAAACGTTGAGGCCTCGAAGTAATTAGGTCAGAATTTAAGTGATTAAAACTACGCAGTGCCTCCTTAATCTAATGCTACGAAAGATGACGTATTACTCTAGATACTGATGGCCATCTGGTCATGTTAGAGAATAGCTATCCCTTCTTTTTTGTAGCCCCCTACTTGCGTCCAGTAAGCGGATGGCTCACGGCCCTTTCTGTTAATACCAGGCCATCTGAAGGTTTGTGCTGTGCAATGCTTGCAACAGCAGTAAGAGGTTCTCCGCCATATCGTCTCTGCTGATCAGTTTGGAACGTGAGGAAATGATGACAAATTGTTGAAATATATTTGTTGTAGAATAGCTAAACTTTGTCTAAGCTTACTCACTACCTACATATGTGCGTACTCCTTACGTATTAATAGTTTCTCTATTCTATTACCACCATTTATTTGTAGTTCAATACACCTCTGGGATCTGTCAGAGGAAGCAACATGGAGACCCGATGTTGCCAGTGAAGAAAATAACAAGGAATTGGTAGAAGTAAATAAAAAAGATCTAACAGCGGTTGAAGAAGATAGAGAGTGGAACCAGAGGAATAGCCACGTTGGGTTGGGTGAGGTATGTTAATATTAATCGGGATAAAAAAAAACTGGCAAATAGCTACATAAACGGCATTTCCATGTTCAGGGTCCATCAGAATGAAAACAAGCACTAAATATTACTTAGTTTATTTTCACACAACCGCCAGCACAGTAATCATCTCTTTTTTCACAAACTAAACGTTTTTATAAATAACCTTACAATAGATTTTTAAACGGATGAGTGACTACAACTTCTTTTAAATGTAATGATTTAGTCAATAATAATTCTAGAATATTCAAATCAATTTTATACAACTTTAAATGATTTGTTTTACAGAAATTACATTTATTTAATACAAACAATTATTATTTTGATAAAGATCGTCAGCAGATGGCGCTGCAATTAGGATTCAATAGAAATTAAGTTTCATTTAATGCATAAAATAATAAAATTTGATACAGAATAACAATAATAATTCTAATAGACTTTATTTTGCACATTTACACAATTATTTGAATATATTATTATTTTAAATGAGTATTTGTATCGTAAGTGTGACTTTAAACGGACAAAACAGTGTCTATTAAGACTAAATATTAGAGTTTAATAAATAATTGTTTTACTGTTTACTAATACATTATTTGAGTATAAATCTAATGTATTTTGGATATTTCTATAATAAATATAATCACTTAAAAAACAATATTTGAAGATTTGCGCCGATATATATGTTAACTGTAGTATTTGTGTGCGAGCTAATTTACACTTTATTGCGTAATAACAAGAATCGAATCTAGTTTTCTTGTGCCTTTAATGAGTACCTTGCATTGCAGTTTTATTACTTACTAACGATTCTGCTTGACTTGTGAATGGTCTGGAATACATGGGCATACGAAAACTGACAGCATTTTAGTCTGTTAATCAACTGTTTTAGTCTACTAAAATATAGTTAACGGAATGATTTCTTGGAAGCAAATCCCTTTTATAGTTTTAGAGTTCGCCATACACCCTTGCAGTTTTTGATATAACATTCATTACATAACTTCTGTCAGTCCACACGGTTCAATCGAATCGAATAAATGCCACGATGTATGTAATTCTATTCGGCCAGTATATTGCTTGTGTATCAGTATAAATTAGATTAAATTTATAATTTAAAATACCCCCAACTCGAAAATCCTTTCAACGATTAGAAAAGACCTGATAATCTTTGAACGATTTTTTTTAATTACATCTAAGAACACTCCTGACTAATTTACCTTTCAAACAAAAAAAAAAACAAAATCGGTTCATCCGTTCGGGAGCTACGATGCCACAGACAGACACACACACACACAGACACGTCAAACTCAAATAAACGAATTAGCACAATGTCGTGTTTACATTTCATTTTTATTAATACTTATTTCGGAGTGAAAAAAATCTATTTGTCACATTCAGGACACCATTACTTACCCGCTCCAAGCCTGTGCATTTACGAACAGCGCTTACAACATGAGCGATGGAGATGCAGTGGACCGTGTGGTCGGACTAGAGCTGACAGGTGATCAAACTGTCAGCCGAGAAGGGCGTAGGGTCACTGGACAGGTAAGAGAGCGCCAGGTTCTACCTGTTTCTGAATGTACCTAATAGGTATCTGTATTAAGCGGGGTCTATATATGTATCGTTTGTTCCTGATCATGGTATTAATGTCGCTGTGTCATCATTATATCATATTAAGAACCGTACCTTCATGTTTTTTCGATTCGCACCTAAAGGTTGTGATGATCGGGTGTCAAATTATTGACAATCTTGTGTCAGTCTATCAAAAATGTCGTAGTTCGTGCGCCTTTGAGTGTCATTCACAATCGTATTCCAAAATGCTAAAACATAGGACTTTGTTAGAAGAGACCTTCCAGAAAAATATAGGGGTTTTACCTTTCACCGAATAATTCTAGAGACAAAAAAAACCAGCCAAGTGCGAGTCGGACTCGCGCACCGAGGGTTCCGTAAAATATTTTTATAATATGGTGCAACTAAAAATTCACGGTTTTCGCAATTTTTTCTTTATCTGTGCTATAAGACGCTGCTTCGTACCAAATTTCAAGATTCTGAGTTCACGGGAAGTACCCTGTAGGTTTTGATTCCCTTGCGCGTGTCGAAAATTTGCAGAAATTTGCGGCATAAACGGCTGTATCTTTTGATTGCGTTGGCTTAGAAGTTTGATTTTTTCACAGCTTCAAGGAACAGTAGACTTGAGTATTTGATATAAATTCCAGCTTGATATCTCCACGCGTTCCTGAGAAAAAGGGTTTTGACAGACAGACAGACGTTCGGACGGACGGACAACAAAGTGATTCTATAAGGGTTCCGTTTTTTCCTTTCGAGGTACGGAACCCTAAAAAACGACAATACGACACAATTGTGACAAAAACAATTGTGCCGCACAAGTCGGCAATATAATAAGAATAAAACTTTATTCATTAAATGTGCATTACAAAAAACCAATAAAATATATAATATATAATAGAAAATATACGTAGGTGTGATCGGTCCAACAAATAATACATATGTGGATCCAGCTTTAAGTGACTAAATTCTACAAAAATTATGATTAAAATCAAGGACTATGGAAAGCGTACCTATCTACTGCCAAATGTTGCTCAGTGATTTTAGTAAATATTGTTTAATTTTAATTATTTGTATACAATTTCAGATCGCTGTGTTACAACGTACAGGGATTCTAACAATATGGTCAATTATACAAGAAAAATCTAAGACAGTGCCACCAGATATTGGCAAAGCTTTCTGGTCAAAAATTAAACTAGAAAAAGCTCAAACTATAAACTTACTCGACCACATCGATAACTCAGTAAATAAATTACAAAATCGAATAGAATTTAATTTAAACGCGGCCAAAAAACGACTACAAAACAGAAAAATTGGAAAAAATATGTTCAAACCACATGTTTCCCGCCCAAAGTCTGCTTATGACAATGACAGGCCGTCTAGTGCTGCTAGCGGAAAAAGTAGAAAAGTGTTACCAGTGCAGGAAAACGTTTCGAAAAACTGGGAAAGTGGTATAGTGTGTTATGATTTAAAAGTGATGTTTTGGGGAAATACTGATAATTATCTTATTGCTAAAAATTGTGGTGAAGTGATCTGTTGTAAAAGGACTTTAGGAGTGGAGAGAGTAAAGAGGTTTTGTGTAGCAGGTATGTAATTTAAGTCTCACTATTTCTAATTACGTATTTTTGTTATCACTAACAAGCAATATCTTCCAGGCAACGTTTAGGAGTGGAGTGGTTTTTGTTTACCATTCAGTTAATTAAGTAAGTGTTTAATTGTCAGAAACAGTTTTTACGTGGGAGAGCAATGCTTCGGCACGTATGGGCCTGCTCGAATCCGCTCGATACCACAGCCTCACAGAAAACCGGCAGTGAAGCAATGCTTGCATTGTATTTCGCCGCGTGAGTGACGTTACCGGAGGCCATAACCCTTCCCTCTCCCCTATTCTAGTCCTTCCCCTCTCCCCTCTTCCCAGTCTTCCCCCCTCCCCCTCTTCTTCTACTCCCACCTTAAAGGGCGGCAACGCACTTGTGACTCTCGAGTTACAGGTGCCCATGGGCGGCGGTAGTCATTTACCATCAGGTGACCCTTCTGCTCGTTTGCCCCCTATATCATAAAAAAAAAAACACTCTGTAATACACATATTAAGTGCTATTGTTGATTAATATTGTACTAGCAACCTGCCCCGGTTTCGCACGGGTATCAGAGACATATTTAGGTTACTTTGTAACTAAATGATTAATTAGAATGTTCTTAAACCTAAAACCACATTTTTTGACACAAAAAGTACTATAACAAACATAATATAAATGGTTTAAAACGTTTAAATAGTAACAATTATCGAGAGACTGCAAATACTGTCAGTATTGCAAATACGGTTGTTTAAAAAAATGTGGTTTTAGGTTCCATTACGTCATTAACCGATGAACAAGCTGACAGGTATCATAATATTAACTACCTACAATATATTTACTTATACTACTCTATGCTCTTTGTCAGTTTATCGGATAGTGACCTAATCAAATTCATGTGACAGATGGGTGTTTTAGCGGCAATTTTTAAAAGGAACTTAATTTTTCTTTAAATTGCCTATAGTATTAAGTCCGCCATTGTTTTTTTTTTGCGTATAAAGTGTAAAATAAATAAAGTAACAACATTCCGTAAATAACCCATTGCTGATCAGTGAGCTTTGACATCTCATGGGTCTCACACCAAGTACGGTTCCGACGGTACCAAGAACCCTGTGGAGGTGGTGATTCAAGACCTCACGCCCAAAGGAGGCACCTGTCTGAACTGGGCCGTAGTGCAGACTCAAGTCCCGCCATGTTGTAAAATACCAACTAATGGTCTTTCTTTCTTCTCAGCTGACGTCTCATCCGTTACTTCAATAGAGGTATCGCCACAAAAACTACCATACTACCTGACAGCCACTGACACTGGAACCATCGCTGTTTGTTCGCTGGTCGAGAACAGAGTTCTTCTAACATTGGATTGTCGGTAAGTTTTATGATTCCTATTATTCATACCACAGATTAATTGATAGTCCTACAGATGGCTTAATTTGATTCGTCGCCGATGCCCTGTAGACTAGATTATTATACTATTTACATACGATTTTTAGCTCTTTTTTTATTGGAATAAGGTTTATATTTTATTAATATTTTAATTGCTGATGCTGTATGCCACTGCCTGAGTTGACGCTGACGAGAGTAGAGCTTTTGAAGAGTGCTCGTTGGAAAGTGTTGAGGCTGTCATAAATCTGTTTACGGTATAGATTAGCGCACGTCACACCAAGTGTGGCCCTATTGAGTGACTGAGCTACGGGACCCGGTCCCACCCGTACTCTGTCGTAATGGCTTTTGCAACCTTTCAAAATTTCAATATTTTAAAATGAATCACTGCCGATTTTCTGTGAGGCCGTGGTATCTCTCCGGTCGAGCCGGTTGTTGTAGTTTTACTAAACCATAATTTTTATAATGTATGTTGCAGAAATATTCCTACACAAGAAGTGGCCAAGTGCCAGTCCGATCATAAAGGTCGTTACATCAGTACGGTGTCAAAAAAAGTATTTACAGGGAATGATCCGTGTTTTGGGAATAAGGTAAGTTGTTAGTTTCTTTTTAGGGTTCCGTTCCTCAAAAGGAACCCTTATAGGATCTCTTGGTTGTCCGTCTGTCTGTCTGTCAAGACCTTTTTTCTCCATCCATATTTTGGGAACCCGTGGACGCATCAAATTGAAATTAATACCAATTACTTTTCTCTGCGGTTCCTTGAAGCTGTAAAAAAATCAAGCTTCTAACCCAATGCAATGAACAGAAATTTAAACCGTAGATTTGATAAAATATGAAAATTTTGTAGGTATATAAAAACCTATACTTCCCATTGACCTAGAATTATGAAATTTGGTAAGAAGCAAGGTCTGACAGCACAAGTAAAGGAAAAAATCCGAAAGTCGTTAATTTGTTTTTATATAACAAAAATCAAAACTTTTAATTATTACAAACTTATATTTCGTGCTTGGAAAGTTGACTTGGTAGTATATCAATGTATGAGAGAGCATTTATGGAACTGCAAAGTTAAGTTTGTCTTTCGGAAATAACGGCCAAAAATCTTTGATAATTGATTCCTGAGATGGACGTACTATCTACGTACAAGTTTGTTTGCTTACGGAACCATCGGTGCGCGAGTCAGCCTCGCACTTGTCCGCTGAGCTGTCACAAGGTGTTCGCCGTTCATCCATGATAACATACATTTATGAAGTTATTATAATGAAACTATTTAAAATAACTATGAAGGAAATTTAAATATAATAAATATTGTTTGTTTTTCTCTTCAGCTCCCAATATCTTCGTTATCTTGGTCCCGCATCAACCCTTGCTGTATTTTTGCCTCACTAGATGGCAGCATAGTCTCGTGGGAGCTCTCCCACAGCGACATATACGCCAAGTGTGCGTACACAGACTCAGCCGTAACATGTGCCGCTGGGGATAATACTCTTGTAAGAAAATTCTTTGATTATAGATTAGATTAATTACTACATTATATGACCCAAGAGTGATGCCTTGAGTCATGGGCGTACTCACCCTTTTTCACAAGGAGGAGAACTTTATCAAACTTCAATAATTAAGTAAGCACATAAGCACACAAAAGCTAACAGGGGTAGCCTCCCCTCATTCCAAGTCTGCCCATGCCTTGAGTATTATCATACTTGATTCATATCTTTCTGATTCATTTTTATTCTTTTATTTGTATGATTCAATCTCTATATGCAACTAAGAACGGTAAATATATATTTTGTATAACTATTAGTTAAGTCCTAGGCATAAGACAATCGTATTGTTTGATAGCCACGACACAGGCTCTGCCTAGTGTGGCTGTCACAGTAAATGTAAAATCTTATGTGATATATCTGAAAAATAAATTATTATTATAAGAGAGCAGGTGTATATCGAAAAGCACTAAAACCGCCCAACTTTGGACTTTAAGCCCTCGAAAATATACAATCATGTTGTATACATGACATCATCACGTATGGGCCGGCTCGATCGGAGTGATACCACGGCCTTACAGAAAACCGTTTCGTCGAGTAAGTGAGGTTACCGGAGGCCCAAACCCCACTTAAAGGCCGGCAATGCACTTGTGACTCTTGTGTTGCAAGTGTACATGGACGGCGGTGGTCACTTACCATCAGATGACCCGTCTGCACATTTGCCCCCAATACCATAAAAAAAATATTAATAATATAAAAACTAACTAACTACTGAACCGATTTTACTTCTTTCACCATTAGACAGTTACTTTATCTAGAAGTAACATAGCG
Organism: Euplagia quadripunctaria; assembly: GCA_963859945.1. Lineage (NCBI taxonomy): Eukaryota > Metazoa > Arthropoda > Insecta > Lepidoptera > Erebidae > Euplagia > Euplagia quadripunctaria. The sequence continues at coordinate 8,559,966 of OY982586.1, forward strand.
GACGAAGTCTCGAGAAAACACTGCAGTAGGCGAGCGAGTTCAATGCAGTCTGGGCCTAAAGTGAAGGGCGGGAGCATCTCCCCCTGCCACCCGCAAACCCCGCCTCGAACGCCCGCAGGCCGCCCGGGTTTTTACCCAATCGTGTGTTTTAACCCGGGTGATTACCCATCTCTAGTTACAGCGCATTCCCGAGCTCTGCATTCAACTCGCGCGCCTACTGTACTTTAATTTTATATATATAAAAATAAAATCGAATGAATATTATTTTCGGCACCCAGTAACTCATTAAAACAAAACCTTTCTTAGCTCTCAAGCAGTAGAGTGTATGTAGCTATGTCTTAAATGTCACGTTGCATATAACGCCATCTCGTTTCAGGCGCTGTTAACTTTGGATGGCGAGGTCCACGTACACAAATTGACGAACGAACACAAAACGAAGGAGTATCTACAGCTATTTGAGAAATATATAGCACTGTTGTAAAATTTATTAAGAACACTATTAGTTTTATTTGTTAGTGCAATTTAAAAAATAAAGTGCAACTTTATTATTAGTATTTTTATTTAGAACTAGAAACCAAATCGATGTAATGGCGCCAGGGAACGCGTTTTCTGGCGTCATTACATAATATTAACATACCATAATATAACCGTCAATCGGGCATTTTCTCAATTAAAGAAGTGAAAGGAAAGGTAGGTAGTAAGAGGAAGCATTGGAAGGAAAGAGATTGGGGAGTATGGTAACATTTTTTAAACCCAAAGTAAAAAATAGGCAGTTAAACCGGCCGTGAAGCAATGCTTGCATTGCATTTCGCCGCCAGAGTGAGGTTACCGGAGGCCCTAACCTTTCCCTTTCCCTTATTTCCGTCCTTCCCCTCCCCCCTCTTCCCACTCTTCCCCCCTCCCCCTCTTCTCCTACTCCCACCTTAAAGGGCGGCAACGCACTTGTGACTCTCGAGTTGCAGTTGCCCATGGGCGGCGGTAGTCATTTACCATCAGGTGACCCGTCTGCTCGTTTGCCCCTATACCATAAAAAAAAAAAATGGGACTGCCGACAGAAGTGAAAACTTAAACGAAACGACGAACTTAAAAGTCACATAAGCAGCTTGGTGACATTTGTACAAGCAGGTTATTACACGCGAGTTTGTTTGTGTGGTTTTCATTGTCGCCACTGGATGGCGCTGCGGGGTTTATGTGCGCGGTATTGAAATGTTCCGAAGGTTTAATGACCCCGCTAATGTTTTTGAATATAGTTGGTTAACACCATAAATGGAATTTGGTTGTTTTACTACTAGTAAACCCTTACTCTGTTTACACTCGAATCCCTGAACAAAGGAATTGTTCATGGTCCTTCGAGCCGGATTAGACTTTTAGTCAGTTCGAAGGGCGCCTTTGGTGGGGTGCAAGTTTTTGTTCGGGATTCCCCACGGGCAGTGGATTGCTGTCGCAAACGTGGGAGGTTGCAGACCTTCTAGGAGGTTTGAGGTGGACAAAGGGTGACATACCCGTGTCCAGGAAGCTTGCAGGCCGTCGGGTCTGAGGAAGAAACAGGGTGAAAAAACCCAGTTCAAGAAGCTACCAGCAGTAGTTAGATTGGAGGCACATCGTGCGCACTGTTATTGCGGAGTAAAGCTGTAACACGGATCGAGGAGTTACTAGGATCGAAGGAGCGTGACCTGTGATGACGTTTCGGTAACATATATATATATATCTATCTATCAAGTGTTCGTGAGAAAAACTGTGAGTACTTTTTCGATTCTATTTTAAACCTTGTTCCTAAGAAGATTTTAACATAGTGCAGTGATATTGACTTTAGCGTTTAAACAAGAAATTTGGACATTTTGAACTTTATTTATAGGAAAAATATTACTTTGATATTTGTGTAAACTTTAAGGTACTATTTATTTTCTAAGTTAATTTGAACTTTATTTCTTTGTGAATTATATCTTTAATTTGTGCATGCTTTAGTTAAGACTTAGAATAATTTCGATAAAAACGAAGGTACGGGGAATCCATGCCGGATTTCACCCAGAATTTAATTGTGTAAAAAGACTTAGAAAATTTTGAGTCCTTTCGGTCAAGCGGAGTATCTCATTAATATAACTTCAATATGTCTACGGTTTCTGATCTGGTTGATGAAGTTGACTCTTTGTTACTGTTTCAAGAGGATTTAGGTAAACGTATTAAAAAAGCATTGGTGAATTATAAAAAATCGTCTAAAGAAAGACTCACCAAACACTACTGTGAAGGCCGTTTAGCTAATCTTGAACAGTTGTGGTCTCAGTTTATAATCGGTCACGAACAATTGTTACATAAAGTACCGCGTAAACAATTAGTTGAGACTCCTTACATGAAGAATGATTTCTATGATGAAGTTGAAGAAAATTATTTAACTTGTCAGAGTATGATAAAAGAAATGTTGAACTCATTTGGGACTGTTGACATTAAACAAAGTAATTGTGAAATTAGGAAATCTAGCCAGGTTAAGTTGCCAAAGATTAATATTCCTGTGTTTTCGGGCAAGTATTCTGAATGGAATACGTTTAGAGACTTGTTCAGTTCCTTAATACATAATAGCAAAGAGTTAGATGGAGTCCAGAAACTGCACTATTTAAAGGGCTATCTGACAGGTGAGGCTGAACAGTTATTGAGACATATTCCAGTAACAGAAGATAATTACAAGAGGTGTTGGCAATTGTTGGAACAGAGGTATAATAATAAAAAATATATTTGTAACTACATTTTAAAACGATTGTTTAGTCAGAGAAATTTACTAAATGAATCCTCAACTGGCTTAAAGGATTTAATAGACACAACAAATGATTGTCTGTCGGCATTAAATAATATTGGTGTTGATGTTGATAGTTGGGATGTTATTGTTATTCATGTTCTTACTTTAAAACTAGACCCGGAGACAAGAAGACAGTGGGAGTTCAGTGTTACCGACAATACTTCATCTGATGAACTGCCCACATATTCTCAATTTAAAGATTTTTTAACGAATCGTTACCGTGCGATGGAATTTTTACCTCCGGATAATAGGGCTAAAACAAATAAACCACAAATTCATTCCAACAATCAATATACTCACCCGGTCAAAACATTTCACACAGTGAATGTTCAATGTCCGTTTTGTACAGAAGAACATAAAATTGGTAACTGTAAAAAATTTACTAAAGAATCAATTGATACTCGGCGCAAGTTTGTACAATCTAATAATATATGCTTTTGTTGTTTGGGAAGCAATCACTCTGCAAAGTTCTGCCATCATAACGTGCGGTGTCGTATTTGTAAGGGCAAACATAATACCCTATTACATCCTACAGGTAATTTTGGTAGGAGTGCTGGTGAGATCAGTAGCGCTGGTAGTGATAAAGATGGTGCGGGAGAGGCTGGTTCTTCCTCAAATTTTCCATCGGTAGTTGCGTGTGTTTCTACAGGAAGAGTATTCAGTCAGGTTTTACTAGCTACGGCGTTAGTTAAAGCCAGGATGAAAAACGGTGAGGGTTTTATGATTCGAGCTCTCTTGGATCAGGGTTCACAGTCATCTTTTATAACCGAATCTACGGTTCAGGCTCTCGGATTACAAAAGACACCTGTGAATAGTACGATTTCAGGAGTCGGCGGGGAAAGTAAGATAGTTTCCAAAGCTATGGTACATGTAGATATTACGTCACGTTTTGACCCTAATGTGGTCATACATGTGAAGGCATTCGTCTTGAAGTCTATCACCACTCTTATTCCTTCTAGTAAGATTGAGTTGATGGAGTGGAAAGAACTCACCAATATGGTATTGGCAGACCCAGAATATCATACGCCGAGTCGTATTAATATATTGTTGGGAGCTGAGGTATATGGACGGATTATTCAAGACGGTGTAAAGAAAGGGCCACTCGGTTCACCAGTTGCACAATCCACAAAACTAGGTTGGATTTTGTCGGGTGTGGTTAATAAGTCAACCGAGCCGCCAAATGATGTACGGATCATGCACTGCCAAGTGGATGAAGGTAATGAATTGCTCAAGAGATTTTGGGAACTTGAAGCTGATGCTGAAATACTAAATAAGGACATTGCGCTAAGTGATGAGGACAAGTTTTGTGAAAGGTTCTTTGCTGAAACTACGGCAAGGGATGTTGAAGGACGTTATATTGTGCGTCTCCCTTTCAAGGATGATAATCTTGAGGTAACTAATTCTCTGAAAGTTGCAGAAAAAAGGTTACATTCTTTGGAAAAAAGATTGTCCAAGGACTTAAATTTAAAACAAAAATACGAAGAGGCTATGAATGAGTACGTACTACTTAACCATATGGAATCGATAGCGGATAATGAGATCAAAAACTCAAACGCCATCTATTTACCTCACCATGCCGTCATACGAGAAGATAAGGAGACAACAAAGGTTCGACCAGTTTTTGATGCTTCTTGTAAAGGCGAAAATCAAAGGTCGTTGAACGATCACCTTTTTGTCGGACCAAACCTGCAACCTGAACTGAGACACACTATAATGCGATGGAGACGTGCTCCGATTTGTTTGACGGCTGACGTTGTAAAAATGTACCGACAAGTGAAGGTAGCTAGGGAGGATACTGATTACCAAAGGATCTTATGGAGGAATGATCAGAGGTCAAAAATTGAACACTATCGCATGCTAAGGGTAACTTTTGGTGTTGCGTCAGCACCGTATCTTGCGGTAAAGGCGTTACAGCAGGTAGTCTTAGATGAAGGAAGCTCTTATCAAATGGCAGCAGACAAGGCGATGACGGACTTCTACATCGATGATTTGTTGACCGGCTGTGAAACGAAAGAAGAAGGTATAAAATTATATAAAGAAATGAATACATTATTAGAAAAGGCAGGATTCGAGTTACAAAAGTGGACAAGTAATGATGAAAATTTAGTAAAGGCTATGAAAGAAGAGGAAATAAAGGGAAAGGTTACGGATGAGTCATGTGATGCTGGAAAGGATGGGATAAAGATAAAGGTGGATGAAGTGATGAGGATTGTTGGACTTACCTGGAAACGAAGCGAAGATTCATTCCGCTATGTAGTTGACTTGCCTAAGCTGGAAGAATCAGTTGTCACTAAAAGGAGAATAATTTCGGACATTTCTCGCTTTTATGATCCCCTTGGTTGGGCAGGTCCCAGTGTTATAGTGCCGAAGATTCTCATTCAAAAACTTTGGTTAGCTGGCCTGGATTGGGATCAAGAAGTACCAAAATCTTTGCTGGATGAGTGGCTTACCTACAGAGAGGAATTGAAACTACTGGAAGCGATCTCCATACCTCGATGGATAGGAACGAGGGTTGATGATAAGGTCGTGGAGCTGCACGGCTTCAGTGACGCATCAAAAGTTGCGTATGCTGCAGTCGTTTACTCGCGTGTGATCGATTCAGAGGGGAAGGTTCATGTAGCGTTAATATCGTCTAAAACGAAGGTCGCTCCTGTGAAACAAGTCTCTATCCCCAGGTTAGAATTATGTGGTGCCGTCCTGTTGACGAGATTGCTGATGGAAGTTGCTGCGGTGCTGAAAGTAGACAAAAATAAATTACATGCGTGGACAGATTCAACTGTAGTTCTTGCGTGGCTCAACAGTCACCCCAATCGATGGAAAGTGTTTGTTGCGAATAGGGTGTCAGAAATCTTGACGAATTTAGACTCGCACAACTGGTCGCACGTGACGTCGAAGGAAAATCCTGCAGATAGCGCATCCAGAGGATTACACCCATCTGCACTTATAAGTAATCAGCTATGGTTTCAGGGGCCTGATTTCCTGCACGCCGAACACGTTGTTTATCAGAAACCAAAGGATTTAGCAACGGATTTAGAGGAAACAAAAACATTTCACGCGACCGCAGAAGTTTCCATGTGGAACAGATTTTCATCACTGATGCGGATGGTGAGGGTTATTGCGTATTGCAGACGATTTGTTAGCAATTGTAAAAAGGGAGACAAGAGATGCGGGTTTCTTACTACGGAAGAACTTGATGAAGCTTTAACAATTGCCATAAAGCAATGTCAAGAGGAACATTTAGGGGATGACATAGAAGTGATAAGGAAAAACGCTACCTTACCAAAGAGCAGCAGTCTGCGGTCATTGAACCCTTTCTTGGATGAGGATGGTGTATTACGTGTTGGTGGAAGACTTACACATTCCCAGCTTACAGAGGATCGAAAACATCCAATATTGATACCCAAGAAATCGCACTTGACTAATTTAATCTTGGCTAGTGCACATCGGCAGACTCTCCACGGAGGTCCTCAACTGATGCTATGTCATATACAGTCTAGATATTGGATATTGGGCGCTAGACAGTTGACAAAGGCTTACTTTCGGAAGTGTGTGACTTGTGCAAGGACTGCAGGGATTACACAAACCCAGTTAATGGGGCAGTTGCCTTCAGCACGAGTCACACCTATAAGGGCGTTTAAAAATTCTGGTGTGGATTATGCTGGGCCGATCCAGATACGAACATCCAAGGGTCGAGGTCATAAGTCGCAAAAAGGATACATTTGTTTATTCGTGTGCATGGCGACACGTGCAATACATTTAGAGGTGGTAACGGACCTCACTTCGGCAGGGTTTTTACAGGCATTCAAGCGATTTGTTGCAAGGAGGGGGCACTGCTCAGATGTTTGGAGCGATAATGCCACAAATTTCACTGGGGCAGCCAGTGAACTAAAAAAGCTGTTCATCATCGAAAAGAAATCAATGCTTGATGAAGTAGCAGAGGCTCTTGCAACAAATGGCTGCAATTGGCATTTCATTCCCTCTCGGTCCCCCAATTTTGGAGGACTGTGGGAAGCCGGAGTGAAGTCTGTCAAATATCACTTAAAACGAATTATCGGTCAGTCAACACTTACTTTCGAAGAAATGACCACAATTTTGGCTCAGGTGGAGGCATGTCTGAATTCCAGACCTCTAACCACACTACCCTCCAATGAAAATGAGGAAGTATCGGTACTTACCCCTGGACACTTTCTCGTCGGTGAATCTTTGGTGGCTCCACCTGAAAGAAACTACGAGTCGGCAAACGTAAGCTCTTTGAGGAGATGGCAATTTACGCAACGCATGTTGCAGGACTTTTGGCGATGTTGGTCGCGGCAGTACCTTACCAAATTTTATCATCGGTACAAATGGTCATCTCAGGGTCCACAACCTAAAATAGGAGATGTTGTCGTTGTGAAGGAAGATGGTTTACCTCCTTGTCGTTGGATGTATGGCAGAGTGATTGACACCCATCCTGGGTTGGATAATCTTGTCAGAGTCGTCACTTTAAAAGTACGGAATGCCACGTTAAAAAGACCAGTTACCAAAATATGTCTTCTACCAATATCGGAGTAAAAAAGAAAAATATGTATAATTTGAATAGTTAATTTTACCATTTTAATTTTTGTCTTGTATTTTATTGGATTTGATTTATGTACATCTTGGACTATAAATATGTCGCCACGGTGGGCGGTGATATTCACCTTTTATTTTAAGGACAAGTTGCAGTTTGTCCTTGGTGGGCGGAATGTACAAGCAGGTTATTACACGCGAGTTTGTTTGTGTGGTTTTCATTGTCGCCACTGGATGGCGCTGCGGGGTTTATGTGCGCGGTATTGAAATGTTCCGAAGGTTTAATGACCCCGCTAATGTTTTTGAATATAGTTGGTTAACACCATAAATGGAATTTGGTTGTTTTACTACTAGTAAACCCTTACTCTGTTTACACTCGAATCCCTGAACAAAGGAATTGTTCAACATTATTTAAAAAGGAGTTGACAGAACTCAATGTTTGGATTAGCGCCCTCTAGTGGATCTACATATGTATAATTAGCGTGACGGTCACCCCCCCATAGCAAAAATGCACAAACGTTCCTAAAGAAGTTTGTCACGTCAATAACTAAATACATTTAAAGCCCTAACTGCATTAAATACTCCAGAAACAGAAACCTCCTCTCTATGCGTGTGGTGTCAAGAAGAATCTGTCTTAAACATCAACTCCTTCATCTAAATGAGAACATATATGAATGAACATAAATGAGTACAGCCGCGGAGGTAGGACGAGAACGGGAACCGGGAGAGGGGCGGGCGGCAGGCGCATTCTTGTCAAAACTCAGCTCAGTTCGCTCGCTACCAGGGCTGCCAGATTGTATAATTGGGTATAAAATTCGGTTATCTTTTGTATCCTGTTTGAGTAGTAGTCATTACTGATGTTATAGCGTAATAAGTACTTACATACACATAGAGGTACTTAAAACAAATCATGTCTGTGATAAGTCCCCGTTCTCGTCCTACTTCCGCGCACCTGTACCCCGCAGGCGAGGACTCAATTAAGTGGTCTGCATATAGGCTCTATTTAATCAGGGTTTTTAAAAAAACGGTAGTTAAATGTCAAGGTCAAATCAGTGTCTCTTTATTAAACATCAAAACGGTACATTCTGTAGAATACTTGTATAAAATAACAACACAAAAAAGTCACACAAGTAAACAATTACAAATCTTATTTAATAGTTATTGTAACGACTGTTTAAGAGTTTATGGCAACCATAGGCAACTGATAATTCGCGGCAGCCTAATGCCAAAGGCGTTGGACTTTTGATCAAGTGATTGCGGGTTCGCATTCCACTCAGTACACTACGGAGACGTGAACCCACTTCTAACAAAAGCATCTAGTTTAGTTGACCTGCGGTACTATTAGCCTTGTTTGGAGAAAACTCTGTACTGCTCCTGTCGGCATAATATCAGATAGTATCTTTTATAGCAGTCACCCGATTTTGGATATCGACAATCATAGCACGGTGCTCTAATCTATCTAAATGTGTCAACAAATTTATTTTTTAATTTTGCGATTAATAATTTTTTTGCGGAACTACTGACACAATTTCAATATTTTAAAATGATTGAGAATTTGAAATAGATTTGAATCAACAGATTCTTAAATCGATTCAGTGTATCAATTGATGTAATTCTAAGAAATCGATCGTTTTAATCGATCTTAGATCTACGTGCCTGGCCACTATTTTTTTTTCCTGCTCTAAATTTGAATCACTGTCAGCAACGATATCTTTATAGACTTTTAATTAATTAAACTAATTCTTCTTCTTCTTCAGATTCGGCGCGTTATTGCTCTTGCCACAGATTCTTCTGTAACATATTCTGAAGGCTAGCGTGAGGAGTGTGAGGATAATGGCGAGCACTGCTAATGCAAGCAGTAGCAGGTCTAACATCCACCGTTGTATCCAGGAGTATTGATGAGATAAAGAACGGAGATGATATGCGCCTGGAAAAGACAGAATTATTGAATCAATATAGACTGGATCTAGACGAGATTTTGATAAAATGTAGGCCTCAGTTTCCAGGACTGGGGAAATACCCCTCCTCTCAATTCCCTCCCCCCAAAAGATCGCAGCTTACCAGCATTACTAGTAGGGTTGCCACTCGTAATATAAAACCTACTAGAGATCATCTGGTGGTTGAATTTCGACCATAATTTTAGTTTATTTCATTGGCCATTATAACTCGAACTGTCATTGTCTACACTTACGTACCATGACCGATCAACATATATACTGGATGCCTGTATTTGAACTCTTTGATTTGTAACACTTATTGTTAAAAAAATTAGCTTTCTGCACTTCTATATATATAAACTTTCAGTATTTCAAACTTCACTCTCCTCTGTTGTCGAAATTTTGACTGTCGCATTTTTTATATTACCTGTAACCGGAACACACAGCGCAGCTTATATAATTTCAAAATGAATAATTATTAATTTCAAAATCATTAAGCGCCGAGAATGCGTTTCATTGTTTTCTTTGTACTATTTTTTTCCTGAATTTTCCTTACTCTACTATAATTAACTATTATTATAACTTATAACTATAACTCTATTCTTCCAAAAACTGGTGGCAACCCTAAGGACTATTGTATCGCTGTATTTAAGTTGGTAATTAGATAGCGAAGGTTGATCGAGTTCCAATTTTGGACACTATTGTGATGATTGTCCCTACGATCCGGCACTTCATACACATTCGGAATGCCCAACGTGCGCCAGCGCGCTGGCGGGATCCCGTCATGGTAGTCAGTGCTGCGGATAGTCTCCCGCTCCCAACCATGGTTCTGGTCACGATCCGGAGCAAGAGCGCATTGAACGCCGCCTCCTACTTCTGCGAGGAGGTGATGTCCGCAAAGGAGGCGGCGTAACGGGAGAGAGAGCAGAGTACATTCTCTGCCCGCAGTAGAAGCACCAGGCGCCGTAGGGCGTTTAATGATCTCCGGCCACCTTAGGAAGTGAAAGTCGCATTGGGTGACGGGACCCGTCTAGGGTGAGACGTATCAATGCCTGTCTCAATGGTGATTCTCGCTTCCCCGATCACAGGCAAGTAGAGGAACACCGGGGTGGTTTTTAGTCGGTAAGAGTCCTTCCCTTTTGCTTCTCCGTCCCCCCAAGGGCCGAGTATATCTATGAGAATCGACTTTTTCATGCTATAAATATTACTGCTACTTAATATTGTGGATATTTTAATCAAAAAGTGAAGGAAAAGATCGCGAAGTCTTTCTTAACTTTGAGAAGTCCATCAACGCGCAGCCACCCTGGTGGACTATGACCATTTAAAGTGGGTAGGTTTTTTACGCTCTAGTTTATCATACCTGATGAGTAAAAAAGAGAAATTTTTTGCTAATTTACCTTTGGATTTAATGGCAAGCTCTGTGTAGTAGCTAACCAGCTTTGAAGGCGGCACTGGACGGTCACGGAACAACATGGACAGGTACTTTACACGCTCTGTATAGCTGGAAAGAGATAGAAGATATTTAGGTGTAACGTTATGTAAAGTAGAAGTGAGAGCACAGTGGCTTTCCTGATTAGAATTCTGATGGCTTTCTAAGAGTTGCTTGGACACTTTCGATCTGATCTGTGATAGCTTCGATCTGTACTGTTTCTGTGGTCTGTCTGATTAAAATACCTACCTTTTTTATATCTTCGTATTAGTGTAGAGGATATCCAGTACATTTAAATAAATAAATAAAAATAAAAAAAAAAAATTTTTTTTTTTGTTATTGACTAACTTTTGCCTACGGGTTCACTTCCGTTAATGTTGATTTTGTCAATTTTTCTCACGGGAACAGTATTTTTTTGCTGAATGCTACGTATTCTAAATATCTCTCAGTTCTGCACCCCTAACAACGTTTATGCAAAATTAATGATGATACGTTGAGCAGTTAAGGCGTAAAAGCATAATAAATCAACAAAAAACTCATATTCGAGTTTATAATATTAGTTATGGTTGTTAATTCAAAAGCAGTGTCATTCAAAATTTAATTCCGACTAACGGTTAGACACAGCAAGTAATATGTTCAGTTTGTTTATGTAGATACTTACATGGGATTGTTAAGTAACTCCCTCAACTTTTCATCTAGTTCATCGGCCATGTCAGGGCTGAATGTGACCCTAAGCGCGAAGCCAGCTTGTCTAGCACGCTCAGCATTGAAAGGCTGATCACCAAACACTGGGACTGCTAGTACAGGTACACCAGATCGTATCGCTTCTAGACTGCTGAGCTGACCTCCGTGAGTTATAAAGACTTTTACGTTTGGGTGTACTGTAATCATAAATTTACATATTAGGTTGAAATTTATATTTATAAGCTGGACCAAGGAAAGGACGTTGAGAACAGCTTAATATTTTCGTCGTTTCTTCTAACTAAATATAATCTGACACCATGACTTCTATGTTCAGATGTAATGGAATCCAATTGTAAAAAGTTGCAATTAATATTTTTTTACTGGGCTGAGAAGAGAACCTTGTGGTACTCTTTAATATTTGAGTAGTTTTATTATGACTAAGATTTATCTGACCTTATTTTTTTTATTTTAAAGCAGTATTTATAATGAGGAATCTGATAATGACTATTCATATTTGAAATTAATGATTTAGTCAATTACTTTACTTGGTTTGTGCTATTAATATCGTTTGCTAATGAGTAAACAAAACAGTCAAAGGATTAACGAAGAAACTTTAATAACTTATTTATTTTTAAAGAGAATATGTTTGTTATAGACATTTAAATATGTAATATATTTGTTATTCTTTCTCTTTTCTGTTGTCTTACCAAGTATACTGGGCTGGGGCATCCACTTTCTCACATGCACGTTCGGAGGCAGGTCTTGTATGTCTTCCTCGAATTTCCAAAGCACGGTGTAAGGTAAAGCAGCAAATTTAGCAAGTAAGGCTTTCCTCGTGTGAGGTTTTAACGCCGCTGAGCGAAGAACCGATCCCATACTAAAATAGATCACGCCTTGTTTCGACCTATCCAGGAGATCTTGTAGATCCTGGAAAGTAGGAAATCTAAATTGAAATTTGTCCATCTAGACTAGACTACTGAACCTGACAAATTGTACTTGAAAATTGACCGATAAAGTGCCATTAATGAAACTATGGGTATTTAATACCAAAGACGTTGATAGAATGTCCAGATTTTCATGTATAGATAGATAGATAACACTTTATTCGTACACCATAGTTACAGTAGAAGTATCATACATAAACAGATAATGTACAAAGGGCGGCCTTATTGCTAGATGCAATCCCTTACAGGCAACCTTAGGATGGATCAAAATGATTCAGAGATGTATTGTCTGCATAAAAATAAAAATCATTGAAATTGACATCAAATTTCATAACAATTATGTTGTTTAGAAATGAACACCTATACCAGGAATGGTATTTTCCGACAATTTTTTTAAACCTATTTTTTAAGCTGAATCAATTATTTATCATTTCACATAACGCTCCTAAAATTTCATCACACCTTTCTCTAAAAACCTGTATGTGTCCAACAAACACAAAACTGCTCTCTTGTCTGTCGCTCGGTTAGTCATGGCGAGTCTTATATCCTGACTTCAAAGTTTTCTTTTGTTTGTTTTTTTTTTTTTTTTTTAAAAAGACAACTCCCGCATTAGGAATTACTCCTGTGTCGCGGGGGACTTTACAAACATAGAAATAACGGACACAAAGAACACCCAGACTCAGGTGGGAATCGAACCCACGACCTATAAGCATAGCGGTCAGGGTCACTAACCACTAGACCAACAGGCCAGTCAAAACGTCTAACGCAACCATGAAAAGAAATCTTACCTTTGGCAATGGCGGAGGGGTTTCCTCAATATGATAACCAGCAATACCGATCACATTTGGTGGAAGACTAAAGGCTGGAAATAGAGATTCATGCGTGTTGAGGAATAGGATAGACACGTTGTAGAATGCATCAGAGAACGAGGGTAGTTTGACATTTCGTGCTGCGGCTAAGGGGCCAAAGAGGCGTTCATAAAGCTCTTCAGTTGCTGGCCGCTCCATCCTGAGGGAAAAGATAAATATTTAGATAGCACTTGCAATTGACATCGTTCTTTGATAAACTTATTTATAACTATCACTCATCCCCCCTCGTGATACGTGCTGAGATTTTAGATTACCTCCCTCTCCTAGCCAAAATCACGTGTATTTTTCGTTCGTTCGTTCGTAAAAAATAAATACACGTGATATCTCACTATACCCCCCTCCCCCCTTGTGATATTTTGTGATTTTTTCCGATTTACTGCTAACCATTTCTGTCATATCGCTTACCAGTTACTTATACTCATGGCGATAGAAAGTCCAACATTGACGATCCTATCCTTAAATGTCATGGGTATATTGGCTTCATTAATGACGATGGGCACGGTGTTCGCAGATCGTACTTCATCTAACTGTGCTTCTGTGGGAGGCATCATTTGTATGGCACTCATGAGAATCCAGGGTGCTTGTTGGACTGCTGCGAGGCTGGAAGAAACAGTATCAAAAATTCTCTCATTAGGCATATTTTTGTGGTGATTGCTAAGTGGGGTACTATGGTTATTTAGCAGTATTATTTTATATTATTAAGAAGCGTCTATTTTAGGCGGATCTGGCTGAATATCAGTAGGTATTTTGACATTGAAATTTTCCCGCTATAAATTCGAAATCCTCCAAAACGCTTCTCTATGCATCTATCCCGTTCACTCCTATTACACGTAACTCTGTAAACGCAAGAGAGAAGACAGTGCTCAAGTTTCTACTAAAAATGTCACTGTAAACCCATTTCTGTTACCTACAAGAGACAATTAAGCCGGTAGAGAATGAATCCAATAAATCAAATTAACAAGTGAATAATAAATAATAACTGTCTCCGTGATAATTAAGTGTAAAAAGCATTTCGATACGTGTGTGTACGAACTCGACGCTGCGTCTTATGGAAGGAACAAAACCTAGTGACCTGAACACCTAACCAGAAATTTCATCAGGATTGGGTTTTTTTCTGACCCATCATCAAGGTATCATTAGCACTATCGTCTGTCTTCTTTTCAGGGAGCGTTTCAATAACACCCGGTATATATACACTCATGCCTGTATCCCTGAAGGGGTAGGCAGAGTTGTATTAAATACCCACGTTTTGCCACTATAATTTGGTCCTGCTTCCATAGTAGGGGCAAGCCTATTGACGTCACCGGGGCACTATAAGTATTAAAGATGGGAAATTGGGAATTGGGAATTGGGAGTATATTAAAGGGCAAGCTACATATGAAGGGAAGGCAATGGAAGTAAAGATCAAGTAGGGCAGGATCGCATACCTGTGACTCGAACTTTTTTTTTTATATTATAGGGGTAAAGGAGCAGACGGGTCACGTAATGGTAAGTGACTGTAAGCGTCACTGGCTGTTGCCTGAAAGTACGAGCCACTCGAGCCTTCTAACACCTAAATAAGGAGTAAACTCCAATAAAGCACAAAAGGCACAACGAAGCGTTAAGCCTTACGCTGCCCTTCGATCACTAAATTTTACTCTTCATATTTTTTTCATACCGGGCACCTTATATGAAAATCTCTTCCAAGAAGTAAACTCCAAAAACGTTCTTAAAAAAAAATCAATGGTTCTTACCCAGCCATGACGTCAGAGAAGAATAATTCCGTCACCACAGCATCGAACTGCGTATTCACAATAACATTCTTCACACCTGGGTTAGTGAACACGCCTATCGTGACATTTTTGGAGAATTCCTTGACAAACCCTACACCTTGGTTGTTAAATTTGCTATCCAACATATCCACTGAAAAAAAAATGAAACATGATTATCCTAATCCTTCCCTAATATATATCATGTACTACTACATGGCGTGGCGGTGGAACATTCGACTGCCTCAGCATGGGTCACGGTTCGATTCGATTCCCAGGTTGTTTCCACAACTTAAGAATTAACTCTTATAGTTGGAGTTGTCTTTTTTAACAAAGGAAAATACCCTCGAGAGCAATAAATCCGGGTCACATAAAGATACGAATCTGAGTCACATAAAGATACGAATCCGGGTCATATAAAGATACCTGAAAATCTCTGAGACTGGGAATACTAGCTAACATGAATAAATCGTGTTTCATGAACGGTTGAATGCTCGTTAGATAAAAGTTAAAAAAAAAATATTTGTCTCTTTGTATTGTATTCATAAACAATTACATAAAGAAAAAAATAACCAATCTCATCTTAAAACAAATTAGAAAAACACCATATTTCGTGTTACTCCACGTGCTGCCATTACTGTGGATATGCACTTTGGCATGCTGTACAATAAGTTTCTTATACGATGTTGGGAAATAGAGGGGCTCGTGACTAAGTGGTAATCGAGTAGGTTAGCACATTACAAAGTTAAGTAATACTAGCCAGGTCAGTCTAGGATGGGTGGTCATTCTTAACTCATTGAGACCGTGCCTCACAGAGCAAGTTAAACCGTCAGTCCCGGGTGTTATACGAACATCTGTGGCATTCGTTACGGGTAGTTGGAGCCCTAAAAAAAGTCCGACAACCTGGTCTAACTATAGAACTTCGATATCGTCTAGTACTTGGGTTGTGGAGGTCTGATGGCAGTCGCTTTACGTAAAATATCAAAGTTCAGCCGTATCGTAGTTAGACTGAAAGCCGACCCCAACTTAGTTGGGAAAAAGGCGCGGAAGATGATGACGATGTTGGGAAACTTACTCCCATTCCTCTATGAGAGCAGGCATAACTTTACAATGACCAAGAAGTTTTATTACGTTCGTTTATTAATGAGTTTTTAACTGTTCGCTGGGTTGGCATTGAGGCTATCTGGGATTTTCAGGTATATTTATGTGACCCGGATTAATTTCTTTCGAATGTAAAATAAATGTAATTAAAACAGGAAAGCTTTTGAAAAATTATTTATCAAGTATACCGTTTGCAAATTCCTTCACGTGGCTGACATCGACAATATGTAAGGTTTTCGGAGGATTTTTCCCAACCTTTTCTGGAAATGGGGTGATCCACGTAACCTGAAATTTCATTCCCATAAATTTTGTGTTGAACTAAAGAAATAACTAATTGAACAGAGTTTTAATTGTGTTAACGAGTTACTGAAAAAAATCGCTTCTCGCTCTTGCCACAATGCATTGTGGTAGTTTTCCAATTACAATACTAGAGCGCATTATGCGGCATAATGCTAACGTTAAATGTTTCACTACAGCAACGCTTCGCACAATCGAGCACTCTCAAAAGGTACTGCTTTTGCGTGATGCGTGCAATAGATACCAACAGACAGAAAACTAACAAGTGTTTTTTCTTTAAGTTGGCATTGATCGAAATGTTTTATTCATATATTATCGTTAGTAATATTATTTATTGTTGAAAAAATTGTTAAACCGTAAATAGTTTTCAACCAATTATTATGTATACCACTTTATTTACACATAATGAGGTTATTGCTAACTCTATGAAATTTTTTTTTTTCAACACTGAACTTAGTGCACTCTGCTGGTGTATTTGAAAACTAATTCACGTTCCAATTAAGTATCAGCATAATTCGGCATTGTGCGCCACTGAGTCGCATTATGCTCTGTAATTGGAAAACTACCATTGTTTATAACTTCGAATTGTGCAACTTTTTTATGTTTTTACCTTACCAACTAAATATTTGCATGCTATTTTTAATGGCGAAATGTGTCCTATACGCATTGTTTTCTCTAATTATCATCTTTTGTGTCACATTTTATGCAAATAAATTCATTATTATTATTCTCTTTATTCATTTAGAAACCATATTGTATAGGCTTCTTCTAGACCACTGACATCGGGTACAGGGACCAAGATACCGGTGGCTAGGCTCCAAAGACAGGAACCTCCTCACTATACGGGCCGTATCGAGAAGAACTGCCTTCTGCATCAGTCCCTTGATCCAGCCGCTTAACGTGAGCCTCTTAAGGTGTTGATCGAGGCTCTTGGCTAGCAATCCATGAGCAGATATGACAATCGACATTCTACATGTCGACAATCTCGTGAGACAAATCCAAATATTTGATTTGTTTATTTTTTGTTAATTTTTTTCAACTTTCACGAGGTTCTCGTCATTAGGAACAGCGATATCGATAATCATTGCATTATTATTATCAAGAAAATGCTTGTATGACCAGTGCATTCCTACTACATTGTAGACATGAATATCTGTGGTGGCACTGACGTGATCCACTATGGAAGACAGATTGTTATGTCTCTCCAACACAAAGAGGAAATAATCCGACCAGGCTAGGTTGTCCTAGCCTGGTCGGAGGATTTCCTATAGTTCCTACAGCGTTCCTTACAGCTCCGGTACCTATCTGGATAATAGACAGTGTGCCGGTTGCGAACGGGAGTCGCTGCGAGTGTGGTTTCATGAGTGGCGATTCCCTGTGACCGATAGGTATACGGGTAACTAGCCTTAATTAGTGCCGCCGCCATGGCGTTGGAGGTAAGACCTGCCGTATAAAGGTCCCTGCGTCTCGGGACCTTGGTTTGGGGAACGAGATGCAGGTATACTGACCCTGCTTTTACAACGATTGCGTTGGTGGGGTGGGGGCGGTATAAACAAATACGTAGTTGAGGAGAGGAGTTTCTATAGCGATCCTATGGTTATCATTATCACTAAGCCCGGCGGACCACGGTCGAACGGTTGATTTTGGAATGTTGTATGATATACTACTCGGTGCAAGAACTTGCATTGCGCGATACAGGATCAGGAGCTACTATTTAGTTTGGCTTGTCTTCGTTAGATGGCACTGAAGTGTTTTTTCCATATGTCAATGTCGCCACAAAGGTAAGGCGGAAAATTAGTTATCTTCAGAGGTTTCCCGTGGTTTTGTGCTGATGTGTTAACAACTACCTGGATCCCTTCTTATTTATGGGAAGTATTTACTATATTGTATAATATGTAAGCCGACGTATTAAAAACATCTAATTCATCTAAAGGAAATCATGAAAGTGAAAAAATATTAAAAAAAGGAAGAATCATAAAAAGGAAGGCTATAGAAAAGATTGGACAGGGACAATCAAGCAACAAATCAGAAGTTGGAACTTGTTTAAAGAAAAAACCCTCTTTAACTTTCGTCTGGGGAAGGTACTACAAGCTGCAATACGTACCGTGTGTCCAGCTTTTAGCAGAGCATCCACGATCCCCTTCCCAAGCTGGTTGTGGCTGTGCGAAGGTATAATGAAAGAGACGAGAATGTGGTAACCGTATGTCGTGGAGAGAGCTGCTAGCAGCAGGAGTATTGTGAGTTTCATTGTTTCTGTAACAAGATAATTTAATTAAGAAATGATGCGAATGAATAGTAATAAGTTTGCGCAGTCAGATAAACACTAGAATAAGGACAGTTATAGGGTAGGTTGCAGTACATGGTGAAACGAAAATATCAAAAATATCGAACATGTGCAGGTGGCCCCGTCAGCCTGTAACCCCGGCCAGGCAACCTGGTCGAAACGTCAGGCAGTTCAAAGGTATGTAATACCTATTAAGAGATCACGTTTATTCCCGAAAACATAATTATATTTTACTAGCTATTCGGCCACGCGCTGCTGTGGCTAGGTAATATGAAATAAAAAAAAAAAGAAACTTAAGAAAACACCACGTTGACTATGACGCATTTTCTGAAGGTGTACGCTGACGCAAAAACACGTGCTAGCATACGAAGATTATAGGAAACACTGTATGCGTGTATTCTATCTCAATCTCTCGCAGGGTAAATTCTATTTATAAATATGTTTGTCTCTTTTTCTTCGTAATACACAGGCGCAAAGACACGTGCTAGCATACGAAGATTATAGGAACTTGTATTCTATCTCAATGTCTCGCAAGCTAAATCCTATTTATGAATATGGTTGTCTCTCTTTAGTGTGACTTTTTCGTTTCATCGAATTTTCAAATCACAACTATTCTAAAGATGTTTCACTTCAAAAAACTATCCTATCTCTCGCCTTAAAGGTGCGGTAGGGGATGTAGTGAAACACAACACATTCATTGCTTCACGTCGGTTTTCTGTGAGATCAGGGTATCACTCCGGTCGAGCCATAAGTGCCAAAGCATGGCTCTCCCACGATTGAAATTTTTATCAGACTAATATTGTTACATTTTGTCGTTCTAAATTAGTTAAGTGTTGTCAGTTGTTTTGTGTTACATACTTAATATAATAAACTTTATTTCGTAATTTCTTTCTGTTATTATAACGTTGGGTATCTTTCTCTTTGACTTCGGGGTCGGCCCTAGGGCGATGCGAGCGGTGCGGCCGCACCGGGTGCCGTCATGCGGGGGGCGCCGAAATTAATAGATCGGGGACGCAACAGTCCTTAAAAAGTAGGGGGTGTCCAAAATTTTTGAGGATTATAAGGACTAAAAAAAATGTCGTCAAATTCTTTTTAACGGCGAACAACATAGGAAAACTAAGGTTTTGAATTTATAGGGGCGCCACTTTGGGGTCTCGCACCACCTAAAAATGTAGCTAGGGCCGCTACCTGCTTTGAATATTGCATTTACTTCACTTTTGATTCGGGCTTTTCGATAGCTTTCTGCCAATTGCTTATTACTTTAATTTTGCTATGTGATCTTCTTTGGAATTTGGCATAATATAATAACAATACTGAAACAAGAGCCTAGCCGTCAATTTCCACCGATATAAAGTCCAAACATCGGACACGAACTTGTACACACACCTAGTTGTAACTTATCTGATAAGGCCTATCATTGATGAGTAGTATTATTAGTTGAGTTAGTCATCATCTATTCGTATTTAGTAATATCCAAAAAATTGCGCTAAGTTTTATAGAAAAAACTATAAACAATAAATGCTGAAGTATCATAGGTGCGAACGCGGTACCGAGGTCAATATTTAAGCCATTTTTTTTTAAATTTTGAAGTAACTTTATTCTAATTTTTTGTCAATATGTACTTTACAAAAAATATATGTATGTAATACTCATTTCACAGCGTTTTAGACCCGGACACGCATTTTAGCCTTCCGAACAAAAAAGACGCTATGATGGCATTAAAACACAAAACAAAAAAAATCCAATTAGCCCCACGGCTCATCAAAACGATCTTCGTAAACAAGTTGTGCTATTGTCTTGTTTTTAAACTGTTTCATTCAATTTCAAACAAATATGTTTGGCTTAGAAACATTGCTTAAGATTCGCTCTTGAAAGGATGCTGGAACGTTGTTTATATGAATGACTGACTATATTTAGATAAATATATGTATATTACTAGACAGAGGCTCGTGGCTACGTGGTAACCGAGTAGGTTACCACATTGCAAGGTTAAGTAATACTAGCCAGGTACTGAGACCCCTCCGTGCCTCGGAGAGCACGTTAACCGTCGGTCGTTGCCATATGAACATTTGTAGCATTCGTTACGGGTAGGTGGAGCCCTAAAAAGTCCGACAACCCTCGTCTAACAACAGAACTTCGACATCGCCTAGTACTTGGGTTGTGGAGGTCTGATAGCAGTCGCTTCACGTAAAATGTCGAAGTTCGGCCGTATCGTAGTTAGACTGAAAGCCGACCGAAAATTTGGGACAAGGCGCGGAGGATGATGATGTATGTTACTAGAGATTGCGTATTGGTCGAATTTCGAACTAGTTTTTAATGTTTTGTTTTATATTATTGACCAATGTAACTTGAATTGTCATTGTTTAGACATTACGTACCTTTGGCAGATCAGCATTTATACTCTCAATAGCCCTTTGCAGCCGTTTTTGCATAATTTATTACATTTATTACACATAGGTATCTACATATAAAAGTTTCTCGGTGTGCGATATTTGCTTAAAAAGGGGTACTAATAATAACAGGGATAAAAATACTGTTCACGTACGAAGAAGATTATATGATTAGGCAAAATTTGATCTTGCCATACCAGGGGGGGCGGGCAAAATTTTATTTTGTCGGTCCAGATGGGGGGCAGGGGGGCAAGTAATACTACGTAAGCTTGCTAAATACAGGAGGGGGAGAGGGGGGGGGGGGTAGTTGCCCTTCCCTGCCCCCCCTCGGTACGGGAAAACGCGCCGTAATTATGAGCTACCGCACACAACTTATAGAAACACGTTTGTATTGTGTTTCGCCGAGTGAGTGAGGTTACCGAAGGCCCTAACCCTTCCCTCTCCCCCTCTTCCCCTCCTTCCTCTACTCTTTATCCCCTAATCTGCCAATATTAAGTTAATATTGTTAGCTAGATAGTTACAAGTGAAGTTAATAATAATAATAAGAAAATCGTTAAAACAAAAGAACAGATACCTAAATTATTTGACCTTGCCTATTTATAAATAGATATTCGAGTATTGATAAAAGTATTATTAAACTAACATTTCCTGATTACCCTCACCTTCGGCTTAAACCAGTAAAGCGAGCTACAAATAATAACAATATCAATGTTAATAGTATTATAAAGAACATGTTTTAAATGTGTGTATTTTATTTCTCAAGCGGATCACAAAGATTGGCGCAAAATAACTTCTGTAGTTATCCAAAATTTTGTAGTTAAGGCGTGAAGAGTACACTCATGTTTTGTCCACACACATTTGTTGACCAATATTTAAATGACAAAATAATGTAATATAACGTAAACGCACCTAATAACGACCCCTGAAAATCGGCACCCATTACCGCTCGTTTCATAAAATTATCATTTTAAACTGTTGTTTTAAAGATAGACAAGTGGTTGCTTTAGAGAAAATATAGATGCATTTGTATTGCAAATATATATCACTTGCTTGTGAGCGTAAAAGAACGATTTAAATAATAATTGAACAGTTCATCGACGGAGTCCGGAGATAGCGCATATTTCATAGTGTCCCGCTCCCGATGGCGTAAGCACACTCATTTCTTTCTTAGCATAAAATATAATCGTAAAGCATTCTAATGAACCTTCTATTGCTTTTGATGCCTTCTTAATACTTTCATAAACACAAATAATTACAAATTTTCATGAGATACAGCTTTAATTTGCCTAAAATTCAATATTAAAATGTGGCGGTAATAGGAACAACAATCACAATTTTATTTCTATTACCGACCTATGTCGATGTTAGGTTTTCGATGAATATTTTAATTTAGATTTTTCTTGTTATAATGCATCAATTAATAAGTAGTAGGCTATACTAATTTGATTAGTTAATATGTCAATTTGTATTTGAGCTATTAGCGCCATATATTTAAGGATATCGATAGCTGTAAAAATCAACTTTGTTCTTATGTAAATGTTGTAATGAATAAAGGATATTTAATTTTCAAATATTGTATTTTTATAGCTAAAATATCATTAATATTAATTATTCATATCTACTGAACCTATATAATCATACAAATGTACTAAAACACAATACATTTACTCAATATCTATACATTTAAGTGTAAGTCGGTAATAGGTTTTACGATTTTCTTTAATAGAACCTATTACCGATCTACCTGTACTTTTGCAGTTTTTAAGGAAAACGAACCCTTATAGTTTAGGTATATCCGTCCGTCTGTCTGTTTGCCTGACTGTGTCAGTTAATAGTGCGTCAGTAACTTTTCATTTATTTTTCAAGTAAATTATCATTATATTATCTCATAATAAACATTTTTTTTAAATATTTATAAAATATATAATAAAGCAGCAATTCATTATTCATTAAAAACTAATATTAAAATTTACTGTTGTATAATGCCACATGTACATTCTTTTACATTATACTGTAATTTGTTACATATGTTAATAAGTAAATTTTTTGAAACTGATTAAAAGCTGTTAAGCATTTATAGAGCTAAGTGTTGATAAAAACATCCTGTATTGCAGTGGATCATTTATATAAATAATTACACTCACACGAGCATATTTATTTAAGTTGAATTGTTCTGTTCATTTAGCGGTCGGTAATAGGTGCCACAAAAACGGTATTAGGAACACACCCCATGCTTTGGATCGGTAATTGGGACATGGCCCTTTTCATTAAATTATATTTTTATAAATTTTTATCTCATTTTTGCTAACGGTTTCTATCAGATATAGATATACCAACCAAAAGAAAAAAAATAAAAAATGACGCCAGTTATTAAACATGTGCTTATTTTTT
Source organism: Euplagia quadripunctaria (assembly GCA_963859945.1). Classification (NCBI taxonomy): domain Eukaryota; kingdom Metazoa; phylum Arthropoda; class Insecta; order Lepidoptera; family Erebidae; genus Euplagia; species Euplagia quadripunctaria. Next base: position 8,583,376 of record OY982586.1, read on the forward strand.
GCATATCAATCTGAACTTGGCTTAAACTGGCGGTAATGGGTGCGTTTACATACACACACACATCTGTATATATATAATTAGGTTAAAAATAAAAAGTAGGTAATAACATATCTAAATGTATACATAGGGTACACTGGAAGTTCTGCGCTCCTGCCCGCTCATAAATATTTGAATTTCGAATGTTATTTTTTTTAAATATAAGAAACTCGGCTCCGTCTTACGAATTTTCGATCAGGTCACGTGTCTTTTTTCACCCATCCCAAAAAGTGCACAACGCCGATAAAGAAGTTTTCACTTCAATAAAACAAATATGTCATGCTTGGTTGAGGCCCGCGTGACATGAAATCCACCCCCCATAGAGGGAGCAAAAAAGAACCACCTAAACAGTAATAATAATTAAGAGCAAATAGTATGAAAACCAACCATGAAATAATTCAGTAAGACATGATGTTTCAAACGTCATGTCTCTTTAATCACAAATGAAAACAATAACGATAAATATATATAGAAAGCTAAATGTACAATGCTGACTAGATCTAGGGCGATAAAAGCACAAAAACCATCCTCGAACTCGTCTCTCAGCTCCGCCTCGCAGCCCCCGGAAACAATATGAAGAATATTGGCTGCAGAGTTGTCAAGCTCAGCTTAAACTGACTAGTTTTTGTCTCCGCTGACGTTGCCTATAACTGTACGTCGCGTCGGCAGGGGAGAAGCCGACCACCGACGTTCTTAGGACCCCGGGGACCACTAACTTTTAATAGGCCCCGATCGGTGGTGAAGTGCGCTGCATGAAATGGACTAATTCAATGAATGGAAACGTCATGCGGGCTCATATCATATTATCAGGCAACAGAGTTTTGGAACGAACCTTACTGCGTACCGTGTTCGATTAATGTCTATTTCAGGAGCTGAACTGATCAGTTGTCAATGTGTCAGCATAACGACTGTCGGATCAGGTACGGACTGTACAGCGCTGTCACTTGCTGGATAATACCGTAATTGAGAGGATACGCTCTGATGTACAGAATAGCTTTATTATTCCTTCTACATTGTACACTGCAAAGTTTGGTGACCAACGACACCCAACAATTACCTGGTGATAACTTTGTGGAGAGTGAAGTTACATCCGTAAGAGCCAGGTTCTGTAGAATGAGAGATTAAGGAATAAACTGTGTTAATAGACCCGTTTATCCCTGTGCCTATGAATAATAGAAATTTAGCGCTGATCTGCACCCTGGATTCGCTATTGTTTGACTATTTGGACAAATTGCGAAAATCTTAGAGATATACGCTATTCTCTATTGTGCGGGGGCAGCCGCAGAAGTCAAGTAGTTGAAGTTAATTGTTCTGTAAATAACACTACTGTTCGACCCAAGATTGCTGTGCCAGTCTGGCAGAGTAGACAGGAGCGTCTTATTGCTAAGAATAGAACACTCAACAGTTAATCTTTTTTCCATCAGGCAATACGCGACCGTAGGTGATGCGGGTATTCTTAGGGACTGACATTAGTCCCCTATAACACTCGTCACGAATCAAAGAGCACATACACTCGGATGGAAATCGGATTGGACGATACAAAAAGCGCATTGATAGGGAGGTTTACCGAAAATGGGAGGAACCGGATCCATGTGTAAGTAATTACCAGATGATGATACTACAAATACAGTTCGGCGTAGCATCTGATCGGTGCCTGTCATTCATACAGAAGGTGATTGGATCCAAGATGTTGAGCACTCCTGTGAGTCTATAGAAGAAATGAAACCAATAGCCATAATGAAAGAAGATGTCACTAATGCAGTCCGTCTATTGTCAAATTGGAAAACAGATACGACCAGACGGACTGCACAACTTATGGCTTGAGTGGTTTCGAAGCTCACATGCTCGTTTAGCATCTCAGTTCCAATTAGCGGCTTTGGATACTGGTTCATTGCCCCATTTTATTACCACTGGCATAATCCACCACTTACTCTATGAATCTGCTAGTGTCACAGAGCCGACAAATAGACCCCCCATTATATTCTTACCAATGGTGTATTGTGTTATATCATCTATTCTGAGAATAAAAACTACAACGCATTTAAATGAAAATAGATTATTTCTGTTTCTTAGAATGATTGTAGAAGCAGGACACGTGGCTATATCGATTATTATCGATATATTAAGCTTCGATATATCGATATTTATCGGTTTTCCGATATATCGATGCATTCCTAATTAGGATGCGTTCCGTGGCACAGTCACCCACCACACTCACCGCAGATTAAAAACTTAAGAGCTTTAATCGATTACTTTCGATTTTATTTATTGTAATTTTGTTAATTTAAGTGTGTATTTTTGATATTTCGTTACGATATATTGAGTTTTTTCGATATATTTAATATATCGATATCGGTGTTTCGTCGATATCGATAATTATCAATCTTTTAGGTTTCGATATATCGATATTTATCGGTTTTCCGATATATCGTTGCATCCCTACCCCTGCCCTACCTACCCTGGCAAGGTAGACTGTTTGATTGTTCAGTTTCTACTATTTCTCGCTCAAGTTTCGCTTCACTTTGTCTTAAAGTTGTGACCACTGCTTACCGTTAAGCCTATCTCGTTTACTTCTCTAATAATATGAGTATTATATAAACATCACACTTATCGTAGCAACAATAGTTGGTTCATAGTGATAAGTGTTTATTTGTATTATCTTAAGATATAATATGATAAAAACGAGAACGGTCAGTTACATAATGTACCTTTCATAGCACCTGTTATTAAATAACATAATATAAAAATAATTATTTTTAATTATATAATTATTTTATTTGGGGTGCTTCCATTCCAAAAAGAAATAATTATATAATTATCCTAATTATTTATTCATTAGGATTGCCAACAAATGATACACATAAGTCTAGGGCTGCCATCCGTCCGTGTTTCCCCGGATTTGTCTTAGTTTAGAGGACGTCCGGGGAGCGTCCGGGCGGGGTTTTCAAAAAGTGTCCGGGTAAAACCCGGATACTCTGTGCCAGGGGACAATTATAATTGCAGATGAATTGTTAACAAGCTAAAAATTTAAATGGAATCGCCGTTTTTTTTAAGGTGTCCGGGAAAGAATCTCGATTTCACCTGTGTCCGGGTATTTTTAAGTTTTTGTCCGGCGTCGGCAATTTTACTGATGGCAGGCCTACTAATTAGTTATCTTATCTGTGCTAATACGCAACAATAAAATACGGTACAGAGTATTAGCACAAAATCTTTACTAATAAAATAAAGCTGAAGTTTCCTTGTTAGATTTTTTGTTTGTTTGTTTTAACGCGCTTATCTTTGGAACTGACAGTCGGATTAGAAAAAATCTTTTTGTATGTGATAGCCAGATTCATGAAGAATAGTATAGGGTATATAACATCACGGTACGACCTTCAGGAGTGGAGCAGTGACCATAAACGCGAGTGGAACTGCGAAGATCGGCCAGCATCACTACCGCGTCTGTCTGTTTTAAAACTTAAAAACTACTGTAGGGATTTTCATGCGGTTTTCACCAATAGATAGAGCGATTCATGAGGAAGATTTAGGTATATAATTTGCTAAGGTTTTGTGTAAATGTGTTGAAATATGATGTTGATTGTTGAAGATGTCTCTGCTACCCGTGCGAAGCCGGGGCGGGTTGCTAGTCAAATACAAAGAAATCTTTAAATGCAGTGCTATTAACTTAAATAGTAGATTTTTTTGTCGTTTCCTGTTTTAGAAGAGCAATGTTAATACAATATTTCGCTTTTCATGTTAAGTAATAAACTAGCTGATGTCCGCGACTTTGTTAACGTGGAAATTCAAATTCATCTCATTAGAACCCTATATTTTTCAGGGATAAAAAGCATATGTCCATCCCCAGGATGTAATCTATCTCCTTGCCAAATTTCATTACGATCCGTCCAGCCGTTTAGTCATGAAAAGGTAACACAATTAAACAGTAAAACAGTTACTTTTGCATTTGTAATATTAAGTACTAGCTGCGCCCCGCGGCTTCACCCGCGAAGCCCCGATACCGTGGGAATAGCCTATATGTTAATCCAGGTCTCTAGCTATCTACATACCAAGTTTCATCGCAATCAGTTCAGTAGTTTTTGCGTGAAAGAGCAACAAATCCATACATCCTCACAAACTTTCGCGTTTATAATATTAGTGGGATGGAGTATTGGTAGACGTTGTCCCAGTTTCACACCCGTTTATAGTCACTGCTCCGTTCCTAAGTGTTATAGCGTAATGGTAAATAGTATGTTACCTTCCTTAAGAATTGAGCTATCAAATGCGGCATAAATGAATTTTTCAAATCATCTAATTTTAGAGATTAGCCTGTTTAAACAAAAAGCAAACTATAGTGTGTTATAAAGATAATACACTCAAGAGCATTAAATTCTGGTCACACAAAGATTTTTTGAAGTGAAAACTTCTGCACGTTGCGTTGTGCACTTTTGATTTGGGGAAAAAGTACTGAACTCGTGTGACTGTCACGCTAATGATACATATATAAATCCACTAGAGGGCCCTAATCTAAACATTGAGTTCTGTCAGCTCCTTATTAATTAATGTCACCAACCGTTCATCGTTTCGTTTTAAGTTTTCACTTCTGTCGGCAGTCCATGACTCCCTATTAAATGCCTCGGCATCATCTTCTTCCCCTTTTCCCAATTTTCATTAGGGTCGACGCATATTGTAACATTGTTAAGGGTTTTTGCTTGTTTATTGGCCGACCGTTTGCCTGACGCCAACCCTCATTGGGAATGTAGTCGTTTTAAGACGGGAAAGAAGAAAAAAGGTACATTTGTATCAGGAATAATGGGTAGAGAAATTAACTTCGACACGTACATATGAGCCGGCTCGACCGGAATGATACCACGGCCTCACAGAAAACCGGCAGTGAAGCAATGCTGTTTTGCTCTCTCCCCCCTACTCCCACCTTAAAGGCTGGCAACGCACTTGTGACTCTTGAGTTGCAAGTGCCTATGGGCGGCGTTAGTCACTTATCATCAGGTGACCCGTCTGCTCGTTTGCCACCTATCACATAAAAAAGAGTTTAGGATGAGGAACAGGACTGAGACTGCAGTAGCTAACAGGGGCTGGGGTCGCGTATCCAAATGTCCTTTATTCCTGTAACTGGAGAGGTCACTAGGACAGGCACACCAGCTGGCTTTTTTTAATTGTCTTTCAAACACAATGTATTTCACTAAGCTAGCCTTATAAGCTGCCGAGATTATCAGGTATCTTTATGTGACCCGGTTTCCTTAAAAGAAATAAAATGAGTTTGTTAATAAAACAAGGCATAAGGCATTGCTCTCGAGTGTATTACTACCTACCTATACATTTTTAGTCCATACAACTATGGGAAGTTGATATTCCAAGGTCAGCGCGTAAAAAAAACTAAGTTTGTTATTCAATGAGCAAAGCCATTATTTGCAAATGTATTTGTTCTTAAATTATCTTATGCGGTTATAGTTACGTAATGGTGCGACGAATATTTATTGTAACTATGAAAATTACCTTAGGCAGCCGTTACACGCTCATGCAAGCGTCACTCAATTCCAAAAGTCCCGACTGATGGTTGCATGATGTAAAAAACCGGCCAAGTACGAGTCGGACTCGCTCATGAAGGGTTCCGCACCATCCTACAAGATTTAATACTATAAGTCAAAAAAATATGTCTCCAGTAGGAGAACCCCTCTTACTTTTTAATTTATTTTTATTATTTGTTATTATAGCGGCAACAGATATACACATTCTGTGAAAATTTCAACTGTCTACCTATTACGGAGCAGGAGATACAGCCTGGTGACACACGGACAGACAGACGGACGGACAGCGGAGTCTTAGTAATAGCACAGATAACATAATACTATACTAGTACAGATACCTCATCCCATACAACAAAATGCGACCCTCCTAACTCGGGCAATTCCGCGGGCTACTATTTTTTAGCCTACAGAGGCGCTGGATGCCGCTAGCAGCGCGATAGATAGCTAGAGCCACCTAGCGATGAATGGAAAAAAATATTTACTTACCAATAAACACGCAACCAATAGATGGCGATAATTAGTATGTAATCAGCAGGTAGGACTGTTCGTTATATTAGATAACCGATAAAATAACTTATTACTTATAAATAATCAAACGGCCTATTATTTATTACATCCGGTAAGCATTATTTATATTGCGCGAATATATTTATTATTACATACGACCAGATCTAAGTACGTGCAACATCTCACCATTCAAGGTCAATTTCACTTCGATCATCGTTGTGTAATATTTGTATCCCATGCCAAATTATGCTCTAGTACAACCTCATAACAACTATATTCCCATCAATGTACAAAAATATTAGTAAAAACAATAATCAAACCACAGATTTGATAATATTTTCGTCAAACTAATATATTTGTTTGTCTTAAACCTTAGATTAGAATATTGTTTGAAGAAAATCAATGCGGATAACTCGTTTGACATCGTTGCGAACACTCTTAGCAGTAAGTAGATAATCCACCTACCTACCATTGCAGCATTGACGCTGCGACACGCGACGATTACGAGCAAGCCGGGCTGCCAGTAAGGACAACTTATTTTCAAATATCAAATTAATCAATTCAACATCTCGTACTATTATACACAAAATCAGTGTTGTACAATGTACGATGTTACGTCACTCAATCACGTCACGTGTACCGAACACGTACCGTGCACTTAAACTTATTGAAAACACCGACACCACCACACCAACAGTTATTAGCTTAGATCTTAATTTTGTCTTAATTTTATAGACAAAGTCAAAATCCAGAAGCAAGTTTTACATAATTTGCACGACGACACTTTTTTGAGCGACTAAGCAAATGAAATGAAAAAAGTATAATAATGTATCTGATCTGAAATAGTAATATAGTTCATAGCGGCCTCAAAATTTGATACGTGTAGTATGGATTACGTAGAAAAAAAAACACAATCAAAAGCATAAACCTAGGTACTTAAAACCGTAATAGCATCCGTAATAGCTGTAAATTTCTCTTTACTACTTTATTATTTTTACAAACAATTTATACCAGAATACACGTTAGTTCATAAGTAATTAGGTATTTGTATTTTTTAAATAACTAATTAAAAACCTTTAACTGCCCAGAACTCAGCGCTTGTAGAGGTAAGACCTGTGCCGATTTTTTTAACGCCAAACAACAGAACGTGAACCGTATACTACGTCTGCCTATTTTTGATCACGGAAGTATGTTTTGGTTATTTTCTATATATTGAACAATTATTTTGTAGGATGTAGAGCTTATCTTGACTCAATTTAGGTTATGTATTTCGAGTGTATGAATAGTATAGACTATTATTATAATGACAGTTCGAATTTCAACATCTTACTACAGTTAAATAGTAGCAGCATATTTTTTTTAAATTTATTTATTTATTTTAAAAACTTAGTACTATGTTACAGATAATAGCCAAGCTGCCAAACTATTATCTGTAACATAATTAAGTTTTTGAAATAAATAAATATATAAAAAAAATATATTAAGCATCACATCAATCTCGCCATACATTTGAAAACAAATGCAAATTTAAGTTATGTATAAATAATTATGTCTGTATGTTTGTAACGATGTATGTATCTTATAGGTAAGTACGAAAGAGTTTCAATTGTATGCAGTATGTATAGTATGCAAACATATTTGTTTGGCACGCTCGCAAGTGTGTTTAGTTAACTTGAGGTGTGATATATAGATTTCTCTATCACTACATATTATGAAACAAAGTCCCCCGCCGCGACTGTCTGTCTGTCTGTCTGTCTGTTCGCGATAAACAGAAAAACTACTAAACGGATTTTCATGCGGTTTTAACCAATGGATAGAGTGATTCAAGAGGAAGGTTTAAATGTAGTATACATGCATATTATTGTAGATAAAAGTCGAGAAATTCAAAGATTTGTAATGTCATGTCGTAACAAACATATTTTTGTGCGCTTACATTGCAAACGCTGGCTAAACCTTACGAGATAGATCAAATTAATGTACTACGGAATTGTATATCTTAAAAAGATCAATAAAAAAGTCAGCGATGGTATATGTGTATATCCTAAGGATAGCCCACAGTAACCATTTTTATCTTTTACATATTACAAAAAAAATATGGGTTATTTATCAACCATTTTAAACAATACCGTATTATTCCTTATCCAATTAAATACATAAGGTACGTTCTGCATTTCATGTACATCAAAATTGCCCTTTCCAGCATACAATAAAAATTAATATCTTAGAAGATATCAGAGATTTAAAAAGCGGGGGCAGAGCGGCTGGCGGGCTGAACTGTTTTTGATTATTCTTTTTCGTTAGATAGGGTACCTCAAGGGTGGTCCCATGTCAAGGAAGTCAGGATCTGTTGATGGGATCCTGATAAAATTGAGAGAAACCCTCGAAAATTGTAGGAACGAATAGTGTTTCTGTTTACTTTTCATTACTTTATGAGGTTTTTGCGTTTAGAATAATCATCATATCATGTAGCTGAGCTAATGATGAAAAAAGAAATCATATTATAAGAATCTTCACTACATATCACCACATATTATAAAAAAAGTCCCCCGCCGCGTCTGTCTGTCTGTTCGCGATAAACTGAAAAACTACTGAACGGATTTTCATGCGGCTTTCACTAATAGACAGAGTGATTCATGAGGAAGGTTTAGGTGTATAGTTTGTACCTGTGCGAAGCCGGAGCGGGTTGCTAGTTTTTTAATAATGATGACTCTGATTTGTATCTCTCATGAGTCGAAAACGCTCCGTGTACAAATGTTTTAGAAAGACATTACAAACATCTACGTTAATAAAAGCAAATGAAGCAAGGTACACCTGCCTTAAATAAAATTATAATATCATTATCTTATGTTATTTTGTAGCAATCGATATACGAGTAAAATAAAGGAAACGAAATATGATTATAAAAAAAAACAGTCAGTAGTAGGTCTGTATGTCAGAAGTGAAAACAACTTCACAATGTATTTGCTTATACATACACATCTGTATATATATAATTAGGTTAAAAATAAAAAGTAGGTAATAACATATCTAAATGTATACACAGGGTACACTGGAAGTTCTGTGCTCCTGGCCGCTCATAAATATTTGAATTTCGAATGTTATTTTTTTTAAATATAAGAAACTCGGCTCCGTCTTACGAATTTTCGATCAGGTCACGTGTCCTGACGTGAGTTTAAAATTTTTAACCATCCCAAAAAGTGCACAACGCCGCTAAAGAAGTTTTCACTTCAAAAAACAACATATTAATTTTCGTACTTAGAAGTTTATAGGAATGTTTCACGATACGACGACATAGGGAACCCGAAAACAGTCTCGTAAGAAAGAATCTCTTTTTTCTCTTTCTCTCTTGATTTCTTTTTAAATAAATTTTTTGACAAGCAATAACTGCCGAAGAGTTGCAAGGCGCGGCTAAGAAATGAAGATTCAAAGTCTATGTGAATGAGATTTGATAGTTCAATACCTGTTAAAATGCTGTGGGGTGCTGACGAAGAATGTTAAACATGTTGAAAGAGAGTGTCTTTGGAGTTTCTTGCATGTTCTCCTCCATAGGATCTGCGTACTGGAACAGACTATCTTCACGACTGACTTATTCTGACTGACTCAAAACGTTGACAATTCAAAAATACTTATTGGATTAATTACCAATAGGTATTTTTAAATTGAAATATTTATATAGTTTTTTATTAATTTAAATCACATTTTTATTATGGAAATAATTTTATTTAAAATACCTACTTAATGTTTTTAAAAATAAGAAACTTCATACTATCATAATCTATACGAGCAAAGCGGCAGGCGCATAGCCAGTGGCTGGAACATTACGCATTATTAATAATATTTTAAGACAGGAAGTAAAACAAATAATTTAATAGTAGAAAAAGGATCATGATTGCTTAGTCACTGCGGTAACACAGTGTCAGGAACTCGCGAGTCCAAACTAGTCGATGTCGTGCGTAAATACCTAATTTTGTAAAATGCAATTATGTGTTATAGCTCTTAACGTATAATTACTTAACAGGTTATCACAGACATGATTTGTTTTAGGTATCTCTATGTGTATGTTCGTACTTATTACACAATAACATCAGTAATGACATTGTATCCGATTATACAATGCATCTACTGAACAAACAGCATACTTAGGCCTGCCATTACTTAAATTGCCGACGCCGGACAAAAACTTAAAAAAATCCGGACACATGGGTGAAATCGATATTCTTTTCCGGACACCTTAAAAAAACCGCCGATTCCATTTAAATTTTTATCTTGTTAAAGATTCATCTAACAATTGTAATTGTTCCTTGGCACAGAGTGTCCGGATTTTACCCGGACACTTTTTGGAAACCCCGCCCGGACGCTCCCCGGACTCCCTCTAAACTAGGACAAATCCGGGGAAACCCGGACGGATGGCAGCCCTAAGCATACTTATGATTACCGAATTATATAAATTTTACATCCAATTATACAATCTGGCAGCCCTGCAATCGAGTGAGGTCTGAGGTGAAAGATTCCTATTAGCAATGTGTAAATAGATAGTACGTGTAAGTACTTAGTTAAGTAAGCAATTACTTTGCCAAATCATAATGTCTGTTACTTAAATACCTAACCTGCCTACATAACAAAGTTGACACATACCATACGTTTCGCTGTTCACTATTAATTGTCCTGACAATATGAAAAAAATATGTAAAACACAATGAGAAAAATTAATTCTAAATTTTTTATAGTATCTTTAAAATTCGAATTAATAACTTACCTACAATAGAAAATGCAAAAACATAACGCAACAATACAGTTTCATTAAAATTTGGCCAACTATCAATAGTCAATACCTACAAACTCAATAACAAAACCGATAGGTACGGTTTTGTTATAGTGTTACTTCAACGTAGTACCAGAAATTGCCGCCAGAGGACCGACGACAATATTGAATTTTGTCAAAATAAGAAAACTGGATTTAAGAAGCTTTTATACAATTTTCCCGTGTTTAGGGTATTTTATGAAATTAGAAAATACTTTTATCAGGACCTAATATTGATTTTCCATGAACTTCAATAACAAATCGATACCCGTAACGCCATCTATTGATATTTGTTTGAACCATTTTTCTTTTGTTAGAGATGGGACCCCATGGTAGCGGCTAGTTTAGTATTTTTTCCCCATTCCAAAACTGACAAATGTAAATAGATTTTTCCAACCAAAACAAAAAAAACTGTCAGTCGTAGAACTGCTCGTCAGAACTGAAAACATAATCGTCGATCAATCGAGTACACTATACTTGTAATTCCCGAGTGACTCAAAAAGGAGGGGTTTTAAGTTTAAATTGTGTATCCGTTTGTCTGTGTATCTATGTGTATCTGCCTGTGGCATCATAGTTCTTAAACGGATGGACCAATTTTGATTTAGTTTTTTTGTTTAAAAGGTGACTTGATCGAGAGTGTTCTTAGTTATAATTTAATAAAATCTGAGCGGTTCGAAGATAGTATTTTAATTTTTTTTATTAAAACCTAGGTCCTTATAACAATATTTATAGAAGCCAATTTTAAGAAATCTAAAATAACAAAAAATCTTTCAACGACAATGGTCAATTACAAAAGAAGAACTAATATAATTACATCAAAAGAACTTACATCAAATATTAAACCACAGACACTAAAAAATTTAAATCAAATTATTTAAAAACAATGTCGACACAACCACGCTTGTACCGGGCGAGGCCTTGACTACTATTTACAAAGTCAGCCGAGTAAACACATCACGGGCAACGAATGAAATAGGCCAATATGAATCTCAGACGCGTCGCTCAATTTATGCCTACAGAGCGATAACTTTGCATCATTCTGATAAAGATAGCGATCAATCACTATAAATATCTAGCTGATTTGACAATACAAAATTTAATATTTTATCATTTATATTCTTACACTTCCGTGTTATCAATTATATTTAACTTATCTATACAAATAACACTTAATATTATTATAATCTAAACTAATATTTTAAAGCTGAAAAGTTGTTGTTTTTTTAAACGCGCTAATGACTACAAAACAGAACAGTTGAAATCATGACAATACAAAACTATTTCTATACATTGAAAGATCTTTTTGAAAGAGCGTAAATAGTAATAAGTAAAATAATAAGTAATTCACTTGTACTATTGACATTATTTTACAATGTTTTTTAATGATAATGGTAATTTAATTTTCGATCGTAGACTAGTTTTCAGTTTTCAATTGAAAAAATAAAAATTAATGTTTCCCATAGATATCCCTGAAATCCTTTCAGTATCCTACATCCTCCTTCCCGTAAAACAGTTCTAGGTTTTAATACTGCAATCCCCAGACTTTGTGGGCTTCACAACCTCTTTGCCCATCAGATACATATTTTTGGCACTTCTCTTAATGTGTTCAAGCACCAAGTCCATCAAATTAACTAATTAGCACTTTCCTTCTCCTTTGTATAGTTGTCATTAAAATAGTTGCATGCGTATATTTAATTAAGCAGATATCGAACCATATATATATATATTTTTTTTCCTTTTTTTTAAATCTGTAAATCTGTGAATGTTGTGTTTGCCGTTGTATATGTGCACTAAGATAGTATGTGAGCGTGTATATTTATATTATGAACATGTATGTACGTGTAACAATTTTATGTAAACCATTAAATAAATTGATTATAGATCTTTTTGTATATAAAAGCTAGATTCATGAGGAACAGTATAGGTTATTTAGTATTAAGCTACATCTCTCAGCTGTCCTTAAATATTGATTTTTGTTTAGTAAGGCGGCAGAAAAAGGGCGCCCGAACTGCTTTATCCGGTTGCGCTGGCACAATGGTTAGTGATACGTCAATCCAATGTTCTACAAAAATATATATCCTTAGTACATCTTAAAAAATACAGATACCATATACCTATCTTTTATACATAAGCCACAATAAGGTATTTTGTGACAAAAACTTATTGAAAATGAAAAAGTGTTTTATGAGCATTATTATTAGGCATGGCCGTTCCCCCCCCCTACATACAGTTGCGTGTGTGGGATGCGTCACGCCACCGCTCCAGACCTACCTATCTGCCGAACTCGCTGCTCTTAGGTCAGCGCTCATGGAGGCCGGAGATCGTAAAGTGCTCTTCGGGGCCGGTCCGTCTCCTGCTCGATGGGAGAGTACTGATTCTCTCCCGTTTCCTCTCCGCCGCCTTTTGGTGTGCATCACCTAGTCGCAGAATGAGGTGACGGAATCCCATGCGCTCTCGCTGTGGACCATGGACAAAACCATGGTCTCCAACGAGAGGCAACCCGCACCGATAGCCACCATGAGGTCACGGCATTGATTCGCCCACGCGGGGCATTCCATCAAAGTAGGGAATGCGGTGTCCTCGCGACAGCCTCCGCAATGTTAGCACGCGGGCGTTGGCTCCTGACCTATGCGACATAGGTAAATAAAAGACAAATTCCACATCTAAGCCTGAAAAAATAAGGTCTAAAATCATATAATTATTTTATATATAATAGATAATTATTTGTAATATGTTTATTTTATGATGGAGTTCCTATATAAATTATATTCATAGTCCCCCAAAAAGAGAAAAAAGAGTAGAAGCGTCGTCCAGTTTTTTCTGATCTTTATCAAAAGTGAATCGGAATTGTGATTATTTTTCTAAGGTGAGTGTCAGATCTGTAAGAAGTGAGTAATATATTTAATCTGTGACTGAGCTTGAATGAACATACTGTTGCGAATAATTTAGATGGTCTGGGTCATGGATCATGGTTACATCATATATATTGCCAGGTAATCAAATCTCTTGAAATAATAGTAGAATTTAATACAATTTTTTTTTTGCAATGGTAATTCTAAAAAAAATTGTGCAATTATTATCAATGTTCACCGGATCGATGCTCGCTCAATGTACATATAAGCATGAGTATTTACAAGGGCCATGAAGTTTCTTTGTATAATATGTATTATTTATTTAAGTACATGTATCTAAGTATGTTTATCTGTGGCATATAACTCAGTACAAGTTATGCTTAGTATGTGTTTAGATAGTGCTGTGTTTTGTCCCAGAATATTGTTAAAATATGTGTGATAGTGTGTAAGTGTATAATAGTGACTAGCCTGTTGGCCTAGTGGTTAGTATATACATAGGTCGTGGGTTCGATTCCCACCCGAGTCTGGGTGTTCTTTGTGTCCGTTGTTTGTATGTTTGTGAAGTCACCCGCGACACAGGAGTCATTCCTAATGCGGGAGTTGTCTTATAAAAAAAAAAGATTTTTATTAAAATTTTTATAAAGACTTTTAATAAAAAAAAATATAAAAATATTCGTCAAATTCCAGGGGGCTATTCGTCATTAGCATTTAACGATTTTTGTTATTTTTTATTCCTTTCCCATATTTATACCCATAACTTCCCAGTATCCACTCTCGCTACCCATATAACATTTTAGCTAGTTTTTTCTAAATAGTTCAAATTTGTTAGAAAAGAAATAGTAGCACTTAATTAAACACATAATTTGACACAGACTTTAATTTTTTAATATTTTTTAGTCTGCAGGAACAGGAACAGTGTTGTCCCTCCAACACAAAGGAAACCTTCGACCAGGCACAGATAACATAATACTATACTAGTACAGATACCTCATCCCATACAACGAAATGCGACCCTCCTAACTCGGGCAATTCCGCGGGCTACTATTTTTTAGCCTACAAAGGCGCTGGATGCCGCTAGCAGCGCGATAGATAGCTAGAGCCACCTAGCGATGAATGGAAAAAAATATTTACCTACTAATAAACACGCAACCAATAGATGGCGATAATTAGTATGTAATCAGCAGGTAGGACTGTTCGTTATATTAGATAACCGATAAAATAACTTATTACTTATAAATAATCAAACGGCCTATTATTTATTACATCCGGTAAGCATTATTTATATTGCGCGAATATATTTATTATTACATACGACCAGATCTAAGTACGTGCAACATCTCACCATTCAAGGTCAATTTCACTTCGATCATCGCTGTGTAATATTTGTATCCCATGCCAAATTAAGCTTTAGTCCAACCTCATAACAACTATATTCCCATCAATGTACAAAAATATTAGTAAAAATAACAGTCAAACCCCAGATATGATAATATTTTCGTCAAACTAATATATTTGTTTGTCTTAAACCTTAGATTAGAATATTGTTTGAAGAAAATCAATGCGGATAACTCGTTTGACATCGTTGCGAACACTCTTAGCAGTAAGTAGATAATCTACCTACCTACCATTGCAGCATTGACGCTGCGACACGCGACGATCACGAGCAAGCCGGGCTGTCAGTAAGGACAACTTATTTTCAAATATCAAATTAATCAATTCAAAATCTCGTACTATACACAAAATCAGTGTTGTACAATGTACGATGTTACGTCACTCAATCACGTCACGTGTACCGAACACGTACCGTGCACTTAAACTTATTGAAAACACCGACACCACCACACCAACAGTTATTAGCTTAGATCATAGCGGCCTCACTTATCTTAATTTTGTCTTAATTTTATAGACAAAGTCAAAAGGCCGAAGCAAGTTTTACATAATTTGCACGACGACACTTTTTTGAGCGACTAAGCAAATAAAATTAAAAAAGTATAATAATGTATCTGATCTGAAATAGTAATATAGTTCATAGCGGCTTCAAAATTTGATACGTGTAGTATGGATTACGTAGAAAAAAAAACACAATCAAAAGCATAAACCTAGGTACTTAAAACCGTAATAGCATCCGTAATAGCTGTAAATTTCTCTTTACTACTATATTATTTTTACAAACAATTTTTACCAGAATAAACGTTAGTTCATAAGTAATTAGGTATTTGTATTTTTTTTTTAATAACTAATTGAAAACCTTTAACTGCCCAGAACTCAGCGCTTGTAGAGGTAAGACCTGTGCCGATTTTTTTAACGCCAAACAACAGAACGTGAACCGTATACTACGTCTGCCTATTTTTGATCACGGAAGTATGTTTTGGTTATTTTCTATATATTGAACAATTATTTTGTAGGATGTAGAGCTTATCTTGACTCAATTTAGGTTATGTATTTCGAGTGTATGAATAGTATAGACTATTATTATAATGACAGTTCGAATTACAACATCTTACTACAGTTAAATAGTAGCAGCATATTTTTTTTTAATTAATTTATTTATTTTAAAAACTTAGTACTATGTTACAGATAAAAGCCAAGCTGCCAAACTATTATCTGTAACATAGTTAAGTTTTTGAAATAAATAAATATATAAAAAAAAATATATTAAGCATCACATCAATCTCGCCATACATTTGAAAACAAATGCAAATTTAAGTTATGTATAAATAATTATGTCTGTATGTTTGTAACGATGTATGTATCTAATAGGTAAGTACGAAAGAGTTTCAATTGTATGCATTAAGTATGTATAGTATGCAAACATATTTGTTTGGCACGCTGTGCGTCCAAGTGTTTAGTTAACTTGAGGTGTGATATATAGATTTCTCTATCACTACATATTATAAAACAAAGTCCCCCGCCGCGACTGTCTGTCTGTCTGTCTGTCCGCGATAAACGGAAAAACTACTGAACGGATTTTCATGCGGTTTTAACCAATGGATAGAGTGATTTAAGAGGAAAGTTTATATGTAGTATACATGCATATTAGTTTAGAGAAAAGTCATGTCGTAACAAACATATTTTTGTGCGCTTACATTGCAAACGCTGGCTAAACCTTACGAGATAGATCAAATTAATGTACTACGGAATTGTATATCTTAAAAAAATCAATAAAAAAGTCCGTAATGGTATATGTGTATCTCCTAAGGATAGCCCACAGTAATTTTTTTTATCTTTTACATATTACAAAAAAAATATGGGTTATTTATCAACCGTTTTAAACAATACCGTATTATTCCTTATCCATTTAAATACATTAGGTACGTTCTACATTTCATGTACATCAAAATTGCCCTTTCCAGCATACAATAAAAATTAATATCTTAGAAGATATCAGAGATTTAAAAAGCGGGGGCAGAGCGGCTGGCGGGCTGAACTGTTTTTGATTATTCTTTTTTGTTAGATAGGGTACCTCAAGGGTGGTCCCATGTCAAGGAAGTCAGGATCTGTTGATGGGATCCTGATAAAATTGAGAGAAACCCTCGAAAATTGTAGGAACGAATAGTGTTTCTGTTTACTTTTCATTACTTTATGAGGTTTTTGCGTATAGAATCATCAATATATCATGTAGCTGAGCTAATGATGAAAAAAAAATCATATTATAAAAATCTTCACTACATATCACTACATATTATAAAAAAAGTCCCCCGCCGCGTCTGTCTGTCTGTTCGCGATAAACTGAAAAACTACTGAACAGATTTTCATGCGGCTTTCACTAATAGACAGAGTGATTCATGAGGAAGGTTTAGGTGTATAGTTTGTACCCGTGCGAAGCCGGGGCGGGTTGCTAGTTTTTTAATAATGATGACTCTGATTTGTATCTGGCATGAGTCGAAAACGCTCCGTGTACAAATGATTTAGAAAGACATTACAAACATCTACATTAATAAAAGCAAAATGAAGCAAGGTACACCTGCCCTAAATAAAATTATAATATCATTATCTTATGTTATTTTGTAGCAATCGATATACGAGTATAATAAAGGAAACGAAATATAATTATAAAAAAAAACAGTCAGTAGTAGGACTGCATGTCAGAAGTGAAAACAACTTCACAATGTATTTGCATATGCATACACATCTGTATATATGTATATATAATTAGGTTAAAAATAAAAAGTAGGTAATAACATATCTAAATGTATACACAGGGTACACTGGAAGTTCTGCGCTCCTGGCCGCTCATAAATATTTGAATTTCGAATGTTATTTTTTTTAAATATAAGAAACTCGGCTCCGTCTTACGAATTTTCGATCAGGTCACGTGTCCTGACGTGAGTTTAAAATTTTTAACCATCCCAAAAAGTGCACAACGCCGCTAAAGAAGTTTTCACTTCAAAAAACAACATATTAATTTTCGTACTTAGAAGTTTATAGGAATGTTTCACGATACGACGACATAGGGAACCCGAAAACAGTCTTGTAAGAAAGAATCTCTTTTTTCTCTTTCTCTCTTGATTTCTTTTTAATTAAATTTTTTGACACAACCTTCGCACAATGAGGATTAGCGAAAAGATTGACGATGATGAACAGGAAATTGTAAAAAAACATGTTGAAAGAGTGTCTTTGGAGTTTCTTGCCTGTTCTCCTCCATAGGATCTGCGTACTGGAACAGACTATCTTCACGACTGACTTATTCTGACTGACTCAAAACGTTGACAATTCAAAAATACTTATTGGATTAATTACCAATAGGTATTTTTAAATTGAAATATTTATATAGTTTTTTATTAATTTAAATCACATTTTTATTATGGAAATAATTTTATTTAAAATACCCACTTAATGTTTTTAAAAATAAGAAACTTCATACTATCATAATCTATACCAGCAAAGCGGCAGGCGCATAGCTAGTGGCTGGAACATTACGCATTATTAATAATATTTTAAGACAGGAAGTAAAACAAATAATTTAATAGTAGAAAAAGGATCATGATTGCTTAGTCACTGCGGTAACACAGTGTCAGGAACTCGCGAGTCCAAACTAGTCGATGTCGTGCGTAAATACCTAATTTTGTAAAATGCAATTATGTGTTATAGCTCTTAACGTATAATTACTTAACAGGTTATCACAGACATGATTTGTTTTAGGTATCTCTATGTGTATGTTCGTACTTATTACACAATAACATCAGTAATGACATTGTATCCGATTATACAATGCATCTACTGAACAAACAGCATACTTAGGCCTGCCATTACTTAAATTGCCGACGCCGGACAAAAACTTAAAAAAATCCGGACACATGGGTGAAATCGATATTCTTTTCCGGACACCTTAAAAAAACCGCCGATTCCATTTAAATTTTTATCTTGTTAAAGATTCATCTAACAATTGTAATTGTTCCTTGGCACAGAGTGTCCGGATTTTACCCGAACACTTTTTGGAAACCCCGCCCGGACGCTCCCCGGACTCCCTCTAAACTAGGACAAATCCGGGGAAACCCGGACGGATGGCAGCCCTAAGCATACTTATGATTACCGAATTATATAAATTTTACATCCAATTATACAATCTGGCAGCCCTGCAATCGAGTGAGGTCTGAGGTGAAAGATTCCTATTAGCAATGTGTAAATAGATAGTACGTGTAAGTACTTAGTTAAGTAAGCAATTACTTTGCCAAATCATAATGTCTGTTACTTAAATACCTAACCTGCCTACATAACAAAGTTGACACATACCATACGTTTCGCTGTTCACTATTAATTGTCCTGACAATATGAAAAAAATATGTAAAACACAATGAGAAAAATTAATTCTAAATTTTTTATAGTATCTTTAAAATTCGAATTAATAACTTACCTACAATAGAAAATGCAAAAACATAACGCAACAATACAGTTTCATTAAAATTTGGCCAACTATCAATAGTCAATACCTACAAACTCAATAACAAAACCGTTTTTGTTATAGTGTTACTTCAACGTAGTACCAGAAATTGCCGCCAGAGGACCGACGACAATATTGAATTTTGTCAAAATAAGAAAACTGGATTTAAGAAGCTTTTATACAATTTTCCCGTGTTTAGGGTATTTTATGAAATTAGAAAATACTTTTATCAGGACCTAATATTGATTTTCCATGAACTTCAATAACAAATCGATACCCGTAACGCCATCTATTGATATTTGTTTGAACCATTTTTCTTTTGTTAGAGATGGGACCCCATGGACCAGGCGAGGTGATTAACTGATTTTGCCTGGCAGACCGCGGCCCAACAGTTGATGTTTTGGAGTTAAATATACAGGTTATTAAATCACTGGAAGGGCATGACTCTAGCATGCAGTTAAAATAAGTTTTTTTTTAAATAACTATCCGTTCACAAGTTATGATCGTTTGAATTTCCAGGTAGGTACTTTTGCCTCCGTTTTTCATAAAAGTAGGTGGAATGTGTAAAGTTAAAGATTTTAAATGGTAATTACATAATTTTTTATTTTGGCATTTTTCATTCTGTTTTTCACTAAGAAAACCCATTAAAACAAACTTAGATTTTTTTTTAATTACTTTTTATGGATCGTACGTTTTTTTCACACAGTTATTGTTTCCCAATAACTGTGTGACTTTCCCAAACACACATTCCGACTAGTAACAGTGACCACCTGGGAAGTATACCCTTTCAAACAAAAGAAGCATTTTCCTAATCGGTCCAGGCGTCTCACTCGGCGAAAAGCAATGCAAGCATTGCTTCACTGCCGGTTTTCTGTGAGGCCGTGGTATCACTCCGGTAGAGCCGTGCCGTAGCGTGACTCTTCCACGATAGAGACGATCATTTTCATTATTTCTTCATTATGCCTTTTATTATTTACGTAGGTTCCCGTTCCCATATAAATAAAGATAGGCCAATACGCCATGTATCTTACTATAGTCATAGTGGATACTATTAATAAATTATTGTTTATCTGGCTGTTAACAACTGTTGACTAGTGTTGACTCGCCCATCGAGTCATCGTTTATTCGAAAACTGGTAATGACACAGGAAACGTGATTACAAACTTAAGCTTAAAGAAAATTGATTTATTTATATTTAGAATAATTACCTATTCCTTAAGACACACAATTCTTAAATAATTAATTATATATACAAGTATAATTAATAACCAAATCGATATTCTACTAGACAAGCGTATTATATTTTACACTAGCAATCCGCCCCGGCTTCGCAAGGGTACAAATTATAAACCTACACCTTCCTCATTAATCACTCTGTCTATTAGTGAAAACCGCATGAAAATCCGTTCAGTAGTATAATATGTAGTGATATTCATGCAAACAAATAATTTCACTAAGCAGGAATCATCAAGCAACTTCCTGGCTTAATCATTAGACCAAGCCCAATTTGTTGGACTCGTCAAAACGAATCATTTGAGACCAAACTCGAGGGGTTTACTAGTAGCCACTGAAGAGTTCCGCTATCCACCTCCTGGCTCCATCATCAGACCAGCTCGAAGATACCATATTATAGTAATGATATCCAAACGACATATTGTTCATAAGTACAAAGTTTATTTTCATTACGACAATTAGAAGTTGTTTACATTGTTAGGGGCCATCCATAAATTACGTCACATGAATTTCATGATTTTTTGGACCCCCCCCCGTCCTTGTCACAGGTGGTCACATTTTTACACCCAGAACTGAAAAGAGCAGTTCTAATATTATTGTTTTATTATTAAGAGTGTAGTAGCGTCTGTGACGTCATGAAGCTTATATGACCCCCTCTGCCCCTTAACAATAAAAGCGTTTTAAAAAAACTATTTTGCCCGTAAGTGATGAAGCACGTGTTTGTCAATTTTACGTACAAAAGTAAAATCAAGAATCAACAATTTCTTTATCGCATAGCGTTCTAAAGACTTCTAATATCGCAGTCACGTAGAAGATAACGTAAACCTAGCATTTCAACCGTCTGGAAGAGACTATTCATTAATTTTATTACATAAGCCTACCTAAGATAGGGAGGCCCCGCCCCCTCCCCCTACCCGCTTCCCTAGGCAAAGGCAAGTTTTTGGCAATTTAAGGTTTTAGTTCTCTAAAACCATAAAAAATCTCATTTCAACATAATTTAAACGCACAAGTGAAAACTTTTAACTTTAAATTAATATTTAAAGAATAAAGGTACACTTATTCTGCTTTATGAAAACAAAATAATCCTTTACCAACTCTTATGTTAGAGAGAGATGTTCCTACCAATATTATTCTATTTTATGTATTTTTCAAGTCTACGACCATAAACATAGTTTATGTCTACGACGCCGCGACGTAGTTAGACACAAAACACGTGATGAACAGATAATAAAGTAAGTAGTGCCCTCTAGTCTTAAATAACATAAACAAGTTTTTACTACTGCGTAAAAGATAGCGCTGTTAGGTATTGTTATAAATTATAAAACTGAAGGTTTTCCTAAAATAATCTATATTTATGGATCTTCGTTTATTTTGACTATTACCATTATAATCATACACAGCTGTGTGATTAGTTAAGATTAGATAAAAAAAAACTTTTGTGATTTCACTATTCAACTGCAGATGGCGCTAATAGATACTGTAGTTTTGGTAAATATGGTCATTCATTTAGCCATATCTTTCTCCTTCTACACTTCTTTTCCTTCTATTTTCTAATTCTCTACCCGTATATTGTTGTATGCCAGTAACTAACGTCACGCGTGTAAGGACTTTTACTTGCTTTTTAACTAAAGATCACAATAAAAAAATAGGCATGCATATTCAAAACCTTAGCTTAACAATTCAATTTGTGATGTGTATTATTTCACAATATGTTTATAACAAGGAAATATAATTATAGCATTTAACAATTTACTACAGACTTAAAAAAAACCCAGAACAAATAATTGTGTGATAAGCATGATCGTTTGTTCTGTGTCTGGGTGTAATTTATCTATAATATATATGTATTTAGAAATATATAAGTATGTTTATCAGCAGTCTGGTTATCGTAGTACAGGGTACAGGCTCTGCCTAGTTTGGGATCAGACGGCCGTGTGTGAAATGTGTGAAGTTATTAAAAAAAAAGTGTGTGTGTGCAATTCATACACGGCAGAAGTGAAACTTCTAAATTAATTAACCAACGAATTTTAATACGGAAACGCACAAAAATGATACACGTGAATGATACACCACGTTGACTATGACGCATCTTCTGAAAGCTTCGTAGTACGGAGGCGCAAAGACTCGTGCTAGCATATGAAGATAATAGGAAATACTGTATACTTGTATTCTATCTCATTCTCTCGCAGTTTAAATCCTATTTATGAAAATGTTTGTCTCTTTTTAGTGCTGTATACTTGTATTCTATCTCATTCTGTCGCAGGCTGAATCCTATTGTATTGTATTTGTCTCTTTTTATTTATATATTTATTAGAAATTCAACAGCTTGTTTTCCATGTACATAGATAATAGTGTTGATAATAATTTTGAATGTGACTTTTTTAATCAGTTTAATTCCAATTCGACATATAACCCCATCGAAAAGCTCGACGGTGATAATGGCCCGTGGGCATTTCACTACGTAAAAAACAAAAATATTAAAAATACAACTGTGGATAGAATTTCAAGCAACAAAAACGTAGTTTAGCACCACCTAGCGAAGACAGGCCGAACTACATAACAACTTTAAATCCTGTATCGCGCAATGAAAGTTTTTGCGCTAATTAATATATGTAAATACATCTTCGTAACATCAACCGTTGGTGCATGGTTCTAGCCTTGTCGGAGGATCCTCCCTTTGTGTTGGAGGGACATAAAACCGTTCTTCCATATACCCTTAGATACATCTTAAAATCACACCCAAGTCCAGAAACTTAAAAGTTAGCCAAGACATACATTTGCGGTGTCAAAGACACTTTACGGCGCAGTCGGTACTCGGGTGTCAAACGCAGAATGCACAATTGATTACGTCACACTGCATTGCGGCTAGGGCTGTCACTTTAAAACAAACACAAATATCGCAAAAATGGTTTTTGTTGTATTTTGTGAATTTACACTAGACAGTATGATATTTCCTCTAGTAGTAGTTAAATCACCTTTCAAACAAAAACAGATACAGATTTATAAAAACCATCTTTTTTGCGTCGGGGGGTTAAAAATGCAGAAATAGTCACTGCCTGGCAAACAAACTAATTTTATTCTAAAAACCACTTTCGCTAGTAAATGAGGATTACCGAACAGCCATGATAGGATTAGACACTCGCAAGTAACAAATATATAATCACTAGCAGCGCCCCGCGGTTCCACCCGCGTAAGTCCCGATCCTGTGGGAATATCGGAATAAAAAGTAGCCTATGCGTTAATCCAGGTCTCCAGCTACCTACATACCAAGTTACATCGCAATCGGTTCAGTGGTTTTTGCGTGAAAGAGTAACAAACATCCATCCATCCATCCATCTAAACTTTCACATTTATAATATTAGTGAGATTATAAATTTAGATATCAAATAAAACAAATCGTTGTCCTTTATAAAATAAACAAAAAAGGAATCAATTTCTGGGTATAGTGACGTCCACTTAGAAAAAGAGGAACAACTAGAGCTAGCATAAGTATTAATTATACAATATTTAAATGACAAAATAATGTAATATACCATACCTGTAGAAAAAAACCAGTCAGTCGTAGGACTGCACGTCAGAAGTGAAAACATAACTTCACTTCAATGTATTTGCATATACATACATACACACACACACATCTGTATATATACAGGGTGTAAGTGACACCGTACCGAATCCTGAAATAGTGTATTCAAACCATCGTTCTGAGTGGAAAATCATTGGAAATTTCTGCCGGAAAATTCATAATTATTTTTTTTTGCTTAAAAGTGATATCACAATGAGGTAAACAGAACATTTTACCGACAAAAAATCAGTAAATACCCCATACGGCCAAAAACAGCAATGTAAAACATTTATGCAATCAGCTGCTTCGACGGCACAGGTCATTCACCGGACCGTACACATACGCGTGTCGCATTACATTGCGTAGTTCAAAATCAAACTATTGACTGTAAATCCTTAATATCGCATTTTTATGATGAACTGGCTTTTGCATTGTAATAAGTATCCCAAGAAAGACGTTTTTGTAAATTATTTGCGAGGGTGTTACTTACACGCTGTATATGTATATATATATATATATAATTAGGTTAAAAAATAAAAAGTAGGTAATAACATATCTAAATGTATACATAGGGTACACTGGAAGTTCTTCAAATGTTATATTTATTTAAATATAAGAATCTCGGCTCCGTCTTACGAATTTTCGATCAGGTCACGTGTCCTGACGCGAGTTTAACATTTTTTTACCCATCCCAAAAAGTGCACAACCCCGCTAAAAATTGAAAAATTTAATCACCACTATGCTTTTATTCCGTTTATAGTCACTGCTGATGTTACATAGCCTATAAACTTCCTCAATAAATACTCTATTTAATACAAAAATAATTATTCAAATCTGACTGATAGGCCATGAGATTAGCGCTTTTAAACAAACAAACAAAATAATTTTACTCCAAAATATACCTAGATAATATTTTGGAGTAAAATTATTCTTAATGCTGTCTTAATTTTATGTTATTGAATGAGACAGCCCTTACGTTGCGATGGTAATTTTTTCTACGATTTGGCACTCGCACCTTTGGACTATTTTCTCAAGCTATAAGCTTTCAGCGATTTAAGCGAAACACATTTCTTTTTTTCCTGAAAGGTACTCAAGTAATAAACTTAACAAAATAATCATGGCTGAATGTGTTAAGTTTAAGGAATATGAGTATTGTCACAAGAAAGCTGAGATTCACACTTCGCATGGTTCAAAATATACATTATTTATATAATTTCAGTTAATAAAAATTCTTATAATAAAATTTATGACTCACTTCAACAAAGTGTTCCATTTAAGAGTTATTTAGTGTTTTATTTACCGACGAAAAAACGGAGGAGGTTCTCAAACTGTCAACCCTTACATTATTATATATTTTTTAATATTTTTATACTTTTAACAGGGTAGTACAATTTCGATAATTCTTTTTATAATGAACAGGTATAGATACTTCAAAGTTGGTCCCATTTAAATTAAATAATAAAAATGTTAACCCCCACGGGACGAATTATTGTTCACCGTTCACCCAGTGACTTTACACCTGTGAACCGATTTTTTGAAGTGAAAGCTTTTTTAGGCACGTTGGGCACTTTTGGTATGGGGAAAAGGCACTGAACTCGCGTGACCATCACGCTCAGATACATATATACAGATGTGTGTGTGTTTGTATATGCACCTATATAATATATATGTTATGTTTTCACTTCAGACAGTTTTTTTTTAACTTAGCACATATATATGTATAATGTAGTCCTAATGACAATGACACTACATTGATGGATGCGGAAGCCAGTCGAGGGAATTTCTCAACGGTTTACAGCATATAAGTAACTGTAATTAAGTCTTAACGAAAAAAAAACTAAAATATATAACAAAAAAATAGGCTATAAGTTTATTTTTCACTTTTCAGTTCCTTTCTTCTTCGGTCGGTAAATTTTTTTGTTGAAAACGTTTTGTATATTGTTAGGCTGAGCTTTGCGACGAGTTACAGCCACATTGAGAGAGCACCTGCCTGTTTAAGAAGACTGTGATTAACCAGCACCAGAAGGAAACTAAGTCAACGTGTTTGTTTTTTATGTACGTATGTTATTACAATTAGGACTGTATTTTAAAACATAAATATTTCTAGTAACATGGCCATATAATTGAATCTGTCTTTCATAAACGCTAATATGGCCTAGTAGGGTTTTGAAGCTCTGGCAACCCAACCCTATGGAAGGGAGGCATGGGGTGAGAGGAAGCGGGATAGCAGTATATAAGTGACAACATAGTAAATCAATACAAATATACAAAATTAAAGTGTCTGATTGTAATGTCACAATAATAGTTTGTTTTAAGCTCATACAGTTATTTGCACGATACCTATGCGTAAAAATCAGTTTTTAAAATTTTGTCTGTCTGTCAGTTTGTTCCGGCTAATCTCCGGAACGGGTGGACCGACTTCGACGGGACTTTCACGGGCAGATATCTGATGTTATAAGAACGACTTTCGAAGCGGTTTAACATCAGCATTTGGTGATGAAGCCCCATCCAAAACCACAATTTATCGCTGGTTTGCTGAATTTCAACGTGGACGTGTCAAGCTCAGTGATGATCCCCGTCAAGGTCATCCAAAAACTGCAGTCACCCAAGAAAACGTTGATGCTGTGCGTAAGCTGATTGAGGAAGATCTACATGTGACATACCGCGAAATTCAGGCAAATTTAGACATTGGCATGAGTCAAATACAAATAATCTTGCATGAACAATTAGGTGTAAAAAAGTTGTTTTCCCGATGGATACCGCATTTGCTCTGTGAAGAGCAAAAAGCGGCTCGCGTTACTTGGTGCGGCAGAACTCTCAAAAGATTCCACGCAGGATCCTCAAATGCTGTATACAACATTGTATCGGGTGACGAATCCTGGATATACGCGTACGAACCCGAAACAAAAAACCAGTCACGAGTTTGGGTGTTCGAAAATGAGTTAAAGCCAACTAAAATTGTTCATTCACGGAGTGTTGCAAAAAAAATGGTGGCCACGTTTGTCTCCAAAACCGGAAATGTTGCGACTATTCCTCTTGAGGGACAAAGAACGGTTATTGCAGAATGGTATGCTAGCATTTGTTTGCCACAAGTCGTTTCCGAACTCCGTAAAGAGAACTGCAACCGCCGCATCATCCTCCATCACGACAATGCGAGTTCTCACACCGCACACAGAACAAAAGAGTTTTTAGAGCAAGAAAACATAGAATTATTAGACCATCCGCCGTACAGTCCTGACCTAAGCCCTAATGATTTCTATACTTTCCCTAAAATAAAGAATAAATTGCGTGGTCAGAGATTTTCATCACCTGAAGAAGCTGTGGACGCGTACAAAACGGCCATTTTGGAGACCCCAACTTCCGAATGGAATGGTTCCATTGGAATGCTTCAATGATTGGTTCCATCGTATGGAAAATGTGTCAAATTTCGCGGAGAATTCGAAAAGGAATAAATACATTTTTAAATAGTAATGTTGTGTCACTTCGTTGATTCCCAAAATTTTCAGTGTAGCCCACGTACTAAATTAAACCATTTTATATTTCATATAATCGAAAAGTAATAAGTGATGATAGTAAAACAAAAATAGTATGTAATTAATACACCTATTACATCGCTGTTTTAGAAAACAGTGATGAATAGGGTTGGGTTGCCAGAGCTTCAAGAAGGATATGGGAGGAAGGGAGATAGCAATATATAAAAAAAAAAACGCTCATGTTTATAACTTAGACTAGACTCGTTGGATGTCTTGCGATCGTTTGCTGCTCAAAAGATATGAGTACCACTGGATCTGGGTATGGTTTATTATTTTACTTATATTTTAAATCTAGGTGAGGCTGTTTTAAAATCTCCGATGAAATAGTGTGTAGGAATACTTCGGATAGCAGCGACACTCTTTCTTCTACTATTTGTTACTTTTAAAAATATATCTCTCGCCTTAAGGAATTGCTGTGTCATTTGTACTTTAAAAACTTAGGAGTGTCGTATTAAAATGTTAAAAGGTTTAAATTTTTTTGACAATTTCTTTCTTTGCGTTTTCCCCATTCTAGTAAATATCCTTGCTAATATTATAAACGTGAAAGTTTGTTAGGATATATGGATGTATGGATGTTTGTCTCTTTTACGCAAAAACTACAGAACCGATTGCGATGAAACTTAGTATGTAGATAGTTAGAAACCTGAATTAACACATAGGCTACTTTTTATCCCGATATTCCTACGGCATCGGGACTTACGCGGTTAAAATCGCGGGGCGCAGCTAGTTTCATATAAGTTTCTTCAACATCAGACCACTCAGAAAGTTTTGCGAAAAAGAGTGTCACAATGCTTGCCAGAAGCGATCTGCTCTCAACAGCAAGCTACCGACAATGGGACTCAGCGGGCTGCGACTTCAGCACGACCACGAGCGTCTTCCTGGACAGCACACCGGTCAAACTTCTGCGTCATACTTCTTACAGCCCTTATTTGGCAGCGTGTGACTTCTTTTTCATTCCTAAAACAAAAATCGACTCAAAGGGATTGAGTTATCATCGTTTGCTAGGAGGCTGTCGAGGAAGTGTCTGAATGTGAGTGTCGGTTCATTGGAAAAAGTGTTTTGGAAATTGGTTAGATGCGTGTTTTGTATAAATAGTAGTAAAAGAACTGGATGTATAAATATCTTTTTTGGTTTCGTAACGCTTACAGAGTTTCCCATGTACTAATATTATAAATTCGAATGTATTCCATCTGTCTGTTATGTTTTCAGGTCTAAAGCACTGGACCAATTTTGGTATAGATATAAATGAGAGATTGGAGAAGGTCTTCGACTACTTATTGTAAAAATAAAACTTGAAATAGGGGATGGAAGTTTGTATGTCAGAGATTTTACGCGGACGAAGTCGCGTGCACCAGCTAAGAGATCTTAATGTACCTATTATACAATGTGTGTCTTACAATGGAACATTTACTTAAATCACTGAAAGTGCATGACTCTAGCATGCAGTTACAAAAAGAGTTTTTCAAAAAAAACTTTTCGCTTACAAGTTATGGCCGTTTGAATTTCCAGGTATTTTTAACTCCGTTTCTCATAAAAGTAGGTGGAACGTGTAAAGTTACAGATTTTAAATTGTACATACCTATTTTTTATTTTGGAACTATTCACTCAGCTGTTGAGAACATTCATAAAATTAAATATAAAAGTTTTAGAAGTTAGTTTTTATGGATTTTCTTAGTAACGAAATGATAAATTCTTGCTAATTTAAAAATCTTTCGCTTTACTTTACATTCCATCTGCTTTTATGAGAAATTGCTGTTGTCACTGCATGCTAGAGTCGTGCCCTTTCAGTGATTTAAGTAATACTTACTTCTTTGTCATAAACACTCTGTTTAAAAGTATAATTTT
This sequence comes from Euplagia quadripunctaria, assembly GCA_963859945.1. Taxonomy (NCBI): domain Eukaryota; kingdom Metazoa; phylum Arthropoda; class Insecta; order Lepidoptera; family Erebidae; genus Euplagia; species Euplagia quadripunctaria. The sequence continues at coordinate 8,613,151 of OY982586.1, forward strand.
ACTTTGTGTACCGTAAGCGTCATCACTTCAAAAACTGACGTGGGAATAATGGAACACTCATAATCATTCATCTGTCAATATGTCTGCCAACGAGTCTTTGGCGGGTTAAAATACTCGACCCATTTTTACTAGACATGTTCAACTATTTTTAAGTTTGTGGAATAACTGCATCAACTTTAACACGTTCAGTTTCTTTGAAATAAAATAGATCACAGGAGAAGAAATAAATATGTTTAAAGATATAATAACTGGACACACCTCACACACGGCCGTCTGATCCCAAACTAGACAGAGCCTGTACTATGGCAAACAGACTACTAATAAACATACTTATATATTTCTAAATACATACATATTATAGAAAAAATACATCCAAGTAGAACAAATGATCATGCTCATCACACAATTATTTGTCCTGGGTGAGAATCGAGCCCACAAACTCTGGCTCAGCAGTCAGAGTCAAATGAGTTCATTATCAAAGAAGTTGCCTTGAAATACATACCTACATACATTCATAAACTCACGCCTTTCTTTCTTTGGGGTAGACAGAGACAAGAGTACACCATTTTGAACCTTTCTTCAGAATATTTAAAAGCAATTAAAAGTGATCCAAAAGTGAATCTCTTATAAAGATTTTTATAAATATAACTTATTTTATAGCTGGCATGAAACTACTTTATGCTACGGTAGTGTATATTCCCATTCCATCAAAAACATAAATGTGAAAATGGGAGCCAAGTTCAACATTAAGAATATGCATGGTTGTCGACTTTGCCAACAAAAGAATTGAGATCTAAATGGGTGTTAAGTTCTGTAGATAATCCTGAAATTTATTTCTAAGAATATACAACATTCTAAAATAAATTTATAACTCAATCTCCTGTTTTCTTCTGCTACAACTATGTCTGCTATTTAAAATATAACTTGTTAAATTTGAGAATTAAGATTAATTGATGCTCAAGTTTTAACTTGGCTAGTTTTTCCATATAAGTTTTTTTTTATATTTCGCTAATCAACTTTCTTCTTTATGTTATACGTACGTTACTGTTTTATTTTGTAAGGTCGACATATCTAACTCTTCCGAAAATTTTGGTTTGCTGGTAAAAACGAGCCAAGTGAAATCGGGAGCATCAATTAATTTTAAGTTATCTGCTTAGTGTGCAAGATGATCGTGTAGGATGTTCAAAATTGTTGTAGCTGACACTTCGATCATTTCTGCGAGCTGCTTTTTCGTGAAATCTTTTGCGGCGTTGGCACTTTTTGGGATCGACCTGATCGAGAATTCGTAAGACGGAGCCGAGTTTCTTATATTTAAAAAAATATAACATTCGAAATTCAAACATTTATGAGCGGACAGGAGCGCAGAACTTCCAGTGTACCCTATGTATACATTTAGATATGTTATTACCAGTGGTCGGCGTAGGTAGTGCCATTTGGTGGGATGTTTGTCTCTTTTACGCAAAAACTACAGAACCGATTGCGATGAAACTTAGTATGTAGATAGTTAGAAACCTGAATTAACACATAGGCTACTTTTTATCCCGATATTCCTACGGCATCGGGACTTACGCGGTTAAAATCGCGGGGCGCAGCTAGTTTCATATAAGTTTCTTCAACATCAGACCACTCAGAAAGTTTTGCGAAAAAGAGTGTCACAATGCTTGCCAGAAGCGATCTGCTCTCAACAGCAAGCTACCGACAATGGGACTCAGCGGGCTGCGACTTCAGCACGACCACGAGCGTCTTCCTGGACAGCACACCGGTCAAACTTCTGCGTCATACTTCTTACAGCCCTTATTTGGCAGCGTGTGACTTCTTTTTCATTCCTAAAACAAAAATCGACTCAAAGGGATTGAGTTATCATCGTTTGCTAGGAGGCTGTCGAGGAAGTGTCTGAATGTGAGTGTCGGTTCATTGGAAAAAGTGTTTTGGAAATTGGTTAGATGCGTGTTTTGTATAAATAGTAGTAAAAGAACTGGATGTATAAATATCTTTTTTGGTTTCGTAACGCTTACAGAGTTTCCCATGTACTAATATTATAAATTCGAATGTATTCCATCTGTCTGTTATGTTTTCAGGTCTAAAGCACTGGACCAATTTTGGTATAGATATAAATGAGAGATTGGAGAAGGTCTTCGACTACTTATTGTAAAAATAAAACTTGAAATAGGGGATGGAAGTTTGTATGTCAGAGATTTTACGCGGACGAAGTCGCGTGCACCAGCTAAGAGATCTTAATGTACCTATTATACAATGTGTGTCTTACAATGGAACATTTACTTAAATCACTGAAAGTGCATGACTCTAGCATGCAGTTACAAAAAGAGTTTTTCAAAAAAAACTTTTCGCTTACAAGTTATGGCCGTTTGAATTTCCAGGTATTTTTAACTCCGTTTCTCATAAAAGTAGGTGGAACGTGTAAAGTTACAGATTTTAAATTGTACATACCTATTTTTTATTTTGGAACTATTCACTCAGCTGTTGAGAACATTCATAAAATTAAATATAAAAGTTTTAGAAGTTAGTTTTTATGGATTTTCTTAGTAACGAAATGATAAATTCTTGCTAATTTAAAAATCTTTCGCTTTACTTTACATTCCATCTGCTTTTATGAGAAATTGCTGTTGTCACTGCATGCTAGAGTCGTGCCCTTTCAGTGATTTAAGTAATACTTACTTCTTTGTCATAAACACTCTGTTTAAAAGTATAATTTTACTTTGTGTACCGTAAGCGTCATCACTTCAAAAACTGACGTGGGAATAATGGAACACTCATAATCATTCATCTGTCAATATGTCTGCCAACGAGTCTTTGGCGGGTTAAAATACTCGACCCATTTTTACTAGACATGTTCAACTATTTTTAAGTTTGTGGAATAACTGCATCAACTTTAACACGTTCAGTTTCTTTGAAATAAAATAGATCACAGGAGAAGAAATAAATATGTTTAAAGATATAATAACTGGACACACCTCACACACGGCCGTCTGATCCCAAACTAGACAGAGCCTGTACTATGGCAAACAGACTACTAATAAACATACTTATATATTTCTAAATACATACATATTATAGAAAAAATACATCCAAGTAGAACAAATGATCATGCTCATCACACAATTATTTGTCCTGGGTGAGAATCGAGCCCACAAACTCTGGCTCAGCAGTCAGAGTCAAATGAGTTCATTATCAAAGAAGTTGCCTTGAAATACATACCTACATACATTCATAAACTCACGCCTTTCTTTCTTTGGGGTAGACAGAGACAAGAGTACACCATTTTGAACCTTTCTTCAGAATATTTAAAAGCAATTAAAAGTGATCCAAAAGTGAATCTCTTATAAAGATTTTTATAAATATAACTTATTTTATAGCTGGCATGAAACTACTTTATGCTACGGTAGTGTATATTCCCATCCCATCAAAAACATAAATGTGAAAATGGGAGCCAAGTTCAACATTAAGAATATGCATGGTTGTCGACTTTGCCAACAAAAGAATTGAGATCTAAATGGGTGTTAAGTTCTGTAGATAATCCTGAAATTTATTTCTAAGAATATACAACATTCTAAAATAAATTTATAACTCAATCTCCTGTTTTCTTCTGCTACAACTATGTCTGCTATTTAAAATATAACTTGTTAAATTTGAGAATTAAGATTAATTGATGCTCAAGTTTTAACTTGGCTAGTTTTTCCATATAAGTTTTTTTTTATATTTCGCTAATCAACTTTCTTCTTTATGTTATACGTACGTTACTGTTTTATTTTGTAAGGTCGACATATCTAACTCTTCCGAAAATTTTGGTTTGCTGGTAAAAACGAGCCAAGTGAAATCGGGAGCATCAATTAATTTTAAGTTATCTGCTTAGTGTGCAAGATGATCGTGTAGGATGTTCAAAATTGTTGTAGCTGACACTTCGATCATTTCTGCGAGCTGCTTTTTCGTGAAATCTTTTGCGGCGTTGGCACTTTTTGGGATCGACCTGATCGAGAATTCGTAAGACGGAGCCGAGTTTCTTATATTTAAAAAAATATAACATTCGAAATTCAAACATTTATGAGCGGACAGGAGCGCAGAACTTCCAGTGTACCCTATGTATACATTTAGATATGTTATTACCAGTGGTCGGCGTAGGTAGTGCCATTTGGTGGGATTCGTAAATCGTGGCATGACGTGGACATACCTTCTCATCTCAAAATCCCGGGATTCTTAAGATTCAACTTCGATCAAATATTACCGATATATAATTCAGAAATCCGCATCCTAAAAGTGTCGACTTTCCTAAATGTTATTAATAGAATAGCATTTTCATAAAATCTAACCGAATAGCGTTACAAACACCGTTTTTAATGTTTCGCGATTTTAACATTTCTTATACTAAATATTGTTTACAACGCATCATAATCGTGTAAATCTAAACTAATACCTATTAGCTTATTCCCGCAGCTCCGCTGGCATTGTATTTTGCAAAAAAAAACATCCCTAACCGGGATAAAAAGTTATCTCTCTAGTTGGGGTACTTAAGCAATAGACATTTACAAAATTTCATTAGATCTATTGAGTAGTTTCGGAAATTAGCGTGAACGAACATCACACATCACATGGGATTTTTAAATATTCAGATTAAAAATCTTATTGCTTTAGATAGCACCAGTGTTGGGCAAGTTTTAATTGTAAAGACAGTTAAAGATTAACAATTTACTAATTGTCACCATAACAACAATAAAATTATCAATTGTAATTGTGGACAATTACACACATAAAATATATTTAAATGAAACATGCCGACGCGGTTTGTTTCATTCATATACATCGTCGGAAAGGGATTAAAAACCTTAAGGTAAAAAGGTCAACCATGCTGACGCCCTTTATTGTCATTTTAAAATATATAGTTGGCAGGGATTTAAAAATGTAAAGGTACAAAAAACGTACCGATTCCTTTTGTTCCATTATCTAAAGAAAGCGGCGCGCATTGGCAATTTTGTGCTATTTTTTATTTATACATTGTACTAATTAGTAAATATGTGTGTACTTAGTTCAGTTCACCTTTGCCTGCACATTGTGACTAGCATATTATTATTTATTCGTTTCAAATACACCTAATAATATGTAAATAAAATAGAATCATTACATAACTTTAACAAAAACAAGAAAATACATATACATACTCTTGCATTCAAAAAATAATAAAATCTTTCGATTTTTTAGATAAAAACTGCATGCAACAAAAATGGGGTTCTTACGACACTGTGACCCGATAAGCGGGTGCTGAGCATGTTCAGACGTCAACTATAGCTACTAGTATAGGCTCGACTCGGGAGGCGAGTTGCGGGCACACGAACGAATTATTGTTCTACCCAGGAGCCAGGTACTGGGCATTGAGTGTGTTAAAATATAAATAACTAGCTGCGCCCCGCGTAAATCCCGATCCCGGGTGAATATCGGGACAAAAAGCCTATGTGTTTATCCAGGTCTCCAGCTATCTACATAACAAGTTTCATCGCAATCGGTTCAGTAGTTCTTACGTGAACAAAGATCCATACATCCATACATCCTCACAAACTTCCACGTTTATAATATTATTATTATAGTGAAGGATGATATTCGTTTTTTTATCAATAAGTAGGTAGTATTGATTTTTATTAATGTAAGTAAAATTTTAATTAAAAAATGAGGAAATATGTGATTCTGAAAGAAATAGAATAAATTTACCTACTTAAATAGTAATTATGTTTTCATAAAATAAACATAGTACAGCCATTATATCATAACGCTTTTATATTATATTTTGTATAATATACTAATTTTTTTTATTTAATTTGTGTTAAATTTAAGATAATTTATATGTTGTCAAATTAAACTTTTTGTTAAATAAATGTTGATTAATATTTTGATTTATTGGTAAATCGCTAACCCTTAAAATCTTCAACATTCTTTTTATCATATTAATTTACGTACACAGTATGCAGTCTAAAACAGTTCACAAAGATGAGCATTAAAACCGCTTCAGTATAAGAGTACTGTAAAATACCTATAATTAAAAAAAACAAATTTCCTATAGGCAAGTTCAGAGGGAAATCTAACTAAGTGAACTCGATAATTTTAAAATGCAGGAATCTCGGGGTGTATCCATGTTAACATAACATTTGAGGTCATTCATCCTAAATGGCACTACCTACGCCGACCACTGGTTATTACCTACTTTTTAATTTTAACCTAATTATATATGTATAGATGTGTATGTGTGTGTATATGCAAATACATTGTGAAGTTATGTTTTCACTTCTGACGTGCCGTCCTACGACTGACTGTTTTTTTTTAAGTTTGTCAACGTTTTTGCCGTGGTCACCTCGACAGGCCGCACTATACTACCAAATTAAAGAGTTATTAATGTGGGAGTTCTCGTTTAAATAGAAAAAGTCTTAAAATTTCTTCTGCCCGCCATTCACTCCTGAACCCATGAACTCGGTACCGACGAACGAGTTTGCAGTCACCTAGTTGAGACAAAGTGCATTCTGCATATGTTGTCTTTGCGCCCTACAAAGGAGCTATACTACATTTACGGACAATACCAAAACGTAAAGGGTCTATTCTATAATATTGGCTGTTATTGGCAAAGAATATAATTGGTTTTTAACTACCAAGAAGATAATTCTATGTTTACAAAATAGTAGGAAAGATAGTTTAAAAACAAACTCGGTAATGGCTGCTGTTAAAAACTATTTTCTTTAAGCTATCTGGCCACCAAAACATTTTCTTTTAGAAAGTAGATTTATCGAATATAGACTTTTTGATTGACGGACATAAAATTATTTCGTAGTATTAATCGATTGATTCAACTATTATATTAAACTTGCTGTGCCCGCGACTTCATCCGCGTGGAATAGTATATTTATGTCGAATCAACAGCCTAAAAAATAAGTTTCAAGCTTCTAGCTCTAAATATGACGATACTTCCATACAACTTTTCATCCCACCTTACACCCCTTTTTTCGCATAAAAAGTAGCCTATGTCCTTTCTCAGGCTCTAGACTAACTGTGTACCAAATTTCATTCAAATCGGTTTAGTAGGTTTGGCGTGACAGGGCGACAGACAGACAGACAGACAGACAGACAGACAGAGTTACTTTCGCATTTATAATATTACGACGGACCTTACACTAGACCGACATATGACTAACAGTGCCACTGATAGTGCTAGAATAATTTAGTCTGTAATCAGAGGGATGGTACCATGGGTGATATCCTCAAGAAATATACGTAGGGACTGGTTCTGTATTAGCCGGTAGAGATGTCACAATGTTTTAACTCTTGTAGGATAACTAGCGACCCGCCCCGGATATACTAAAGAATGTCTTTATATACAACGTTCACAGCTTTTTTGTCATTAGACAATACAAACATGTTTTCTTCAGAGGTTACTCTTGAAAGAGCGATATATAATTGGCCATGTGAAAAACACTCAACGCTCAAATCTAAGCCTGCAACATTAAAAGTTTGACCCTGCGATTTATTAATGGTCATTGCAAAAGAAATCTTTACCGGAAATTGTCCGGCCCTCTGGCCGGTACCGCCGCAACCGCTATGTCCCTGCATTTTAAATCTGTAATATCTTCTAAAATATTCATTGAAATTACATGGTGTAAAGGGCCATTTTTGATCTATATTAAATGCACAATGTATTTAAGGCACTTAATTGGATAAGGATTAATGCTGTATTGCTTAAAATCGCTTCGTAGATAAGCTATTATTTCTAGTAAAAAGTAAAGGATAAAAAATGGTTATTGTGGGTTATTCCTAAGAGATAGACATATACCATCGCGGCCTTTTTTGTAAACCTTTTTAAGGTGTACAATATTGTGGTACATTATTTTGATCTATCTCGTAGGGTTCAGCCAGCGTTTGCAATGTAAACGCAAAAAAATGTGTTTATTTACGACATCACATTAGAAACCTCTAAAGTTATCAGTGTTTCTCTACTATATTATACATGTATTATACATATAAACCTTCCTCTTGAGTCACTCTATCTATTAAAAAAACTGCATCAAATTTCGTTGCGTAGTTTTAAAAATCTAAGCATGCATAGGGACGTTGGAACAGCAGGAAGCTACTTTATTTTATACTATGTAGTGATAAGCTTCATCTACGCTCGAGAGATGGCGTTGTGTGTACTCCATAGTACGCTCTACGAGTAACTTAGTCATTTAGCCCCAAAAGTCGTTTACAAACTAAAGCAAATAAAAAAAAAGATTAAAAAAACTAAACAGGCAACAACTAGTTAATGATAAAGTTGTGAAACAGTATGTAATTGAAGTCTTATCAGAGGTTACCTAACAAGACTCACCTATATTATTCATACTCCTTTTTTGCACTCCATTGGTATTCTGAGCCGGACTGAAAATCAACTCGATACCTTGGTTAGGCTAGTCCGATGCCTACTAGCAACATACATCACCCATTCTCGTCGAGTCGCCTCGAGTCGCATCGAGTCGAGTCGAGTCGAGTCGAGTAGAGTCGAGTCAAGTCGAGTACAGTCGGGTCAGGTCGGGTCAAGTCAAGTCTAACCGACTGAAGTCGTATCAATTCGAGTCAAATCGAGTCTAGTAAGGTACCTACAGTGACATCTGGAGTCCTTCAAGGGTCCATAATTGGCCCTTACCTCTTAATTGTTTTCTTTTTTGACGGGATAACGTCTTATAAATCGATGAACGCCGGCTGCATGTACGAAAAAGCATGACTCATTGTCACGTTCCGCCTGAGCAGAGCGTGCAAGCGAGAGCGCGGAACAAGCGTTAGAGAGGCACGATCGGCCTAAGCGTTCGGCTTGTGACGCAACTATCTCTCTTCCACTGTTTTCTTATGACGTTATCACGTAAAATGCTCGTCCGTAAACCGACTTTAAAGACAACCAATTTTTTTATTTAATTAATTAAATTATAATACTGAAGTGTTACTTAATTCTAAACTCTCCAAACTTTTACGTTTGATGGTGTATTGTATATTATACAAAGATATTAAGCATTGCTTTATTAATTCTCAATGTTTAATGAATGCGGGGATGACAAAAATATACAAGTCCTGTAATCGATATCTGTCTATCTGTTTGTTCCCGCTAATCTCCGGAGCAGATCAACCGATTTCCACGGGACTTTCACTGGCAGATAGCTGGTGTTATAAGGAATAACTTAGGCTACTTATATTTTGGAAAAAGAATTAGGGTTAAGCGCAAAATAAATAAATATGTACACGCGAGCGAAACCGCGCGAGAACTGCCAGTAATTAATACACACGATTGTGCATTACTGCAGGAGGACCTTGACAGTCTCTCCCTGTACTGCAGGGTTAAGTCTAAATGTCTACGTCTAAATGTGGTATAATTTATTTGATAAAAAAAAAACAAAAGAGAAAATTGGAGTACAATTTACATGACATCTTTCTACAGATCGCAGATCTAGATCGTCAGAAGAGAAGAGTGGCAACTTCTCTGAATATAACTGTACGCAATTAGCTTTATGCGATGTAAATTAGACTTAATTGTGTCCGTGCAAGAGTCGCTTTCATTTAAATGATTTTGCCGAGTCGATCTTCTGTAGATACTTTTACTATTATATGAAGTAACTATTAGCTTATCTGTGCTATTATGTATTCTGCGCCAAAACCCCAAAAAAGGTATACTTTAATACATATAAGAAGTACAAAGACTAAGAAAAGTTCTTTTTAGCTGTTCAAAAATTCAATTTAGCTCTTATTTTCTTCTGAAAAGAATAGATTTATATATTTATATAGAATAGAAATAGGTCCTATTTTGATCATGCCATGAGACACCTCTCAATTTGTATTTTCTTTTTGTATTTTATTGTTGAACTAGCCGCGCCCCGCGGTTTCACTCGCGTAAGTCCCGATCCCGTGGGAATATCGGGATAAAAAGTAGCCTATGCGTTAATCCAGGTCCCCAGCTATCTACATACCAAGTTTCATCGCAATCGGTTCATCGGTTTTTGCGTGAAAGAGTAACAAACATCCATCCATCCATCTATCCATCCATCCATACATCCAAACTTTCACATTTATAATATTAGTGGGATGTGTTGTGTAATCTTTTGTTGTTCTATTTTCTATTGTGTGTTTTTTATTTTTTAAGTGTCGTATTTTAGTTGCATGCACTTTGTTGATGTCTCTCTGTGTCAAAATATTTTTTTTTTTCTTTCTTTCTATTTGTGGGTCTACTACATTATTGTGTATTTTTAACTTCATAACTCTTAGCATGCATAGATACAAGTGATCTAAATACATCACACAGCAAATTATTATTCCTGATTGATTCGGCAATGACCTTCATGAACCGCCATTTTGTTATCGCCAAGGAAATTAGATATCGTTACATTTCAGTACAAAAAGCTCTTTTGTTGTAAAGGAGATGCTTATAGTTAAGCGAGACGCAGAAAAAAATTATATAGAAGTTGTTGATTGGTCAAATTAACAGAGATGTCTTCAATAATTAAAGTAAATTAATTAACCAACGAATTTTTAATATGCAAATACACAAAAATTACACCGCTTTGACATTGACATATTTTCTGAAGATTATAGGAAACACTGATACTTGTATTCTATCTCATTCTCTCGCAGGCTAAATCCTATTTATGAATATGTTATGTCTTTATCGTGACGCTTTTTCGTTTCATCGCATTTCAAATCACAACGATTCTGAAGAAGTTTCACTTCAAAAATGCGTGAGGTATCTTTATGACATACGGTTGAAACAAAATACTTTTCGCTATAAGTAAATACATATATTTGATGAATTGAATAAATTGTATCAAAATATAGTAACTTGCGCCATCTGTGAAATGGAATACGGATAATTAGTATACAAAATATTACAGTAGTGGCGCACAGAATCCACTATCCAATAAATAATCCAATGAAATAAATCAACTCGCGGTCAGCATTTTTCGTTGCGCTAACATTTTTTTCCGGCTAGCCGGCCGGCCGACGAGCGTCTGAAGTGTAACGTGCGTTAAGGAACTTTGTTCCAAAAAATAAGAACAAAACTTTAACAATAAAATTATAGAGATAAAAGCCGTTCCCGCAATTTCACAAGCGTTTATGGTCACTACTCCGCTCCAAAGGGTCGTAGCGTGATTTTATATACCATATAACCTTCCTCAATTAATATTCTATCCAATACAAATAAATTTTTCCGAATCCGACTTGTAGTTTTACAGATTAGCGCTTTTAATCAAACATAATTTGTTCATCATCATTAACTATGACTGGCCTGTTGGCTTAGTGGTTAGTGACCCTGACTGCTACGCCATAGGTCGTTCGATTCCCACCCGAGTCTGGGTGTTCTTTGTGTCCGTTGTTTGTATGTTTGTAAAGTCCCCTGCGACACAGGAGTCATTCCTAGTGCGGGAGTTGCTGCTGTCGGCGCAATATGTAACAAAAGAGTTTTGGGCTGGTGTCAATTATGGCGGGGAGCCTGCCTGACGCCAACCCTCCTTGGGAATTTAATCATTTTAAGCCGGGACAAATTAAGAAGCTAAATTGGGGTAAGGAAAATGGAGCGAGGGAGCTAGGAGGTAAGGGATAATAATAATAATAATATATCTCTTTATTGTACACCAAAATAATTTGAAGCAGTAGGAGCACAGCAAGGTGGGGTGGCTAATACAATTGGCGGCCTTATCGCACTGAGGCAATTGCTCTAACAGGCAACCATGGGATGGAGCGAACATAGGTAATCGATTTAAGGGCAGTTAGGTGTACGCTCAAAAGGTATATTATAATGTTAAATAAAGATAAATTACATATAGTAGAAGAATATACATAAAAGAGAGCAAGAGACAAATAAATACATAAGCAAATATAGGTATAACAATACACAAATAAAAAGGCAAGTCAGGAATTACGTTATGTTTAATTATGTAGTGTTGATTTCACCCAGGTAATGTTCCTTTACCAGGTTCTTAAAAGCAGGTAGTGATTGCGCACGTCTTATGGTCAATGGTAGGCTTGACCATAAGACGGGCAGGACAGGGCGTATGCCCTGTCCAAAAAAGTTCGAAGTTGGTCCCATTTAAATTTCAAATAAATATTTCAACCCTAAAAGTGGAAAAATAGGGGACAAATGATTGTTCACCCATTGACTTTTCACCTGTGTACCGATTTTGTTCAAAGTTAGCACACATACGTAGTTGTAATGATACTACAACATGACGGAGACCTGTAGTTGATTGTTTTAGCCAGTTTAGTTTTGGGGGAAGAGTGGGAAGAGGGGAGATGGGAAGGACGGGAAAAGGGGAGAGGGAAGGGTTAGGGCCTCCGGTAACCTCACTCACGCGGCGAAATGCAATGCAATAATTGCTGCACTGCCGATTGTCTGTAAGGCCGTGGTATCGAGCGGAGTCGAGCCGGCCCATAGGTGCCGAAGCATGGCTCTCCCACGATTGATTGTTTTTTTCATTGTTTTACAACAAATTATCATGCATTTCATCAAGACAGCAGGTGTTCCTGTCCTAGAGGTCTCTCTAGTCACAGGAATTACAGGACATTTGGGTACGCGACCCCTGCCTCTGCGAGCGAATGCAGTTCTCCATCCAAGACTAGGTTCCTCTCCCTACCCGTTTCCCGACAGCCGGCCATAGAAGGAACCAGCCTAAACTCTTTACAAAGGAAGAGCATGATGATATTTCATTGTTATGAGATCAGGAGTTTCACTTGTCCCGTTGTCTGTCTGTAATCAAATCTTGCAAGTTAAATTTGACACACTTCCCGGTTTTCCATTGAGCTGAAATTTTTCCCGCATGTGTATATCGCGTGACAATGCAATATTATGATGACATGGAGCTGATCTGATGATGGAGCTGAAACGTGGCCGTAGGAACTTTGTAATGAAACGACGCAACCCCATCGAGTTTGGACTCGTTTGATTCATAGTAAATCCGGAGAATAGTAAGTATTTATGATAAATACTTACTAAAAAGTTTAAAATAAAAATGAAGATTTCTTTTTTTAAAACAAGGTTTAATACTTGTTAATAAAAAGAACTAAAAAGTTAAAAGTTATAATAAAAGTGTGTTATATTTTGCAAGAGAAATAAAGAAGGTGTAACGCGCTTTTATTATTACTAGAGATCGCGTGGTGGTCGAATTTTGACCATGGTTTATTTCATTGGCCAATATTACTTGACCTGTCATTGTATAGACTTTTGTACCATGACAGGGCAAAATATATACTGGACACTCATAGCTGTATGTACCCGTTTTTTGCATTTTTTTAAACTTTGTAGCAAATATTGTTCAAAAATGTTAGCATTCGTCACTTCTTCTCTGTATAAACTATAAGTGTGCGAAATTTCATACTCCTCCGTCCGCCCAATTTTCGTAAAAAGGGATCCAAAGTTTTCGCTTCACGTATTAATATATAGATTTTTAACTTTTTAGTTATTCTTAGTAACAAGTAATAAATAATGCTTGTTTTAAAAAAAAGATCTTTAGTTTTATATTACAGTGCAAATAGAACTAAAAATATACACATACGCCATATTGATGTCTTCAACTCGTCGTCAGCTAAATCATCCCGAAATAAAATCAATCCGTAGTATCAATTTACCGCTTTACTTCTTTTGAAGTCGGCTGAACAGAAATAAAACTATTAATCCCAGCAATCAAAACAACAAAAGGTCTATTTTAACTTAAAATGGCGACTCTTTTTTTTGCCGCCATCATAGGTGCCAACCCATATCGGTTGTATTGGAGAGTGTCATACAATAGGCCGCCCAGGTAGCCGCACTGTTTGCTTCCATTTTTTTAGGGTTCCGTGAGCAGATAAGTCTGGTAGAATAGTAATTGGGGCACAAAAACTTATTAAACCTTCGGATTGTAGACCCCAACGATGACAACAGACAAGGATAAAACTGAACGAATTGCCATACACAGGGCAAGCGAACCGATCACCTACCACAGGGAGCTATGCTTACCTAGCGTGGAAGTGCCTCCAAAGCCGATATTTGCAATTGTCATCTGACATTAAATAATTCGGCAGTAATTTGGTCACCACATGAGAAAAAATACAAACTAATGTCAGAACGCATCCAGAACAAATTTATTAGGTTCACATATTTAAAACAGTATCCAGGGGTGTACCCAGGATACCCACTGATATACCCTACCCTATTTAGGTATGACGGGATATTACAGACACGAAGTAAGAAGGAAGGTAGCTCTCGTCACCTACCTGTTTAAGTAGTGCGCGGTAAAATACACAATCCGAGTGTCCTGGAAACATAGATAGGGTATAGAAATAAATGAATAAATAATATTTCGAGACGTATTTCGCCTTTACAAGAGATATCTTCAGGGTCGATTCGGCAGCAAATGAGCCAAAAAGAAGTGTTGTAGTTAAAATAATCTGTACTATAAACAAGGTACATTTTATATTACGAGGGATAATTAAGATGTGATATATATGATATGATAGCGTTTTAACCGAAATATTGTTATGAAATATGTGTATTTAAATTTAAAATTTAAATAACAAAGCAATAATAATGACTTTTTATTTCAGACTTATGTCCATTTTTTGTTAGTATTTTTGTGTTAGTGACAATACTGCTTAAGTTAATAGGTTAGTATTTTTAGTTATTACATTATTTTATTGTAATTTATTTATTTGAACTGACCTATGACTGTACCCACCCAGTGATTCTGGAATGGGCAGTCCAGTCTGCCAGCGATCATTTTCAGAATGCTGTTGTCACTGCCATGCAGGCGCTGTAAGGAGGTCGCTTTCTTTCGCATAATTGCGTAGAAATATTATTATTCTTAAATTTCTTAAAATATGTTTGGTAGTTTTGGATCGATTCTAATTACTTGTCTGTTATAGACATTATTTTAATAGTCAATTAAATCTACGTGTAATTATAACCAATAATTTATAGTATCCGATGTAATTGAAAGAATTCGCAGTTAACACAATCGCAGTTACAGAAATTCAGAGAGTATATTGACCATTTTATCCAACGCTGTCGGTAATGATTGCATCAGCCGAAACATAGATATATATTTACATTACATAGATATTAAAAGCAAAGGGCTTAATTTTTCACTCAATACCGTCCTATTAGAAATAGACAGTTTACAGAATAATTCACAGTTACAGAAATTCTCACTGTATTCGTTATTTTTCGCACTTGTTAACTCGTAGTATCGCTTAACTTGAGCTGACTGTCCATACCGCAATGCAACTTTCTTATATAGTACAAAAAACATCTTCTACAAACAAAGTACGTGAACTCTCCTGAACGGGTCGTACTAGCGCTGTTGCAACTTCTAGAACTCACTAGAACATTCTTCTTGACCAACTATTAGCTAAAAGACGGCGCCGTGTGATTAAATTTAGTTCCGCTACTCGTTAATAGATGGCGCCACCGTCTCAATTGTGCGACCGCAACAATATTATTATAGAAACATTCAAGCAGGAATCAAAACCGCGATTTCTGACGTAGTCAAATGCATTACTACTGCACGGATGGCGCAATGGTTTAAGTGGTCACCTCGTCAATACGCCGCGCCGAGTGTTGTGGGTTCAAATCCCACACGGGACAAAAATTTGTGTGATCCACAACTAGTTGTCCCGAGTCTGGGTGTTCTTTGTGTACGTTGTTTGAATGTTTGTGAAGCCTCGCGACACAGGAATATTCCTAAGGCTGGCTTGTCTCTTTAAAGAAGAAGAAGAACTATCGCATCACATAAATTTATTATTCCTACGGAACCTCGCATTACACGAACTGTCGCACACCTGACCTTTCTCTGAACACACACGGCTTGACAAAATGGTCCGTAAGTTTACTCATCTTTTGTATTTGACTAGTTATCGAAAAATATGAATTCGAAGGATTTTAAAGTGGATAGAGTTATTGACTTTTTGAAGCTGAAACGGTATATTTAAGCGGACTTGTGGATTATGGAAGTCGAATGATGGCAAGAATCTTCACTTTATCCGTGGCTATCCGGCTGGGATAGGACCAAAATGTTACATGTAAGGCGTCCATTAGACACCCATGCAAACCTCAATCATTACCAAAACTCATGATTGACGGATGTTGTTGGTGATTGATGAAATAATATAGACATTAAAATCTTATCATGCAACCGTCAATCACTGCATTAGACGATAGCTTATTCGTCAATCACCGTTGATTGTGGCAAAACTGACTGAGGTTCTCCATTACGTTCTCTGTTGTATATTTTCAATAATACAACAGCTACATAATAATATGAATTTATTTTAAAACTAGCCGCCCCGACAGACTTCGTTCTGTCAAAAGTTATTGGCCTGTCGCAGTCCAACAGAAAAAATAATAATTATAGTTTAAGAAACTAAAAAACACGCTTTTATAGAAAATTCAACTAAAAAAAATAAAAAAATTTAATCGAATTATTGCATTGTCATCGGTCTTTGACACGTGTGCAAAATTTGAATGAAATCTGGCCGTTTAAAGTGGGTCAAAATCGCTCCCAAAGGAGTCGGTTACAAACATACAAGTGAAGCTAATATAAAGCGTGTAAAAAAAAAACGTATTTCAGAGTGATCACTTGATTTAATGTTTCAATAATAAACAACGATTACTTACAAAAGTAAGTTTTCTATTTCGTACAATGCTAGACTTTAGTAATAACGCGCCTTTGTTTTGTTTTGATTGACGTCAAATGTTTGACAGCTGGGGACATGTGTTTTAATTTACCATGTGGTGTGTATGGGAGTATAGAAAAGTGTTGTTTTTAGACATTTTCAGGCATTTTTTAAAATTTTTCTCTGCGTAAGAACCATCCTCGTATTTCAAGGAATATTCTAAAAAAAAATGGCGAAATCGGTTCAGCTGTTCTCCAGATTTGCGCTTAGCAACATATTCAGCGATTCATTTTTACACGCTTTAAATTAGCTTCACTTGTATGTTTGTAACCGACTCCTTAGGGCGCGATTTTGACCGACTTTAAACGGCCGATTACATTCAAATTTTGCACACCTGTCAAAGACCGATGACAATGCAATAATTCGATTAATTTTTAATTTTTTTTAGTTGAATTTTCTATAAAAGCGTGTTTTTTAGTTTTTTAAACTATAATTCTTAGATTATAGAAGATATATAGAATGTCAAAAAAAAATAAAGTGTTGTATCTAATACAACACTTTCAGGTTTTTGAAATGTATACGGAGGTTATCTTACTAATCCTACTAATATTATAAACGCATGAATGTTTGTGATGATGTATGGGTGTTTGTTACTCTTTCACACAAAAAATACTGAACCGATTGCTATGAAACTTGGTAAGTAGATAGCTGGAGACCTGGATTAACACATAGGCTACTTTTTATCCCGATATTCCCACGGCATCGGGACTTACGCGGTGAATCCGCGGGACGCAGCTAGTCACACCCGCGTAAGTCCTGATGCCGTGGGAATATAGCGATAAAAAGTAGTCTATATGTTAATCAAGGTCTCCAGCTATCTACACACCAAGTTTCATCGTAATCGGTTCAGCAGTTTTTGCGTGAAAGAGTAACAAACATCCATCCATCCATCCATCCATCCATCCAAACTTTCACATTTATAATATTAGTGGGATTGATAATCATTACTATATCAATTGTCAAAGGGCTGTCAACCCTTACAGTTGGCACATGGGAAACGTGTCAATAGTGTAATAAACCCCCGCTTTTGTTTACTTATCTAGGGCTGTCGCACATGTTCGGCATGCAAATCTAAATTTTTTGCGAATTAACAATAATTTCACAACTAGTTAAAACTATTTGAATGTAATTGGGTATAATAGTTATCTATAATATATATGTATTTAGAAATATACAAATATGTTTATCAGCAGTCTGGGTACCATAGTACAGGCTCTGCCTAGTTTGGGATCAGACCGCCGTGTGTGAGATGTGTGATGTGACTATATTGTTTTAGTTCGCTTATCTTCGAAATAACTGCCTACAACAACGTACTCAGTGGGGTTCCCGGATAGAAAAATAGGGTCAAGAATCGACTAATTAAAAAGTGATCGCGTTTTCCTCATTCACAAAATACCTTTATATTTTTCTAAATAAATTAATATTGTACTTATTTATAACTGTTATCCGTAGGGAAAACCAATTATTTTAGGTAAATCGGTTCATAATAAAGAAATAATATAGGTAACTTCTAGGTGAATATAACTGTATGTAGGTAATTGGAGCTGTGTGACCTAAATTGCGACTTTATTGTGTCGGAACAAGAGTCGCTATTTATTTAAATGATTTGGCCGAGTGGGTTTTCTGTACCTGTACTATTATATATTCTGTGGTATTATTAGATTAAACTTCCAAAAATGTGTTTAGAAAAAAAAATAAAATTCAAATTTCGAATACGCGCGCAACCCTAAATAAGAGACATAGACGGTCAGTTAAAGACGTTGGCGCGAAAAAAAAAACAAACAATATGGCGTTCACCGGAGCGGAATGCCATTGATGCCTTTGGTACAGATACAAATCTTTTTGCATGAACGAGCTGTTATTTATTATGCCGACGACATTTTGTTGCTTACAATAAAGTTACTCAATGAATTCGCTAAATTGTTTTCATGTGTTTTGTTTTTTTTTATATTGGAAATAAATTAATAACTTTATCTTTCTCTACATTAGAACTAAAACTAGGAACAGTCTGTGTGATTTACAAACAAGTAATTGCATATATTTTGAAGGGAATTCTGATCGATAATCATCCCACATGGGCAATAATTCGCTAATATTTATAACTAAAAATTCAAACAGCCTACCTGATTGTAAGGCTTACCGTTTTTGTACGTATGGCCGCTTTCAAAAAAGGAATTTAAAAAAGTTGGAACTGGTTCGCACCTCTTCGAATTTCAAATGGTCTTGCATCGCGCAATGAAATTCCTCACCCTAATTGATAATATGTTTTGTATATAGTATATACTATATACCATCCATTACACATGCTGCTATGACTCTCTCAACCCCTAAGCAACATTTGTGTCCTATTCATATTTAACACTAGCAGCGCCCCACGGTTTCACCCGCGTAAATCCCGATCCCGTGGGAATATCGGGCTAAAAAGTAGCCTATGTGTTAATCCAGGTCTCCAGCTATCTACACACCAAGTTTCATCGTAATCAGTTCAGTGGTTTTTGCGTGAAAGAGTAACAAACATCCATCCATCCATCCATGCACCCATCCATCCATCTATCCAAACTTTCACATTTATAATATTAGTGGGATTGCGAAGAAATTCGTGATGGTTTCCTGTGGAATGGAGGAGCTTCTCATGTCAGTATATCCAATGGTATGAAGTTACTGCTACTTCTCTCAACCCTGCGGAGTTCTGGTGACGGAGAACTAAAATGTTATGGTTTTAGTCTTATTAAACACGTTATTTTATTTTTATATTCTATATTTGGTATTTTATTTCACAGGGATTTCTTTTCTAGGGTACACCTGAGACACCAGCTGTAAGACCATCGTGTGGTTTTAGTCAATTCGAACCCACACACCACCTTGTCGGTTGACGGCGCTGAGGTGACAACCAGTAGCGGTTTCAAAATGTCAGAAAACAAGTTACTGATTAAAAACATCTGGCTTGCCAAAAAGTGAATTACGCGCCAAGCCGCCATTTTTATGGCCAGTGTCACTCGTTATGATATAAGGATGCTAACGATACCCCATACATCCAGATTACCCAAATCTGTTGAGGCGTGTAGAAGTTATGGTGGAATAAAGAAACTCACAAACATACATACACACGTATATATTTACGTACATACATGAACCCTGAAAACATTACACTTCTTTTTTGGGTATTTATGTAAAAATCGAAAAACACTATAGCCAAAAAAACCGGGTGAAATTTTTTTACATTCGAAAATGGCGGCATTAAGCCACCATATTGTTTTTTTTTTGGAAAAAAATTATGCAAATCTGTTCAGGCATTTAGAAGTTAAATAAAGTAGCATTATGCTTTATTGGGCATTCGGGTTAAAAAGGGTAGGTACATTAGGTGTGGGGTCACATCTTGACCGATTCAAGCCGCAGCCTTATAGGGGGGCCGTCCATAAATTACGTCACACGAATGTCATGATTTTTGGACCCACTCCCTGGTGTGACGTCACATTATTTTTCGATTGTAGTGTGCGTGTCTAGTCTGTCGTTTACAGGTAATGTTTTGTGTTAAATACACACTTGTGACGTCACGAAGCTTATGACCCCCCTTGTCACACAATATCACACTTCGGTGACCACCTCCTTAACGTGTGACGTAATTTATGGATGACCCCTAGTTGAAATCCTACGCTTTGGTGGTATTTTTCTTTTTTTTAGTATAGGGGGCAAACGAGCAGACGGGTTACCTGATGATAAATTACTACCGCCGCCCATGGGCACCTGCTACTCGAGAGTCACAAGTGCGTTACCGCCCTTTAAGGTGGGAGTAAGAGAAGAGGGGGAGGGGGGAAGAGTGGGAAGAGGGAAGACACGGGAAGGACGGGAATAAGGGAGAGGGAAGGGTTAGGGCCTCCGGCTTCACGGCCGGTTTTCTGTGAGGCCGTGGTGACGAGCGGAGTCGAGTCGGCCCATACGTGCCGAAGCATGGCTCTCCCACATACCTATAAATCTACCACGATATTTATGTCTTCAGTAATACTAACATTTTTGCTCGAAATATAAATAAAGCATTGTAACCAAGTCAAGGTCTAAGAGAACATGTTGTACGAATAACCTGTATTGTTTGTAATGGTGGAAGTTATGGCGCCAAGTGGCAAATGCCAGGATGATTTAAAAGGATTACAAAGTGTAGATTACTTTGTAGACGTACTTTACAAGAAGTATACCATAATTTAAAGGTAAAAGATGATGATTCAATACAGTTCCTAATGGAGATTGATAATTGAATTAATTTTCAATTAACCTCCGACGCAAAAAGAAGGGAAAAAAAATCTGTGTACATATTTTATTAATCCCCGACCACAGAATACATAATAATACATAGTACCAGGGGTATTATAAGTTTGAAGTGTCTGTGTGTCTGTGTATCTGTCTATAACTCTATGGCATCGTAGCTCCCAAACGAATGGACCGATTTAAGTGCGTTTTTTTTTGTTTGAAAGGTGACTTGATCGAGAGTGTTCTTAGATATATCTTGGAAACTAGAAGTTATAGATCGACACAAGCAGGCAGTAGATTTTGGTGTTTTCACCTGATTTACCTCGACAATACAGTACATGCTGTGGCGCCTGTTTGCGTCGATCTATAATTTTTAACAGTAGCTTCAATTTAAAGTTCATAAATGTCACTTAGTGTCTTAATTGAATAAATGATTTTGAATTTGAATAATTCAAGAAAATCTGTTCAGCCGTTCGAAGATCATCAGCTCTTTTCTTATCGTTGAAAGGATTTTCGAGTCCGGGGTATTTTAAATTTAATTTTTTTAAAGGTTGCTTGGATGAAATTGCTTTTTGCGGTAAGGCCAAAAAAGGCTATTTGCGCCGATTGAGCATTTTATGAATACTAGAGATCGCGTGGTGTTCGAATTTCGGCATTGGTTTATTTCAATGACCAATATTATTTGACCTGTCATTGTATAGACTTTTGTAACATGACAGATCAAAATATATACTAGACACTCATAGCTGTATGTACCCGTTTTTGCATTTTTTTTAACTTTGTTCAAAAATTGTGCAAATATTGTTCAAAAATTTTAGCATTTGTCACTTCTTCTCTGTATAAACTATAAGTGTGCGAAATTTTATACTCCTCCGTCCGCTCAATTTTCGTAAAAAGGGATCCAAAGTTTTCGCTTATACATAAAAATTTCTGTTAAATATATAAAATAAATAAGTAAATAACCAATTAAAAGTTATGATATCATGATCCTTAGCACAAAATCACAATACTTTACGACTTATTCTCATACCTGCCAAATATACAAAAAAAATCATTAAAATCGGTCAAACCGTTTCCGAGGAGTTCGATCATAAACACTGTGACACAAGAGTAAGATTGTCTTGAAATTTTATATTTCGTCTTAAATCTGGACATCAAATGAAATGCCGGAGCAATCCAGACGAATCGTGACCATCTGGCAACCCTAAAAATGACATTTCATCCAGGAACAGAGTTACTGTTCTTGACGGACAAAATCTAAAATAAATCGAGTGAAGCCATAGCCGAAGCCAACGTAAATCCATAACTTTCAATATGGTAGCGGTCCTACACATCGGTATGCGTCGCAAAAAGCTGCGCGAGCGCATTCCGTACCGTTGTAATAATAGCACTTTGTTCGCCGCCCGACACCGCCTGCGCTTGTCTGGGCGCATATTTGTTGCAATTTGTAACACATCCAGAATAGTTCGAATGGAACAATGCAATTTTATAATGTTAAACAGTTTGGTTTTTGTCACACGTCTGGCATATGCTGAACCAGATCCTTGTCGATAGACACGTGAGATACACAGTTTTTACTTAATCTCAAGTTGCTAGGGCCACAGAAGGTCTGGTTGTAAACCAGCGCCAAGCATATGTCTGGCATATGCTGAACCAGATCTTTTTCGATAGACACGTGAGATACACAGTTTTTAGTTAATCTCAAGTTGCTAGGGCCACAGAAGGTCTGGTTGTAAACCAGCGCCAAGCATATGTCTGGCATATGCTGAACCAGATCCTTTTCGATAGACACGTGAGATACACAGTTTTTAGTTAATCTCAAGTTGCTAGGGGCACAGAGGGTCTGGTTGTAAACCAGCGCCAAGCATATGTCTGGCATATGCTGAACCAGATCCTTTTCGATAGACACGTGAGATACACAGTTTTTAGTTAATCTCAAGTTGCTAGGGGCACAGAGGATCTGGTTGTAAACCAGCGCCAAGCATATGTCTCGCATATGCTGAACCAGATCCTTGTCGATAGACACGTGAGATACACAGTTTTTACTTAATCTCAAGTTGCTAGGGCCACAGAAGGTCTGGTTGTAAACCAGCGCCAAGCATATGTCTGGCATATGCTGAACCAGCTCCTTTTCGAAGGACACATGAGATACACATTTTTTGGTTAATCTTTAGTGACTTGATTACTAGGTTCACAGAGGTGGGAGTACGAGAATTGAGGGAAGAGGGGAAGAAGAGGGTGGAGGGAAGAGGGGGAGAAGGGGAAGAGGGAAGGGTTAGGGCCTCCGGTAACCTCATTCACTCGGCGAAACACCACAAAGCATTGCAATGAGGCTGGTTTTCTGTGAGGCCGTGGTATCACTCCGGTCGAGTCACCAATTAGCGTCAGGCACATATTTGGCATATCCTGAACAAGATCCTTTTCGATGGACACGTGTAATACACATTTTTAAGCGAATTTGAACTTTATCAATAAATTTCAATATAAGTATGTTGTATGTTCGTATGCCGAAGGACCGATGGCCGTTAGAGCAAGCGGATCTTAGAGTGGAGATAGCGAATTGGTAAACGGAAGGTATAACGCCCCCCAGCCAGATGGACCGACGGCCTGAGGAAGGTAGCTGGGAGGAACTGGATGCGAAAGGCGGAGGACCGGGTACTATGGCGCACATTGGGAGAGGCCTGTGTCCAGCAGTGGACTAGAATAGGCTAATTGATTTAATTTATCTCTTAACCGTTGATCAGATTGTGATGAAACTTACGCAGGAACTTCTGAGAACGCCCGCGAAGGTTTCTGGCATACAAAAACCAGGGTAAATAAAAGACCTTGCAACGCATGCCGGGTACCTACAGCTATTACTAGATATAAATTTATAATTGCGTAGATTGTGGTGTACATATTAAATGTTTTTTTTTTTTTTTTAGTTAGCCTCGCACGTGTCCCACTGCTGGGCAAAGGCCTCCCCCCTACGCCCCTTAAATGTCCTAAAATATTTTTCTTCTTTTTCTTTCTAGTGAATCTCTAGAACTGTCGCTTGGATTTGAAAAACACTTTTTAAATTTTTATTATAATGGACTGATTTTTTGAGAACGGTTATAAATAGGCTAAACATGATGCTACGACCTTTAAGGCCGTAGCACTTACAATAAACTATGAATTTTTCTGGCGTTGTGTACGTGGTTTATTCGGTATATTTTATGTTTTTTATAAGCTACTAGCGACCCGCTCCGGCTTCGCACGGGTGCAATGATGATACTAAATATACTACAGAATGTCTTTATATACAACATTCACAGCTTTTTTGTCATTAGACAATACAAACATGTTTTCTTCAGAGGTTACTCTTGAAAGAGCAACATATAATTGGCCATGTGAAAAACACTCAACGCTCAAATCTAAACCTGCAACCGCTGCAACCGCTATGTCCCTGCATTTTAAATCTGTAATATCTTCGAAAATATTCATTGAAATTACATGCTGGAAAGGGCCATTTTGATCTATATTAAATGCACAATATATTTAAGGTACTTAATTGGATAAGGATTAATGCTGTATTGCTTAAAATCGCTTCGTAAATAAGCCATTATTTCTCGTAAAAAGTAAAGAATAAAAATGGTTATTGTGGGTTATCCCTAAGAGATAGACATATACCATCCCGGACTTTTTTGTAGACCTTTTTAAGGTGTACAATACTGTGGTACATTATTTTGATCTATCTCGTAGGGTTCAGCCAGCGTTTGCAGTGTAAACGCAAAAAAATGTGTTTATTTACGACATCACAATAGAAACCTCTAAAGTTATCAGTGTTTCTCTACTATATTATGCATGTATTATACATATAAACCTTCCTCTTGAATCACTCTGTCTATTAAAAAAAACCGCATCAAATTCCGTTGCGTAGTTTTAAAAATCTAAGCATACATAGGGACAGATGGACAGCAGGAAGCGACTTTGTTTTATACTATGTAGTGATATGTAGTGATATATATATATATATATATATATATATATATATATATATATATATGTGTGTACTTTATTTATATTAATTTATATTTTCCAGTTGAAAATCAGCGCTGGATTCTCATCTGGCATTAAGCTGAACTGGACAGGTATTTTGGTGCAAATGCGAGACATGTTTTTGTTCTTCCAATGTTTCCTTTATATTTTATGTATGTCGATTTCTTTTATATATAAAAGCACATTACTAGGATAATTACTTTTTCTGTCTTAGCACCAAAATAACTGCCTTTTTCTTTCTTTTCTTTCTTTCTTTCAAAAATGTATATAAATATAGAATACTAGCAGCGCCCCGCGGTTTCACCCGCGTAAGTCCCGATCCTGTAGGAATATCGGGATAAAAAGTAGCCTATATGTTAATCCAGGTCTCCAGCTATCTACATACCAAGTTTCATCGCAATCGGTTCAATAGTTTTGGCGTCAAAGAGTAACAAACATCCATACACACATACATCCTCACAAATTCTCACGCTTAGATTATATATAGGTCTAGATGCCTAATCCGTGCCTCAAAACTGAAGCCAAAAAATACAAGCGTCTAATATAAATACAAGCGTCTCAATCGTCACACGCGAGCGAACATTCGCCGCTGAAGTACGTCTCGAGTCGCTACTTATAATATTTAAAAATGCCTGCTTGTGCTGTCACATTCTGTAAAAATTATACAAAAAAAAATCTTAAGTGTCCGAACATCATATTTCATATGTAAGTATTCTATTTCCTAATGTATTTATAAACAATAGAACAAAATTTCAAATTAATAAAATTACGACGCCATTACTAGAGATGTTGCCAGGACGTGAATTTCATTTACCCATAACGCATTCTAGCAGTATATATATATTTTTTTGCCAAACTTGTTATTTATAGAAAGACGAGAAATATGCTTAACGTTAATGTTCGCGAAACTGGAATCCTTCAAATATTCTTAATTTCTGAACTCTAGCACCCGGAGTTCAATGTGTCCGTCAAACGATACTTTAGCTGTGGGATTGTACTCGTAATCTAACTTATTATTACTACTCCTAACGAACACAGCTATAGAGCACTCAAAACATTTACTTTATTTTATCAAAATACCTTTTGTTACTCTGTTCCTGTGAATAAAGTTGCATTTAATTTTATTACTCAAAAGAGCTTTTATGTTACATTTACCATAAAAAAAAATTACTCTTATTCTCTTATTTTTTTCATACGGCCTTATATGAAAATCGATTCTTAAGGAGGAAACTCTAAAAAAAATGTCTTGAAAACAAACCAAAAAATATTGTGATAAATAAATAGTTCCTACTAAGTAGTTTTATTTTACATTTGTCTTTTTAACTAAACGAATTAAATGAAAAAAACGAAAAATGAAATAAACGAATATTTGTAACTGATTTAAATACATTCAAAATGTATTTATTTAATATTACTTACATCAAAAAAAAAATGTTTAATAAAAAAGTCCTTGAATTTTGGGGTAACCTCTATGCACTGGTAGTAAAACCGTCAATGCACACAAACATAAACATTGTACGTAGACACTCGCGTTGGGCGGGGTTCACTCACACAGCACCAAAAAGTGGCTTCAAAGTAAACGGTGACTTTTGTACTAGTCACGGTATCTGGACCTATATATAATCTAAGCTCTCACGTTTATAATATTAGTAGGATATGCTCTACAGAGTCTACAAATGATGAGAGAGCGAGAGAGAGATAGAGACAGAGAAAGATAGAGAGAGAGAGAGATAGTGAGGGAGCTTCCAGTAAATTATAAACTCCAGTCGTGCATCGGAGCTGACACATACACGCCTTTATACATATATATAAAAATCTTTTTAATGGTTGAAAGGTACCCCTGACACCCTTTATGCAAAATTTCACGATGATCGGTTGAGTGGTTAGGGGGTACAAGTGTGACAAACGAACAAACTCAATTTCTCAGTCATAATATTAGTTAGGACTAGCATTTCGCTTCGGCTTCACTCGCGTGTACATATTTTGCGCGGAACCCTAATTCTTTTTCCAAAATAAAAGTAGCCTAAGTTACTCTTTATAACAAGAGCTATCTGCCAGTGAAAGTCCGAAGGAAATTAGTCCACCCGTTCCGGAGATTAGCCGGAACAAACAGACACAGAAAAAAAAAAGGGTTTTTGGTATATGTACCGTGTAAACATTCAGATGCATTTAGTAAAATGTTGTTATTACGACATTACTAACAGACCCTTCAATTTTATTTATTTGTACAGATGTATAGCATTTTAGTGTTTCAGTAAGAATACAAAATACAACCCACGCAATTGCTATCAACACTCGAATAAATAAGGTCCACTCGGATAAAATGGAGTATTACTTAAAATGTTTAATTTTATTAGATAAACATCTTGAAGTGTTCTTCGAATAAACACTAAATGTATCTTTACATAATAATATGTCAAAATCTATGAGATCAATGTATGAGTTTCACATGAGGTGTGGATTGAATACCGAATTGCTTTTTTTTCGCCATAGAAATGTATGAAAAAACAGAACAGTTTCATCGTTAGATTGAGAAGTAATGTATTGGTGTCGATTCTATTGTCAGACTCACTAAACTAAAACCTAACTTAATTTCTTCATATGAAATGAACTTTGTCTTCTTCGCAACAAGGTCTATTTGTTACTGGCATTTATTTCTCAGCGCCAATAAATTTCACTAAAACCTGTCAACGTATACCCAACTTTATTTCCACGCAGTGAGAGTCCCCATTTATTCAAATGCCATATAATTGCCGTATAAAAACTTGTTCAAAACAAACTAAGATGACGTTATTTTAATCGACACCTACGAAGACGCTTACTAAAAACACAGAGCAAAAGAGATGGCATTCAACGAATAGCAGCTCTCGCTACGTGGTATTAATGTTTATTTAAGCGTGTCCGACTTTACTCGACAAATAAGTTGCTTATTTCAATAGCGACGTATGTTACCTACTTGTTTATATTTGAAATAAGACCTTGTTTCGAAGGGTACAAGGTTTACATCTTGTATGAAGAAAATTTAGTCAATTATAGTTAAGAGAGAAATACAAGAGAATTGAAACCATTGAGTAGTTTGTCGTCTGGTCCCAAAACAAACTCGGCTTATCGGGACGAGATGACGAATTTCAAAATAAAAATTATTTTCATCCGTCATCTCGTCCCATTCTTGGTTTATAGAAATTAAATATAAATGAGTGTTAGGATAAAAAGTGCTTACGATTTTTTTAATTTATAAGACTACTAGCGGACCCGACAGACGTTGTCCTGCCTGAACTAAAAAAATATTGTTCCTGGAACCCTACCGCAGCGCCATCTACCGGGTCCAATTGTAAACCTAAACCATTCTCGAATCCACCTGAAGCCACACAATTTTTTTTATTAAAATCGGTCATTATTCCTGGAACCCTATCGCAGAGCCATCTACCGGGTCCAATTGTAAGTTGGACGAACTCGAATCCACCTGAAGACACACAAAAAAAATTGCCGTTTAGGAGGAGTTCATACACACGTACAGAAGTACGTGGCGTATATATAAAGATTATAACACAATTATATTTGAAAAAGCGTCGGTTTTAATTACTATATTTTGCTATCGTTTTTTTTTTTGTGCAATACCTACTACAAGTAAAAAAATAGGCAGTTATGGGACTGCCGACAGAAGTGAAAACTTAAACGCAACGACGAACTTAAAACGTCACATTAACAGGTTGGTGACATTATTTAATAAGGAGCTGACAGAACTCAATGTTTAGATTAGCGCTCTCTAGTGGATCTAGATATGTATTATTAGTTGTATTAGTAGTTATTACACAAACGTGCCTAAATAAGTTTTCACTTCAAAAACACATTATGGAAACACCACAAACAATCACATTAACTCAATATGTTATCATATCGCCACATTAAAAACTAGTATTTATTTTATTAAAAATAGGAGCAAGCTATAAATAAAACAGTTTACCATTTTATAAATATGAGTTAATAGACATTATTATGACTAGTTATACCGGTAGTGTTACGCTATTGGTTGTTTGACAATGGTAGGGCGATATAAGGCATTTTATGTTGAGAACAATCACTTGAGTGCTGATGGAGGTACGAACGGTTTATAGCAATAGTGGTGAGATTGTTTTTATAATTCTATTTTCTAACTTTGCCCGCGATAAAAGGTCAAGTTAATAATAAGTAGAATAAAATACGGAAAAATGTATTTTTGAAATGAAAACTTCTTTAGGCACGTTTGTGCACTTTTGCTATGGGGTAAAAAAACTGAACTCTTTACCGTCACGCTAATAGTACATATAGAGATCCACTAGAGGGCGCTAATCTAAACATTGAGTTTTGTCAGCTCCTTATTGAAGTGAAAACTTCTTTAGGGGAAAAAGCACTGAACTCGTGACTGTCACGCTAATAATACATATATAGTAATGTATAGTATAGTATATATGTAATATAGATCAACTAGAGAGCGTTAATCTAAACATTGAATTCTGTCAGCTCCTTATTAATTGTCACCAACCTGCTAATGTGACGCCTTAAGGTCGTCATTTTCTTTAAGTTTTCACTTCTGTCGGCACTCCCATGACTGCCTATTTTTTTTTTATACTTTACGGTAACATCCCGCCAAATTTGATTTTTCCTATATGACCTTTATAACAACCAATCAATTTAGTTATTTTACAATTAGTAACGACATTATTTTAGACTAGCAGGGCCCCACGTCTGTCCGAGTCCTCTAACCTAATTATGGAATCAAGAATCTAATCTATGTCATCTGTAGGTTTTTTTTTATTTTAATAGTTTTCTGTAGAAAGAGCGGCGAAGATTCAGGTGTTCCACGTTTAAAAATTTAAATGTAATGTGATTAAAGCCGAACCTGATCTCTTAGTAAATAAAAAAAGTGGGACGATTGAGCCACGCATGAGAAAGAGTTTCCAGCAAGAGAGAAGTTTTCCAGCAAGCCTGCGAATAGTTTTATTGTAATATCATTATTTAGATTACGGGTTTCCTTTTCAAATTATGGGAAACATGTTTATTTTTACTTTTCTTAATGATTTAAGAATGTGTGTTCGAACTTTAAAAGTGTGCCTTTGCTTCTACATGTTTAAAAAATGTAAACTTTTTAATTGAAACTTGTCTATGCTTGTTGTATTTATATTTTTTTTGAAAAAAGAAAGTGCATCTTACAGTCCTTGCTTGACAGTTGCTTGAAAACGTAACTGTGCCAGAGTATGTAGAATTAAACTTTAAAACGCGCTGTTAGAAAAATATATTGATCATCTGATATTGTCGAAAGTTTACGCGAATGTTACACATTGAAATAAAACTATTTTTAACGGATACTATCGCGATTTATTTGGTGTTATTTTACTATTTACACTGATTCCGACGTTTCAGTTGCTTTTCAGCAGCAATGGTCACGGGTAGACTCTCTACCCTCGAGTCTACCCGTGACCATGCCTGCTGAAAAGCAACTCAAACGTCTATATTAGCGTTTAAACTCACAGGTGGCAACAAGCAAGCGTTTAGCGCTTTTTAACTTTCTGTTGACAAAAAATGATTTAAAATAATAATAATATTCTTTATTGAACACCAGGTGTTGAAAAAAAAACAACAATTTTACAACTATAAAGAAGTTTGTACAATTGGCGGCCTTATCGCACAAGGCAATCTCTTCCAGGCAACCATTTAAAACCATATTTTTAAATTACTACGTGAAAACTAGATGGGGAGCCCCCTCCCCGGTCTTGCCAAAAAGTGTAAAAAATGGGTCACGTAGTATGGGTACGTTCCCTTACACAGCCATTTTTTTTGGTTTTCTTGATTTATGTTTTATCTTTTCTGTCAATGTGTAAAATAAATACACAACAATAATTAGTGTGTAATGGTGGATAGGAAATATTGTGTTATACCGTTTTGATTCTGAAATGTTTTATTTGTATTTATTTCGTTTTACTGATTGATATCCGTGGGTTATGAAGGGTCAGGTTGGAAACGAGCGCTAGGCACATGTCTGGCAAATGCTGAACCGGACCTTATTCGTTGGGCACGTGAGGTACACATGTTTTAAGCGCGTTCTATGAAAAAGTAAAAACACGTGATATCTCACTTCAACCCCCATCCCTCCTTGTGATATTTCATGATTTTTCCGACCCCCCCCGCCTCTTCCAGCCTCACGTGATTAATGGACAATCCCTTAGATATAAATTTGTTTTACTATAATTACCCATTGTGTGTCTTGGATGTCTACGAATAAAACATTTTTCTTTCTTTCTTTCTTAGGAGTTGAGCAGCGAACATAAACGCAGGTGAAACTGTGTGTAATTTAAAAGTATTTTACAAAAAAAAAACAAAAAGTAACAGTAATACACATAAGAGCTTAAAATTAAATACAGCATCTATCAATAGTTTTAATGATGTTCAATTCGGTACCTACATTAACGGGAATGAATACCCTTGAACAGCCTGATATGATCACAGGCTGACAGTGACAGTCTAGCTACGCGTTAATTCCTTTTAAAGTAGGTACTGGCACTTGCTTAATTGTTTATCACGGAATGAAAAAGTTTATAAGTTTATAACGTCGTCATTAATATTAAACATGCCACATCTCAAAACAAACGCATATATTAAACGAAAGTACCTAATTTATTTTTCCTCAAAACCATAAAAATGTGCACGAATGCGCGACGAATGACGTATCAATTTTCGATTTGACTTTGAATATCGTACGATCCCACGTTGCAAACACGTTGGCACGGGCAGCATTGCTATTCGGCCAGTGTCCGACCAGTCGCCGGCCGGTTAAGACGCTTTATTATGTGATCCAGCGTCCCGCTCCCGCCAAAATTACGACGAACTACTTTCGAAAACTGAAATTACTTATTCTTGAATTAAAAGTTCATTACTATCAGATGGTTATAACTTCGTATGAAATTTTAAATTGTCTTTATAGTGAAAGTGATTTATTTTTGTGTTATTTTCTAATTAATTAGTAAAAAGTTTTGGTTTTGCAGTGTTTTTGTATGGATATTGTGTAACAGTGGACAGGTGAGCCTCATTGTTTTTAATTTTAACGAATACTAAATATGGAACAGGGTTTTTAGGTCGGATATGTGTAAGTAATCGACTTACCGGTTACTGTGTACTTATCTTTGAAAACGGAATAAAAAAAAAACCGTAAACTTTTAAATTTCGAATTAAGAATGGTTCGTGATTTATTGTACAATATTAAAATTGGAATATGGCCGGAGAAGTAAAATGCTTTTCAATTCAAATATTTTTTTAATGATAGTGTAGATAGATAATAATAAATATGTTGTCGCGACATCAAAAACTCTTATTTATTTTATTAAAAATAGGGGCAAACTATAATAGATGATAAAACAGTTCACTATTTAATAAAAATTTGTTAACAAAGTTATATTTGCATGCCAATTTCTTGGCGAAATGTGTGTCGTGCCTATATTTTATGTAACACCTTCTTGTACCACATTTTACGCAAATAAATTATTATTATTATTATAATAGGCATTATTATGACTGGTTATGCCGGTAAAGCAATACTATTGGTCGGTTGATAAATCTTGATGAAAGTGGGGCTATAAAAGGGTAGGAATGTATTATAAATGGATAACTATCACTTGAGTGCGGAGAGAAGTACGAACAACATGACAGTTACTATTAGTTAGTGATTGTCATAGTTTATAGCAGTGGTTGTGAGACGGTTCCTAACAAATATATTTGATAATCAAAAATATAACCTCAAATATCAAAATTCAACACATTTAACGATTTGAGGGCATCGATGGCGTTGAGACGTTATTTTTTTTTCTTGTTCTTACGTTTCTAAAAAAGATAAAATCTTTGAAAAACTATTAGGACCTTACAATAAACGCTTTATCGAAATCCTGGTAATTTTGTCACGTGCTTTACATAATATTTTAAAACAATTACTCACCATGCGTATTATTCCATCCGCATCACTTGGATAATTGTCACTCTACCACTGTGCGTTTCTCAAGATACTTTTTAACTCGCGCAACAAATCTGTGGAACAAATTGTCGCCTTCGGTTTTTCCGGACCGATACAACATTCAAACCTTAAAAAAAAGAGCGTAACCTCAAAGGCCGGCAACGCACTTGTGACTTTTGAGTTGCAGGTGACCATGGGCGGCGGTAGTCACTCACAATCAGGTGACCCGTCTGTTCGTTTGATGCCAGAAACATAAAAAAATAATTATGCGTAACACCCATGGGTGTACCGAGAGGGATGCAGTGCCCCCCCTGGCTTTAGCAAGCTTACGTAGTACTAAGGTAATTTCGAGTAAAATTTTTGATTTCCTCCCCCCTGGACCGACAAAAAACAAATTTTGCCATGGTAACACCTATTATGTATTCTGTGGTAACACTGAAAAATCTACGACGCACATGCACCCTTAGATTTTGTGAATTAAGAGAATATTTTTACAGATGTTTGCTGTAAAATCTCAGAGCACATCTCATAGCATATTTTTTTCTTCAGACACAATATATCCAGACATCTAATCTAAATAATACTCTGTATTTCATATAAAAAAATAGCTTCATAATCGAATCCACTATTCGCGACGTTATGGCAGCTTTAGAGGAAGCCAGTAGACACACCACAGCCACTATTCAATTCCTATATAAAAAAAAAATATTGACTTGAAAACCTCCTTCGTTTTTTCGTCGTCCGTTAAAAAGCTGAAGGTTAAGACAATGTCTTGCCATCGTGAATGTTTTTTTAAAAATATAAAATGTCATTTTCACAAAATAAATGCACAAAAAATTAGTGAGTTAATTGCCATTTCATGTGTTTAAGAAAAACTATACATATAACTATTATTTTATGTTTATTTTTTAATTTAATTGGATTTAATTAAAGTAAAATAGATAAAAAATACATTTAGCTAGTTAATCGCCCATTTAATGCGTTTGAGAAAAACGATATAAACAACTAACGAGCATATTAAATTTTATGATCAATATGAATATTTTTTTAAGTTTGGACGCAATAGATGGCGTTCTGTGATTTACAGAATCACGTTATTAAGGTTCCACTAACCACTATACATACAAAAATTAAGAAATTTGCGCGGAAAATTAGAAAATTTAAGAAAACTTAACGAGGGAGGGTAAAACCGCGGGGCGCAGTTAGTTATAGATAAATTACACCCAGACACAGAACAAATGATCGTGCTCATCACACAATTATTTGTCCTAGGTAGGAATCGAACCCACGACGATTTAATAAAAAACATCTCTAAAAAAACGGTACGCTCCATTCAAACCGTAAAATCAGTGAACGTAGTTTTGATCTAGCATTCATCGTGATGTACACGTATGTAATTACAAATACCTACTAACGCAGTCAGTAGTATGTAAATACATATACTACGCAAAGACTATTTAATTTATTTTTAGATTAGTCATTGTTACATTACTACTTTATTAATGACATATAGCCAACGGCTGAAGACAGTCTGGACACGGTAATATTATCTATCCAGTATTGTGACAGTGTGTGTGCGTAAACACGCGAAAGGGCTGCCCGCCTACATTATTTTAATTTCATCTACCTACTTGAGTTTCTTTCTAGTTTTCTGATTCTAAATATTATATTTTTGACGTGACAACGTCTTATAAATTGGTTTGCCGGGTGACACTTCAAGAAACTGCGTTACGCTCCGCTCACGTTATGCGCTCACAATGAGAGCGAGTGAGAGGCACGCGTTTTAAATATAATTCTTTGTATAAATAAATGTTTTAAATTGTTACTATTATTTCATCCTTCTTCCTACTATACGAATGAATATTCACATTAAAATTATTTTACCACTCAAAGTCGTTGTCACGTAAAACTTTCGCCCGTATACCGACTTTACAGGCAACCAATTTTTTATTTAAAAATATCAAATTTGTTGTGACTGAAATAGGAAGTATTCAATAAAAAATACTTGTTGTGTTTTTGATTAGTAGATTTAATAAAAAAATCAACCTTATTTTAAGACTGAAAAATATTTGCGCCTCGACTGAGACGTACGAAAAGCTTTATTGTTAAATTTAATAGTAAAAAAAATCCATTGCCATATTAAGTAAGTACTTATACATAATTCAATCAAATACACAAATCGCAAGCTTACTGCTTACAAAAGCATCACACCGTTCGTTCGTCACTGCGGCGCATTCGCGGCTGGTTGTGTACCGAGTGTATACCGAACTTGAGACGCGTAGGTATGACTTTGTATGACGGTAGAATACTGTATAGATAATATTACCGTGATCTGGATGTCTAGATTCTTCCTATTTAACATGTTTTATTAGCTTGTAACTTTGTAAAAAAAATTTGAAAGTCAATTTTAACCTACAGTTGTGAGCGCCATGCTTCGGCACGTATGAGCCGGCTCGACCGGAGTGATACCACGGCCTCACAGAAAACCGGCGTGAAGCAATGCTTGTTTCGCCAAGCGAGTGAGGTTACCGTAGGCCCTGACCCCTCAGCGCCCTCAGAGGGTTATGGCGGTTAGAGCCATACGCGGATACCGCACCGTGTCACGGAGGCGGCATGCGCGTTGGCCAGGACACCCCCGTGGGATTTGGAAGCGGAAGTGCTCGCCGAAGTATATCGGCGAACGGCTGAGTTCCGGGCGGGAAGTGGCAGTCGGTCCCCGCCCGAAGAGGTACGCGAATGGCGTGACGCCGCTCGCCGAGCCACCATGGTTCGTTGGTCGTCCCGGCTGGAGGCTCCACGTGCTGGCTTTGCCGCCGTGGAGGCGCTCCAGCCGGTCATCGTCGAGTGGGCATGGCGGCAGCACGGGACCCTTTCCTTCCGACTGACGCAGGTCCTTTCCGGGCACGGCTGCTTCGGGAAGTACCTGCACTCGGTCGCTAGGAGGGAACTGAGTCCCGCCTGTCACCACTGCGACTGCAGTGAGGACTCGGCTCAGCACACGCTGGCGGTTTGCTCCGCCTGGGCGACGCAGCGTCGGGCCCTCACTGCAGTCATCGGAGGGGATCTCTCGCTACGCTCCATGGCCGGTAGCGACAGGAATTTTACCGCGGTCGCGACCTTCTGTGAGGACGTCATCTCGCAGAAGGAGGCGGCAGAAAGGGTCCGGGAGGACGATCTCCACTCGGACCTAATTCGCCGCCGGCAAACCGGGCGGCGGAGGCGCGCTTACCAGCGCCTCATGCCGCCCTGAGTGTGGCCGCGAGTGGATAGTATAGTATAGTATAGGTCTTCGTGACGTAACACCGTCTAGTTTGGTCCACTTTACTTTACCCAAGTGAGGTGGAACATATATCTGTATGGGACACGCAAAACGGTATCTATCTACCAGATACCAGACTATAAAAAGCGCTTTTTCGCTCAGTGATTAGGCACACAATAGAGTGCGCGTTGAAATTTAGGCAACAAATGCAGTTAGCTTGTTATTTATTCAAATAATCTGTAATACTGTTCGTTCATCTCTTATCTATTAATGAAAGTATAACACCCTAACTACTTAGTTAATTACCTTGTTATAATAATGATCTCATTGTTATAATTATCACCTAATTGTAAATGAACTTATTTACCACATTAGAAACAAGAAAAATATATTTAAAATATTACTAGCTTCCCGACCACGCGCTGCTGTGGTGGAAAAATAATTTGCAATAAAAAATAAATAAAAAATCGGCCAAGTGCGAGTCGGATGCGCGCATGAAGGGTTCCGCACTATTGCCTTTATTAAGATCGAGCAACGAAAAACACTTTTCCAGTAGGGGGGCAGCCTTCAATTTTCAATTTATTTTTATTGTTTGTTGATATAGCGGCAACAGAATAAAATTTCAATTGTCTACCTATTACGGAGCAGGATATACAGCCCACTGACGGACGGACGGACAGCGCAGGCTTAGTAATAGGGTCCCGTTGGTTACCCCTCGGGTACGAGAACCCTAAAAACTATCCTATCTTTCAAATTGGACCAAACTGCACACATTGTGCAAAATTTCATTAAAATTGGTTCATTAGTTTAGGAGTTCATCGCGAATAAACGAAGTGACACGAAATTTTTATATTAATACTAGCAACCCGCCCCAGCTTCGCACGGGTAGCAAAAACATCTTCAACAACTATCATCATATTTCAACCAATTTACACAACATCCCCAAATGTTCCTCATGAATCACTCTGTCTATTAGTGAAAACTGCATGTAAATCCGTTCAGTAGTTTTTGAGTTTATCGCGAACAGACAGATAGACAGACGCGGCGGGGGACTTTGTTTTTAACCAACTTCAAAAAAGGAGGAGGTTCTCAATTCGACTTTATGTTTTTTACCTCAGAACTTTCGACTGGGTGAACCGATTTTGATGATTTTTATTTGAAAGCTGGTGCTTCCCGTGTGGTCCCATTTCAATTTGGTCCAGTTCTGACAATGGTATCAATGAGAAAACCATATATAAGTCTTTTATGGAATAGTTTTTTCTGTTGAAGTTGGTTTTTTTTGAAAGAATTATATAATATGTAGTGATAATAGTTGAATCGGTGATATAAGTTTGCATTTGCATACTACTTATAAAGTACTTTGATTTCACTTTGATTTCCGGGTCGGGTAAATTTGTTTTTCTTTTTTCTGTTAGAAAATTCGCTGAAAAATAGTTTCTTTGTCTCCGTAAACGTGACTGTCCCCTGGCGCCAAAAAATCTGGTTGAATGTAATACATCTCTGCTTACCCCTTTAGGGTTTATAGTAGATTATAGATATTTTTAACACATGGACGAGACTGAATAGTATAAATGATGACACAATTCGACTAGGCTTAACTTCAGTTTGTAGTTATAATGACGCTTTTAAAAGGGAACCCTGTAGGAATAGTGGTCAATAGCAAGCGTGATATTCCACCTGATGTAAGTAAGAGAACGTACCCATACTACGTGACTCCTTCTGAGGCGGAGGGGGTCTTCAAAATATCACGCTTGGTTAATGGGGGGGGGGGGCTTAGTTTTCGTCACGTAGTCAATATCATCTAGGGATATCTCGTGCTTTTTCGAACTGTATTCAAATATGGCGTGCAGCAAGCAAGTGTTTAGCGCTTTTTAAGTTTCTATCGGCAAAAATATATTTAAAA
The DNA here is from genome assembly GCA_963859945.1 of Euplagia quadripunctaria. Lineage (NCBI taxonomy): Eukaryota > Metazoa > Arthropoda > Insecta > Lepidoptera > Erebidae > Euplagia > Euplagia quadripunctaria. The sequence goes on from OY982586.1 coordinate 8,651,257, forward strand.
ACATATTTATAAATTACTACGTGAAAACTAGAGGGCACGGTACGTTTCCTAAGTACTTACAGTAGCACGTACACATATTATTTATTATTAAATAAGTTAATAAACTTAGATTAATTTAATAAATATTTATAAAATGTTCGCACTTGACCTTCGCACCTCTGACTTATCGAAGGCCTGTTCGTGTTTATAATTAATTTATACGTTGACAGTTATCATCGTGACTGCAAATTTTCTTGGAGGGGAAGGGGACGGAATATCTCTCATCATGGGCGTACCGAAGGGGGGGCAGGGGAAGGCAGCTGCCCCCCTGACTTTAGCAAGCCTACGTACCTACTGAGGTAATTTTGAGTAAAATTTTAAATTTACCCCCCACCGAACCGACAAAGTCCTCCCCCCCCGGATGACAAAAACAAATTTTGCCCCCCCCCCCCCCTGGGCTAATACCATAACTGACTAGTGGTGGTTTAGTCAATCAGCCTATTGAGGCCTATGGCCAGCAGTCCCTTGCTGGCCATAGGCCTCGCTTAATAGTATTGTTGGACAAATTTAAACATTAGAAAGCGCTGTTTAATATGTAAAGGTACATACATACATTCACGCCTTTATCCCCGAAGAGATACCCCGAACATTTTGCAAACTGTAATTTGGTTCGACTCACATTGAAATGGGAAAGTCTATTGCCGCCAACCACTTGGGAAAATTGGGTGTATATTGAAAGTATAGCTCCAACAGGTCAGTGTCACACACCTGTACCTCTAACTGGTTATTACTGGGAAGTCCGAGCTCCCGAACCTAATTATGGAATCAGGAATCTAATCTAAGTCATCTGTACTATTTTTTTAAATTTAATAGTTTGTTACCTTTGCCTTTCAATATACTCCCAATATTCCCATCTCTAATTCCCAAAGTGCTCGGTTGGCGGCAATAGGCTTGCCCCCCACTCACGCAATAGAGTGGGACCAAATTATAGTTGGAAAAATTGGGTGGTTGATACGCCGCTGCGTGCCTCTTTGTCAGGGGTAGCGGGTTTGATTCCTGCTCAGTGGTTTGGGTGTGCTTATATAAAAATATTTTCATAACTCTTATTTATTTTTTCAAAAATAGGGTCAAACTATAATATATGATAAAACAGTTCTCTACTTAATAAAAATGAATTAATAGACATTATTATGGCTAATTATAGCGGTAAAGCAATGCTATTGGTTGGTTGATAAATATTGATGAAAAGTGGGTTATAAAAGGCTAGGAATGTATTATAAGTTGATAACAATCGCTTGAATACTGATTGAGGTACGAACAACATGGCAGTTTCTGTTAGTTAGTGATTTTCATAGTTTATAGCAGTGGTGGTGAGACTGTTTATAACATAAGTATGTGTATCCATATTCTAGAGCCCATAGTACAAGCTATGTTTAGTTTAATAATAATAACTTGAGACATCTCACACACGACCGTCTGATCCCAAACTAGGCAGAGCCTGTACTATGGTAACCAGACTGCTGATAAACATACATATATATTTCTAAATACATACATATCACTACATAGTGTAAAACAAAGTCGCTTCCTACTGTCCGTCTGTCCCTATGTATGCTTAGATTTTTACAAATACGCAACGGAATTTGATGCGGTTTTTTTTAATAGATAGAGTGATTCAAGGGGAAGATTTATATGTATAACACATGCATTATATAGTAGAGAAACACTGATAACTTTAGAGGTTTCTAATGTGATGTCGTAAATAAACACATTTTTTTGCGTTTACATTGCAAACGCTGGCTGAACCCTACGAGGTAGGTCAAAATAATGTACCACAGTATTGTTTTTATTCTATTTCTATATTCTAGATTTACTCAGTATATGCGGTTACTGATACTTGATCTCTGTTGGCTTTGAATGAGTTAAGAAACCTGTGGAAACCACACATTCCATTCTAACCGAAATTGGCATAATATAACCCTGGTGGTAATCGGTAAGAATGGCGGACGGCTTTTATATAATACCTTAATGTAGGTTCTAGGAAAAACATGGCAGGAAAACTTGCCGAAGTGTGGGCCGGCTGTAGAGCAGTGTTGTTGCTATAGCGATAGTTTCCCTATCGATAGTTGACCTCAACAAATAGTAACTTTTGCGATAGTGCCCTCGAAAATATCGACATCCTACTAATATTATAAACGTGAAAGTTTGTGAGAATGTATGGATGTTTGTTACTCTTTCACGCAAAAACTACAAAACTGATTGCAATGAAACTTGGTATGTAGATAGCTGGAGACCTGGATTAACACATAGGCTACTTTTTATCCCAATATTCCCACGGCACCGGGACTTACGCGGGTGAAATCACGGGGCGCAGCTAGTTTTCAATAGTATCAATAGACAACATTAGGAAAATACTAGCAGCGCCCTGCGGTTTCACCCGCGTAAGTCCCGATCCGGATATATAATATCGGGATAAAAAGTAGCCTATGCGTTAATCCAGGTCTCCAGCTATCTACATACCAAGTTTCATCGCACTCGGTTCAGTGGTTTTTGCGTGAAAGAGTAACAAACATCCATCCATCCATCCATCCATACATCCTCACAAACTTTCACGTTTATAATATTAGTAGAATTATTGCTAGAGATTAATAGTATCGATACTATCTAAGTATCTACAATGCTATCGATAGTATCGATAGATAACGTTATGAAAATACTATTGCTAGTAATAGATACTACCTATTTACGATTAATTATACGATATTATCAATATCATTAGGTACTACCGATAGTATTATGTTTTGACAGTATTTTACTGCGACAGTATCGATCTCTAGCAAGTCTTTTCTTATTGTTGTCTCCTATACTATCGATAGTATTATCGAAATCAATATTTTCGATAGGACTATAAAATAAAATATTCAAGGCTACGATAGTATCACGATACAATCGATAGACTATCATTATCGCAACAACACTAGCGTAGACCGAGTAAAGTGGATATCACCGTGGTATAATAAACTGCAGTGCAAGAATTTTAAAAGAAGATGTGAATTCGTTATGATTCTTCATCATTATAGAACAGTGGTTACCCGTGGGTCTCCTTTACACGGAGATAACCATCTCTATCAAGGAGTTTTACTTCAAAACCCTGTACTAAATTCATGATAGCTTCTATTACAATGGCCAGAATTTATATTTAACCCTAAATCCATATGATTTTATCCACCAGACTAAAATCAGGCTACGCAATTTCAAGGGGTTATACGCGGTTGACATTCGCACAATGACGGCGAGTGGTCGACCTCCGATATTTATTAATTTTACTCAATACAAACGCACGGACGATAATTTAAAATGTCCAGAGTTGTGTATTAATTGATAATTTATAGATTTTATACGGATAACATACTGTTGGTTTAAAGGTGAGTTTGTAGTGGAAACATTTAGAATTGTGTACTATAAGGATCTGTTGCTAACTCCTGTGAGATCCCGTGCGTGTCAGCCGTGCATATTTTGGAATTCAATCACGGGTGCCGCCAGTCTTATAATAAAAAGTATTGTACTATATCTTAGTCAATTGTGAAATTAATAGTGGGTTATAAAAGACTAGGAATGTACTTATAAGCTGATAACAATCACTTGAATGATTGAGGTACGTACAACATGGCAGTTACTGTTAGTTAGTGATTTTCATAGTTTATAGCAGTGGTTATAAGTGGTATAGCATGTTCTAGAGCTTACAAGCCATGCTTAGTTTAATAATAATAACTTGACGAATCTCACACACGACCGGCTGATCTCAAACTAGGCAGAGCCTGTACTATGGTAACCAGACGCCTGAAAAACATACTTATATATTTCTAAATATAAATATATATATATATATATAATACCTATTACGACCTCTGGATCAACAGTCAGGTTCTAACCACTAGACCAACAGGCCAGCCAAAATAAAAGTAGTGTAAGTTACTCCTTATAACATCAGCTATCTGTCTGAAAATCCCATGGAAATCGGTCCAACCGTTCCGGAAATCAGCCGAAACAACCAGTTGATTGTTTGGTATAAGTACCGTGTAAATATTCATATATGTATTTAGTAAAAAACTGTTATTATGACATTACATCAATTTTTATTTATGTGTATAGATGTAGATTAGTAGATGACCTTATTTAAAAATCGTGTCTCGTCCCGAGTCTCGAACCGAAAGTCTTGAGACCCGGGACAATTAAATTTATAAAAATTCCCGGGCCTTCGAGACACGTGACGCCCCGAGACCCAAACCCTACGTCCATCTTCCATTAATCTATTGAGAATGTTACAATATTTTATATAATTTTTTAGAATATTCAAATTGTTTTATTGCGAATCACAGGTACAGAGCGCTGGTATGCGAGAATAGCGACGGAAGTAAAAATTATTGATTTTAGAGAATGGCAATGATTTGTGATTTCCGCTAGAGTGTTTTGTATCAAATATATAATGAACTTGTCGCTTTCTAACGAACGTTAGTACGAAATCGGCGTTGCATCTCTGTTTACCATAAAATATCAAAGATTTATGATCATTTGGCATACTTAGTTCAATTCGACTGAATTTTGAATTACGTCGATATTCGCGCAAACCAGCGAGAGGATGTTACACAATTACATTATCGATCAGCTGTGTTCCGCCATTTCGGCATATAATATTAATCATAACATAAAATTTTCAAATAAAAACACACAAATAAGAATAATTAACAATTACACTAAACTGCGAAACATAAGTGAAAATAATAATTAAGATACATCCTACTAATATTATAAATGTGAAAGTTTGGATGGATGGATGGATGTTTGTTACTCTTTCACGCCAAAACCACTGAACCGATCGCGATGAAACTTGGTACGTAGATATCTGGAGACCTGGATTAACATATAGGCTACTTTATATCCCGATATTCCATGAGGATCGGGACCTATGCGGCTGAAACCGCGGGGCGCTGCTAATCCATAATAAATTAAATCTCATTTATTGATTACCTAGCATTTTACTATATATAATTCACTCGCGGGAGAGCCATACTTCGGGATGTATTATGGGCCAGCTCGACCGGAGTGATACCACGGCCTCAGGGAAAAGTTGGGTTTCGTTGAGTGAGTGAGGTTATCGGAGTCCCACCTTGAAGGCCAACGAATTTCTGACTCTTGAGTTGCAGGTGACCTTGGACCGAGGTAGTCACTTGCCATCAGGTAACTGTCTGCTCGTTTGCCCTCTATCCCATACAAAAAATATTCTTTCAAATAAACAGTGACTTACTGAAACACGGCGCCTGCTATTAATTAGAAAATCGGTCATTTAATAGGAACGGGGTCGCTTTGCATACGTTTCAACATATCATTTGAATTATTTACGCATCCATTGTGTGCGTTTTAAAACTAAAAAAATTGCTTGTGAACTGAGTACTTTGGAATTAAAGATTGGACAATTTGGAGAATATTGCAATGGAATACTAGGGCCCTGAATCGTATCCAAACAAAAGCAAAATTTTGAGCAGTGATGTGCAAAGTTGGTAAGTACTGGGCAACAAGAGCATAGACTATGTATTTACAATTTCTTCTGTATCTTATGCCGTCGCCCAGCTTTAGGTTGATAATGGCTCAGTTTGCAGTGTTCAGTGAGGGTCCTTATTACCAAACAGTTTTTGTAACTACTGTGCCCCCTACAACTGCTTTAGCGGCGTTGTGCACTTTTTGGGATGGATAAAAAATGTTAAACTCGCGTCAGGACACGTGACCTGATCGAAAATTCGTAAGACGGAGTTGAGTTTCTTATATTTAAAAAACATATAACATTCAAACATTTATGAGCGGCGATAAGCGCAGAACTTCCAGTGTATCCTATGTATACATTTAGATATGTTATTCCCTACTTTTTATTTTTAACCTAATTATATATATACAGATTTGTCTGTGTGTGTGTGTATGTATATGCAAATACATTGTGAAGTTATGTTTTCACTTCTGACGTGCAGTCCTACGACTGACTGTTTTTTTTTTCATATTGCAGTAGTGCCTGTAGACTGGCACCAGCATTGACGTTGTATTTGAGTTACCAACCTAAAACCGACGGAGCTCTGGATTAGTCTGGATCCTAATCAACTAATCAGAAAAAATTATAGTGTGTGCTGGACCAATCGAGCACTTCCGATTCAAGCAGAAATCCACCGTGCCCTCATTCCATTCTTAGAATTATACGAAGCTGTTCCTTATCATGATAACGGTGATTGATCTGAAATTCTAGACTTTACTATGTGATTCTGATTATATGACATACGTTACTGTTTTATAGGTAGTCATAAACATTTCTTTTTATCTTAATTAGCATCGAAATACATCAACTTTCGTATCTATTGTTTAACATTACGTTTACGAATCGGTTTCAACATAAAAGGCGTATCTACAATTCTACACGGAGTGCACAAATATGCACTAAAATGTTCACAGTCACGGATAGCATTTACTGTCAGACACGGTCCATGGATCACGACGAGATCAGAATAAATAAAAATAAAAGTAAATATTATTATCGCAGGCTTTTTTAAACAACTCCTTATGTTTTCTAACAAATATACCGATTTTTTTATATTATAATTACGTAATCCCTATCAAAATTATTACATTACATACATACACTTACATCTATATCCACGAAATGATAGACAGAGGTGTATGAAACACCCACATTTTGTCAACTATAATTTGGACCCACTCACGTAATAAGGGGCAAACTTATTGCCGTCAACCCGGAAAATTTGGGAATTAAAAATGGGAAAATTTGGGAATTAAAAATGGGAAAATTTGGGAATTAAAAATAAGAAAATTGGGAGTTTATTAAAAGGCTAAATTAGGTAAGAAGGGAAGACAATGGAATGAAAGGGATTATTATTATTATTTTAAGTGAATGAATGAATTATTTTTGGGTTTTATGTGTTTTGTAGCGCACTCTTGCAATAAAAGAGATATTGCTTTTTATTATGGAATAGTGGGCAAACGAGCAGACTCACCTGATGGTAAATAACCGCCCATGGGCACCTGCAACTAAAGAGTCACAAGTGCGTTGTCGTCCTTTAAGGTGTTAGTAGGGGAAGGGGGGAAAAACGGGAAGAGGGGGAGAAGGAAGGATAACCTCACTCATTCGACGAAATACAATGCCATCATTGCTTAACTGCTAACATAATTTTTTTTTTTAGTAAATCGTAGTAGTGTATGTAGATTTTCGTTTACAGATAACGTTTTATGTTTAATATTTTAAATTTTAACAAGTGACCTCACAAAACTAGGTTAAAATTTACTTCTAAAATTTGTTCACATAGCTAGCATATAGCTATGTGAACAAATCTTAGAATTAAATTTTAAACTACTTCTAAATGTCGTATGGAAATAAAACTGTATTTATATGTAGTTCAGATAAGAATCTGATGATGGAGTCAGGAGGAACTCTTCAGTGGCTAGTAGTAAACCCCTCGAGTTTGGATTCATATGATTCGTTTTGACGAGTCCAACAGATTGGACTTGGTTACGATGGTCTGATGATGAAGCCACGAGGTGGAAAGTGGATCCCTTTTTAGGGTTCCGTACCCGAAGGTTAACCAACGGGACCCTATTACTAAACCTCCGCTGTCCGTCTGTCTGTCAGCGGGCTGTATCTCATGATCCGTAATAGGTAGACAGTTGAAATTTTCACAGAATGTGTATTTCTATCGCCGCTATAACATATATATAAACTATTAATATGTTATAGCGGTTATGTTAAATATAAGCTATAATATTTTTTTTTTTGCTCGATCTTTCTTGTACGACGGTGCGGAATCCGTCATGCGCAAATCCGACTCGCACTTGGCCGGCTTTTTTACTATTTGTTTCTTTTCCGAAGTATAATTTACTAGCAGCGCCCCGCGGTTTCACCCGCGTAAATCACGCTTCCGTGGGAATATCGGGATAAAAAGCTAGGCTAGATAGCCTATGCGTTAATCCAGGTCTCCAGCTATCTACATACCAAGTTTCATCGCAATCGGTTCAGTGGTTTTTGCGTGAAAGAGTAACAAACATCCATCCATCCATCCAAACTTTCACATTTTTAATATTAGTGGGATTATTTTATCGGGTAAAAAAACACCGAGCTTGGGAGGGAAGTGGATTTTTTCTATGATCTCTAAACTTGAGGTTATTTCCGAAAACATCGTAGGAGGTCTTGTTTCTCCTAATCTCAAAGTCTGCAGTCCACGTGTCGTACTACGTCTGACAATTTGTTATTGTAATAGTACCCGGCGTTAACTAGGTGTCATGTCAGCCATTTTGTATTGCAATTGTGATTACGTGTATTTTTTTATGTACAGGTTGTTACTGTTACCACAGCATACATAATACAGAGGTACAGAAGTCCCTCCGCGAAATCGTTTAAATAAATAGCGACTCTTGTTCCGACACAATAAAGTCGCAATTCAGGTCGCACAACGAGAAATACCTTATATTACCTATGTTCACCTAGAAGTTGCCTCTCTTTCTGTCGCGTAACTCTTATCTGTTCTGACGACGCCGCAACGCGTTAGGGTTGTCTGCTTTAAATAATTCATTGATCTGAATATTTAATTACCAGTTAGTTATGTACTTATTACTCTATTTTTGTGAACAAATAAACCTAGACTAGGTACTAATAAATAACTCGATAGTCTAGATATGAACGGATGACGATGATGATCGAAATAACGTGCGGCCTGGCCGGCGCGCGGTAGCCCATTGAATTTCGGCACGTTTAGACGACCCCACGCTGTACATGTAGCTTTATACCTACTCTGCAGAGTGGACATAGCCTGCTGTTACCTAATTAAAATGCCGTAGGTACCGTAATCATACTGTAATCCAAATTACCGAATTAAAAAAAAAACCGGCCAAGTTCTAGAGTGGTTCTGAACCATTCTACAAGATGTAATAATAATGCCGGAAAAATGACGTCTCTTGTATGCCCGCTGATTTTTTTTAAATTTAATTTAATTTTTAATATGCGGCTTAAATCCGATATTTAGACATAGGACAGAAAATAAGTTATACTCTGTGAAAGTAGGTTCTGACTTCTGTGTTAGAACTGCAATAACAAAATTTTCGCCGGAATACTCATATCCTTGCGTTTCTTATTTCTATACAGTATATTGTTAAATCCATTGACTCCCCGTCACCTCAAAACTGTGGGAGAGTCATGCTTTGGCACGTATGGGCTGGCTCGTCCGGAGTGATAGAAAACCGGCAGTGAAGCAATGATTGCATTGCTTTTCGCCGAGTGAATGAGGTTACCGGAGGCCCTAACCCTTCCCTCTCTCCTCTTCTCCCCCTACCCGCCTATCCATCTTCCTCCCTTCCTCCCCTTCCTCTACTCCCACCTTAAAGGTCGGTAATGCACTTGTGCCTTTTGAGTTGCAGGTGCCCATGGGCGGCGGTAGTCGCTTACTATCAGGTGACCCGTCTGCTCTTTTGCCCCCCTAAACCATAAAAAAAATGCCAGGACATTCCAATAATTTTTATGATAAATAATTTACTGTGGAAGCCGTGCGTTTATGGAATGAATTGCCTGTTGCTATCGGATGAGCACACTCGTTAGCTAAGTTCAAAACAATGTTACATGAGTATATCTGTCACTATAAACTTATATTGAAAATATAATGTTTACATCATTTATTGTGTATATGTATATGTTTATATGGGTATAATATGTATTTTTATTTATGTATATACATAAATAAAAATAAGAATGCTTGAATGTATGATAAGTATAAGTGAATATGTTGACATGCCTAAAATTGCTATTTGTCAGGGTGGCCATTTTTAAGTTTTGACGGTTAAATGTAAATGTTGACTTTTTAAGTAACGAATATTATTTGTGACTGAGTGTAAGTTGATATAAGAAAATATCAATGTTCATTCACAAAATCATGTGAAGCGTTAATTTGACATGAGGTTTTGTTAAGTTAGACACGTTAAAATGCGAGATGTCAACATGTTTCCAAAGTCGATTGCTCCAAAATGTATGTATATTTGGAACTGTAAATTTTTTCATATAAATTCCTAATGCGTAGGAAATATTACGCCAAAAAAAAACATGCAAGTCGACATGTCAATGTGTTCATGCCAGCCCTGGAATTATTATGTATTGACAACCTTTTAATTTAACGCCAACGATTACGACCTGTTTAGTAAAATAACTTTAGTCCATCCTAAGGTTGCCTGGAAGAGATTACTTAGAGCGATAAGGCCGCCCTTTGATACGATACACTATTGATACGATACGTCTCTTGTTACATATTCTCTGTAAAACCCTGGTGTAAATAAAGTGTAATCTATCTATCTATCTAAGTTCATGGCATCCGTTACGGCATTAAATGCCACTAAGCCCACTAAATGCCAAACTCCTCGTCATGTAATTGTTGTTCAGGTTTAATTTTTAGAATGTCAAATGCAATTTTGATTTAATCAATATCCCTCCAAAAAAAAAAACAGTCAGTCGTAGGACTGCACGTCAGAAGTGAAAACATAACTTCACAATGTATTTGCATATACATACACACACACACACACACACATCTGTATATATATAAAATTAGGTTAAATGTAAAAAGTAGGTAATAACTAATAACATATCTAAATGTATACATAGGGTACACTGGAAGTTCTGCGCTCCTGGCCGCTCATAAATTTTTGAATTTCGAATGTTTTATTTTTTGAAATATACGAAACTCGGCTCCGTCTTAAGAATTTTCGATCAGGGTCACGTGTCCTGACGCGAGTTTAACATTTTTTTCCCCTTTTCAAAAAGTGCACTACACCGCTAAAGAAGTTTCACTTAAAAAAACACGCAGAAGTGAAACTTCAGAGAAGTAGAACAAATTTAATTTTAGATAACTTATACAAAAGTTATTGGTCAAATTAACACAGATGTGTTAATTAATTAACATAAATTAATTAACCAAATAATTTTATTACGCAAATGCACAATAATGATAAACGTGAATGATTGACGTTAACTATGACGCATTCTGAAGGCTTCGTAGTACGCAAGCGCAAAGACACGTGCTAGCATACAAAGATTATAAGAAACACTGTATACTTGTATTCTATCTCATTCTCTCGCAGGCTAAATCCTATTTATCTCTTTTTAGTGTGACTTTTTCGTTTCATCGAATTTTCAAATCACAACGTTTCTAAAGAAGTTTCATTTCAAAAGTGGAAGTATTTGCTGCGGCGTTACTTACTGGATCATTTTGACTTGATATTTGGTAATAACAATTAAAACCTACTTAGGTCTAAGAATAGTCATGTGTTACACAAATAAAGTATGTTTTTTTCCATAAAAATGGGGTGTTAGATGTAATTTATGGGCTTTGAACTACTTTTTGGAACTAACTTTAATTTTTTTTTTTTTTTTTTTAATTTATTGGTGTCTCCAACAAGGAATACACCTTACATGCTATATTAAATTTACAAAAACAATGAGATAATGTGCTTCCGTAATTACAGGAGACCACATCATGCCAAAAATTATACAACATCCTGAAGGTTTTTTTTTTACAATAAATGCTTAAAATAATTAATAATTAATAAAATGATTAATAAATAAAGTAACAAACATTAGTCGGTAGTATATAGACGACTAAAATTGAGAATTTAAAATTAAAATTAAAAACTAAATTATTATACTATAAAATATTCTACTGTCACCAATTTTAAAAGTTATTTTACTTTCTAATACATACTAATTTTAGCAACACTCTGTAACTATATTTATCTTACTATTCGAATGTATTGCTATTAGAATTGTTTTTATTGCCTAAGGATTATATTAAATTCAAAGAAATTGTATTACCTGTAGTTTTTTACCAATTTTAATATCTTTATTGCAATAATATTTGCCTCAGTTTGGTCATATTCTTGCAACCTAACCTTACCTAAATGTAGGTATAACCAATTCTAACTATATTTGCATAAGGCTGTGTTAATAAAGTGATTAAGGTTATCAAATCTAACAGAAATGGGCGTACCCGATTAAATTTTTGCTGGTATTTCTTTTGCTGACCAGACCACCAGCAAATCAACAAAAATTTGCCAAAAACGTTATTTCAATAAAATGTATACTTACGTAAGTTCCAGGGGGAAAGCTGTCTTGGTGGTAAAAAGGTATAGGCGTCCATTTTCATTAGACAGCTAAAATTTTATTTTGTCGTGAAATTGTTTGTAGTGAAGTGAGATACTTTATCATTCATCCAATCAGATCAGTTTTTACTGTCCGAATGGTTCCTCCTCATCTCTTATGAGAGGAACCATTCGGAGATTCATCGTTGTGTTTCATTTATCTCACATGGTATACCTAATAAAGTAGACATTAAGATCCACCACCACACCACCCTATGGCAATTTGTTATTAAGAATAAATTTGGGAAAAGGACAAGAAGATATATCACTTAATAACATATTTTTATTTTGTTTCAGGTTAAAAATGGAGTTAAAATCACCAAAAGCGAAGAAAAAGTCAAGCATAGACAAGTTAATATCATGGGGTAGAATGTTCAAAACGCCTTTGCTTATTCTTTTTCTATTGGGCACCACAAACTGTGAGCGGGAAAACGACAATAATGACATTGACAGTTTACAAATTCAAAATGGTGGACATATTAGGCATAAACATAAAAATGAAACGGACAGAAATATTATGAGTGAAATAAAGTATTTGAGGCGACATTTAAATAGACATATAGTGAATTTTGTGATGACGGATGTTTTAGTGGACGGTGAAGTTGAAAATCGTATTCATTTTAATGGCGTTACTGCTAAGGAGACTTTTGTTGGAGCGGACGGGTAAGAAAATAAAATTGGTGTTTATGGTTTGTTAAATTAACTAAAGCGGTCAAGAAATGTTAATTATGCTCTGTACATTTCGTGTTGTAGGAATATATCTTAGCGTTATTAGAGAGAACCATGATCAATATACACAGCGGATTTATCGGTAGGCTGAGTAGGCTGAAGCCTAGGGCGGCAGATTTTAGGGGCGGCAAATTTGGGGCCTACATTATTTTTTTTGTCTTGTCCTGGGGTATCGAATTAGATAGACCGACCGGTGGGGGCGGCAAAATTTTAATAGCTTACTAATATACATATAAAAAAAACGCGTGAGGTGTCTTTGGGAGACACGGTTGAAACGAGGTTAATTTCGCTATATATAAATATATTTAATTGATTTAATCAATTGTACCAAAATATAGTAAATATTGTATAAACTCGAAATTAAAATTGCGCTATCTATGAAAGATACACGAACTAATATATGGTAATTAGTATATAACAGTGGTTTCGTGCAGAATTAAAATAAATAAATTCGCGGTCAGAATTTTTCAGTGCGCTTTTACTTTTTGCCGCCCAGCGTCTGAAGTGTAACGTGCGAATAAGGAAAATTCCTTCTAAAAATATTCTCCTTATAAAATATCACACCTTTCTAGTTAACAATGTATTTCTATCTGATCTTATTTCCACGGTCCAATAGAAGTGCAACAAAGAATTCAGAGCCAGAGTTCAGGGCGCGACCCCGTGACTTATTAAACGTATTGAGATAAGATTAACCTTCAATGAACAGACAAACAGACAAACTCTGTTCTGTCTAGATGCCTTCGTATGATATCATCGAGGTTAAAGGTCCCAGACTTAGTTCCACTTAGTCCCACAATCAATTTTAGATAATTAGCTCAAAAAAGTGTGTGTGCAATTCACACACAGCAGAAGTGAAACTTCAGAAAAGTATAATAAATTTAATTTTAGATAATTTATATAAAAGTTATTGGTCAAATTAACAGATTAACATAAATTAATTAACCAACGATTTTTTATACTGAAATTCACAAAAAAATACACCTTTTTTTTTTTTTTTTTAATTTGTGGAAACCCCCACGGGTCATCACCTCACCGGGGCCAAACGGCGAGGTGGTATGTCGGACTCGAACCGACTAAAACCACACAGTGTTCCATCACCGGGTCTTATAGCCGGGGCCTCAGGTGTGCCCTAGAAAGGAAATCCCTGTGAACCCCGGCAGACTTGGCCGCCTGTTAAACCAGGCGACCCCACTATGAGGTGCAGATGGTTCTATCCCCTCTAGTTTTGAGAGGCGCGCGCGGAACACGTCGCGCCACCGTCTCGGGCCTGCTTCTGCTAGGGTGACAGATAGACAGAAAAATAATACACCTGAAAGATATACTACGTTGACTATGACGCATTTTCTGAAGGCTTCGTAGTACGCAGGCGCAAAAACACGTGCTAGAATACGAAGATTAAATAAACACTGTATACTTGGATTCTATCTCATTCTCTCGCAGGCTTAATCCTATTTATGAATATGTTTGTCTTTTTTTAGTGTGACTTTTACGTTTGATCGAATTTACAAGTGTAACCGACTGGAATGCGCCTAAATCATGATAAATTGAGATAAGTTGTATTCTTCATCCCTTAATTTTACACCCTTAGAGGTGGAATATTTTCTTCAAATTTAAATTTGATCAACCTTGAGTACAATCAATTTAATTTAAAAAAAAAGTATTGAAATCCGTTAACAAATGGCTAGGATATCGCGTAATATGCACACAAAAACTGCACGGATGGCGCAATGGTTTAAATGGTCACCTCGCCGAGTGTTGTGGCTTCAAATCCCACACGGAACAAAAATTTGTGTAATCCACTAATAGTTGTCCCGAGTCTGGGTGTTTTTTGTGTCGGTTGTTTAAATGTTTGTGAAGCCCCCGCGACATAGGAATATCCCTAATGCCGGAGTAATCTTTAAAAAAAAAGCAAGATAAAACGCACCAGTGCGAGTCTGACTCGCGCACCGCAGGTTCCATAACCAAACTTGTATGTAGACAGTACGTCCACCTCGGGAATCAATTCTCGAAGATTTCTTTTGATTGAAGACTTTATGTTATATAACAACAAATTAACAGATTTCGGATTTTTTCCTTTACTTGCGCTGTGAGACTTGCTTCTTACCAAATTTCATGATTTTTACAGCTTCAAGGAACCGCAGACATAAATAAGTATTTGGTATTAATTTCAACTTGATGCGTCCACGGGTTCCTGAGAAAAGGGGTGTTGACAGACAGACAGAGGGACAACAAAGTGATTCTATAAGGGTTCCTTTTTTAACCGTCGAAAAAAGGAGGAGGTTCTCAATTCGACCGTATGTATATTTCTTTTTGTGTATGTTCAGCCTTCACCCCGTTATTTATGAACCGATTTTGATGATTTTTTTTTTAGATAGGGTATACCTTAAGGGTCACAGGTCAAGGAAGTCAGGATGTCAGGACCTGATCATTTGATCCTGATAAAATTGAGAGAAACCCTCGAAAATTATGGGCACGAATAGTGTTTCTGTTTAGTTTTCATAACTTAATCAGGTATTGCGTTTAGGAATCATCACATCATGAAGCTGAGCCGATGATGGAAACCATACCTTTCCTACACAATTAGAAGTTAAATATAAAAATTGGGGTTTTAGTGACAGAAACCACTTAATATGCCCTGAAGAATACATTTGATAGCGTTTTAAAGTATTTAGTATTAAATGTATAAAAAGATAGTAGTTGTCAGAGTATTAGAATATGACACGAGCCACAAAAAAATCATAAAATAAAAACTTTTTAACAAAAAATTTAACCGACGAAAAGGAACTAACAACAAGAAATAAATAAACCTTTTAAGTCTTGAGTATTGAGCATATTTACACATCGGTTTGCTTACAAAATAGAGACACTATTAGTATTGTATTTGATGTATGTGTGACGGTACAAAAATATCTAAAATGTGCGGGTGGATGAAGAACCTTCTACCTCATGATCTCGACGATGGAGGACGTGCACCACTGAGGCACTGAGCCAGTCAGCCTGTGACCACGGCCAGTGCAACCTGATTGAAACGTCAGGCAATTCAGAGGTATGTAATACCTTTTCGTGATCGCGTCAATTCCCGTGTAAATACATAATTATATCTTGGAACGCGAAAGTTAGTATAGTTGTCTCCATTTCTACGTACATATAAAATTTAGATAATTAATCAGTTTGTACTTTTTAGTTCTTTTTCGTCGGTTTAATTTTTTGACAAAAAGTTTTTTCCTTTTGAGGAACGGCACCTTAATAAAAAAAAATTTAACAAAAAATAAACCGACGAAAAGGAACCAAAAAAGCAAAAAATAAATAAAAAAAATTTCTTAGTCTTGAAGAAGTCTTCGAAGTCTTGAGTATTGAACTTATTTACATAAACTATCAAATTTTATACAAACTAATTTTGAGTCGGCGCCAAACAACAAACTGATTAATTATTTTCTAAATTTTATATGTACGTAGAAATGAAGAAGAAAGAAGACACGCTTCTACTTGATTTCAAACTTTCAAAGTGACAGAAAATGTAGCACTTTTGAATTCATGCTTTTATTTACTTCACTCGTCATAAAATTTTCATACCAGGGGCCTTATTTGTAAAACGATTCTTAAGTAGTATACCCCAAAAATATTTAAAGTCATACGAAGTCGTTGGAAAAACATTTTATGTATAAATCACAACACATATCTACCCAGTGTAAAAATTATTTGACCTTGAACACTTCTGTAATACTTTACGACACTGCACAAAACTATTTATATTCATACAGTTGGATAATTCTGGGTATGACATGTCTTAGGTATTTTTTTCTTTGCTACACTACACGAAGCGGGTTTGGAGTTGAAAAATTGAATGTGTTGCCAATTATTTAGCAACGGCAACAAAAGTTTGACGACGTTGAGATGTCCACAAATCCACTATCCACTAATATTAGGGTCAGAAGGGAGTTCACGCTAATAGAATATTTATTTATGATTATTAGAGGCAGGGTACACAATGCAGATATATTGGGTATGGTAAGGTTGTGTGTACCAGATAGGTACGTGTGGCGGCGACGCCGGCCCCGGCTGCTGGCGGTGCCAAGGGGGCCCACCAATCTTCTGAATGAGGCGCCTCTGTCTCGAGCGCTTCGCACACTAAATCTCGTTGCCGAGGAGACGGACATATTTTATTGTTCACTGAGTGAATTCACTAAGATAACACTATTCATATTATGTTATGAATAAAAAATATGGCATACAGAAATTAGTATAGTTGCTTAGGCTATTGCATTAGGTTTTTAACCTGTAATAATAGTTATAAGTTTAGTAAATAAATAAATAAATAAATTATAAATTTTAAAGTTTGGATGGATGGATGGATAAATGGATGTTTGTTACTCTTTCACGCAAAAACTACTCAACCGATTGCGATGAAACTTGGTATGTAGATAGCTGGAGACCTGGATTAACGCATAGGCTACTTTTTGTCCCGATATTCCCACAGGATCGGGACTTACGCGGGTGAAACCGCGGGGCGCTGCTAGTATTATAAACTTGAAAGTTTGTGATGATGAATGGATGAGTGGATGAATGGATGTTTGTTACTCTTTCACGCAAAAACTACTCAACCGATTGCGATGAAACTTGGTATGTAGATGGCTGAAGACCTGGATTAACACATAGGCTACTTTTTATCCCGATATTCCCACGGCACCGGGACCATATGAGAAACGGAACGTGCTAGACGCTGTCAAACGTGACTGCGTAATAATTTTTTTTTATTGGTCTGAGGAAACATAAATCTCATCTGAAATTGATATTCAATATTTATCGTCTATTAAATAAACAACTTACACGGTTATATGCCATTCTTATGATCGCTTACTACCGCTAGAATGTATTGTTTTAGGTGGCATACGACCACAGCTATCCTTTGAACATCACTATAAATATGTATTAAATACATTAAAATACGTGTACGTTGTTTATTTAATAGACGATACGAACAGATGCACATACATACATAAAAATACTATTTAGTTTGATTAGCTTCATTGGCTAGTTTTTAGCTAAAAATATATTTACCGTTAAACTATTCACACGTACCGAGTTTTCGTTTCAGCATCTTTTAAACATTTTTCATTCAAACTCAAATAAGTGTACGTTCAACAGTTAACTTGTGAATAAATTTATTGAGAAGATAGTGAGATAGTAGGTAACGTTAAATAAATGCTTTTATTTTTTAGGGTTCCGTATCTCGAAACGAAAAAACGGAACCCTTATAGGATCACTTTGTTGTCCGTCCGTCCGCCTGTCTGTCTGCCAAGACCCTTTTTCTCAGGAACGCGTGGAGTTATTAAGCTGGAATTTATATCAAATACTCAGGTCTACTGTCCCTTGGAGCTGTGAAAAAATCAAACTTCTAAGCCAACGCAATCAAAAGATACAGACGTTTATGCCGCAAATTTCCGCAAATTTTCGACACTCGCAAGGGAATCAAAACCTACGGGGTACTTCCCGTGAACTCAGAATCTTGAAATTTGGTACGAAGCAACGTCTTATAGCACAGATAAAGGAAAAATTGCGAAAACCGTATTTTTTAGTTTCATCATTTAATAAAAATATTTTACGGAACCCTCGGTGCGCGAGTCCGACTCGCACTTAGCCGGTTTTTTTACTTATGGAAACCCCTACGTGTACCACTTCACCAATTACATGATGACGCGGCACGGGTATGTCGGAGTCGAATACCTATCATTATCACGTTAATTTGTAGATAGGCATTTTTATATGTAGCTAGCTAAATATTGTAGTGTCTGAGGTATGGAGGTATGTGAGCGAAATAATTCTTTAAAAAAAAAACCGACTTCAACAAAAAAAAACTATTCCATAAAAGACTTATATATGGTTTTCTCATTGATGCCATTGTCAGAACTGGACCAAATGAAATGGGACCACACGGGAGGCACCAGCTTTCAAATAAAAAAAGAATCATCAAAATCGGTTCACCCAGTCGAAAGTTCTGAGGTAACATAAAAAAAAAACACAGTCGAATTGAGAACCTCCTCCTTTTTCGAAGTCGGTTAAAGGCTGATTCGCATATATCAGTGAAGTCACAGTTCCGGCAAAGTACCGTCACAGGCCGATTCACACATATCAGTGTAGTCACCGTTCCGGCACAGTACCGGCACAGTACCCCTCAGGTCCGTATCATTTCTCTCCGAATCTTCAGGCAAAACGTGTCCGACGTATTGAGGTAATTGTGATTGTTGCTATGGCATTGTTCAATAATACGGAACTAGCAGTGATAGCCATTGCTTTAGACGAAGAAGAAGAGCAGCATCGAGGAAAAAAAGGAAATGGGTGCATGAAGCATGGCAATTAAGAGACATTTTGCATCCATGTACTTTGCAGGAGACAAATCGTACAAAACAGTATTTTCACGAACCAATTCTATCAATCGCTCGTCCTCCATTTTGGTTGTACCTACTTGTGATGCAGCGGCGTCCGTGATCCGTGATCCGACAAAAAATATCGTTGTTGACGATTACGTCCGTGATTGCCGGCGCCGGCACTGACACTGAGAGCACTGTGCCGTCACTGACACTGATATGTGTGAATGCGTTCATAGAGACTGTATGAAAGAATAATTATTACGGTGACGGTACTGTGACGGAACTGTGACTTCACTGATGTGTGAATCGGCCATAAAAAGCAAGATAATTCTATCATATCCCTGCTAGGTAAGTAAAAACAGATCGCGTAAGATTAAAAACTTTAAGCGACGCCTTCAAAGATAATCACAACAGGTTGTGTAATAGTCTACACCATGCATCCACTTCTGTTTTACGATCAACCATTTACCTGCCAAGTACAGATACTGGTAGGGCTGCCACACTTTTAGTTTGACTATAAAATGGTTTGTGGGATAGATTTTTACCGTACCTCTTTGGTTGGGAACGCGCTAATCTCAGCAACTTCTGGTTTAAATAAAAAAAATCTTTTAGTGTTATAGGCTATAGAAAATCACGCTACGACAATAGGACCGAGCATCAATGAAAAATATTGCAAAAATGGGAAAAATTTACAGACGCAGACGAAGTTGCGCGGGTTAGCTAGTCTTAATATATGGACAGATGGCAGATGGATCAGATAGGTTATCATATTGAAGACCCAAAGAAGAGAAGAAGTAAAAAAACAGTCAGTCGTAGGACTGCACGTCAGAAGTGAAAACATAACATCACAATGTATTTGCATATACATACACACACACACACACAAATCTGTATATATATAATTAGGTTAAAAATAAAAAGTATGTAAAAACATATCTAAATGTAAACATAGAGTACACTGGAAGTTCTGCGCTCCTGGCCGCTCATAAATGTTTGACTTTCGAATGTTATATTTTTTTAAATATAAGAAACTCGGCTCCGTCTTACGAATTTTCGATCAGGTCACGTGTCCTGACGCGAGTTTAACATTTTTTACCCATTCCAAAAAGTGCACAACGCCGCTAAAGAAGTTTTCACTTCAAAAATATCTACACCGCAGTGTGCCGATGTTGCTAGGAAGTCGGAAGTCGTACTGGACATGAATGTATAGGAGGAATTGGCATGGATTGAAATGGACCCATGCTTTCCAACCAATGCGAATTGTACAGAAGCAGTGCTGCACAGTGTTTTGTTCTTGGTTAGTTAAGACTATCTGACAACAAGAACGGCCGTCATCGAAGACTCATTTAGAGACGGAGACAGTTTATCTAGACGCGGTTACAGAGGGGGGGGGGGGGGGTGCAATTACCCTCTGAATCCGACCAAATACGTCATTAACTCCTTACTACTTACATGTAGTTTACATCGATGGAACAATACATGTGTTTCACTGAAATTACTGATAACAAAGACATCGCTAAGTTTGATTAAACGGAAAAAGAATTCAACTCCAAGCTGCTCAGTCGACCGACGAGTCAACATCTCCTGATTAAGCCCCGTGGAGTGACGAAACACGTGTCGAGGATCCTTTGGCAGAATTAAAACTACATATTCTAGTTGTATATCTTGTATATCATGGATTTCCGCCAAATAACGCCGAATTCCATTACTTATCAAAAGTTTATCAATTTTTTTGTTTAAAATGAATTTTCTGGATAGGTAATCGGAATCCTGTATCCGCGCCTGAGTTTATCGCACATTTTGTCGGCATTATCGGAAGCATTAATAGCCATAACATTATCATATCACAATGTTTACATATAGTCAAGAACTAAAGTTACGCCTTCGATAATGTCATATGAGATTCGCAAATAACTAATCGCCAACTGCAACTGTTTACACGTTTACTGTTTATATATTGTAAGGAGATTGTTGCTTACGAGTTCTCGACTTACATAAATACGATCTCGTATGACATATTTTCAACTTCACACGATGATCGTACAAATCATCCGACATAGGTAGCACTTCGGCATGCTTATTCTGCTGAATAAGTATGCCGAAGTGGCAATGGGCTTGCCACATCTGCCGTTGTAGCAAACGGGTCCTAGAGCAGAGACCGGAAGGTTGGACACCCCTCAGCCAGATGGACTCTCGACCTGAGGTATAGGACCCAGCTGGGATAAATTAGATGCGGCAGGCGGAGAACCGGGTGCTATGGCGCACATTGGGAGAAGCCTATGTCCAGTAGTGGTTAGCAATAGGCTAATTGATTGATTGATCGTACAAATCGGTTGAATTGACAACCTCCTACCTTTTGGAAGTCGGTTAGAAATGTCTTAGCTTGCCTTTCCTTGTCATCATTATTTTCTAACATATTTCTTACTAGCAGTTCCCGCGCAGCTTCGCTCGCGTGTACATATTTATATATTTTGAGCGGAACCTTAATTCTTATTCCGAAATAAAAGCAGCCTAAGTTACTCGTTTTAATACCAGCTACCTGCCAATGAAAGTCCCGTGGCAATCGGTCCACCTGTTCCGGAGATTAGCCAGAACAAACAGACAGAGACAGACAAAAATTTTAAAACTTATTTTTGAAAATAACTGTATGAGCTTAAAAAAATCTATTATTTTGACATTACAAACAGACACTTCAATTTTATTTATTTGCATTGATTAATTGATTAAGTTTATAAACCGACAAAACCGCACGCCCTATAGTGCATTGAACTGTTCAGAAAGCGATCGCGACAGAGCCGCATGGACTCTGACGAACTTGAGAGGGTAAAATAAAGACATGCCCGAATGAATGATACTTGAGAAATATTTCACACGTTTAAAGATAATAAATATGAAAAAGTACTCTTAAGATAGCTTATGCTAACTTCCTTGTAAAAAAAGTATAATATTATTGTAATGGAAGCCTAAATTGGCCCGCGGGCGCCATCTATTGACGAGTCAATACAGGAAGCCGTAGAGGATTACGATTACCTAAATTGAGACGCACGCCATCTTTTGACAAGAAACGGAAATAATAGTCTGTTTATAGAATGTCTCATAATGTATTAGAAGATTCCAGAGGTGTTTCGAGTTCTAGCCTCTAGGGGAATGTCTCGAATTCTTTATGAAATAACGTTCGGAGTATATATATATATTGCAGTTGCATTACAGTATTCATTCAATTCTAGTTAAGCGTTACTGTGAGTTAACAAGTGCTACGTACAAATAAACAAAGATGTGGAAATAGTGATATTTGTATAACAGTTACTTGTAATTGTGTTAATTGCTATTTTTTCTTTTTTAAAGATTACTAGTAAAGTGGGTGACACATTACTAGTAATCTCGTTAACCCCTCCAGCTAAGCTTAACGCTTGTGTTAGGAGTGGGTTCACGACGATAGTGCACTGGGTGGGGTTCAAACCCGCAACCACTTGATCGTAAGTCGGACGCCTTAGCCATTACTATTAATTAATTATTTAAATTATGTAGCTATCCGGCTCTTAACATTGTATAACATCGGTGACAACCCTATTTGGTTTGTTTACGCTATTAACCCTGGCCGCGAACAGACGCGTTCCGTCTACCTGCCAGGCTGGCACTGACCAAGTCTATACACTAATTATAGATTACAACATACTAATGTAAAGGGATTTGAAATTACTTTTAAGGACGCAGCGACTCCTGCGCATATTTACGTACGCTCATACAATACACGTGATATTATACAAAATTTCCAAAAAAAAACAAATGTACGATTCAACCTACTTTTATGAAAAACGAAGGTGATTGAAACGGCCTGGAAATTCAAAAAGTCTTAACTTGTGAACGGATTTTTTTTATTCATATTGTAACTGCACGCTAGAGTTTTTTTATGGTATAGGGTGCAAACGAGCAGACGGGTCACCTGATGGTAAATGACTACCGCCGCCCATGGGCACCTGCAACTCAAGAGTCACAAGTGCATTGCCGCCCTTTAAGGTGGGAGTAGGGGAAGAGGGGGAAGGACGGGAATAGGGGAGAGGGGGAGAGGGAAGGGTTAGGGGTTCCGGTAACTTCACGCGGCGAAAAGCAATGCAAGCATTGCTTCACTGCCGGTTGTCTGTGAGGTTGTTGAATCATTCCAGTCGAGCCGGCCAATACGTGCCGAAGCATGGCTCTCCCACAAAAGAAGTTTTTTATGGGACAGGGGCAAACGAGCAGACGGGTCAACTGATAATGATTGCTAGAGATCGCCTGATGGGAGAAATTCAACCATAATTAATATATTCTTTACTTATTAATTTGCAGTATAAGTTGAACTTTCATTGTTAGATTTTTCGAATACATGACGGGTCAACATATTATAATGTATATACTGGCCTGGTGTAGCTTGATGTAAGTTTAGCTCTTGCATTTCTTCTCTACATTTATAGACTCGCACTTGCCCTTCTTCTAAACATTTATAGACTCGCACTTGCGCTTCTTCTATACATTTATAGATTCGCACCTGCGCTTCTTTTATACATTTATGGACTCGCACTTGCGCTTCTTTTATACATTCATAGACTCGCACTTGCACTTCTTCTATACATTTATAGACTCGCACTTGCGCTTCTTCTAAACATTTATAGACTCGCACTTGCACTTCTTCTGTACATTTATAGACTCGCACTGGCGCTTCTTCTAAACATTTATAGACTCGCACTTGCGCTTCTTTTATACATTCATAGACTCGCACTTGCAGTTCTTCTATACATTTATAGACTCGCACTTGCGCTTCTTCTAAACATTTATAGACTCGCACTTGCGCTTCTTCTATGCATTTAAGTATTCCAAATATAACGTTCATCCATTCGCGAAATTTTCTTAAAAATGCGCATAAATAATTCTAATAAAAATAACTTGACACATCTCATCTCACGTTAAATTTATAACACAATTCTTTTGTGCGTAGGGTGTTAAAAAGCAAGTTTTCAAATCATTTATGGCGCCATGTGTTATTGTCGATGTGCCATCTTAATCAATTCAAGTTCAAAGTACATTTTAAAGAATGCATGCTTGTATTACCAATGAAGTTATATATCATATAATAATGTAGAAAGACTAGAAAATAGTGATTATTCTTCTCTAAACAAATAAATAAAATTGTAGTGTCTGTTTATAATATCAAAATAATATTTTTTTAAGGTCATACAGTTATTTGAAAATCAGTTTTTTTAATTTTTATCTGTTTGTCTTTCTGTCTGTCTGTCTTTTTGTTCCGGTTAATCTCCGGAAAGAGTGGACTGATTTCCACGGGACTTGCACTGGTAGATAGCTGGTGTTATAAGGAGTAACTTAGGCTACTTTTATTTTGGAAAAAGAATTAGGGTTCCGCGCAAAATATATAAATATGTAAACGCGAGTTAAGCCGCGCGGGAACTGCTAGTTAATAATATAATTCATAAAGTGATACATGAATACTACGTGTTTGGAACTTGGACAATATAATTTCCTCAATATTTTGCCTTGAGGATTAAGTTAACTGAAATGATAAATAATCCTACTAATATTATAAACGTGAAAGTTTGTGAGTATGGATGGATGGATGGATGTTTGTTACTCTTTCACGCAAAAACTACTGAACCGATTGCGATGAATCTTGGTATGTAGAGACCTAGAATAACGCATAGGCTACTTTTTATCCCGATATTCCCACGGGATCGGGACTTACGCGGGTGAAACCGCGGGGCGCAGCTAATAATAAATAAATAAAATTCCTCGATGCTAACGTGATAACCGAGTAGGTTAGCACATTTCAAGGTTAAGTAATACTAACCTGGTCAGTCTTAGGATGGGTGATCATTCTTAACATGTTGAGACTTTGAGACCCCTCCGTGCTTCGGAGAGCACGTTAAGCCGTCGGTCCCGGTAGTTGGAGAAAAGTCCGACAACCTGGTATAACCACAGAATTTCGATATCGCCTAGTACTTGGGTTGTGGAGGTCTGATGGCAGTCGCTTCACGTAACGAAGTTCGACCGTATCGTAGTTAGACTGAAAGCTGACCCCAACTTGTTGGGAAAAGGCGCGGAGGATGTGAAGAGAAAAATAATAATAAATATATTCGTGGGAGAGCCATGCTTCGGCACGTATGGGCCGGCTCGACCGCAGTGATATCACGGCCTCACAGAAAACCGGCAGTGAAGCAATAGTTGCATTGCTTTGCAGTGAGGTTACTGGGGGCCCTAACCCTTCCCTCTCCCCGCCTCTTCCCGCTTTTCCCGTACTCCCACCTTAAAGGCCGGCAACGCACTTGTGACTCTTGAGTTGTAGGTGCCCATGGGCATTCACCATCACGTCATTTACCATCAGGTGACGGGTCTACCCGTTTGCCCCCTATACCTTAAAAAAAAAAATAGAGGTTTCCTGGGGGTTGAATTTCGTCAAGAATTCATTTTTAGTTTATTTTATTGGCCAGTATAACTTGAGCTCTCATTGTATAGACTTACTTACCATGACAGGTCAACACATACTAGATGTATGTTACTTGATGTGCCCGTTTAAACGTAATTTTTAAATTTGGAACACTTATTGTCATTGTCATGGGTGTACTAAGCATTTAGTCCAGGAGGGGGGAGGAAAGTTGTTTTTGTCATTTGACTCAAAATTACCTTAGTACTACGTAAGCTTGCTAAAGCCAGGGGAGGGAAGCTGCCCTCCCCTACCCTCCCTCCCGGGTGTCAGCTGCCCTCGGTACACCCATGCTTATTGTTTAAAAAGCCCAGGTTTCTGCACTTCTTCTATATATGTGTCTATAAACATCAAGTATTCCTACTAAGTACTATTAATTCTATTAAGTACGACTGCACAGATGGTTTAAGTTGTCACCTCGGCGCTACACCGAGTGTTGTGGGTTCAAATCCCACACGTTACAAAAATGTGTGATCCACAAATAGTTGCCCCGAGTCTGGGTGTTCTTTGTGTCCGTTGTTTGAATGCGCGGTATATTTCTAACGCGGGAGTTATCTTTTTGTGAAAAAATAAAAAGAAAATTCCAAATTTCACGCTCCTCCGTTGGCGAAATTTGCTTAAAAATGGGTACAAAGAATTGTCTTTACGTATTCATATACAAATATATGTTATCAACTACGAATAACGATCGTGAAGAAAAGGAACTGGTAGATGCTGTATTAAATTTTAAAATAAAGTATTTTAATTTGCCTTATTCACGAATAAAACAGATATCCTATATCCAGATAGCCCCGCCAAGTCGAGCAAAAAAAAACAAAGGTATAGCCGTGCCATATTTTTTCTAAGCCATTCAGGACATTTTCGACCCCCCTTTAACTTAGTTGTGGATGCTGAAGCCTGAATCTTCAGTGACTAAGAGGGTACAATGTAACTAAGTATATTCTCAAATTACATTAAATCCATACATATTATAAAACAAAGTCCCCCGCTGCGTCTGTCTGTTCGCGATAAACTGAAAAACTACTGAACGGATTTTCATGCGGTTTTCACTAATAGACAGAGTGATTCATGAGGAAGTTTAGGTGTATAATCTGTATCCTTGCGAAGCCGGGGCGGATTGCTAGTTATAGGTAAGTTATACCCAGACACAGAACAAATGATCGTGCTCATTATACAATTATTTGTCCTGGGTGGGAATCGAACCCACTACCTCTGGCTCAGCAGACAGTATCGTAACCACTAGGCCAACAGGCCAGAACGAACTTGTAGTTCAAGAACGATTGCAAGTAGTGACCATGTCAATATGACACATCTTTATTTCTTTAATAAATATAATGGCTTGGCAATCGCATACGGCAAAGTTTGTGTATGTAATGTTGTTAGTTACAAATTAAGTAATAATTAGATCGCACAGCTTGTTGCTGTACCTAGAATAACTGCGTTGCTACTTGCGAGACTTGGCCTTTTTTACAAGTTTTTATTTAGTTTCACCTGTCCCGATGTTTGTCATCAAATCTTGCAAGTTAAATTTTGACATACTTCCCGGTTTGAGCTGAATTTTGCACGCATATGTATATCGCGTGACAATGCAATATTATGATGACATGGAGCTGATCTGATGATGGAGCTGAAAGGTGGCCGTAGAAACTCGGCAATGAAACGACGCAACCCCATCGAGTTTGGACTCGTTTGATTCATAGTAAATCCGGAATCATAAATACTAAAGAGTTAAAAATAAAATAAAGAAAAAATAAATAAAAACAAGCTTATATTACTTGTTAATAAAAAGAACTAAAAAGTTCAAAATAATAATAAAAGCGTGTTACATTTTGACGGCAAGAAAAATAAAGAAGGTATTATTATTTTCAACTTTTTAGTTCTTTTTATTAACAAGTAATAAAAGCTTGTTTTCAATTTTTTTTTTCTTTATTTTTTTATGTTATGTTTTTGATGGGTCAATTTATTTTCACGTATATAGATACCAAGTAATTATGTTGAGTTTTATGAATTTGAGCTTTGAGTTGTTAAAGGTAGTTAGACTTAATCTTGATCACATGTAAGCAAATTATATTTTTGATCTAAATGTACGGATTGCTGTCATATGTAGACTCAATTAACGGACAAAATAGATCATATTTCTCTAAGTTCTAAAGATGCTACTTGTACGGTATGTATCTAATCAATTTCGTCTTAATTGCATCTGCTTCAAAAGCTATCATTCGAGCTTCATGATATTTATAATTAGCAAACATCAGGCGACCATGTCTTGGCACCGTGTACACGCAGATATTTTTAAATTGTGACAAGATTAGTGATTCCGATTGCTAGACTAGGTGCATAACGAAATTTTTGTAACGGAACACACACAACACTGTTTTTTTGTTAGATGCTTTTGCTTGATCATGATGTATTTGCATGATTGAAAAAAACCGGCACGGTGCGAGTCGGACTCGCGCACCGAGGGCTCCGTGAAATATTTTTATTATATGATGTAACTAAAAATTTACGGTTTTAGCAATTTTTCCTTTATCTGTGCTATAAGACGTTGCTTCGTACCAAATTTCAAGATTCTGAGTTCAACCCTCTAGGTTTTGATTCCCTTGCGAGTGTCGAAAATTTGCGGCATAAACAGCTGTATCTTTTGATTGCGTTGGCTTAGAAGTTTAAATTTTTCACAGCTCCGAGGGACAGTAGACCTGAGTATTTGATATAAATTCCAGCTTGATACCTCAACGCGTTCCTAAAAAAAGGGTCTTGACAGACAGACGGACGGACGGACAACAAAGTGATCCTATAAGGGTTCCGTTTTTTCCTTTCGAGGTACGGAACCCTAAAAAAACTAGAATGTAGTTTTGAAAAATATAATCAGACGTCCGTGTGTGCTTGGACATCGTCGCCTAATTAGAAGGTTACCTAAAGAGGGTGTCCACGCGTTTTGCGGGCAGACTCCATTTGGCTCCACTATTGATGTCTCAGCTTGAAGTTTCTTTGAAAGAGAAAATTCGAAATGAGATCATCCGACAAAGAATTTGGGTTAACGACATTCTCCGCAGAATAAGCAAGCTTAATGGCAACGGGCTGGCCACATATATCGAAGGACCTATGGCCGTTGGAGCAAACTGAAAAAGAAAGAAAAAGGAGATAACTAGGATAGACTGGATGCGGAAGGTGGAGTACCGGGTCCTATGGCGCACATTGGGAGAGGCCTATGCCCAGTAGTGGATTACAATAGGCTTATTGAAAGATTGATTGAATGAATCAAAAATGTAATCAGATGTCCGTGTCTGCTTGAACGTTGCGTAGCCTAATTAGGAGGTTACCCACGCCCGCAAGGCAGGCTCTATTAGTCTAATGTCACTAATAGTCACTAATGTCTTAACAGCAGTGTATGGCACACCGCGCGATTGTTATCAATTTATTCTTACCTCAACTTACCGAAAAACTCCTATAGTGGAAGTTCGTGAGGGTTTCCACACGCTCAAAATGGCGGTCACCAGCCAAGAAAGAGTAACGTTCATGTCCGTTACTCTTTCTTGGCTGGTGACCGCCATTAAGTGACATTCAGTCATAGTCTTGCAGGCAAGCGCTAAATGGGCAGTTGATGACACATCGTCGAACTGAACGATCCACTTATTTCAGGTGTCTTTCTGCAAATCTGGTGTTCTAGTGTTCGTGGTTCTAGAAAGTCCACGAAGCTGCAATATGGTACTGCATCTAAATTCTAACGTTTAAATGGTCTTTGCTGGCAACTTAGGTAGCCAAACCCTAAGAAAAACGTAGCCTAGAACACCTGGTCATGGCTTTTTGTTGAACGGAAGAGTCAGGATATGTTTTTTCAACTTGACACATCTCACACACGGCCGTCTGATCCCAAACTAGGCAAAACCTGTACTATGGTAACCAGACTGCTGATAAACATAATTATATGTATATTACTAAATACATACTCGTACATGTTTTAGAGTAGCAGTTCCCGCGAGGCTTCGCTCGCGTGTAAATATTTATATTTTTTGCGCGGAACCCCAATTTTTTTCCAAAATCAGACGGCCGTGTGTGAGATGTTTCAAGTTATTATTATTATTTTGTCTGACGACCCTTGGTACTTGCGGAAGATGAAGAGTGTAGCAGCATACATTTGTGTACAAAACACACGTTTCCAAAATTACCTTCATCTTTTGATCTTAAATTATTACTCTTGTAATCATTACAACGTAACAGTTTACGAGTTTTTCGAGCTGGTGTTGCCATCAACGGCATTTTATTTAAGCCTTTCTATAAAACTATAACGGGAGCATATTAGCACCTCTGTTTATAAATATGTCTAAAAAGAGAATTTAAAAATAAATTATAAAACATCTGTCGGCTTAGGATGAAGAATTTCGGTAAGTTGATATTCGCGGTGCGGCGGTACATTCGACTGCCACGCTGTGCAATTCCCGCTCATTGCAATTATAAATTAACTAGCAGCGCCCCGCGGTTTCACCCTCGTAAGTCCCTCCCGTAAGAATATCGAGATAAAAAGTAGCCTATATGTTAATCTAGGTCTCCAGCTATCTACATACCAAGTTTTATCTCAATCGGTTAAGTAGTTTTGGCGTGAAAGAGTAACAAACATCCATACATACATACATCGTCACAAACTTTCACTTTTATAACATTAGTAGGATATGATAAATGTTTGCATTAGTCTGGGTGTCTTATCTATAAGTACATCTATACAAATAAATAAAATTGAAGTGTCTCTTTGTAATGTTATAATAACAGCATAGTTGTTTCCTGCTCGGCTTCGCTCGCGTGTACATATTTATATATTTTGCGCGGAAACCTACTTCTTTTTCCAAAATAAAAGTACCCTAAGTTACTTCTTATAACACCAGCTATAGCGGAGATTAGCCGGAACAAACAGACAGATAGACAGACAGACAGACAAACATTTTAAACATTTCTTTTGGTATATTTACCATATAAACATTAGGATACATTTAGGAAAATGCTGTTATTATGACATTACAAACAGACACTTCAATTTTATTTATTTGTATAGATTAAAAATATTGTGAGAAATGTTAGCAAGGAAATATAACCACAGATTACTAAGTAATTACTACGTAACAGATAAATCACTCCCTACAAAAATATCGATACCTACCGTTTTAATCGCCTACTCTTTCCGAGCTTTAAAATGTGTGTAGGGTTGCCTCTTTAATATATATTTATTTATGAAATGCAATTGGTATACCTATTAATTAAGTACTTACGCTTATTTTCCATTTCAAATGTTTAAGTAAGTATAAATAAATCCTACATGTGTTATACTTTCATATAAAGATTAATAAACTCCTTCCCTTTTCGATTATTAAACAGTGTGGTTTAAAATATTGTATATCTTACAAAAAGTGTTAATAAATAATTTGAGGGAAACAAGAACAAATAGGGTTAAGAGTATTATTTTTTTAAATTTTATAAATAGTGCTGCCGGGCTTTTTTCTCTAACTTTATCTACATTAATATACTGCACATAAACAACCATATCATTTTTTTATGTGAATTTTACAGTATTTAAAGAATATATCAATACAATCTTGAACTACGTTTTTGTACTTTAAAAATAAAAGCATGTGCGATGCCGCTGTCGGCAACCCACTGCGCGTGACTGCGTATAAGATCCGCCGACGGACCAGCGGCCGGTAGTTATTTAGCGCGCGCAAGTACGTCGAGTGACATAGGCCTGCTATAACATCTAGAGTGAATAGGTTTCTCTTGAATAGGAGTGTCCCATTTTCACTTTCCATCATGTGAATTAGAAGACAAAGGCATTTTCTATAATCCAATTAAAAAAAATCGTCTATTAGATGTGTAACTCGGGGCTCTATCGCGATAATATTATCGCGATTAAGTCCCACAGTTACACATCGCTGAGCTCTCACCAATCCACCCTTGTGACCACGATCGGTCCAATCGATCGAAAGGTCGGGTACCCAAAAAAGGTATTGTACCTTATAAATATTATCACGATTAAGTGGTTCAATCTCTGAAGATCCATTGGCCAGATCCATAATGGATATAATGACTATTTTTTTTCTCATTAGATCCTGACTTTAAGATGTGGATCGGTCCAGAGCTACACATCTTTATATATATATTTCTTCTGTGCGTGTGTATGTTACTGAACTCCTTCTAAACGGGTGGAGGGATTTTAATGATTTTTTTGTGTGTCTTCAGCTGGATTCGAGACTGGTTTAGATTTACAATGGACCCGGTAGATGGCGCTGCGATAGGGCTACAAGAAAAATATTTATTACGTTCCGGCAGGACAACGTTTAACATAGCGCTTTTGACATACATAACTGTCAGTCGCTTGACAGTTGGCGCGATTGACAAAATGCGCGCTGCAAATATCGTTTAAAACAGATGCGTCGGTCGGAACTATGTTTTTGGAATTTTTTGTTTTATTAATTATACCAATTCGAATTCAATATTTATAGTTAAGACAAGACAATGTCTGTCGGGTCTAGTCTAATGTATATCAAAGTTGCGATAGTTTAAAAAACAATTTCACCTATGTTCAATAATTGTTCATGCAAACAATTAATCCATAATTTTAGGAAGTGGCATTAGCAAGGAGACGAAGGATGCGTAATATTAAGTAATTTGCAAGCCGTATATATTGGCCTTGATCTTTTCCTGGACCATGACGTAAATTCTCACTAACTTTATAAACAACTTAAGGTAAATCTGCAATTCCTGGATGATAATATAATTATTTATTTACTCCAATCATTCATAGAAGTCATGCGTCATCATTCTTCAACATATGACGAAAACGTGGTTCTGGGAATGCTCTTAGCGTTTAGAATAATATAATAATTATCTATCAATTTTTATATAAATAGGCAGAATAAACAGTCCAGGACCATTTGCTCCTGTTTGTTTTACTGTAAGGAATAAAAATATTTATACAATCATTTTTTGGGTTCAGTTCCTCAAAAGGAAAAAAGGAACCCTTATAGGACCACTTTGTTTTTTTTTTGTTTTATGGGCTAACGAGCAGACGGGTCACCTGATGGTAAATGACTACCGCCGCCCTTGTACACCTTCCACTCGAGAGTCACTAGCGAGTTGCCGGCCTTCAACGTGGGAGTAGGGAAGATCGGGAAGAGGGGGGGAGGGAAGGGTTAGGGCCTCCAGTAACATCACTCACGCGGCGAAAAGTAATGCAATCATTGGTTCACTACCGGTTTTCTGTGAGGCCGTGGTATCACTCCCGTCGAGCCGGCCCATACGTGCCGAAGCATGGCTCTCCCACAAACAAAAAAACAAACAATTGTTCTCCGTCTGTCTGTCTGCTTGCCAAGACCCTTTTTCTCAGGAACCTGTGGAGGCATCAAGTTGAAATTAATATCAAATACTCTTGTTTGCACTTCTGCAGTCCCTTGAAACTAAAAAAATCCAGCTTAAACCATTTAAACCTTAGAATTGACCAAATTTGAACATTTTTCAGGTAAATCAAAACCTATAGAATACTTCCCATGGACCTAGAATCATGAAATTTGGTAATATAAATAATAACTTCACACATCTCACACAGGTCCGTCTGATCCCAAACTAGGCAGAGCCTGTACTATGATAACCAGATTGCTGATAAACATATTTATATATTACTAAATACATACATATTATAGACAAATTACACCCGGCCGGACAATTTCCCATAAAGATATCTTTTGCAATGACCATTAATAAATCGCAGGGTCAAACTTTCAATGTTGCAGGCTTAGATTTGAGCGTTGAGTAGTATATTTAGTATCATCATTGCACCCGTGCGTAGCAGGGGCGGGTCGCTAGTTATAGATAAATTATACCCAGACACAGAACAAAGTATCGTGCTCATCACACAATTATTTGTCCTGGGTGGGAATCGAACCCGAATCGACCTCGAAATTGAATCTACGTACAAGTTTGTTTGCTTACGGAACCCTCGCGGCCTCGGTGCGCGAGTCAGACTCGCACTTGTCCGTCCGGTTTTGGTTTAGTAGCTACTAGCAACCCGCCCCGGCTTCGCACGGGTACAAATTATACACCAAAACCTTCCTCATGAATCACTCTATCTATTACTGAAAACCGCATGAAAATTCGTTTAGTAGTTTTTCAGTTTATCGGGAACAGACAGACAGACAGACACGGCGGGGGACTTTGTTTTATAATATATAGTGATGACGAGCTTTTGTGTAAACAATAAAAGCATTTAGAAATATATTGTTGTTGAAGTCGGATGCATCCGCGCCACAAAGGTAGCAAATTGTTTTAATTGTGTGAACTTAGATCACAGGTTGACTATCAACTTCTGTTCTTAGTTTGAAAATTTAGTTGAATAGGACAATAGACAAAAGAGGTTAAAGTTGAATAACGATTACATTATGGAGTATGAGGTTTAATAGGAGTTAGGAGCACCATTTCTATATTTAAAAATAAAACTGTCAGTCGTAGGACTGCACGTCAGAAGTGAAAACAGCTGTATATACGTATGTATCTGAGCGTGACGGTCACGCGAGTTCGTTGCTTTTTCCCCATACCAAAAGTGCCCAACGTGCCTAAAGAAGTTTTCACTTCAATAAAAAAAAATCTATGTAAGTAGGTATATATGAAAAGTATCCGTCAGATGTGTGCATTCAGGTGGCGCTACCGCCGTTAAAGATGTGGAACATAATTCTTTAAAAAAAAACCGACTTCAACAAAAAAACTATTCCATAAAAGACTTATATATGGTTTTCTCATTGATGCCATTGTCAGAACTGGACCAAATTGAAATGGGACCATACGGGAAGCACCAGCTTTCAAATAAAAAAGAATCATCAAAATCGGTTCACACAGTCGAAAGTTCTGAGGTAACAAACATGAAAAAAAAAAACAGTCAAATTGAGAACCTCCTCCTTTTTTGAAGTCGGTTAAAAATAGAATAGAACTTTAACTTTAATGTACACCAATTATTACAATATCGCACACCTGATACCCAAAAAAGTACTTTTTTCAGCAAAAGCCAAAGGCGAATTACTGTTCTGTATGGATTTATGCTTTTAATATGCAGCTAGAAGAAAGGTATTGTAGGAATCTTGCGTTTTAACCATGTTTGGGACTCAAAATTGGATTTCTGTAGTTATCCGTATTGCTTAACAATGTATGTATATTTGTTTTATTACTTTGAGTTGAGCCCGTGTTGGTGAATTTAGCGTGAAGCGTCGAGTAATGGTGAATTGTTAAATTTGTTTTATTCGTCGGTAGGTATTGAGATAAGGAATTCGACGGTGTACCTAAGTCATACACACAACAATTTTTGAGTTATGCACCATAACTCAAAAATTTAGCAATGGGCGGCCTTATCGCTAAAGCTATTTCTTACGGTGTTGTACCAAGGAACAATATTCTTCTGCTTTGTAATTTGTAATCACTTTTCAAAATTAATATTAAATTTGAAAACGACAATAAAATAAATTAATTAGAAGCCATTAGACTACATTTTTAATTTTAGTTGCCAAAATTAAATATTTTAACTCAGCTCACTTCGCTTCGTGCATAACTGCTAAGTTCATATATTATCATTCTCTTATTGGTGGGTTCTTGAACTATTAGTTACTGTTTTCAGTTTGACACTATTACGATTTGCCGCCAATACAAGATGGTGCCCATTACCTGTACCTAGCCTGTACCCTTCATAGATTAAATCTTTAAATGTTAAAATGTATAAAATCAAAGGTTAAAAACTTTTATCACCCATATCCTTAGGCACAGGCAGCCGTCCCTGGAGCCTACAATGGGCCCTACTCTTTGTGTTCGACAGAATAGATGCAGTCGCAACATCGAGTGCATGAGCGAACATACGACACTTATTTAATGTGCCGCTAGCATAATATGGATATGACTCTATATTTTTCTGTAAATGTCATATTTCATCAGATTTTAAAATGTTATTAAATAATGTTATTTAAGCTCTCTCAATAAAATTTGCAGTGTTTATTAAATATAAAAAAATTGCGGGTTTTGGGACTGCCGACAGAAGTGACAACTTAAACGAAACGAACTTAAAACGTCACATAAGCAGGTTGGTAACATTAATATAATAAGAAGCTGACAGAACTCAATGTTTAGATTAGCGCCCTCTAGTGGATCTATACATGTATTATTATCGTGACGGTAACGGGTTCAGTGCTTTTTCCCCATAGCAAAAGTGCACAAACGTGCTTAAAGAAGTTTTCACTTCAATTAGGTAGGGCACAGCAGATTACATTGCATCCTATCCATCTTCGCCCTCCATCCTTCAGAAGACCGTAGCCAAACAGCACGTGTAGTGCTTGCTATTTTTATCTGCTATTGAGCAGAGTCACCACCGTACTGTAAAAGAAAAAGAATTAGGGAATCAACGTATAGATGACACATAAATTGACTAATATGGCAATAAAAATTATTCAATTCTATTCTAATAAAATCAAATTGATTACCAATCTAATCTGTCCTACATCCACGTCTAAATACAACAGCAAAATAATTTCTGATTTAAATTATTATTCAGTTTCAGTTTAATTGTTTAATCGTCATAGACAGTTTTATACAAAATAGTATGTTGATTGTCTTTGTATATAGCTAATATGAGAAACATTAATTTAAGTCTTTGAAATAAAACTATTTTTCACGGATTCTATCGCGATTTATTTGGTGTTATTTTACTATCTATACTGGTCCCGACGTTTCAGTTGCTTTTCAGCAGCCATGGTCACGGGTAGACTAAGATGGTGGTCGTCTCATGTATCGAAGTGCAAAGTTATCTTAAAGTACCCGACGTTTGTTGATTGTTGGTGTTACTATTTACGCAGAATGAGCTCAAAGTGTCTTGAAGCCTTGCTGTGTTTTGTATTTTCTTGGGTTTGAGTAAGTGAATAACCGGATCCCAAGCTGGTGGTACGTTCCAACCATCTTCTCTATTAAAATTAGGGTGTTTTTTAATTTCAATAGCCTCACGGAGCATCCTTGGTAGGAATCGGTGTTCTTTCGCGAGTACCTGTGGTTTATCGAAACGCAGGTAATGGTTGGTCCTTTGTTGCACGTGTTCACACACAGCAGACTTCATCGAGCGTTGGTGTTTTATGTCAGCAATGTGTTCTTTGACGCGGGTGCCAATGCTTCTCTGGGTTTGACCAATGTACGAGAGCCCACAGTCACAGTCTATTTTATAGACCCCTGCATCTTGTAGAGGTACTTGGCACTTGACAGATGGTAAAAATTGACTTATTTTCGTTGGCGGCTTGTAGTATGTATTGATTGAAGCTCGCTTCAAGATGTAGCCAATCTTGTCAGTAACTCCTCTTACATACGGTAATGTGTGTGTTACGGTTCAATGTGTAACATTCGCGTAAACTTTCGACAATATCATTAATTTAAGTCTTTCATTACATTCAACAAATTAGATTTAAACAGTTTATATATACTGAATATTGCGTTCATATCCATACAAATATCATCTCACAATAGGCGGCGCATAAGGCGGTCAACTGAGTCCTACTCTGACTTCGCGACTCTTTGCCGTCTCAACTAGTGATGGGACATATTGCTTCGAATTTTAATATTTTGAACCTATGACGGAGAGTTAAAGTTTTTAATTATTTATCTATGTTAATTGCTTACAGCTGTTGTTTTAATGCAATGTCATGGAATGTATTCCTAAAACTATATCTCTGGGACTCTTTTGCTGTATAGGAAAAATAAATCTCATCTCATGAATTTCAAGAGACCATAGAATATCAGTATTATATGTTTATATAAAGACTTTTTTATGGGATTAGGGGCAAACGAGCAGACCGGTCACCTGATGGTAAGTGACTACCGCCGCCCATGAACACCTGCAACTCAAGAGTCACAAGTGCGTTAAAAAAAAAAAACCATATTAAATAATTAATTAGAATAATTAGTCAAATCGGCCTAGTCAACCAACGAACAGCATTCCATTTTTATTTATTTAAGATAGTAAATTAATAACAAATTTAACTAAACATTATTTTAATCAGCAACAAAATAAATATTCTCAAAGACTTTATTTAATCAATTTCCCATTAAACATCTCAAGGCTGGCAATATTAATCATCGAATTGACAGGTGACATCTGATTCTCACCTGACATCACTAATCTATATGCCTTTTGTCTATGGGCAGCGGCCCGTCGTTTGAGATATGAAACGCGAGCCTAGGGTTGTAAGAACAAGAAAAGTAAGAACCTTTTAAAAAGTAATTGTGCAATATGTTTATATTGGCTTCGTGTGGTCTTAAAAGCATTTGGAAAGGAAATGTACTGTTACAAACGTAGCTATTAGGAATAATAAGAACAACATAGCCTTTAGTTTCAATTGAATATTTATTTTAGTAATAATACTAACACATATATTAAATGAAGTTAGATGTAATAAGCAACATTATTTTCCTTCCACTGCTTTCCTTTCTTGCCTAACTTTTCCTTTCAATATACTCCAAATTTCTCATCTTTAATTCCTAAAATGGCCGATTGGCGGCAAAAAGCTTTTCACTTGCGTTTATAGTCACTGCTCCGCTCGTAAGGATCGTAGCGTGATGTTACATAACTTATAATCTTCCTCAATAAATACTCTATTCAATACAGAAATAATTATTCAAATCTGACTTACAGTTCCAGAGATTAGCGCGTTTAAACAAACAAAAGAACAAGCAACCAAAAAACTTTTTAGCTTTATTGTTAGTTTAGATTACTAATAGTTTTTAGTTAACGTTCATCAAATTGGTAGAAAGCCGCTGGTAGAGCTTTGTCGCGGTCTCGAAGCGCCAGCAGCGGCGTGCAGGAGCACCGATTGCACGATTTCACGATACAAATATGACTTTACGTTTATGGAGTGAACAAGGCCGAGTTGAAACGACGCGCATGGATACACTCGCACATTTCGATGACATTCTCGCACATTTCGGTGACATTCATAGATCTGAGGATTTTTAATTCAAATAACTACAGATCCCAAAATTTAAATCACATTAGGAAAATATCTGAAAACTCGTAGCGTGTTCCGGTAGCAGATGAATAATGAACTGATGGCTCCTCCAGTCTTTGCAGGCTTATCACTTATTGCGCAGTCATAAGAAAAAATAAGAAAAAGAGAAGTCGTATGGGTATTGTTTCAGAAGCTCTTTTCAAATCTATTTTTAGAATCAACACAAACCTTGACATCCCTGTTTTATTAGCGCTCATAATAATTTATTATCTGTGAACGTTGACAGTTGGCGGGAAAATTTAGGGAAGACGCGGCCATCTTATGTTTTTCGATATTACTGTTCTTTTTTTTATGAAGCCGTGTGGAAATTGGTGTGTGTCAATGTAAATTATAAACTTATTATGTATTTAGTTCAAATCTGGTGTAACATTTACTTCATGCTCAAGGGCCGCTTTATTTTTTTAAATACTACCTTTTACCTTTGGAGATAATCGATCGGATCACCGCGCCACGGCCACGCTAGCGTACGGCTAAGGTATCGGGCATGCGACCCAATGGTTCCGAGGTAACTTACCCCTTAACACCAGTAGGTATTTAGCTTATTTCGTGGGGTTAACAAAAACAACAGTCATGTTACGTTTCTAAAAAATAAATCAGCAGGCAGACAGCAGGTCTGGCGAGACGGCGACGTGGCGCGAGAGGTTGAAATGTACTAGCTCTGAGCGCCCGATGTCTAAAGACAGAAAATACAATCTTATTCCCACGGCTTCGCTCGCTTGGTAAATCAATATTTCCTTCGGAACTTGCTCATTATTTCTGGATTAAAGGTTCCCTATGTACTTTCCCATACCCCTAAAAACTGTATACAAAACTTTATGAAGACTTTCCTGTTGGTCTAGTGGTTAGTGATCCTGACTGCTGAGCCAGAGGTCGTGGGTTCGATTCCCACCCATAACAAATTATTGTGGGATGTTAATATAATGTATGATCATTTGTTCTGTGTCTGGGTGTAATTTATCTATAATAAATATGTATTTAGAAATATAAAAGTATGTTTATCAGAAGTCTGGTTACCATAGTACAGGCTCTACCTAGTTTGGGATCAGACAGCCGTGTGTGAGATGTCTCAAGTTATTATTAATGGAAACAAACAACCTCACTTTCGCATTTATAATTTTAGTTAGAATTGAGATTCTAAAACCATAATCATGTAGGTACTTAACCTGTAAAACATTACGCTATCAGCATAGTTAGAAAGCGATATCTAATGCGCAGGAAATATAAACAAAACAAAAGCCGTAAAAGATTAACAACGTTGCCTATACAAATGAGAAACCGTAAAAAAAAAACATTACACTTATCTATTATTTTAATCGATTCGTGTATCGATTTAAATATAATACCGTTTATTTTGATACAACACTGGGCGTTATCAAAAACCATAGATTATAGAACACCGATATATTAATTAAAAGTAAAAAATAAGGAACGATTCCATTAGCGGGATACGTGTCAATTGGGATGAGGTAAGGCGGGTACAGAAGTCTTGAGTAATCGTAAATTAAAAGTGTATCGATTTAAATAGGTTTAAGCCTGATTATAACTCGACCTGTTTTTTGTCCATTACATTCACTGGGTGTGAGAGGTGTTATAACGTTTGTGTCTGTCTGTGGCATCATAGCTTTACTACAGATGAATCCAATTTTGATTTTTTTATTGATCTCAAGAAAATCTGTTCGGCCGATCGAAAATCATCAATTCTGTGTAAGAGATTTTTGATTTGATTTTTTTTTATTTATACTAGAGTTGGAAGGTATATCCGGCCTCTGTCCGGTATCCGGCCTGTCGGGCCGGATATATATATAAAATGTAGCTACTTCATTTATGCTGAATAACAAATATAATCAAAGTATTTACCTTTACAACAATATTAATAATACTTGTTATAGTAATAGAGCAAATTCTAAGTATTAAGTGAAAACAAACGGTTTCGCTTCTTTTCATAATAGGGCCAACTTTAGAAGAAGTTTTCCGCTGTATACTTCTGCTACGTTCACATTTCATATAAATTCTAACAAATTGGTTAACCTGGTATTGTGTAGCGTTAGTTAATTGGAGTGGTTGACAGAAAGAAAAATGTAAGAAAGGAAGAAAGAAAGCCCAGTTTATTACTGCACACATAAAATAAATAAATATAAACAAAATAAATTACAAAAAAAATGTCAATTAGGTATTTCATGCAAGAAAGATGCATGTCCCACGGCTGCGGCAACTAGGAACCCAGTTCAGCATCGGCTAGAGCACAAGGATCTGGCGCTGGGCCCTAATATAACACACGGATGTCAACAAGCTCTTTTACAGTTCTACAAAATTAGAAAGTAAAGAAAAATGTTACATATTCCATTAAAATTTTTAGGGTTCCGTTTTTACCCTTTGGGTACGGAACCCTAAAAATGTACGCATATATGCTCTAGTACCCGTGCGAAGCCGGGGCCGGTTGCTGGCTACAGAAAAAGTACACCCAGACAACTGGTACTATTATGTATTACGTACCCAGACACAAAAAAACTGAACGTGCTCGTCTCACAATTTTTTGTCTTAGGTGGGAATCGAACCCACGACCTGTGGCTCAGCAGTGAAGATC
The DNA here is from genome assembly GCA_963859945.1 of Euplagia quadripunctaria. Lineage (NCBI taxonomy): Eukaryota > Metazoa > Arthropoda > Insecta > Lepidoptera > Erebidae > Euplagia > Euplagia quadripunctaria. Next base: position 8,692,669 of record OY982586.1, read on the forward strand.
ACTAATCACTAGACGAACAGGCCAGTTAATAATTAAATATATAATGTATATATTAGCAGGGAATATTAGCAGTTCCCGCGCGGCTTCGCTTGCGTGTACATAGTTATATATTTTGCGCGGAACCCTAATTCTTTTTCCCAAATAAATGTAGCCTATGTTACTCCTTATAACACCAGCTATCTGTCAGTGAAAATCCCGTGAAAATAGGTTCACCCTTTCCGGACATTAACCGGAACAGACAGACAGACAAAAAATTAAAAAAAAATGATTTTTAGGCATGGGTATCGTACAAATAACTGTATGAGCTTAAAGAAAACTATTATTTTGACATTACAAACCGACACTTCAATTTCATTTATTTGTATTGAGTATTGATAACTATTGGCGAATGTTGACATTTTCAGTTTTTATGTATAATTGGATTACTAGGATTGTAGGAGATTATTTATATATAAGGTGTATTTAACAATGGAACACTTACTTAAATCACTGAAAAGGCATAACTCTAATCTAGCATGCACTGGTGATGGTAAATAATCACCCAAATACATATCTATCTATACTAGAGATCGCGTGGTGGTCGAATTTCGACCATGGTTTATTTCATTGGCCAATATTACTTGACCTGTCATTGTATAGAGTTTTGTACCATGACAGGTCAAAATATATACTGGACACTCTTAGCTGTATGTACCCGTTTTTGCATTTTTTTTTAACTTTGTAGCAAATATTGTTCAAAAATGTTAGCATTCGTCACTTCTTCTCTGTATAAACTATAAGTGTGCGAAATTTCATACTCCTCCATCCGCCCAATTTTTGTAAAAAGGGATCCAAAGTTTTCGCTTCACGTATTAATATATAGATATATAAAAATTAATCTGTATTGCCCTTGGTCACGGCATCACGCATGAACGGCTTTACCGATTTCGCTAATTCTTTTTTTGTTGTGTTTTTTATTGTCAGGAGAAGGTTCTTATAAAAGAAAAATTAGAAAATTTAAGAAAACTTAACGACCATATTAACTTTTCTAATGTAACCTTAGCGCTTTTGACATTTATAACTGTCAGTCGATTGACAGTTGGCGTAATTATTGCCCTGAGGTTGGCACGGTTGTTCAATATTCATAGTTAAGACAGTACAAAGTCTGTCGGGTCAGCTAGCAATATATAATACAATAAAGAATTTTATTAAATAAAGATATTTGACTTTGCTTTAACTTTGACTATGTGTATACCTTTGATTTCAAGTATAATGAAAATATTATTTTAAAGACACATTAAGATAACACATAGACTCACTATACATTGAATTCGCTCAAACAGACAATTTAATACACTAACGCAATTTGATGGAGTTATAATTTATTATGTCTAGACTGTTATTTCCGCAAATTAAGTCATATTTCCTGGTATAATAATGTAATGGCCAATAAAAAATTGTGTTCATGGTATAAAATGATTCAATACAGATAAAATATAATAAAAAATCTATAACCACAGTGTGAAACGTCAAACAAGTTTATTAAGCCATTAGCCTGTGACCACGGCCAGGGCAACCTGGACGAAACGTTAGGAAACTCAAAGGAATGTAATACATAAGACGTCATCATTTTGCTGCCCTTTTCGCAATTTTATTTGAGGTCGGCGCAATGTGTAGCTAAAACAGTTTTTTTTTTAATAATAATAATTAAGCTTTTTTTCAACATTGCAAAACCGCCTGCCTGCGTGCCTGCGTTTTTTATCCATAACAGTCACTGAATGTGACAATGAATTTATAAGAATAAAGAATTTTATGAAAATGAGAGTGACTCGTGGCTAAGTGGTAACCGAGTAGGTTAGCACATTACAAAGTTAAGTAATCCTAACCAGGTCAATCTAAGATGGGTGACCATTCTTAACACATTGAGCCCCTCGTGCCTCGGAGAGCACGTTAAACCGTCGGTCCAGGTTGCCATACAAACATTTGAGGCATTCGTTACCGGTAGTTGGAGCCCTAAAAAAGTTAGACAACCTGTTCAACTACAGAACTTCGAGTTCGACTAGTACTTGGGTTGTGGAGGTCTGTTGGCAGTCGCTTCACGTAAAATATCGAAGTTCGGCCGTATCGTAGTGAGACTGAACGCCGACCCCAAATTAGTTAGGAAAAGGCGCGGAGGATAATTATAAAAGCGTGTTGACAATTAAACAATGAGTTCATCCCACTAATATTATAAATGTGAAAGTTTGGATGGATGGATAGATGGATGGATGGATGTTTGTTACTTTTTAAAACCACTAAACTGATTGCAATGAAACTTGGTATGTAGATAGCTGGAGACATGGATTAACGTATAAGCTACTTTTTATCCCGATATTCCCACGGGATCGGGACTTACGCGGGTGAAACCGCGGGGCGCCGCTAGTGAACAATATAGTTTAAAATTAAGAAATTTAAACATCTAAATCATACTGTGGCTAGCTCTTGGTAGCTGTGTTGACTTTATAGTCTTTATACACGCGTCTACTTTCATCCGTCTCGCTCCGGTTGTGACGTGTTTGCGAAAGCGAAAGATACAACGGCACAAGTGCGAGTGAAATGATTGACGATATTGTTCAAGGATTAACAAAAAAAAGTACATACAAGTGTATACACTCACGACTGTATCCCCGAAGAGGTAAGCAGATGTGTATTAAACACTCATATTTTGGTCCCACTCACGTCTACCGGGCGCTTTGGGGCCATCCATAAATTACGTCACACTAGACCCTCCCCCCGTCCTTGTCACAGGTGGTCACATTTGTTTAACGCCCCCTCCCTGGTGTGACGTCACATATTTCGCAATTTTACACTCAGAACTGAAAAGAGCAGTTCTAATTTTTTTTTGTAAATGTGGTACTACTATTTTTTATATTTTTAAATATATATTTTGTTTTAAACATATTTAAAAATGTAATTTATAAGTTTTAAGTTTAATAAAGAGAATAATAATAATAACTTGACACATCTCACACACGGCGGTCTGATCCCAAAACTAGGCAGAGCCTGTACTATGGTAACCAGACTGCTGATAAACATACTTATATATTTCTAAATACATACATATTATAGATAAATTACACCCAGACACAGAACAAATGATCATGCTCATCACACAATTATTTGTCCTGGGTGGGAATCGAACCCCCGACCACTGGCTTAGCAGTCAGGGTCACTAACCACTAGACCAACAGGCCAGTCGTCATAATAGTAATAATGCGTAAACAAATCAAGCTGACGGTTTTCGAACTCGGGAGCAGGCAACATACAACAGTCCATGAGAAAAGCATGGGTTTTCAAGATTAACTCCGCAAACACTCAACGATTGACCCTGGGATTTATTTATGGTCATAGCGAAAGCAAACCGCACTGGACATTTCGTTTTAATTCAAATGGTACGTCAGTTGGTACTATTGGGATGTGATGTATAATAATAACGTTTATTTTCCTCTGCCACAAAGGTACCTTATTTTTTTTTTTTTTTTTTTTTAAAGACAACTCCCTCATTAGGAATTACTCCTGTGTCACGGGGGACTTTACAAACATACAAACAACGGACACAAAGAACACCCAGACTCGGGTGGGAATCGAACCCACGACCTATGGCATGGGTTCGATTCCCTTAAATCTAACAAACATAGATAATGCAAAATAATAGTTGCTCCTTTGTGGGAGACTGGTATCTGCACTAGGGAACCCTGTCACACAGATTACCAGATTAATTAAATAGTTATGTATATCATACATTAGGTAATTACAAAGCCTTTGTTGGGAGAACAAAAATATGTTGCCTAAAAATGTGTGTGTTGTGTGTGTGTGTGTGTGTGTGTGTGTGTGTTTGTGTGTGTGTGTGTGTGTGGGTGTGAGTGTGTGGGTGTGAGTGTGTGGGTTTGTGTGTTTGTTTTAAATTTATTTCATAACTTCGAGGTGCTTTTCAGTTGAATTGTAGTGGCATGTTAGAAGGTATGTGGTGAGCACCCTTGCCTTTGTTAGAGGGTATATTTGTAGCATAGTATTCATTTTATTGTATAGATAAGAGCCAAGAAAACCATAATTGTATTAACCATAAATGTAAATGTATCAACACATCTTCTGACTAATATTTTTCTTTTAGAATGGTTGATCACATTGTTCAGTAATTTTTCACTGCTAGCCATGTTCCGTTACAAAGACGCGGTTGGTTTATATTTCGCAACATTATGACTATTGATACTACTTTTAACTGAAGGCGACAATCCTGGCAAATCCAGTGAGTTCAAAACTTCTGGTGGATAGTTGACGATATCATCTTGGCTAGTTGCGCAATCAACTGATTTGAATTTTTATTGATGAAACAAAGCTTGTAATAATTATTCTACAATACACCTCCTCACTGAACTGTTTTTTGCACAACGCTGATCAATTTCTTCTGTTGTATTGCCCATGAAACAAATTTGCATTAATTTGTAGTCACCGTTGGACACCGGCAACAGCGAGCCTGGTTTGTGATAAATTTGGCCTTGTATTTTTTGCAATTTAAATGGGTAAGGTAGAGTTTGTTCACAAAACTGAAAAAGAAATAGACAAAGTAAGTCTTGTTACCTTAAAAGTTGGCATGAAATTGTAGCGAAGTACATTTGTTGCCCCAAAGAAAGTCATTTGTCGGCAGTTGTTATATTTTTGTATATTTGTAAGGAAATGTATGGCATCCGTTCCTGAAACCAATGAGTACAATGGCTCTGGTAGCAGCACCAATGGCACTAATTTAATTTTATCATTTACGCAACACAATTCATTTGCTTCATTTTTGTATTTCATTGCCTTACAATGTGGGCCAACTGAGTTCATAGATACGCAGATTACCCAGTAGCAACGCATTGGTAGGGAATGTAGTCAATTGAAACATCTTAACTGAAATCCGCTCGTGAAACACTGAAAACAGCTTGACAACGACGCGTTCCACGTGATTGTAATATCCTTTCAATTTCATTTCGCTCTTCACATTGCGGTGCATTCCGATTAGATTGAACAATAACTTGGTTTGTAGCGTTTCTAGTTCTTCTACCCACATTGCTGTGCCCGAGTCTTATAGATGTTGCATCTAAATGTAAACACACTGAACAAATAAACACACAATTGGTTTTCGAACGAAGCAAAAATTTTAAAACAACTAAGAAAATACCACGCACAAAGGAAGTAAGGATGACACGTACGTCATTAATATTATTTTCTGTGATGACACGCAAAACCTTTTTTTCTTGGAACTTTATTTTTGGGCAGGGATAGATTAATGTCCAAAGAGCAATAATTACTATGCTCTTATTTAATATCCATACAGCCTAATCAACTTAAAGCCGTACCAAAGATAATCCTAACGCGCCTTTGTTTTGTTTTGATTGACGTCGAATGTTCGACAGGGGACATGAATTTACTCTGTGGTTTGTACGAGGGTGCGTTTTTAAGTCCGCGGAATGGAGAACAAGGATAGTAAATAAAAATGAAATTTTATTTTTCTTTTTCAATATATTCACCTGCAACCCTAATACACTTCTCAGATCTCTGAATTAGTTTGTTTATACCTTCATAAAAAAATATTGAATCTTTCTCCGAAAAATACGCTGAAATTGCTTCTTTCACTTCTTCATCGCTTTTAAATTTCTTCAATTTTCCTCTTCTTTTCTCTTTGATTGCTTCTTTGAGCTGTTCTAATATTGAAGCATAATATTCGCCCGTTATAGAGACACCTTTATCTTTGTAATCGATCTATTTTCCTAGCAATTTTTAAATTTTTCCTCTCCATAAGAACATTCCTTGTGCCTTAACGGAAATATGAAAAATAAAATTAACCGAATTAGTCGAGCCCTTCTCGACTTTTGCGCTTAGCAACACATTTGGCGATTCATTTTTATTTATATAGATTGGTACGTTCAAAAGTTTCGTTTTGAAGTTATACTTTTGGCGCGTTAGGTAAAAATGGTGAGAGTAAATTTTTAAGATGCGCGCGCACACCGCTACAAACAAACCGACACCCTGAAGTGAGCTAGTTAGAAGTTTTTCAAAAAAGTTACCAACTTCATGATTTTATTAAAAATTTATTGATTTAAAGATAATTTACTGTGGTTATAAGTGATAAAAATGGTTTTTATATATTACTTTGAGTACGTTTGTAGAATTTGGGGTTAGTTGACGGTATGTATTATTTATTATGATATTTAAATAAACTTTATTTAACTAGATAATGCGTTATAATAAAACTTTCAATGTATTAAATACCTTTTTCCATTATTAGTGTCGTTTTTTCTACAAACGTAGGATAAAGCGAAGGATAAAAATTTTAGTAAGACTTTTATCTTGTTACGCTTAAGAAGAATAACTTCTTACGTGCGTACATAAGTACACACACACTTTTATTTATAAACATTGATGATTGATTTTTAACGCTTTCGATTCATCAGAAATTATCGAGCATTTCACGTGAGTACATTATTAACGGCGCTGTGAGAGTAAATATTTTAGTTTCACTTGATCATTGATTAACCTTCTCTTAAACTGGCATACGTAAAGACCAGGTGTCAAATACCACATGTCAGTGCACTTTTATGATTCCGATTTCCGTCTATTTTAATTAGTTATCGAGTATTATTATCCTAATAATCAATCATCCCAAATATGATTTACAGACTCTATGCCCACATCGTAAAAGGTCTGTTATATTTATCTCAGAGGCTGAGCCCAATAGCGTCAGTGCCCACACTGGACTAATTAAAAAAGTAAAACCGCTGCAGGAAACGTCAGTTCTCGTACCGTTCCGAATTTGAAAAGATTGACAAGCATGGCGGTATGTGCGGGCGAGTTAGATGTTCGAGTTCTTGATTTGTTTATTGTTTTTCATTGCCAATCATTGACTTTACGTAGATAATATGTAAAAATATGAAAATTTCATTGCCATGCGTTGTAAACATGTAGGTATAACTAAAACATGTACCTTGTCTGGTACCACAATCTAGCGTTTTTTTAGGTGTATTTGTATATTAACGCCCGATTTCTGATGGGCTGACCAAAATAGTATTCAGCGAACAGAGCTGTCAAGTTAACAGTGGTGTCAAATCAGTTCGAGCTTATTTAACGCGATCAAAGAAAAACTTACTAGGTAATCTGTGATCAATTTAATTGAATATTCGAATGGCATTTGACATTCGATTTTGCAATAAACCTTGACCGCTCTGTTGACTGATCCGTTGATCACATCACAGTGCCTAATCATGCTTTCAGCTAATTTATACAGTGGTACAGTGTGTATATGACAATGGAACACTTACTTAAATCATTGAAAGGGCATGACTCTACCATGCAGTTAAAAAATATGATCTGTTTACAACTTATGACCGCTTGAATCTCCAGGTATTTTTACCTCTGGTTTTCATAAAAACAAATCCATAAAAATTACCTTCGAAAACTTTTAAACTTTCGCGTTCCATGATATAATTATGTATTTACGGGAATTAACCAGGCGAGTGCAACCTGGTCGAAACGTCAGGCAATTTAGAGGTATGTAATACCTTTTCGTGACCGCGTTAAGTCCCGTAAATACATAATTATACCTTCGAAAACTTCTTAAGTTAGTTTTTGTGGCTGACTGAGTAAATAATATAACCCTTTCCTCCCCCCTCTTCTCCCCCTCTTCCAGCCTTCCCCTACTCCCACCTTAAAGGCCGGCAACGCACTTGTAACTTGAGTTGCAGGTGCCCATGGGCGGCGGTAGTCATTTACCATCACGTGACCCGTCTGCTCGTTTGCAATATACCATAAAAAACACAAAAAAAAATGTGTACGATTTAAAATATTTAGCATTACACAATCCACCTGCTTTTACGAGAAACGGAGGTAACTTATAAACGGATAGGTTTTTTTTTTACATTTTGTAACTGCATGCTAGAGTCCTGCCATTTCAGTGATTTCAGTAAGTGTTCTATTGTCAGGTAGGGGTCTATCTATAAACAGGTGAAACTAATAACCCTCCTTTTTTGGCTTCGCCGCAGTCTGGTAAAACATAACGATTAGTGCCTGCTTAAAAGCGCGTTCCTATAGTCAAGAAACGATTCGTTTTGCTTAAGGGCGGCAAAATTTTCAGAAAAAATTCAACGAAATTTAACCGTCCGTAAGCTAAACAAATCGTTTCTTAATTATTCTTCTTTTTTTTCTTCTTTTATAAAGACAACTCCCGCATTAGGAATATTCCTGTATCGCGGGGGGCTTCACATATATTGAAACAACGGACACAAAGAACAACAAATTTTTCTATTCTATCTATTTCCTATTCCCGCCCGCTCTCTCCCCCTCTACCCCCTCTTCTCCCCTCTTCCCGTACTCCCACATTAAAAGGCAGCAAAGCACTCGTGACTCTTGAGTTGCAGGTGCCCATGGGCGGCGGTAGTCATTTACCATCAGGTGACCCGTCGGCTCGTTTACCCCCTATACCATAAAAAAAATGTTCTGTGTGGGATTTGAACCCACAACACTGGACGCGGTGTAGTGGCGACCACATAAACCGTTGCGCCATCTGTGCAGTCACTGTGGCAGGAACCGGTCATAAGTCGAGTGTGTCTCAGTCATCATAACGTGTGTCGTTTATCTCAACACGACAGAAGTTAATGTCAATTTCTGTACCAAGCCGTTATTGAATTTTTTTTTGTAGCATAGGCGGTGAACCAGCAGACGGGTCACCTGATGGTAAATGACTACCGTCGCCCAGTGGGAATAGAGGATGAGGGGGTGACGGGGAGAGGGAGTGAGGGAGAGAGAGGGGGTAAAGAGGAAGGGGGGGGAAAGGTTAGTTCCTCCTTATTGATAAATTATAACAATTAGAGGTTTATATTTAATCTTGTCTATTCTCCACCGGCTTCCGTGATTCTTTCTATTAGACCAGTAGCCAGGAGTTCTACTTCTTATATTGGGAATCAAAGGTTAACTAACGAGTATTCTGTTTTATTGAAATAGACACGCCATTAAAACAACATGTTATTTCGTAACTTAATCTTACTAACAAGGAAGCGGAGGAGGGGGGGGGGGGGGTGAAGGATTGGTTAAAATACCCCTAACTCAAAAATTCGATGTTGATGATGTCGATGATCCGAAATTCAATATCTAAATATAATTCAAGAAAACCTGTTCAGACGTTTGAAAATCATCAGCTCTTTCCTAATTAGTGAACGAATTTTTTGGTATTCATAGGAATACTTATTATAGTTTAAGAATTATATCAAAGATTTTCTCAATAACTGAGTAAATAGTTCCAAAATAAATAATATCTACGATTAAAAAAATTTACTTTATACATAACACTTAGATAGATTTGTATAAATTAACCTTTATGTTAAATATAATAATAATATAATTATCTTAATTGTTAGGGTTCCGTACCTCGAAAGGAAAAAACGGAACCCTTATAAGATCACTTTGTTGTCCGTCCGTCCGTGGGTCTGTTTGTCTGTCAATACCCTTTTTCTCAGGAACGCGTTTAGGTATCAAGCTGGAACTTATATCGAATACTCAAGTCTACTGTCCCCTGGAGCTGTGAAAAAATCAACTTCTAAGCCAACGCAATCAAAAGATACCGCGGTTTATGCCGCAAATTTACGCAAATTTTCGACACTAGCAAGGGAATCAAAACCTACAGGGTACTTCCCGTGAACTCAGAATCTTGAAATTTCGTACGAAGCAACGTCTTATAGCACAGATAAAGGAAAAATTGCGAAAACCGGATATTTTTAGTAACATCATATAATAAAAATATTTTACGGCACCTTCGGTGCGCGAGTCCGACTCGCACTTGGCCGGTTTTTTTAGCATAATGAGGGTTTACAGTTTTCAATTTCAAAATATAGGTCACAGAATGACCGATCACATTATAATATGAAACGTTAGCACCTGTACTAATGTATTCGTATCACAAGTGCCAGCTATATATATATATATGTATATATATATATATATATATATAGAATATATACTGTATAGTGTCTAGAAATGATGAGAGAGAAAGAGAGAGTAAACTCTAGTCGTGGGTCGGAGCTGACACACAACTTTTTTTCAAAAAATACTTTTTGTAACTGCATGCTAGAGTCCTTTCAGTGATTTGAAGTAAGCGTTCCTTTATCAGATATACCCTCTGTATAATGATCGTGAATCATCGGCCTTTAAAATACGAGCGTTAAATGGATAACACAAGGTACACAGACTACAATTAGCACGTGAAGAAAAGTTAAACCATGATACTTTCATATTTACTTCAACTATTAAGAACATTAGTAACATAGCCTGTTGGTCTTGTGGTTAGTGATCCTGACTGCTGAGCTAGGTCGTGGGTTCGCTTCCGACCCGATCTGAAGGGAGCAAAATTTTTGAGTTATGCACACCATCGAATTCCTTATCTCAATACATACCGATTCGACCAATAAAACATGTTAAAAAATATCACCAACACTCGACGTTATACGCTAAATTGACCAACACGGGCTCAACTCAAAAAAATAAAGCAAATATACATACGCTGTGGGAGAGCCATGCTTCGGCACGTATGGGCCGGCTCGACTAGAAAAACGGCAGTAAAGCAATGCTTGCATTGTTTTACTGCCTGCTTGCATTTTTTTACTATGACGCATTTTCTGATGGCTTCGTACTATGCAGGCGCAAAGACACGTACGAAGATTATAGGAAACACTGTATACTTGTATTCTATCTCATTCTCTCGCAGGCTAAATCCTATTTATGAATATGTTTGTCTCTTTTTAGTGTTGTATACTTGTATTCTATCTCATTCTCTCGCAGGCTAAATTCTATTGTATTATGTTTGTCCGTTTTTAGTGCGACTTTTTCTTTTCATCGAAATTTCAAATCACAACGATTCTAAACAAGTTCCAACAACAAAAAAAACTGTCGAATTGAGAACCTCCTTTTTTGAAGACGGTTAAGAAGCTGTTGAATCGGTAACAAAATAATTTTAAATTGTTCAATTGCTTCTGCTAGAAGAAGTAACTGATACATCCTCTATTGTAAACCCTTTGGACCCTTTGAGGAGACACAGTGGCAACAGTTTTTATCTATGTATTAATACGAAAACTTTGGATCCTTTTTTACGAAAATTGGGCGGACGGAGGAGTATGAAATTTCGCACACTTATAGTTTATACAGAGAAGAAGTGACGAATGCTAACATTTTTGAACAATATTACACTACAAAGTTAAAAAAAATGCAAAAACGGGTACATACAGCTAAGAGTGTCCAGTATTTATTTTGACCTGTCATGGTACAAAAGTCTATACAATGACAGGTCAAGTAATATTGGCCAATGAAATAAACAATGGTCGAAATTCGACCACCACGCGATCTCTAGTTTTTATAAAATCCCGATGCGATATCCCACAAACGAACTTGTTCTCTGTACAATGAAACAAACTGAAGAATGTAGTTTTCAGTCAACTTCATTGTTAAGAATTGTGGAACTACAACAATACGTGTTTCCAAAAAAAACAACACAGCGTGTGTGTACCGTTCAACGTTTAAGGCCGAGTCACACAGCGCGCGGGGCGAGAAGGTAACGCGACGTGAGCAGTTTGATTACACAACCGTAGCCGTAGGTACTAGTTAATATAGAAGACTAGATGCGTCCCGCGGTTTCACCCGCGTAAGTCCCTCGTTAAGTTTTCTTTTTTGTGCAAACTTCACATAAACCATCTACTAAATGGTCCGAACAAAGCCTAAACATTTGGTTTGGATAGATGAGCCCGTTCTTGAGTTATAAAATTACATCCAAAAGTGGCATTGATTTATATATATATATACATATATGGATATGGATGTCACATAGCTTAATTATGTATTTATACGGGAATTAACGCGACCACGAAATAGGTATTATATACCTCTGAATTGCCTGACGTTTCGATCAGGTTGCACTGGCCGTGGTCACAGGCGCAGGTGTTAGTATGTCACATAGCGCCATCGCGCTCGGCGTTAGCATTTTTACCGCTCACGCGGCGTCGCCCTTCCGCCCCACCCGCTATCTGCCCCAAACTTTACTGATTTTGAGCGATAGATTGGCGATTCCAGTGGCTTTCCAGCACTGTTTCGATCGCTGGACTGATATGCTACTGGAATAATATTATTTCTGGACATCACGGCTTTACCTAGACCCAAACTAAGCATAGGTTGTACTATGGCTTGATTACTATGATTAGGCCAGCCATCACTTAAATTGCGAACGCCAGCAAAAAACCTAAAAAACATCTGGACACATGGGTGAAATCGAGATTCTTTCCCTGACACCTTAAAAAAACGCCGATTCCATTGAAATTTTTAGCTTGTTAACGATTCATCTAACAATTGTAATTGTCCCTTGGCACAGAGTACGCACACACACTTTTTAAAAAAACCGGACGCTCCCCGGACGCCCTCTAAACTAAGACAAATCCGGGGAAACCCGGACGGATGGCAGCCCTAACTATGATTGTAATAATTTAATGAATCAAATTTACATTCGCATACCTAGTAGCTCTTTAAGAATACGAAGCACACATAAACTTAATCTGTTCACCCCTAAATCAAGCAGAACCAACGCTGGAAAACGAGCCCCACTAAGAAGAATTATAAAATCACATAATGATAAATTCACTGACAGATATATTTCACTTGTCAGCTTCTAAATTCAAAAATGCAATTTTACAAAACGTTAACATGCAACCTAGTTTCAGCCTTTTTTCTTTTTTTTTACAATTTTTTGTTTCTCTGTACCTTATAATTCTTTTATTTTGTAACTCACTAGTATGCTACCATTACTTTGTAACATTATTTTGTGGATAACGGTTGTTGCGGGATTAATTAAGATAATATTTTACAAACAACAAAAATTTTGTAACCTATTATTGCGCAATTGTTTGTTGTCTTGAATAAAATAAAAAAATGGCTCTAGAACACGGATAAACATACTTAGATGTGTACACAGCAACATCCAGGCCAATGCAAAATAGACATTTTCATGAACACAAATACTTGCATTGCACTGGAATCGAACCCGAGACCCCCGACATATGGCAGCCGAATGCCCTACCGCTGCGCCATAGAGATAAAAATAAATAAAAAAACGTGTCTCTCATAGTTACAGCATCCAATACTGAACGAACAGAGAGAGAATGACAATGATTAATAGCTATTTCATCAAGTACAACCAAATCACACAGGCATTCTCGGCAATTAGATGAAAGTGTCCGCAGAACGCCGCCTTTCGTCTGCGCATAGGGCTGTCACATTCCTGTTTTACGATCCATACTGATATTATAATTATAAATGCGAAAGTAGCTCTGTTTGTTTGTTACCTTTTCACGAGTAAACGGCTGAACGGATCGTAATGAAAGGGAATATAAATAGGTCACTTTTTATTTCGGAAAAATGTAGATACGGTTCAGTGGGATACATTTGAATTTCCACGCGAATGAAGTCGCGTACAAAAATTAGTACCTATAGAATTAATCATCATAAATTTAAAATACCCCCGACTCGAAAATCCCTTCAACGATTAGAAATCATGATCGAAGATTAAAATAAATAAAAAGATTTTCTTGGATTATATGTAACAACACTCTCGATCAAGTCACCTTTCAAACAAAAAAACCGCACTTAAATCGGTCCATTCATTTAGGAGCTACGATGCCACAGACAGACACACTGATACTCAGACACGTCAAACTTATAACATCCCTCGTGCGGTTTTTTCTATTTGAAAGGTGACTTGATCGAGAGTGTTCTTAGATATAATTCAAGAAAATCTGTTCAGTTGTTCGAAGATCATCAGCTCTTTTGTAATCGTTGAAGGAATTTTCGAGTCGGGGGTGTTTTAAATTTTAAATTTATGATTATGAAACCTTAAAAAGTTTGTTTCGGCATTTTTACTCATAAGAAATGTCAACTATCTAGTTTTAATAAAACAAATTAACGTCTGAAAGTATCTGCAAAGATCTATTTACAAAAAAAATGCTTATTGCTCATTTTATAGGCAACTAATAAACGAGTTAAGTGCCAACCCTAGCGTAGACATACACATCGCGTGCGCAGTTCAATTAACACCAATTGCATGTTAACCGCTGATGTATGAACAAGTATGAACTTTGAGCTTTAAAGTAGCCATCATTTCGCAGAACTAAAAGATTTGGCTTTATTGGCCTCGGCGCTGTTTTTAACAACAGAAATTGTTTTTTTCTACTTCTTTTTTTCCTACTGTTTGTCGCGATATTCACATATAACAAAAACATGCATCAGCGCCATCTAGCGAAGACAAGTCAAACTACGTAGTAACTACTGATCCTGTATCGCACAATTCAAGTTCTCGCAATGATTATCACGACATAGTATGAAACAAAGTCCCCTGCCGCGTCTGTCTGTCTGTCTGTTCGCGATAAACTCAATGGCTACCGAATGGAACGGTTTTCATACGGTTTTCATCAAAGCTCCAGGAACGGATCGGCAGCTTCTGGAGTCCCCCCTGTCGTACCTCAAGACTGAGGTACATCCCGGGGTGACCAGAGCAACCCCTTGGCGAGGTCGATGTCACGCCTCTCACCGCTTTACACAGTAAGACGCAGAAAACCGACCCGCTTTGGACGACACCCCCCGGCCGCACCGGGGTGTCACCGGTCTCCGGTCGCCTACAGCGGTCACATCTTCCCCAGATGTGGCCACAAACGACCCTTAGGCGACGATTGGGAAGATAGCGGCCTCTACCGCGTCCCCTTCGTCGCCTTCTTCGATCGGGATCGGCCCTTTCCCGATCCCGCTCTGCGGACTCCTTCTGGAGCATAACGGATAAAGACTCGGCAAGGGACTTTGTTTTATAATATGCAGTGATAATCATTGCGAGAACTTGAATTGTGCGATACAGGATCAGTAGTTACTACGTAGTTTGACTTGTCTTCGCTAGATGGCGCTGATGCATGTTTTTGTTATATGTGAATATCGCGATATCTATCCGTTTCTCTGCAGTCTCCTTTGTGCGTTGCCACCCCCACATATTTATTTCCATTCCGTTTATCTGATGGTTCAAACTTTAACTTATCTAACCAAAATGGTATGGTGTGGTATGGTAGAACTGTATGTTAGTTTCTACGCTAAAATACAATAAAATAAAATAAAATAGGACCAACCTTGAGTAAGTACAACCAATTCAATTAAAAAAAGAATTAATGAAATTCGTTAAACATAAAAAATACTGTCGAATTGAAAACCTTCTTGTTATTGAAGTCGGTTAAAAATGTACCAAAATATGTTTAATTTGCGGAAACAAAACACACAGACACACACACAAACAACACAATCTAAATACATTAAATGAAATCCGTTAAACGCGAAAAAAACCGTCGAATTGAAAACCTCCTCCTTTTTGAAGCCGGTTAAAAATGAACCAAAATTTGATTAATTTACGGAAAAAAGACACTCACCCATACCCACACAAACACACACACACAAACAACATAATCTAAATAAATTACCTACTTAATAGATACAAAAAATTATGAGTTACATACAGCAGTTTTTGCTCTAATTAAATCTGCCAGATTTTGGTAGAACCTCCAAGACACGAAAGATGCGGCTACACACTATTACTACGTACATCGTATCATCATTACCCATGTTTTTTTTTTCACTTTTTAATAGGGTTGCTAGTGCACCACTAGACGAGAATATAGGGTTGACAAGGTTGACAACGAGAAAATGACACTTTTTATGTTGTGAGATACTGAAGAAGACTGACTGACTGTACGGGTGGTGCAATGGTTAAAGTGATCTCCTCGCCTCAATGCCGCGCCGTGTGATCTGAGTTTGATTCCTACACGCGACAAAAATTTATGTGATCCACAAATAGATGACTCGATTCTAGGTGTGTCGTTGTGCCCGTTGTTTGAATGTTTGCATAGTCCAAGTAACACAGGAATTTTTCCTAGTGCGGGAGGGTTCTTTAAAAAAACAAACGGCCGCAAATTATAGTCACGACCAAAAAGGTTGTTGGTGCAAAGAAATGTTCGTTAAAAAAGATCTTAAAGGATTTTATGGGGCCTAAAAGTAGCTATATTTTTGAAGTGAAAACTTCTTTAGCAGCGTTGTGCACTTTGTCGGATGGGTAAAAAATGTTAAACTCGCGTCAGGACACGTGACCTGATCGAAAATTCTTAAGACGGAGCTGAATTTCTTATATTTAAAAAAATATAACATTCGAAATTCAAACATTTATGAGCGGCCAGGAGCGCAGAACTTCCAGTGTACCCTATGTATACATTTAGATATGTTATTACCTACTTTTTATTTTTAACCTCATTATATATATATACAGATATGTGTGTGTGTGTATGTATATGCAAATACATTGTGAAGTTATGTTTTCACTACTAACGTACAGTCCTACAACTGACTGTTTTTTGACATAGTTGCACACAATATAGTTGTTAGTTAATTATTTAAATTGTCTGCTAAATTATCCAAATACTTCCTCTATGCATTCATCTATCCCGTTTACTCCTATTACCGTCCGTGTATTTAATTTTTTTTATATGGTACGACAAACGAGCAGATGGTTCATCTGATGGTAAATGACTACCGCCGCCCATGGGCACCTGCAACTCAAGAGTCACAAGTGCGTTGCCGGCCTTTAAGGTGGGAGTAGGGGAAGGGTGGAACAGGGGGAGAGGTGAGGGGAGGGAAGGGTTAGGGCCTCCGGTAACCTCACTCACTCGGAGAAAAGCAATGCAAGCATTGCTTCACTGCTAGTTTTCCGTGAGGCCGTGGTATCGCTCCGATCGCTCTCCCACGATTGATTATTTTTAATTAATATGTTTTTAAACTTGAAAAGACTACTTAACGACCACTTTAAGATGACGATGATGACTCTAACGCAGTCACTACTAGTAGACATAGACAACCTTTTCATCTGTAACCTACCATATTATATTTTCTTACGGAAAATTTCTCAAATAAACACTAGAACACTAAGTATTCAGTCTACATAAAATCATTGCTAAACAGTGACCGAAACAAAGCTTCCAACTTGCGAACGCCGCCAACAAGATTAGAAGTGCCCCTTCGCCATGTTGCTGCAAACGTCAAACTTACAAAATGGATTCCAGTTTTGGCGCGCACTCTAGGGATTTTAATGTCTCTGGTTTTGTCCATCTGTGAGTTATTTGCTAGTGATATCATTAAAAGTTCAAAGTTTTTTTTTTTCAATTAATTACAATGTTTTCGAAAGATTAGTTGTTGTTGTAAGCTCTTGAATTCAAAGTTAGTCCCGTAGTATAAATTAAACTTACTTCGAAAACTACTATATTTAACCGACTTCAAAAAAGGAGGAGGTTCTCAATTCGACTGTATTTTTTTTTTTGTATTTGTTACCTCAGAACTTTCGACTGGGTGAACCGATTTTGGTGATTCTTTTTTTATTTGCGAGCTGGTGCTTCCCGTGTCCCATTTCAATTTGGTCCAGTTCTGACAATGGCATCCATTAGAAATCCATGTCTTTTATGGAATAGTTTTTTTTTTAAGTCGATTTTTTTTTGAAAGAATTATATTTTATAGTTTTAGCTAATATACAAATAAAAAATTTGCGCATTTAAATTTAGTTCGTTTAATTGTTGTTACCTAAACAATAGACAGTAGGTATTAATAATTTTGTTTTAAACATGGTTTCGGTTCGGATACGTACAAACAGCGACCATCACATGGAGTAATATTCAGTATTATAAGTTAATAGATTACGATCCAAGGCAATCCTGTACATTAAATTGTCGTGCCGATGATCCCAAAACAAGAAATGATTGCGCAAGCGACGTAACATGCGAAGCCTGCGGCGGCTGGCGTTGAAGCTGGGCCTGGCACTTGGCGTTGACACCTTAAAATCTGTCTGCTTTTAATTCTCCATCATTCTCGGTGACTTATGTGTAGTACTAAAACATATGCCGTACCTACGCGAATGTAGAAACTTCTTTATTCACCCGGACTGCCATTTTCCGAATTCGAAAACGAAGGGCTCCTCACTCACAGCCGTCTGACCCTATACTACGCAGAACATATACTATGGTAACCAGACTGCTGATAAATATACTTATATATATATATATATATATATATATATATAAATACATACATATCACTACATATTATAAGACAAAGACCCTCGCCGCATCTGTCTGTCTGTCTGTTCGCGATAAACTGAAAAACTACTGATCGGATTTTCGTACAGTTTTCACTAATAGACAGAGTGATTCATGAGGAAGGTTTAGGTGTATAATTTGTTAAGGTTTTGTGTAAATTGATTGAAATATGATGATGATTGTTGAAGATGTCTCTGCTACCCATATGAAACCGGGGCGGGTTGCTAGTTATAGATAAATTACACCGAGACATAAAATAAATGATCGTGGTCATCACAGAATTATTTGTCCTTGATGGGAATCGAACCCACGACCTCTGTAGTTAGTATCATTAAACATTAGACCAACAGGCCTGTCACCTGGTCGAAACGTCTGACAGTTTAAAAGGTAAAGAATCTCATTAATTCTCATTAACATAATAGAAAACGCATTATTTTTATCGAATCCAACCACAATACGTAATACTTCAATCAATCAATAAATTAGCCTATTCTAGTCCACTGCTGGACATAGGCCTCTCCCAATGTGCGCCATAGTACCCGGTCCTCCGCCTTCCGCATCCAGTCCCTCCCAGCTACCTTCCTCAGGTCGTCGGTCCATCTGGCTTGGGGGCGTCGTACGTAATACTTGAACGTCGCCAATATCCTTCCCACCTTAAACAAAATACTTTAACGATTAACGTTATCCCTACTTTATATTTATTTGTTTATTTTTGATTACAAATCAATCAACTGCAAACCTTTAGCTTGCCACCTTTCCTTATCAAATTCTTCACCTATATCAGATTAATACTTTATATTTTGTAAACATTGATAAATCTACTGACCATAGATAAATATATCTTGACCCCAGCGATATATATATTAATTTCTGCAGTCATGTTCGCCTTGACGATTAATCATAATCTGTGCCAAAGCTATAGGTACATTAAACTAACCAGCGTCATCTACCAAAGAGATCCTGAACTACTTCGAAATAATTGTAAAAAATTCGAATTTCAAATGATGCTGCATCGTGATATGAAAGTTCGATGAGTACTATAATAAATATTAGGGATGTTATGGATTGGAATTTTTCAGATCTGAATAATATCATATACGTTTCGGATACAGATATGAAATTATTTCAGATTATCCGATAGTTTCGGATAATTTCAGTTACTCGGTTACTTACATTAGAGTTGGAAGAAATTGTAATAGGAAAATACAAATAGGAGAAAAAGTAATTGTTAATGATACTCATGCTGTAGTATTTCAAATTTCAAAACGGCATTAAAATAAACTAGCAACCCGCCTCGGCTTTGCACGGGTAGCAGAGATATCTTCAACCATCATCGTCATATTTCAACCAATTTACACAAAACCTTAACAAATTATATACCTAAACCTTCCTCATGAATCGCTTTACCTATTGGTGAAAACCGCAAGAAAATCCCATTCGGTTACATTTTTATGGGATAGATATTTATTTCGGATATCCGATAATTTTGTTTAACGGTTAAGGAGCTCCATAACATCACTGCTATTATGACAACATTCTAATGAAATGCTAACCATTGGTATGCCGCGCTTGGCATGGTAAACTACCGTCTACCGTGGTCGCAAATAAGTTCTCAAATTCTTACTATTGGAGTGACATCACATTCCGTTTTACATCACAATATTATCGGTGAAGGAAATCATCGCCAGGAGATCGAGTAGGGGTCTCAATGTGTTAAGAATGGTCACCTATCTTAAGACTGGCCTGGCTAGTATTACTTAACCTTGTAATGTGCTAACCTACTCTTTTACCACTTAGCCACGAGCCTCTCTATAATTTGTTTGAAAAAAAAACTACTTCAAGCAATTTTTAAAGCATTTTATGAAATAAGATATTTGACTTTGAATATAGATTTTTAATAACGTAGGTCACATGTTACAGACACCGGCACGAGTCGTGAGCACAAATTTTCAAAAATTAACAAAAATAAACTATTTAAAAAGTTGGCACTAAATTGCACTCAAGTATACGGGTAGCCGAACGGTACGTGCGAACCGAACAGACGACGAGCATCGACTGACGAACCAATCATGTGCAGCATCAGCGTGGTCAACGTCATATCCTCCAATAAAAAAAAGTGTCTGTGTACTTATGTGCGCACGTAATAATTCTTTCAAAAAAAAACCGACTTCAACAAAAAAAACTATTCCATAAAAGACTTATATATGGTTTTCTCATGGGTGCCATTGTCAGAACTAGACCAAATTGAAATGGGACCACACGGGAAGCACCAGCTTTCAAATAAAAAAAGAATTGTCAAAATCGGTTCACCCAGTTGAAAGTTCTGAGGTAAAAAACATAAAAAAAAAACATACAGTCGAATTGAGAACCTAGAGTCGAGAGGTTAAAAAGTTATACTATTATTTAGTTAAATAAAGTTTATTCAAATATCATAATAAGTAATATCTACATACCGTCAACTAACCTCAAATTCTATAAATGTACTCAAAGTAATATGGAAAAAACCATTTTATCAATTATAATCACAGTAAATTATCATAAATAATACACACCGTCAACTAACCTCAAATTCTAGAAACGTACTCAAAGTAATGTGTAAAAACCATTTTTATATCTATCGTGAAGTTGGTAACTATTTTGAAAAACTAAAATGTTGTCTAGCTAACTTCAGGGTGTCGGGTTTTCGTGACGGTGTGCGCGCGCATCGTAAAAATTTACTCTCATCATTTTTCCATAACGCGCCAAAAGAAGGTAACTGTACTGCTGTTGTCTCAACTGTCTGTTGCTGTCAACGTTGAACTTGTTAACCCCTCAAGGTTGTGTTTGGAGTACGTTCATTCGGTATTGCGCTGGGTGAGGTTCGAATCCACATCCATTATGACGCAAGTTCGACGCTTTAGCCATTACGCGTTATAGGAAATTACGAAATCCAATTCCTACAACATAATAGTAAAAAAAAGAGGTGACTTGAGTGACTCCCTCCGTTTTTTCGTCGGTTTGAAAATATCTATTTAACTATTTGAATGTTCTTGAAATCTCTCAAGTTATTTATAAAAGAATCCTATTAATATTTTATCATTTTTAAATTTACCCTGACCCTAAACTGTCAACTCAGAATACCTTCAAATTGAAATGTGAGTTTAAAAATTATACGCTATACATTGATGTTTCTATTCGTCACTTTCATTCTAACTATAAGATAACTCCGCAATGTAAAGTAAATATACCGAAATGTCATTGTATATCGTCAAACTCAGGTAACAAATAGATTCAAAGATCGTTCGGACGATAGCAGAAAGTTTCATAAAAACTTTTGGGAGCTTTGAACTTTTTGGGCGTCGCCTAAAATGGCGCTTCAATCAAATTTGTAGTACATTTTTATATTTAGTTTTATTAGCAGAAATGTCATTACTGGTTGTAGTTATTATTGAAGTGAAAACTTCTTTAGCCACGTTGGACCCTTTTGGTACGGGGAATAAGCACTGAACTCACGTGATCGTCACGCTCTGATGACACATTTATCAGTTACGTTTTCACTTCTGACGTGCAGTCTCACGTCGTCAGACGTCAGACTGACAGATTTTTTTTTTGTTGGGCATCAAGCTAGGCATATCTATACTATTATAATAAAGCCGAAAAGGGAACAAAAATCGCGCTAATCTCGGGAACTATCAGACGGATTTGAACAATTCTTTTTGTATTGAATAGAGTATAAATTGAGGGATATTTTAGGCAATTAAACATCACGCTACGATCCTTAGAAGTGGAGCAGTGACCATAAGTGAAACTGAGGGAACGGGCTAGTTTATGATATATGGTACAAATGTGGTAAATATGTGATACCTTATAGTATATCGACGATGAATTGGTGAAAGAGAGAAAAGTACCGATATCGTCTACAATGTAAACTCTACGTGGTAAAAAATTACTAGGAGACTAGAACAGGTCTAAATAAAGTAAAACTTGTCCCCAGAAGTCGCCACTTCTTAAGGCCTCATATTACAGCCTGCTAGGCCTCAGGCCTCATCACACTGAGTCCAGTACCAAGTGCTAAAACTAACAAGATTTGGTGTTCTAGGTACAGAAAGAAAGGTCTATATTGTGTCTATTTATGACACAATAAAGACCTTCCTAAGCTTTCTAATAAAATCACATTCCAAAGCAATTATCGAATACCTATTGTACCCTTCAACACAATTATTCTAGAAGATGACAACTGATTTGTAATGGTCTATGATGAAATTAAAAGATGACCCTAAGATAAACAGTTTCTTAATACAAGAACACAACAACATAACGTAAAACAATTATTTACGAGTCAAACATCTGCAGCATTTTAATTACCCTTACCGCAACGGATAAACGATACGCGTTTTAACGTTTTTGCTTGCGACCGTGAATCACTCGATCAATAATAAAAAAATAATTGTTTTAATACGGTGTCTGTGATCGGCATAGGCAATAATAGGTGATCATTGCTTGCCATTTCCTGTGTTCCATAAAAAAAAAAAAAAAAAAAACCTGTTGAATTATTATCTCAGTTTTTGTTGTCCATGGTTTTAAAAGTTTAATAGTTACTGCTATTTATAGACTTTTAAGCTCTTTGTATAACTGATGGTTTAATTTAAATTCATTTTATTATTGTGACATTTCAAAGTTTTATTTAATTTTGTGAGGATGTCTTTTACTGCTGTACCAAAATGGCGGCAATTCTTTTTTAAAAGAACCTCAATTTACTTGCGATTTGTATGCCCGTAACGCTCTTTTTATTAAGCCACATTATTGAGTCTGAAACAGGTCGCTCCACCCTGGATACAAGGCCCCTCTCTAGTCTGACACTAGTGGTGCATAAATATACATGTGATAAAATATATAATATAACACATAGGATACATAATATACACAGTGAATGAAACTATGGGTATTTAATACCAAGGATGTTGATGGATGGCCAAATTTTTTTGAAAATGTCTGCATAAAAAATGAAAAAAAAAAAAACAAAATAATTGAAATTGATATGAAAATTCATAATATGTTGTTTTGAAATGCGGCACAAACCACCAAGAAAACCATTTTACATTTTTAAAAGGTATTTTTTTTTTAAATACCTTTTATTTTTTCAAACAAAACCAACTATCGGCTACATAACTCTTCTGGAACATTCTGTACACTTATCTCTACTTTTTCGACGGCATCTCGTTCTCGTTGACGTCCCGTCCCCGTGTCGCAGAGGAGCTATTACGAAATGGTAGCTTCTTTCGTATATAAACGTGTAGTCATTACCGCCGTCACTTGATTGTTGCCAGCGGCTAAATAATAAGTGGCTAACGGGAGTAGCGGCCTATGAGGCAATGTTGCCTATTGAAAATAATTTACATTGTATACAGTTCACTTTCTTTTTGATTATTTAAAGTGTGGGTTGTAACAGTAAGTGGGAGTTTAAGGGAAAAGTCCGATGTACGGAATGAGGTCGATTTTTGAAGGGAAACCTTTTTTAGGCAGTGTACTTTTGCTAAGGGGAAAAAAGCACTGAACTCTTGACCGTCACACTAATAATACATATATAGATCCACTAGAGGGCGCTAATCTAAACATTGAATTCTGTTAGCTCCTTATTAATTAATGTCACCAAGCTGCTAATGTGACGTTTTAAGTTCCTCGTTTCGTTTAAGTTTTCACTTCTGTCGGCAGTCACATGATTGCCTATTTTTTTTTCTAAGAAAATTCTAAGTGTACGAAAAGTGAAAAGAAATTGAGCTTGAACATTTCACAGATAGCACCACGGTGTGGCCGCCTGTCGATCAAGGGGCGACCAAGGTCTGCAGGGGTTCCCGAAGGCTTCCTTTTTAGGGTATACCCGGACCCTTGCAATAGACCCACTTTTGATAGAACACCGTGTATTCAGTTCGATTCCGACATCTAACTTCACCGTTAGCTCCGGTGAGGTGATGCCCCGTGAGGGTATCCACACGAAAAAAAAAGAAAGGTAAATTAAAACCTATACGGTAGGTATTATCCCTTGTAGGTCAATGTTATTCGTGGGAGAGCCATACTTCGGCACGTATGGGTCGACTCGACCGGAGTGATACCACGGCTTCACAGAAAACCAGCAGTGAAGCATTGCTTTTCGCCGCGTGAATGAGGTTACCGGAGAGGTCCTAACCCTTGCCTCTCCCCCTTCTCCCCCTCTTCCCTCCTTTCCCCTCTTCCCCTCTCTTAAAAGTCGGCAACGAACTTGTGACTCTTGAGTTGCAAGTGTCCATGGGCGGCGGTAGTCATTTATTGTTCATTCATTTTTCAAAAAAAAAAGACTGCAGGTTGTTAATTTCTTGTTAAATTCCTTCAACGATTAGAAAATAGCTGATGATATTCGAACGGCTGAACAGATTTTCTTGAATTATATCTAAGAACACTCTCGATCACGTCACCTTTCAAACAAAAAAAAATACGCACTTAAATCGGTCGATTCGTTTGGGAGCTACGATACCACAGACAGATACACCGACACACCAACACATCACGCTTACAACACCCTTCTTTTTGCGTCGGGGGTTAAAAAAAAAATATTTTTTGTGATTACGAACTTATATTTTGCAGTTGGAAAGTACGGGTCAAACCTATGAAAATCGATTCCCGAGATGGTACGTCCATCTCCATACATATCTACATACAAGTTTGTTTACTTACGGTTCCCAGTGGCGTAACAATAGGGTGGCAGAGCGGGCAAAATGCCACGGGCCCCCAGATTGATGATGTAACCACTGGTGATCGCCGAATACTGATCCATTCTATCATCGATCGATGTGTGCGTTGGCACCCTACTGGCACCATCTGATGAATTAGCCACGGAGATCATATGGTATAGGTACGCCACTGACGGTTCCCTCGGTGCGCGAGTTAGACTAACGGTTGTCCGGTGTTTTTTGTTCTGTCACTTAGATAATGCCTCTTTTTCCATTTAATTCCAAAACGTGAGAATAACGGTAACTTGTTATTGTAACGTAACAGTAGTTACTGTCACTTAGTTATGTCGTAATCGTAATACGTCACTTCTTACTATAAATAGCTAGTTTCGCGTTCACGTGAATGGTAATTTAGTTTTTTTGCCTTTTTTTATATAGTAACTTAGATCTAAAATGTACATTTTATACTCGTCAAACGTAATTGTTTAACGGCGAGACGCGCTGGTTAATTTATTAAAAATAACCTATGCTACACTGTACAAACATCACACAAAGTAAAAATAACAAAATAAAATATAGCAGCTTAAGATAGATAACTATAAACTGACCAGAGTGATACCACAGCCTCACAGAAAACCGGCAGTGAAGCAATGCTTTCATTGCTTTTCACCGATTGAGTGAGGTTACCGGAGGTCCTAACCCTTTCCTCTCCCCCTCTTCTCCCCCTACCCGCAGTCTCCCTCTTCCCCCTTCCACCCCTTCCTGTTCTCCCACTTTAAAGGCCGGCAACGCACTTGTGACTCTTGACTTGCAGGTGCCCATGGGCGGCGGTAGTCGCTTACCATCAGGTGACCCATCTGCTCGTTTGCCCCCCAAACCCATAAAAAAAAATATTGCTATATATTTAAGATAACATCCTAATTTGTAAACATTATTTTATATTATATTTGTAGCCTTAACTCAATGTTAATCAATTCACTATCCCTCGGGAATAGCATTTTTGAAGTGAAAACTTCTTAAGACACGTTTGTGCACTTTTGCTATGGGGAAAAAGCACTGAACTCGTGACCGTCACGTTAATAATACATATATAGATCCACTAGAGGGCGCTAATCTAAACACTGAGTTCTGTCAGCTCCTTATTAATTAATGTCACCAACCTGCTATTGTGATGTTTTTAGTTCGTCGTTTCGTTTAAGTGTTCACTTCTGTCGACAGTCCCATGACTGCCTAACTGTTTTTTCCTTTCTTTCCGTACTACAGCACCATTATAAGACTCAATCACACACACAACACACAAAATATTAAGTCTTTTACGATATGAAATTGGCGTTTTGTCCAACTGGCCACTACGATCTCAAATATCTGGCGTTTGCTTAGGAATTCCAAAGTCAAATTAATTTCAAATAAGGCTTGTGTATTTAGGAGTATGTTTCGAATTTAGTGATTCAAAGTTAGTGAGGAATTAGTGATAGTGCAAAGGGAATTAATGAATTCCTATAAAATGGCGAAAGTGAATAGATAGTAATGGTACATACTTTGATTAATTAAATATATTAATTCCAAAATTAAAAACCATTTCGGTTTTCCATATAAAACGCTAATTTCATATGTAAATACCTATTATGTCTTATTCTTTTCTCATTAGTGATCCTATTACACTTGTTGACAACTTTTTAAAAATTCAATTGGATTCGTTCTTTAAAAAAAATATCTATACCCTTTCCCATCGGCCATATTGAGAAAAAAAAGTATCCATAGATAACATTACATTCCAACTAATGATTTTTGAACACGACTGGCCGTTAAGAAAGCTATCACTCAAAAACGAACAAGTGTTCGAAGTTTGAAATAAAATGAATCGATGATGTATAGATGCCGACAATCGTAACTTTACAAGGCGTGATTAATAAAACTCGATTTATTAATGAATATCGAGAATCGATAACAAGTTTTCATACAAATTTTGGATCTTAAACTAATTCGTCTTAGTTTTACAGTATACTGAATACGACTACACATATAAGAAGTAGTTATACGGGCGTATAGGCAGTCCTTATAGATACGGTGCCATATCGAGGAAGACTGCCACACACGCACAGTGAAGAGGTTTCAGTCTCTGGAACCCTAACCATCGGTAGCTTGGTCCCTGTACCCGATACCGGCGGGACATTATTGTAAATGTATTTAAAAATGTAATTTTTATGTATCCTACTAATATAATAAACGTGAAAGTTTGTGAGGATGTATGAATGTATGTATGTATGGATGTTTGTTACTCTTTCACGCAAAAACCACTGAACCGAATGCTATGAAACTTGGTATGTGGATAGCTGGAGACCTGGATTAACACATAGACTACTTTTTATCCCGATATTTTCACGGGATCGGGACTTACGCGGGTGAAACCGCTTGGGGTTGCTAGCTATTAAAAAAATAAAGAGAATAATAATAATAACTTTACACACCACACACGGTAATTAACAGTGGACAAAAGCGAGTCCAATATGTGAGTACAGATGTATTAAACACAACACAGTAAAGGTCAAACAAATGCTGAACTTCCAGGAACCATAACTCACACGTTCACAATTTAAATGTTTTACTCAATATAATAAAACTTCACCATAAGTAATAAAGCTGTAGCTGAACAATGGAAACTATTATTTAGAGCCACATCAAAATCGGTCCAGTGATTTTTAGACTTCTCGGTAATGTTACCAATAGATGGCCATACAATGAAAATATGTTTTAAATGTACTAACAGTTATTTTAGACGTCATATAGAGAATGTATTAATAATTATTTGCTTCTAAACTTCTGCGAGTTGTATTTATACTGGACGACATCTTGTCCTCAGCTTCGTTTGCGTTTAAATTTAGGTATTCCTCGATATAGGTCTAGGACATAACTTGACACATCTCACACACGGCCGTCTGATCCGAAATTAGGCAGAGCCTGTACCATGGTACCCAGACCACTGATTATTGATTAAACTATTATTTATTTTTGCCTTTTTAGTCTTTAATATTGTATTGTCATCGGTCCTTGATAAGTGTGCGAAGTTTCAATTCAGTCCGACGTTTTAAAGTGGGTGAAAATCACGTTCAAAGATACGGTTACATATATCCTTAGAAAATAATAATAACTTCACACACCTCACACACGCACCTCTGATCCCAAATTAGGCAGAGCCTGTACTATGGTACCCAGACTGCTGATAAACATACTTATATATTTCTAAATACATACATATTATAGATAAATTATACCCAGACACAACAAATGATCGTGCTCATCACTCAACTATTTGTCCTGGGTGGGAATCGAAGTTTCTAGTCCGAGAGCTAGTGAACAATTACGGGTAAGTTCTTGAGGCATTATGAAAAATTTTGTAATAGTCCTCGAAAGACCCGTGAATAATAAAGTCGAGGTCAGGCCAAAGAGTAGCGGCCCCCTCCCAACCCTTGATATTTTTTAAAAGATTTTTTTTATAAAAATAATATTTTGACGCATTAAGCAGCGATAGTGTAATGGCTAAGGCGTCGGACATGTGATCAAGCGGTTGCGGGTTCGAACCCCACCCAGTGCACTACTGACGTGAACCCACTTCCAACACAAGCGTTAAGCTTAGCTGGAGCGGTTAACAAGAATACTAGAAATGTGTGACCCACGTTAGATACTTCAATATATTTAAGGAAATGCTTGCTGCTAACTTATACAAATACCAGGGTGGAAGTGACACCGTACCGAATCCTGAAATAGTGTATTCAGATCAACATTCTGAGTGTAAAATCATTGGAAACCTTTTTGCCGGAATTTTTTTTTTTTTTCTTCAATTAATAAATAGAGCATTTTACCGAAAAAAAACAGTAAATACCCCATACTACCAAAAACTGCAATGTAATCAATTGAACAACATTTATGCAATCAGCCGCTTTGACGGCGCCGAGCGCTGAAGGTCATTCACCGTACCGTACAGTACGCGTGTTGCGTTACATTGCGTAGCGGAAAATCAAACTATTGACTGTAAATCCTTAATCTCGCATTTTTATGCTGAACTAACTTTTGCATTGTGATAAGTATCCAAAGAAAGACTTTTTGTAAGTTATTCGCGACCATGATACTTACACGCTGTATATTGAAAGGAAAATGTACCTAGTTAAGAAGGAAAGGCAATGGAAGGAGAGGTATACTGCTTATAAGGTACGAAGTCAAATCCTCGAATAGTCCTTCTACACTACTCGCGAAGTTGCTTCGACGAAGTACTTGTCGAAACTGATCGAAGTCTCGAACGAAGTGCGTCACTACACACTCGTGCAACCTCGTGGGGTGTTCAGTCGTCGCCCGGCGTTGGAACTTTGGGACATACTTTTTTTATGGTATAAAGGGCAAACGAGCAGACGGGTCACCTGATGGTAAATGACTGCCGCCGCCCATGGGCACCTGTAACTCAAGAGTCACAAGTGGGTTACCGGCCTTTAAGGTGGGAGTAGGGGAAAGGTGGAAGAGGGGGAGAGGGCTGGGGAGAGAAGAGTTAGGGCCTCCGGTAACCTCACTCACTCGACGAAACAATGCAAGCAATAAATACTGCCAGATTTCTGTGAGGCCGTGGGACTACCGGGACAAAAGTCCATACATCCTCACAAACTTGTAAACAAGGCATCACTTGCTATGCAATAATGTATTTACAATTATATCGAAAGTCCATAAATAAGTTAGGGAGCTATAAACGCGCATCGCACGTCAAGCCAATGGCGCGCAACGCGGAATGTCGTCAAGCGCGTGCGCATTCTACGCCAATCGTGCGCAACTTTACCGAGGACTTATAGTTGGGAAGATAACGGCATTTAAGGTGGCAGGTTAAATTATGATAATGAGCTTAGGCTCTTCGACTATATAACTTGAATGAGTTACAAGAACTTTCGCTAACCTGACTCGCCTTTTGGTCTGGTGGTTAGTGAAACTGACTGCTAAGCAAAACGGCGTGGATTCAATTCTCAACCAGGAAATAATATTCTGTAAGCATTATAATTTTTTTTGTGTCTGGGTGTAATTTATCTATGATATGTATGTATTTAGAAATATATAAGTATGTTTATCAGCAGTCTGGTTACCATAGTACAAGCTCTGCCTAGTTTGGGATCAGACGGCCGTGTGTGAGATGTGTCGAGTTATTGAAGTTATACTTCTTTTGGCGCGTTATGGAAAAATGATGAGAGTAAATTTTGACGATACGCGCGCATACCGTCACGAAAAACCGACACCCTATTGACTAGCTAATTTCAGGGTGTCGGTTTTTCGTGACGGTGTGCGCGCAACACACACTGCTCCCTCAGCGCATCAGTCGTCAAGTGTGGTACACATAGTGAACAAAGTCTGCATAATTTCGAATGGTCGTGAAGAATCCGATGAACAATTGGTGCACTTGAGGGTTTTCTTCTTCTTCAATATGTCAGATGTCGGTCTTCCTCCAATAATTTTCGTACAGTCTCAATGTTCTTATCGGTAGTCACTTCTATCGACCTGCCGGACCTTGCACCATCCTCCAAGTTAAAATTGCCGCGATTGAATTGAATATACCAGCATTCTTTGGTCCTTAAATATGGACATGTATCCCTCAGAGCGAACCACGAAACCCCCTCCCTTAAAACGAACAAAAATACTTCTTTAGCGGCGTTGTGCACTTTTTGAGATGGGTAAAAAATGTTAAACTCGCGTCAGGACACGTGACCGAAGAGTTTCTTATATTTAAAAAAATATAACATTCGAAATTCAAACATTTATGAGCGGCCAGGAGCGCAGAACTTCCAGTGTACCCTATGTATACATTTAGATGTGTTATTACCTACTTTTTATTTTTAACCTAATTATATATATACAGATTTGTGTGTGTGTATGTATATGCAAATACATTGTGAAGTTATGTTTTCACTTCTGACGTGCAGTCCGACTGGCTGTTTTTTTTTTATATTACGTATAGTTTATGGATATAACTTCAAATCACAATATTACGATATCCAGTTTGCATAGAACAGAACTTAAGTACGCCCTATGTATTTTGTATTATGTTCGTAAGTCTGCAATAACTAAAGAAAAAAGAATGCAATACCAATATACGTCCTTTCAAACATCAGAATTATTTTTTTAATAAGCAATTAATTACCGTACAACGGTGGTGGGGCGCTTCAGAGGTTTATTTTAGACAAAAAGTACTAGGCAAACATAAGTCCATAAGAGAACAAGAGGCAAGAGTTAACGAAACATTAGGAGTGGCCGGCCACAATCCGTCTGCGGCTGTAAGCAATAAAGATTAGCTCGCCGTCTCCTACATAGATGGCGCTATACTCAATATATCTTGGGAGAAGTTTTGTTTAATGCTTTTAGAATTTAGTTTTGGATGGTGTTTTTTTAGTAACACGATTGGAGAATTATTTAGTGATTTCTTTTTAGTTAACGTGGTTAGAAGGATTATTGTTTTAAATATTAATGGTTCTGTTGTATGACCCAAAGAAAGCTCATGGATAGCGGACAGATGGATGGATGTTTGTTGGATAAAATTTGGCACACACAATTTTTTTTTTGGAACGAAGTTCTTTATGAGGCTTTGCGGCAAAAAACGTCCGTAACGTAAGATTTTTATGTATAGTCTACGTGATGACTGTTATTATTATTATTATACATTTTTATAAATCATTGTAAATAAAATAAAGGTGTTAAGATAATTTTGTAAAGTTTTTTTGATTTTTATCGATAAAAAATCATAAAAAAGAATGTATACCCGAATAATTATTTTCTTTATACCCTGAATAGAACTTGAAATTAATATCCTATTTGGTGTCCCACGAGACCACACGGTTTTTTTTTTGTGTGGATACGCCCTCGGGTCACCTCACCAAGGCCACCTTACGGTGGCGGACTTGAACCGACAGTCCTAACCCATTAATCACGTGATGTTTTTTAGCACATTTTGAGGTTGAGGTTTTAGACTGCCTCCCGAGTCTCACAGGATAAATGGACAATCCCTAACTTAGTAATAAACTTAAGATCCATTGTTATTTTATATGGTGTACAATAAAGTATATTCTATTCTAGAATATTAAGAAAGAAAGAAAATACGTTGTATGTCTGTAACCTTTATTCCCTATCAATATTACGAGTGGTCCAAGCGTTTATAGGATTTAATCTATTATTTTTTTTGTATTTTTTTTTGTAATCTTTATCTATATGTACTAATAAAATAATAAATGGAATAGAATTATATATAAAAATTTAAAATATCGCAAACTCAAAAATCCCTTCAATGATTACTTAAGAGCTGATGATCTTCGAACGGCTGAACAGATTTTGTTTGAATTATATTTAAGAACATTCTCGATCAAGTCACCTTTCAAACAAAAACACCGCACTCAAATCGGTTCATCCGTTTGGGAGCTACGATGCCACAGACATACACACAGATACACAGACACGTCAAACTTATAACACCCCTCTTTTTGCGTCAGGGGTTAAAAATTAAATGACAGTAATATTTTCTAGTTTAACAGTAGTTCAAACATACCCCATCTTTCCCTATTT
Source organism: Euplagia quadripunctaria (assembly GCA_963859945.1). Taxonomy (NCBI): domain Eukaryota; kingdom Metazoa; phylum Arthropoda; class Insecta; order Lepidoptera; family Erebidae; genus Euplagia; species Euplagia quadripunctaria. Next base: position 8,725,112 of record OY982586.1, read on the forward strand.
TCTGTAGCTGGTCCTTGCGACCCTCGAATGTTCGGAATGTACACTCGCCGACAGATACGGTTCATTAAACACATTCGCGGCGGTCGCGGCTTTAGTGTAACGACTTATTTTAATGTACAGCCGAGTCCAACGGTGCTTTGGTAGGTGTTTAAATCGCTTCGTAGTTTTAAATATATTAATGTATGTGTGTCTTCTATTTTATGTGAAACATGCGATTTTATTCTTGAAATCTTTAGATAACAATTTATGCAATAGTTAATATGGCTAAGTAAGTTAGTTTTATAATATTAACTAGCAACCGGCCCCGGCTTCGCATGGGTAGCAGAGACATCTTCAACAATCATCATCATATTTCAACCAATTTACACAAAACCTTAACAAAAACTATACTTAAACCTTCCTCATGAATCGCTCTATCTATTGGTGAAAACCGCAGGAAAATCCGTTCAATAGTTTTTGAGTTTATCGTAAACAGACAGACAAACAGACAGATGCAGAAAAAGTATTAGGGTTTAGCTTAAAAAATAAAAATATGTACACGCGAGCGAAGCCGCGTGGGGCACAGCTAGTTTAATATAAATTTGCATGTCATATTTTGTATAAGGACCACATTTAAAGACCACATATAAATTATTTTAATTTGACTTGTTAATGTTATTTATTTTATTAATAGTGTTTATATTATTTTTTTAATAAATCTAACTACAATTGTGATACATTTTTGTATTTCCTAAACTCACTTTGCTGTTGAATTCTTTACCACGTTAAATAATTGTCAAAAATTTATTTATTTAAAACATTCATTGTTTTTCTTTTAAGTAATAATACCAAATATATTATATATTTTCAGTATCTTTCTCTTTGCCAATAAAATTAAATAGTTATTTATTTACATTACAAATTACAAACCCCTACGGCCCGACCACTATATTAAAGACTGCTCGTAACAGTACAGATGAAAGCTAAACTCTCAAGGGACTGTCGATAACACAAATTGATATTTATAGACCTTTGTGCATCACTGTACTTGGGGAAGTGCGACTAATCGTATTACGTAACTGCTAATAAATCTGTGTCTATTTCGTGTTTTTGATTTTGTATCTGTGAGTACGGTAGTTGAATGTCAAGTCAAATCAGTGTCCCTTTATTTAGCGTCAAGACTGTACCTCCTGTAGAAGGCTAGTATGAAATAACAAGTTGTGACGTCAGTCTTTGGTAATATTTGACAGGCCTGTTGGTCTAGTGGTTAGTGACCCTGACTGCTAAGCTAGAGGTCGTGGGTTCGATTCCCACCCAGAACAAATAATTGTGTGATGAGCACGATAATTTGTTCTGTGTCCGGGTGTAATTTATCTATATATGTATGTATTTAGAAATATATAAGTATGTTTATCAGCAGTCTGGTTACCATAGTACAGGGTCAGCCTAGTTTGGGACAGACGGCCGTGTGTGAGATGTGTGGAGTTATTATCTATATATTAATACGTGAAGCAAAAACTTTGGATCCCTTTTTACGAAAATTGGGCGGACGGAGGAGTATGAAATTTCGCACACTTATAGTTTATACAGAGAAGAAGTGACGAATGCTAAAATTTGTGAACAATATTTGCTACAAAGTTTAAAAAAATGCAAAAACGGGTACATACAGCTATGAGTGTCCAGTATATATTTTGACCTGTCATGGTACAAAAGTCTATACAATGACAGATCAAGTAATATTGGCCAATGAAATAAACCATGGTCGAAATACGACCACCACGCGATCTCTAGTATTAATAATATTGTCAAATAATTTAATTTTAATGGTTGGTTTCACAATACAAAGATTAATAAACTTAATAATAATAACGAATCATTTTTTCAGTCTTATTTATTTAAGATTAAATATTTAAGATTTTTTTATGGATTGTAATAGATTTTAAATATTTTTAATTAAATTTATGATTATAGTAGTTACGCGGGTGAAACCGCGGGCGCTGCTCACTAGCAGCGCCCCGCGGTTTCACCCGCGTAAGTCCCGCGTAAGCCTATATGTCAATCCATTGTCCTCACATTTAATTTGCGCTTTATACAATGTAACAAGTAACTTGGAAAAATTTTTTTGAAAAAAGTGTCCTTGGAGTTTCTTGCCCGTTTTTTATTCTAGTGTAGGGGGCAAACGAGCAGACGGGTCACCTGATGGTAAATGACTACCGCCGCCCATGGGCACCTGTAACTTGAGAGTCACAAGTGCGTTGCCGCCCTTTAAGGTAGGAGTAGTGGAAAAGGGAAGAGGCCTGTTCTTCTCCATAGGATTTACGTATTGAAACATTTTCATTTCATTTTTTTAAAAGACAACTCCCGCATTAGGAATTACTCCTGTGTCGCGGGGTCCTTTACAAACATACAAACAACGGACACAAAGAACACCCAGACTCGGGTGGGAATCGAACCCACGACCTATGGCATAGCAGTCAGGGTCACTAACCACTAGGCAAACAGGCCACTAGCTCCACGACTGACTTATACTGACCGACTCCTACTCCTGACAATGCAAAATTACTTATTGGTTTATCACTACATATTATAAAATGATACCACGTGAGTTTTACCAGTGAGTGAGGTCACTAACTCTTTTAGTAGAAACTTAAGCACTGCCTTCCCTCTTGCGGTTACGAAATTATGTAATAGGAGTGAACGGGATACATGAGTGCATAGAGGAAGTGTTTGGAGAATTTAGCAGATAATTTAAATATTAAACTAACAACTATATTGTATGTAACTATGTCAAAAAAACAGTCAGTCGTAGACTGCACGTCAGAAGTGAAAACATAACTTCACAATGCATTTGCGCATACATACACACACACACATCTGTATATATATAATTAGGTTAAAAATAAAAAGTAGGTAATAGGGTACACTGGAAGTTCTGCGCTCCTGGCCGCTCATAAATGTTTGAATTTCGAATGTTATTTTTTTTAAATATAAGAAACTCGGCTCCGTCTTACGAATTTTCGATCAGGTCACGTGTCCTGACGCGAGTTTAACATTTTTTACCTATCCCAAAAAGTGCACAACGCCGCTAAAGAAGTTTTCACTTCGAAAACTAATCCTGAAAAAGGACAGTTAAGTTCAAATACAGCTAGCTAGTTATTTGACACGGAAATGCAAAGTGCTAGTAACGTCTTGTTTTATGACGTGAACTGTCAGTGACTGTCATAGACAACAGCCATTTGTATAAATCACAGCTATTTTTAATGTGGAATGTCTTACGGTATTCTATTGTGAAGATATCTCCGACATTTAAACCCTCTTTGTGCTGCATAAAAGGATTGTTCAATCAATTCACAGTTTAAATCCTTACTATTGATACGCTTATTGTTCACGCGTTAACTACTCAATTGATTACCAAGAAATTTTGCACACATGTACAAATAACCGCTTTTTAATATCTAATATATTTTATAAGATTTTAAAAAGGGGTCATTTGATGAAAAGAAAAGAAGAACCTCAAAATATCGTTATAAAATCGGTTAAAATCGATATTCCTTTAAAATTCCAACCGGTTCATAAACTTAAATGGTTTTTTGTATTTTCTAAGCTGCTCCTACCAGTTTTAGTAGTTAGAAAAAAAATGGCGCGTTTTGCAATTACATAGGTATGTGGCTAAAAAAAATATCATCGTTAATAATTTAAAAAGTTTTAAACTGATGTCGCTAAAGTTTATAGCACTTTTTAATATCAATATACGTTCATTTCAAATTTATTAAATATTTAAAAAAAAAACACTCTTTTTTTAACTTTTTTTTAAACAAAAGCACTTAAGAGACTTTGAACAGGTCTCATTCTCTCTCTTTATGGAGGTAATTTCATGGAGAACAAAAAGCCATTGGCCATATAAAGAAAAACGTACTGGAAACGATATATTATCACACGAAATGTATTATTTGATTTTCGTTAAATTGTTAAAAAAAATGACGTCCCACTTGCCCAGACTGCGGGAATTGAAATTCTTAATCAGCGCATTTTTTTAATATTTATCCAAAAAGAAAAATGCGTGGTAATCGAAATGTCCATTTTTGATCATAAAAGAGATAGGTTGACTGGGCTATTATATTATAAACTAGAGATCGCGTGGTGGTCGAATTTCGACCATGGTTTATTTCATGGGCCAATATTACTTGACCTGTCATTGTATAGACTTTTGTACCATGACTTTTTTTTTAACTTTGTAGCAAATATTGTTCAAAAATTTTAGCATTCGTTACTTCTTCTCTGTATAAACTATAAGTGTGCGAAATTCCATACTCCTCCGTCCGCCCAATTTTCGTAAAAAGGGATCCAAAGTTTTCACTTCACGTATTAATATATAGATAAAGCGAAAGGAACTTCGTTCGAACCGAGTGTCCGAAAGACACTCACGCGCTTTATTTTTCAAAACTTCATGGAATTGACAGGCTTTTTAGTGCATAAGTAACTTCTCCGATAACGGCTTAAAGGCACCAGTAACAGCGTACCCTATCAGATGATCTAAATTCTGACTGAAATGATGATTCTGAGGTTTTTTTTATAGTCCTTTTTAGTTTTTAATAATCGTCAGAACTTGGTCGACCTTCAGAAACACGCAGTTAATCGCTATTGGTGTAGTATTCAGTATTATTGGTCAGTGTGGACATGAGACGTTCCCCTAGGTTCAAAGTGCGACATCTCTGGTGTTGCCAAGTAATAGAAGCACCTGTAATAGCTTACTATCAGTCGGTGCTTATCCTGACTACAACGCTGAATGCCACGTTTCTAAATAGACGATTTTTCCTTTTTAATAATAGTTTTGCCTATGGTTACTTAAAGTTTTTTTTATGGATACTTAAATAAATAAAACGTTACGCGGGAGAGCCATGCTTCGGCACGTATGGGCCGGCTCGACTCCGCTCGATACCACGGCCTCAGAGAAAACCGGCAGTGAAACAATGCTTGCATTGCTTTTCGCCGCGTGACTGAGGTTACCGGAGGCCCTAACCCTTCCCTCTCCCCTATTCCCATCCTTCCCCTCTCCCTCCTCTCCTGACCTCTAATCCCCCTCTCCCGTCTTCCCGCTCTTCCCCTATTCCCACCTTAAAGGGCGACAACGCACTTGTGACTCTCGAGTTACAGGTGCCCATGGGCGGCGGTAGTCATTTACCATCAGGTGACCCGTCTGCTCGTTTGCCCCCTTTACTATAAAAAATATATATTATTTTCAAGTATGTCATAATTTTTTAATTGTTAAACTTCCACATAAAAAGAAAAAAAAAACATACTTCAACATTATCTAGCGAAGACGAACTGAACTACGTAGTTACTACTAATCGCATCGTGAAATGAACGATCTCACGTCTATTAGTATATATGTATATATACAACTTCCCAACATCAACCGTTAGGCCCCGGTCCACCAGGCATGATCACCTCGCCTGGTCGGAGGACCCTCCCTTTGTGTTGGAAGGACATAACACCCGTTCCTCCACTAATTAAACATTACATAATCATAAATTTAAAATTTAAAACACCCCCGACTCGAAAATCCCTTCAACGATTACAAAATGCCTTACATCATTTTGGAAAAGAGCTGATACTCTTACACTGCTGGACCGATATTAAGCAAACATAGCTAAGAACCACCGCAAGGCTTTCAAATGAAAAACATCGAAATCGGACCATCCGTTTGAGAGCTACGATGCCACAGACAGACACACACACCCACACAGACATCGACGTCAAACTTATAACACCCCTCTTTTTGCGTCAGGGGTTAAAAATCAACAATTTGACGATAGCACTTTATGACGTCACAAGTCATTATTTCATTAAAGTGTTCTACAGAACTGATTTGACTTGACAGTGAACTGTATTGTCAGTATGGTTATTTTATGCAATAGATCTTGGGTTGTTTAGTGAGGGGTGTTTATAACTAGGTTTTCAATACACTGACGTCATATAAAATTATATGTAATAAAAACTACACAGTGGTACGGAGTGGCTATTAGTACATCCCTGGGGATGACAAGAAAATCGAGGGGTGAAGTTGTAACTAAGCGGAATCCATTTATAATATTTATTATTCTCAATTTAAAGAGACGCGGGGAATAGTGATGGCGGAATGGTTGTATTAATTGTTTTAAAGTGTTGCACATATGTAGGGTAACTTTGGACTTGTATCGATACCACTGACCCGTTTTTCAAATAAATCTTGTTTTCCTGACAGTGAATGGAAATTTGGATGTATAATTTTTGGTGTTTAAAGTGTAATATTTCGTGATTTAAATGGATAAAGTTCTTTTACGTTTTGGTTTTTACGACGATTTAAATTTGTGATTTTATTTTAACCAAAGTTAGCCGCCGTTTAAATTAATTAACCACTTAACCACTTATTAATTAGAAAAAAATCTAGGAGACAAAAGGCGGTCCAATAAATAATTAGGCATGCTCCGTGCCAAAACGTGTATCTAATTGTTTTTACAATTTAAAATTAAAGAATGGTTTATTTGTTACAGACAAGGGCTCAAACTCCGTCAGCTGACCGACGGCCGCCATCTTATACAAGTCATTTACTCCCAAAATGGTGACTTACAAGATTGTGAATACATAAAGCAAGAGAGAACAGCAAGAAACTTCCTTAAAACTTTAAGAAAAGAATTAAAATCCGCATTAGACGAAAAAATATACAGTTTAACTAATAAAGAACCAAAAAAAATAGAAGAGGAAAAATTTTACCGCCATTTTGGTAATGTCAGTTTCCGAATACTTAAGAAAAGTGACAGTTTACCACCTGACATTTCAAGTTGGTTACAATATGACAAATTAAGGCTGGAATGTCTGAAGAGGCATGAACAAATGAAGTATATGATGGAGAATATAAATAAAACTGAAGATTCTTCGTTGGCTAGGTAGTTGTTGCTATTAAAAAGCTGATAATAAAAAACAATAAGCTGGGTAACGTTGGTAAGGAGGGTAACTTTGACCAAGTTTACATCTTTGTAAATACATTTTACTGTTTAATGTAAAAAGTCATCTAACGAAAATGAATTTAGAATGTTGGTCAAGGTTAACCGACGCTTAAATTTTTTGAAATTAACTTTATTTTGAAGAATTTGAGAATTTTATGGTTTGATGAAATTGGAAGAAACCTTTGAATATCTAGAATTTAAATTGTCAAACTATGAAACCGTTAGCTGAACACTTTCTTTTTTTGCCATGTCTATCCCGGTCCTTACGAGGTGTGCCAGGACATTTTCATATTACAACCGCAAACAAACTTCATCTGTAAACTCAAGTTACTTATCGCAATAGAAAAGAAAATAAAAGCTTAAATCCTTTAAGAATCACTTTTCATTGTGAATCTTGACAAATTGATATGACGCATAGACAAGACGTACGATTTATCTAAAGTTTGTATTCCAGACTTTGATTATAATCAAAGATGGCAGATAATATCTGCATAATAATTAGCGTAGGTCTAAGAGCAATAAGCGTAGGTACTGTTAAGAATGACAAAAGAGGCAAGAATACGTACGTAGAAAAAAGCTCGTATCTTTTCTAACTTAAGTATATGACTTAAATAGCAACCCGCTCCGGCTTCGCACGGGTACAAATTATACACCTAAACCTTCCTCATGGATCACTCTTTCTATTAGTGAAAACCACATGAAAATCCGTTCAGTAGTTTTTCAGTTTATCCCGAACATACAGACAGACGCGGCGGGGGACTTTGTTTTATAATATGTAGTGATAATCCAACAAGTTGATGATATTTTATGTAGGTATTCAATTTTACCATACTCATATCTAAATATAATACAGAGGTAAAAATAAAACAATTCAGTAAATTGTCTCTTTAATTTGTCAACAGTATTTTCTTTTTTTTTTGTTTCGTAGCTACTGACGAACTTTAAGTGTTACCATTTAAAAAAAATTAAATCTGTTTTTTTCTCCCATCCTCGACGGAGCTATAGTTCTCTTTTCTGCTCTCTGGTCGGTCACTCCACTAAATTTTTAAAATAATAATAGAGATTAATTAAGGATTTACAGTTTCACTTTTTTCCCGACTAGTTACAGACTTGACAACCCTCTATCAAGTCTGCTGTCTGCAACCGACGCGATAGGACGCTTTACCCCTTGATAAAGGGGGAGGGGGGCGTCAGGTTCGAAACTTGTCAGGGTTCCCCAAAATATAGACGTGAATAAAACTATATATACTTAATGAATACGAATACCTCTCATGACAGTTTTTATTCGAATAATTCTAGATATTCAAATGACTTCCTTTACTGGTAAAAAAAAGCACGACACTCATCTCCTTACGATTTCACATTTCCAACTTTTCAATCGTTTTACATCTAATCAGTTCATGTATGACCTCTTTACTTCACGGTATCTGGACACCAGCATTTTGGCACACGTATATTTAATCAAATCCAATACTGAAAGGATCTATATTTATATTATTACGCAGGGTTTGTGTTGCTTATCTACTGTATAAATTATCTTCGATACTTGTATATAGCGCTATTTGTTCATTTGTATCTGTTTAACCAATTCATTATCCATCAAATCATTCATCATTAGTAACTAATATTACTATTTTTACTGTTTTTAAATTTTCACAGCTTATTAGATATGTAAAGCGATACTCAATCGCAATAATGTTTCGTTAACCAACATTTCGACTGAATTGAATCGACCGTGGTCACGGGTGTGCTCGGGTGGACAATCCTTGACCATGATCGGTGCAATTCGGTCGATACGTCTTATAAATATTATCGAGATTAAGTCCCAAATTACATATCTAATACACTTGTATTATATGCATATCTGGGTTATAACGCGGTATTTATATTTGCAAGAAAACCCTCTTTCTAGTCAAGAAGATCAAAAGGTTTTTATCCCCGTCACATTCTTCTCCTTGATTTACTATATTGGCATTATATATGAGTATTATCAGTTAATATTGTGTAATAACGTATTTTGCCTTGTTCAGTTAGTAGTCTGCGCCACAGAACAAAACTTATAGCTCTTCTTCTGATAAATTATTATCTAACTCCGAACTAACAACAAAAAACAATTTATTCCTGCTATACTATCTGCATTTGTTACATCAGAATGACATTCAGAATGAAATACATTAAAAGAAAATCAATTAATGTTTCTTGTAAGTAAGCACTGATTCCTTCTGTTTCGACCTTGATTGATACAACCATGAAACTCACTCTCTTTGCCCAGCCATATCCCATTTCATTTGGGGTTGACTCTCTACGTCATTCTTCGCCAGACTTTCCGGGGCTGGGTCATCGAATCATTCAGTTAGGCTTTCTATAGGTCATTGTTGATTACAGACATCCAAGTTCAAAGGGGTCTACCTCTCTTTTTTTTTTTTTTTTTTTTTTTTTTTTTTTTTTTTTTTTTTTTTTAGACCAGTATTTATGTGTACCTAAGCCTTGTCTACTCATATGTTCTATATATCTTCTCATTACATGGCCATACCACCTGAGACGGGTTTCACTGAGTTTTCTTGGATTGGGCGGATCTTAAAACTTCCACAGATATGTTCTATGCTTATCATTAAGGTTGAGGCAGGCACCTCCTGCCTGGAGAGAGCGGATGCGGCGGTGGCCATAATTCACAAAGTGGCCACCAAGTCCACAAACCTTAAGGGTTCTTTTGTAAAGGCCCTTAAGGACTCCTCCTCCGCTGTCTCTGGGGTCGTAAAGACCCTAATCGGTGACGTGGCGCGCCTCCAGGCGGCAAACGATCGGTTGGCGGGGCAGGTGGCTGAGCTGAGCTCTCAGTTCGCCCAATTTCGGGCTCAGGCGGTCTCCAGTGAGCAACCGGGCCAGGTAGAGCGGCAGCCTGCTCCCTGCGCCCCCTCTCCCTCCGAAGTTCCGGACTCCCACTTGCGTCAAGTTATTGACGCAGTGTGGAGAATGATGGACGGGCGCCTCGCGGGCCTGGAAGCAAGGCTGCCTCCGGCCCCTGTCATACGACCGCCACTCGCCGGCGATAAGCCCAAGGCCGCATCGGGCCCGACGCCACTTCCCGTCTCGGGTGGCCGCGTCGCGGTTTCATATGCGGCGGCGACATCAGCGCCACTCCCTGTAGCTGCCCCGAAGGCCGGGCGACCGGTTAAGGCCTCAGCAAAGGCAAGGACGGTGCCATCGAAGGCCGCGCAACCCGCTAAGGCTCCGGCTGCAGCAATGGCGGAGTTTCCTCCGCTTACCACTCCGGCACCAAAAGGGACAACAGTTCCTTCTGGTGCCAAAACTGTGTCTGGCCCCTCCGCATCTGGCCCCTCGACGTCTGCCCCCTCGACGTCTGCCCCCTCTAACGACGGGTGGCAGAAAGTCGAAGGAAACAGAAAGAAGTCCCGAAAGCGGAACAAGAAGGCTGCCAATAAAGCAGCCTCTACACCGCAGTCACCATCGGTGGCAGTAGCCAATATGAAGAAGCCGCGAAAACTGCAGCCACCGAAAACGGCGGCTGTGGTGATCACCGTGTCACCGGAGGCTGCAAATGGCGGGCTATCCTACGCGGCCGTATTCAAGAGAGCCCGGGATAGCCTCGCCAGTGAATTCGGGGCTTCAGGCGTGAGGATGCGTCTCGCCCAGACGGGAGCTCGGGTCCTAGAATTCCCGGGGGCTGAAGGTGCGAAGACCGCCGATACTTTCGCCGAGAAGATGCGGGGTATTTTTGCAGCGACGGATGGTGTCAAGATCGCCAGGCCCACCAAATGCGCGGAGTTGCGCATTTCAGGCCTGGATGACTCCGTGACGACTGAGGATGTCCGGGTTGCGGTTTTGGAGAAAACGGGCGGCACCCCGGACAACATCAGGGTTGGCACCATCCGCCCCGGTCCAGGAGGTCTTGGCGCGGTGTGGGTGAGTTGTCCCGTAGCGTCGGCCAAAATCTTGGGCGACGCTGGCAAGGTCCTCATCGGTTTCGTCAACGCCAGGGTTACAGTCCTGGAGGCGAGACCGATGAGGTGTTTTAAGTGCCTGTCCACGGGACACACCCGCGTCAAATGCGCAATTTGCTTTGACTGCAGCGGACTTTGTTTCCGCTGCGGTCGACCGGGGCATAAGGCGGCGGAATGTTCCGCCGCCCCTCACTGCCCAGCGTGTGCGGCGGGCAATCTGCCCGCCAATCACCAAATGGGGCAGGGGGGCTGCAAGCCACCCCGCATTTCTCAAAAATCATCGGGGGCTAGCCAATCGACCCAGGCTGCCACCGATGTCATTCCGGCGTCGTCGTCGTCGCCCATGGAGGAGGTTGTAGAGACGGTCCAATAAATGGACCAAGTCTCTAGCCTCCTTGTCCAGACGAACCTAAACCACTCTGCCGGTGCGCAGGATCTTTTCCTGCAAACCATGGCGGAGTGGTCGATCGGTGTAGCCGTAGCCTCGGAGCCCTATTACGTTCCTCCCCGTCCAAACTGGATGGGTGACCGGGACGGCTCCGTGGCAGTCGTCGGCTCCACGGCGGCTCATTCCCCGCCCTTGTCGCTAAGAGACAAGGGTAATGGATATGTTGCTGCCGAGTGGGGGGGAATCACCATATATGGTATCTACTTCTCCCCCAACCGGAGTTTGAGCGACTTCGAGGTTTTCCTCAACAACTTGGAGACCTCGATGCGGCGAATAGCGTCTGGGCACGTCCTAGTGCTGGGGGACTTCAACGCAAAGTCCATTGCGTGGGGTTCCCCCAGGACGGACGCACGGGGCGATGCCGTGGAGGAGTGGGCGGCATCGGTGGGCCTCTGTCTCCTAAACAGAGGCTCCACCAATACGTGCGTGCGGCAGCAGGGGGGGTCGATAGTGGACCTTTCGTTCGCTACCCCTGCTCTCGCCGCACGAGTAAGGAACTGGCGTGTCCTGGAAGAGGTTGAGACGCTCTCGGATCACTTGTATATCCGATTTGAGCTCTCCCGGACCCAGGACCCCAGAAGGGGTCACACGGCGCGGCGTTCTTCCCGCTTCCCGCGGTGGGCTGTTTCGAAGTTGGACAGGGACCTACTAGAGGAGGCAGCCATCATTTACTCTTGGCTGTCTCCGCAGCCTCTGACTGAGGAGGTAGACATGACGGGGGCAGGCCGCTTTCGCGATGCGATTACGCAGATTTGCGATGCGGCCATGCCCCGCGTCCGAGGTCGTCGGCCTCCAAGGAAGGAGGTCTACTGGTGGTCCCAGGAGCTGGCGGACCTCCGTGCGGCCTGTACCCATGCCCGGAGGTCCTACACTCACAGCCGGCGGCGTCGCCGCGATGAGGGGGAAGAGGACCAGCTTCATGAGGAGTACCGAGAGGCGCGGAACACTCTGAAGCTGGCCATTAGCCGCGCCAAAGAGGAAAAAAGAAAGGAGATGCTGGAGGGTCTCGATCGTGACCCCTGGGGTCGCCCATATCGCGCGGCGCAACAAAAGCTCCGCGCGTCGGGCCCCCCCCTTACGGAGACTCTCCAGCCCAGCTTCCTGCAGGAAGTGGTTGAGGGCCTTTTCCCGCAACGGGTGGAGCACGTACCCCCGTCGATGGCCCCCTTGGCCGGAGACGACGGGGAGGACGAGGATGATGGTGTTCCACCCGTCACGGAGGCGGAGGTAGGGGCGGCTGTTCTACGGATCCGTTCCAAGAACACCGCCCCCGGGCCAGACGGGATCCCTGCCCGAGTGTTGGCCCTGGCCCTCGACCACATGTCCGACCGCCTCAGGGAGGTGTTCGACGCTAGCTTGGCGTCCGGACGCTTCCCTGACTGCTGGAAGAGCGGGAAGCTGGTACTTTTAAGGAAGCCGGGACGGCCTACCGACTCGGTCGCGGCCTACAGGCCCATCGTGTTGCTGGACGAGGCGGGTAAATTGTTTGAGAGGGTCCTCTCTGCCCGCATCGTCCGGCACCTTGGCGAGGTCGGCCCCGATTTGTCGGACGCCCAATTCGGTTTTCGAGCGGGGCGTTCGACGGTCGGTGCTGTGTTGCGCCTGAGGGCCGTGACCGAAGAGGTAGTGAGCTGTGGCGGCGTGCTGTTGGCGGTGTCGTTGGACATCGCCAACGCGTTCAATAGTCTGCCATTCAGCTGCATCAGGGAAGCACTCCACTATCACGGAGTGCCAGGGTACCTGAGGCGGCTAGTGGCAGACTATTTAGAGGAGCGTACCGTCATGTACGAGGACCGAGAGGGAGTTTTGAGTCGTCGGCCCATGTCGTGCGGTGTTCCGCAGGGGTCTGTCCTTGGACCACTCCTGTGGAACATGGGATACGACTGGGCCCTTCGAGGCGACTTCCCCCCCGGGCTGGGCGTAATTTGTTACGCCGATGACACGTTAGTCACAGCCCGGGGGGTGAACTTTCAGGAGGCGGCGCGCTTGGCCACCAGGGGAGTCTCTCTGGTGGTCGGGCGCATCGAGGCGCTGGGCTTGCGGGTGGCCCTGGATAAGACGGAGGCCCTTTTATTCCATGGGCCCCGTCGTGGTCCACCCCCTGGCGCCTCTATCGTGGTCAACTCGGTCCTCGTACCGGTTCAGGCCCACATAAGGTATCTGGGCCTGATCCTCGACGGTAGGTTGCTCTTCGACGAGCACTTCCGACAGCTTGCTCCGAAGCTGGTCGGCGCTGCGTCCGCCCTTGGGCGACTCTTGCCCAATTTGGGTGGACCCAGCGTCGCTACGAGACGGCTGTACACGGGGGTTGTCCGGTCAATGGCACTGTACGGTGCACCGGTGTGGGCGGGAGCTCTGACCGCTCAAAATAGGGCGCGCCTCTGGCGCCCTCAGAGGGTTATGGCGGTCAGAGCCATACGCGGATACCGCACCGTGTCGACGGAGGCGGCGTGCGCGTTGGCCGGGACTCCCCCGTGGGATTTGGAGGCGGAAGTGCTCGCCGAAGTATATCGGCGAACGGCTGAGTTCCGGGCGGGAAGCGGCAGTCGGCCCCCGCCCGAAGAGGTACGCGAATGGCGTGAGGCCGCTCGCCGAGCCACCATGGCTCGTTGGTCGTCCCGGCTGGAGGCTCCACGTGCTGGCTTTGCCGCCGTGGAGGCGCTCCAGCCGGTCATCGTCGAGTGGGCAGGGCGGCAGCACGGGACCCTTTCCTTCCGACTGACGCAGGTCCTTTCCGGGCACGGCTGCTTCGGGAAGTACCTGCACTCGGTCGCTAGGAGGGAACTGAGTCCCGCCTGTCACCACTGCGACTGCAGTGAGGACTCGGCTCAGCACACGCTGGCGGTTTGCTCCGCCTGGGCGACGCAGCGTCGGGCCCTCACTGCAGTCATCGGAGGAGATCTCTCGCTACCGGCCGTCATACGCTCCATGGCCGGTAGCGACAGGAATTTTACCGCGGTCGCGACCTTCTGTGAGGACGTCATCTCGCAGAAGGAGGCGGCGGAAAGGGTCCGGGAGGACGATCTCCACTCGGACCTAATTCGCCGCCGGCGAACCGGGCGGCGGAGGCGCGCTTACCAGCGCCTCATGCCGCCCTGAGTGTGGCCGCGGGTGGACGGGACGGGTTTTCCCCTCCACCCGCTGTAGTGGCCCCCCGCGAGGAGGCGGCGTCCGCGTGTGCCTGGACGTCGCCTAATTGAGAGGATTGTACCCGAAGGTGGTGCCCGCGCTGTAGCTCGCAGGCGCTAGGAGGGTTCCGGATGTCTTAATAAAGCTGTTCCCGGAACCCTCCTACTTAAGGCGCAGTACGGCACACCGTGTGGTTTTAGTCGGTTCGATTCCGACACACCGCCCCGCCGAAAACCCCGGCGGGGTGACGGCCCGAGGGGGTTTCCACACGCACAAAAAAAAAAAAAAAAAAAGGCACCTCCTGCCTTCCGGATGTCTTAATTAAAGCTGTTCCCGGATCCCTCCTATTTAAGGCTCAGTACGGCACACCGTGTGGTTTTAGTCGGTTCGATTCCGACACACCGCCCCACCGAAAACCCCGGTGAGGTGACAGCCCGAGGGGGTTTCCACACGCACAAAAAAAAGGCACCTCCTGCTTATTTCAGCGTCCTCATCTCAGTCGTGTACAGTTTTGTGACATGGGTTTTTTTCATGGGCCAACATTTGGCACCGCAGATTAGATCTGGCTGGACCACGGTTATGTAAACTTTTCTGCTGACACGTACTGGCATTTTTCTGTCGCACATCATGCCTGAGAGCTGACACCAATTCATCCAGCCAGTGTTAATGCGGTGGATTACATCAGCATCAATCGTGCTGTAGTTGCAGTTGCGTCACAGAGCCCAAGAATTTAAATGGTCCATTTCCTTTACCTGGTGACTTTGAATTTTCACAGGGATTTGCAACACCCTAAATATTCTATTTTTCCCGGCTGATCTTTGGTCTTGCGGTCTCTAGGACTAAAAATAATACATACCACTACCTCTCGACTACTTCTTCGAGTTGAGCGGTAATGTCCCTGATTAGAACGATATCATCTGCCTAAAGCAGGTCCCAAGGTGGCCCTTCCGTATACGGAGTATTGCAGTAAGGTATTCTATGACAAGATTATAAAGAAGAAGATTCAGAACTGATCCCTGATGTACACCTACTCTTACCTCGAATTCATCGCTGATTCCCTCCGTGTTCTTTACTTAGGTGGAGATTTTATGGTACATGTTGGCAACTATTCCACTACATTCTGAGACCGCTGAGACTGGTAGATTAGATGTCGCGTCATACAATCAAATGCTTTTTCGAGGTCAATTAAAACCGTATGTGTAAACAAGTGTAAGTCTTTTCTGAAGTCTATCCCATCGAGAAGTCGGGAGTAGTATTCGCACGTCATCGTGCGTTTATATCGGCATTTACAGTCAGTACATAGGTTACCATCTTTATTTTTGCTTCTCGGTTCTGAAAAGTTCTCTGTTATCTTTGGCCTTCTCTAGTCTGCTATAGAAATCGTCGTCATGGTTTGCTCTAGTAACTGCATGCTTTGCTGTTTTCTTGGCAGTTCTATAACTTTCACGGTCATCGTCGCTGATCTTTAAAAATCTTTTTTGGCCTTTATTTTTTCTTCTACCACCGACTGCCAGCAATTCGCCTTCTTGTTATTCTTTTTAGACACATAGTTGTTTGGCTGCCCTTTGTGTACAATGGTCTTAAAATCTGTTCCACATTGTGTCTACTGTGTGATTGTCCGACTTCAATTCGTCATTCAGGTAGTTCAACATTTCTTTGGCCAGGCGATTCCCTTCCGTAAGTCGTAGCTTGTACCAGCGGTTTTTGTGTATCTGTTTTGATAGGCTGTGGCATAATGAAGTCAGCGACCAACAGCCGGTGTTGTGACATGAGAGACTCACCGGATAGCGTATATGGAAATCCTACTTCAGTACGTCCCCGCGGGCTGACGCGAATTGAAATAGTACTTCCAGACGATAGACACGCGTAAAAGCTACTCCAATATGTCCCCGATGGTGACGTACTGCACTAGGATTTCTAAGTTAATACGCATTAGGTTGTGCTAGAAACCCTTAACCTATTCGTCGCTCGCACGACGTATTGGCGTAGGATTTCTAGTACTTAACGCAAAAAAAGAGAGAAAGCTTGGCAGATACGGCGCACTTTCTCCTATCAGCCACCTGGAGACGCGTACTCGTGGGTTCAGGCAGGTCACGCGGGAAAAAATCACGGGGATGTATACATTCCATAGAGTAGGTACGGAGCTACTTGTCTATTATAACAATAGTTATTTATTATTTAATGAATATGAGCATCATTTTTATAAGTGTATTATGTTTAGTGAATTTAAGCATCCGTAGAAAAAAATATAATAAAAATGTACTTTATGGAATGTCTTTAGAGAAACAATGATTTTTGTAAGTTAAATCATCATAATTCATAGAAAAATAATACTGGGGGATAAAGACTCATAAAACAAACGACGATAAAAAATATAAAGAATTAAAAACTTTTGTTAAAAAACTAAAATACAAACTTTGATAAACGTATTAATATTTTTTAAATTCTTTTTTTGACAACAAATGGTCTTTCTTGACCGACCTCAATGTCCACCTATTACCCGGTTTAAATTAACCACAAGTTTAAGCCGGTAATAGACAACTTTCTTTTTTTTAAGTTTATCGTATTCATGTAGTCCATAGTCAAATATACATGTTATATAATATATATGTTAATATTGTGTTTTTATCCTATTCACTCGGACGTACAAACACTTTACACCTTTTTATTTAACTTAAATGATATTTTGAGTTTATTTTCTAAGTAACGATTAAATGTTTTTTTTTGAAGGTCAGTATTCAAATAGCCATTATTTTACATTATGTAACATCTATATTGAATTTATGTATATACGTATTGAGCATAGTGCAGTAATTATTGCGTTGAGTGTTGCCAGAATTTAAATATTTCTAACATATTGTAATTTAAATACCCATACGCCTAAGTTTTGCTTAATCATTTAAAAGGTTAATAATGTAAACATACTATTTCATAAACAATTTTTCAATTCGGGCAACATTGGACGCAAAATTAAGTGTGCCAAAAACACATAATATTTTCATTCAAATTAATTTAATTTTTCAAAATAAATTAAGGATCTTTATATTAAAACCTGAAAACAGGTCGCGAAGATCCTTGAGGGAGAATTTCATACTGCCGGGGACGAAATGGTGCGGGGCTGGGCACATCGCTGGTCGGTACGGGGAACTTGGGATTGATGCAGACGAAGACAAGTGCTGTAGGGCCCACGACCATTGCCGAATCAACATCGGCATGTTTAAACGAAGATTCGGATATTTCAACTATAGGCCTTACACTATTTCGCATTGTCGATGCGATAGGAGGTTAGTTCATTTTTTTAACACCAGGCCTTTTTGGTTTGTTTTTTTTTTTCGTGTATTGAGTGGTGAGGATGTCAGTTCAACTTTTTGAATTTCGAAATGGTTTTGGGTTTGTTTTTTTTTTCTTATGATAGTGTGCGATGTTGACAGATTCATTTTCACGATTTTAATTAATTTTAGTTTAATAACTTTTTTTAAATACATGATCGAGTAAAAAATATTTATAATTTGTACAGTCACTTAATTGGATAATTTATCAACAAACCAAGTGTTAAAAAATAACGATAGGCTCGCATGTATTCTTAGAGTTGCACCACTTAGTAAATATCGGTGAAAGTCGCATTATATATTCAATGTGAAATAAAAATTTCATATATGGATAGACGTCGTAAAGAAATTTATTGGGCTTATTAGATCTTAAAATAACTACAATAACGAGCACTTACACGATATAAAACGCTGTATATATATATTTGTACGTAAAATTACTTCTATTGTAGTAAAGTCACAAATTCAGTAATGTATACCCTATCCGTACATTGGTTTTGAAGTGATGTGGTTAAATGGTGATGGGGCTTTTGTAAACAGCCGTTTCTGTTTGTTGTTTTTTTGCTTTATTTTGGTGGAATTGCAGAAAGAATCGCCTGGTATATGACCTTCTTATAGCAGTAAAAGCGCTTTTACTCAGACGGTTATATGCTGCCGCCGCCTTTGTATTAAATATCCCAGGAAACATAGATAATAAATAGAGTTTCGAAAGGCTCATCAAGAATTTTAATAGCCTCAATTACTTATATTCGTAGCTATCCCATCACTAAACATTCTAAGTTTAATTTTAGAACGACTTCAAAATCCCATAAGTTTCATTACATTTTCTCTTTAACAGCAACTGTCAAAGAAAGAGAAACGTCAACGAACTGTCAAATTACGAAAAAAATCGTTACGTTTGAATTTTATTACTCTTTTTTAACATTGAAGAATCTTAATCAAGGCACTATATCATAAAGTTTACGTTCTACTTCTACTAAAAAGCGAAGGTGCGTCCCATTACCATCCTAATTAAGATTAAATGAAGAATAATCAGATTATTACGTTATTTATTTTTATTATGCTGCTCTAAGGATGAGGCTTATCTAAGGAGTTTCGGAGGTATCAAATCAAACGTCCCGCTGTGTTGATGTTTGAGCCTTGGCTCTACAGTTTAGTTGGGGGCAAGGTTAGAATATATCGCACCTTCGGTAAGACAAGGGCATAACTGCACTTTTTGTAATTTGACAGGACAGCCATTTTAAATTTTTTTTACGTTCAATGTCGTTAAATCAAAATCTAAATTATTTATTTCAAGTAAACCCATTGTAGGTATTTTTGAATTGTCATGAGGAGTCAGTCAGTATAAGTAGGTCGTGAAGCTAGTTGCCTGTTCCAATACGTACATCCTATGGAGAAGAACAGGCAACGTCAAGGACACTCTTTTCCAACATGTTAAATTATGCTTATAGCCTTAATGTGGTTTTTCTTTGTATGAAATAAACCTTATACTTTTGTGATTCGGTGCTTAGTCTAATACATAATACGGCCTGGTTTTCTTTGGCATTCTCTGTCGAATAAATTTTCTGAGTCGAAACAAAAATATAAGACAAGGGTAGAAGACCAGGCCTTAACGAAAGGTATATAATTTTGTATAAATGTCCAGGTTTCAAAGTGTCTGCATTGCTTGATAGCAATAAGGCTATGTATCTTTGCGTTTTGACTAAAAAAATACAGCCATTTTCATTTTTTTATGGAATAGGGGGCAAACGAGCAGACGGTTCACCTGATGGTAAGTGACTACCACCGCCCATGGGTCCCTGCAACTCAAGAGTTACAAGTGCGTTGCCGGTCTTTAAGGTCGGAGTAGAGGAAAGAGGGAGAGGAGGGGAGGTAAGGGTTAGGGCCTCTGGAAACCTCACTCACTCGGTGAATCACAACGAAGCATTGCTTCACTGCTGGTTTTCTGTGAGGCCGTGGTATCACTCCGGTCGAGCCGGCCCATACGTGCCGAAGCATGGCTCTCCCACACCATAAAAAATACCAGCAGAAAATACTTGATTATTGAAAAATCGAATAAGTTATATTTGGAAAGAGATACGAAATTTTGTTATTAATCATTTAATCTTTACAAAGTTCAATTCGGCGAAAATTACTTATTATATTATTATACATACTCGTACTTATTGTGCTGACTGACTTGCGCTTCGCGTAGCCTAAACCGCTGGTGCTACAAACTTGAAATTTTAGCAGTTGATGCATTTTATATTAGCATCCACTGAGAAGTACTTTTTTGAAGTTTCACCTCTAAGGGAGTTTATTTTTAATTTTATTTTTATTTCAATAAGGGATGAGCGGTTGTATGGAAGTCCGTCATTTTTAAAGTAGGAAACACGATATTTAATATGTCTACTTCTGGTTAAAAATAATAGAAATAAATGTAGGTACACGAACATCAGCGTTTTTGAAATTTTTACCCGTAAGAGGGTGAATAAGGGGTGCAAGGTTATATACGAAGTTCGTCACTTTTGCAGGAAAAAACATGAAATTAAATATTAAAGCTTGTTATACAATTATATAATGTTTAAAAAAATATTATACGCTCGTTAAATGTTAAGCTCGTGTGCTCCAGAGTCAGTTTGTGGCTTAGACATTTTAACCCCAAAACCCCGCGAACATCGTTTACAGGAACTACGGTAATTAAATTAATTATTAAAGAAACTAAACTCGCGAGTGATGCCGCGTGCAACAGTTAGTAGAGGATATGATTAAAGACGAATAGTTTGCCCGACTGTCAAACTAATTCCCCCAGGGCCCAGTATGGCTTATGAAGAAGGCAACGAAAACAGTAACACAATAGATTAAGATGCCAACAAAAAGCCACGACCACGGCACGAGCTTTCCTATAATCGAGAAACGATTCATTTTGCTTACGGACGGTAAAATTTTCGTTAAAAATTCAACGAAATCTTAACGTCCGAATTCAACGAAATTTTACCGTCCGTAAGCAAAACGAATCGTTTCTTGATTATAAGAATGCGGCATAAGAGAGTCCGACATACAGAAAGTCACCGTTATTTTGAATTCCCCAATAACTTGAATGGAATTCAGGTAATTCAGTTACATTTAAAGATAAATATGTATATTATATAATATCAAACCACGGATATTCGCATCTGCATCCGTATCCGCATCCGCAATAATCATTGCGGATGTTTATGCGGATGCAGATGTAGTGCAAGTCGCGACAAGAAAGAAAGTGAGTGGGGCCGGTGACTGGCGTGATGCTGATTGACCAATAGGAGCAAAGATTTCGGAGACAAGATCCGACGCGTTTGTTATTGCCTATCAGGGATGTTGCAGATATTCGCATCCGTATTCGCAATTAACGAGCTACCACATCGATTTTAACACCTGGATCCGCAACCGCGGATGCGAGCTTTAAAAAATCCGCATTTGCATCCGCATCCGCGGATGTCAAAAATTCTGCATCCGCAACATCCCTATATCAAACGATATCCATAAATGTAAACTATGTTAAAATCTATTTTTGGAACTATTTCATAAATAAAATTACAATCAAAAAGTGACGTAAGCGTGAGTTCTTAAATGGCGGACATACCTTACATCTTAAGTCCTAATCCGTTGTAGTATGCATTTAACAACCGCATCAACTAGTTACGTAACATATAACACCTATTTTGTGTAAACTATTTTGTAACATAAAATACGTCGAGCAATTAATGTTATTCAAACTGCGAGCCAATAAAGCTATAAACTCGGTTTGATCCATAGATCATTCGGGCTAGTAACGATCTATCTATCTTTATGGCACTTCAGGATCTATAAAGAATTTACATCGACTATCCCCGCCATATTTATGGTTATTTTTTTTTAAACGTAAACACGTTGGTGGTCCATTTATTTTTAACACGTTGCTTATGAAATAAAGAAGAGGTCATTATGAGCTGAATACCATTGCCCATATTAAAAAAAGTAAAAATAATTTTAAAAGTTAAAAAGAGGTGGGTGATCGTATCGATTTAGAACGAATGATTGATTGATTTTCGAATTAATTTTGACATATAGTAATCATATACAACTATTATAATATAGAGTTATTTATTTAATTGTTGTATGAACTGTCTTTAAAATACTTTTGTAACTATTACTAAATTATTTATTTAAAGTTATCAGTGATTATCATAATATAATAATTTAATCGATAAATGGTCAATCAATCAAGGCAATTAAGTAACTAGGAAAAATTAAAAAGTTTTAATCCGAATATCGGTTATCGAAATACCTGGTAGAGTAACAAATAGGTAGGTATTCAACATTTCGGTATCGCCCATTAGACAAAAACGAGACACAATGGAATTACTCCGAGTACCTGGAACAAAATGGTGCGGAAAAGGTTTCTCGGCAACGAGGTATTCTCAGCTCGGCAGCCACACCAGAACTGATCGCTGCTGCAGAGTCCACGACCTTCGATGCCCTTTCTGGATCGGCGCTATGGAAAAGAAATATGGATTCTACAACTGGCGAATCAACACGCTTATGCACTGCCGATGTGACGAAAGGTTTGTCTATGAATAGTGGGTGTCGTTGCTATAGCTGCCATTTTGTTTTATTTCGCGCTTTAGTTTCGATGTTTATATCTTTAATTATCTTCTTAATTAATATGATTTCTTTAAAATGTTTCTAGTTGATCGATGTTGTAAGAGATTATTAGTGTTGAAAATGATGTTATTTTTTAATTACTTACCCGTTAATGGAGCTCCCATGTCTATAATTGTTATGGTACTTATTTCACGTTGAGTATACCTACTAAAGCTATAAAAATATTTCACTCCAGATTAGGTCTGACGTCCTATCTATTGTAGAAAAACATTTTTTTTTATCGTAAGAGAATCATTGATTTAATTAATCTCCATTATGTTTTTTTTCATTACAGAAATGCATTTATTTAATCCAATTTACAATAAAGTCATCATGATAAAATTAAACTATCCTTACAATTGGTGGGAAAACAAATACACTGGACAAGACCCAATATTATAATGGTCAAAATTTAAGATTCTCGTGGATCACACAGAACTGTAGATTTAAATTTACATTATCATACTAAAGTTAAAAATTAATCAAAAAATTTGCAATATTGATTTATCGTGCTGTTTACCGTCCTGTGACGTCACGTCCACTTTCAATAAATCATGTAAACTGTTCATACTTTGTCCAACTAATAGACTTTAATGTTTATGCTATAAACTCAACGTATATACTCATTAAAATTAATATCTTGAGTAATAAAATAAATTATAAAAACATAAATAATATCAAGCAGATGCGTCTCCAAAGATTGTTAATACTAACTTCAACAGTAAAATTAATTAGGGTTCCGTACCTAAAGAATGCTAATGGAACCTTATTACTAAGTCTCCGAAGTCCGTCTGTCTGACAGCGGGCTGTATCTCATAGACATTATAGAATACGTAGACAGTTGAAACTTTCACAGACCATGTTCGGCAACAGGATAAAAGCTCATTTTTGTGTTGTGCATTTTCAGTCAGACCAGGTAAAAATATATTATTACACATAAAGACTTCGGTTTGGATGATGATCTCTGTCAATTGTTTAAAATGCTATACACAGACACATCTATATGTCACATGAGCGTGACGGTCACGCGAGTTCTGTGCTTTTTCCCCATACCAAAAGTGCCCAATGTGCCTAAAGAAGTTTTCATAAGTACATACAGATTCCGGTATCCCTGGATATTTCATGTCGTTAATTTTGTCACTACGTATTTAGTTCACAAGTTTATTAAAGTAAAGAAAACACTTCAACAGACAAATTAGTTATTGTTTTCACTTTTATGAAACTAATTATATTTTTAAAGATTAACTAATAAGGAGCTGACAAAACTCAATGTTTAGATTAGCGCGCTCTAGTGAATCTATTATGTACTATTAACGTGACGGTAACGAGTTCAGTGCTCTTTACCCATAACAAAAGTGCACAAACGTGCCTAAAGAAGTTTTCACTTTAAAAAGTATCTGCTCCGAGTCCGGCCGGCTTGATGCACAGATTTGTCATCAAGCATAGGAAATCATCTAACTTTGACCCTTCTCAAGAAATACTCAAATGTGATTTCCTCCTTTACGAGGACAACACTCGCTAGAACGAGCTCTTTCATTTGAGTTTTTGCCCATTGGAATTGGATGAGTTTGAGGGAAGCTAGGTGTAAACATTCACTTAAACTTACACAACAGCTTAAACTTAATGCTAAAAGCGCGGGTCCTCTCAACTCCTCTCTCGTACTGTTTTAACTTAATTATGACATTTATAGTGTGTTCTGTTGTGTGTACTATTTTTGAAAGAAATAAATATTATTAATGACACCAATCCGTCAACCGCTATGACTAACTAGTCAAAAAAAAAATATGGCAAAAAGTTGCATAGAAAAAAATAATTACGATTTTGTCATTTTTAAGGTTCATACCCAAACAATGCCAACGGAACCCTATTACAAAGCCTCCGCTGTCCGTCTGTCTATCAGCGGGGTATATCCCATCTACTGTAATATGTAGACAGTTGAAATTTTCACAGAGAGTGTTTTTCTTTTGCTACTATAACAAGAAATAATAAAAAAAAAGTAAAGAGGAGGTGCAAGGAACATGATTTTTTCCCGGTATTTTTTTAATCTACGGAAACCCTCGTGTGCGAGTCCGACTCCCACTTGTCCGGTTTTTTCCGGACCATTCAACCTCCTTGTCGTTTTTTTTGTAACCAATGTCACCAAATGGTATACGTTCATTAATAGAGTCATTTCCTCGATGGTACCGTGTAGAATTGATGCGTTGTAAACGAAATGAATAAAAATAAAAGTGGTTTACATCGCCCGTCTCAGATAAGGCAGGATCGGAATAGAGAAAGAGATGGAGATGATGTGTTATTTCTTACCAAAATAAATTTATGTTGGTCAGGAATAATTTACTCTAAATTAATTTTGGTATTACCACCAAGGTTATTTACCACGTAATATTAACGACACTTTTTGTTTCATAGTATGAATGATATAAAACGTGTAAGGGTAAGTTCACACGCTCGCCAAATCTCAGCAAGCGTCCACAAGCACAAGCGTGTGAACTGGAGTGCTTGGCTTGGCCTTGGCTTGCATGTGCTTAAAGAAAGCTTGTCGCCGATCCAGTTGGGTGTCGGTTTTTGACCACAGATCAAAGGGCGTTTTCGACTTTTGCGTGTTTCGAATCGCTTGAGCTTGTGATGAATTTCTGGTCTAACGGAACTATACCCTTTCTGGAATGTTACCAAATGTAACCTTGCATCTGTACTCCCAAACATGAGAACCATAAAAATAAGGGTGTTATGCTTTTATTGTTTGAATACAAATCCAATAAACTCATATTTACCTCCTATTTTGCACAAATAACAGCTTTATCTAAGTAATTCTCAATGAAATTTGTACGAAATGTTCTTTTTTATTTCTCTACGTACATTTTATAAGTTGGTCGACTATTACTTCACACTTGACAAGCATGTAAATAGCTCCCAAATGCGAGCTTACTATAATGCGTTGACGTTTGTGATCGCTCGCTCAAACTTGGCAAGCGTGTAAACGTAGCATAACCGATAATTTTGATACAACAAATATAGTTTTAAAAAGATCATTTTTGGCGACTTCTAATCCATGGGTTCTTTACGACAAACGTTATCATATCCCTTAGCGGCGTAGGTGATCGCAGCAATGTGGAACCTCAAAAAAATTATGTATCTAGGATGGATTTCCAAGTTCCCGGAAGGTCAAACAATTAATTCCCTTGCCATCTCACAACACTAATTTAAAAAACTAACTTCAACCGTGAAAAGAATTCTAATTTTGAAATAAAAGATCAAAACTAGATTACTTTTGAACTATTATTTTATTATTGAATACATTTGAAAATAAAGGATATTGAATGAGAAAATACAATCATAAAAAAGTGTTTAATCGTTTAGCATAGTAAAAGAAGTTTATTTTCCATTCTACCATTTTAAAAATCTTTTAATTAGAAAATATTGTAGTATGGTACAATGACGTTTCGCGTTCTGAAATCGTTGGGTTAACTGCAAGGTATACAAGATATTTATATAAAATTTGTTAAGTTACCCTAAACCAAGTAAAATTTAAGTAAGTTTATTTATAAGTTGAACGTCAAAACAAAAATTACACTGTAGGTAGGCAGCGTCTCATAAAACCAAAACCTTATAATGTCAGAAATTAATTAAGAGCTAAATGAAGTTTAAATGTAATTTTTTTTGGTAGCATATTTTAAATCTCTAAACTTAAGTAAGTAAATAACAAACAGAATCAGAACATCTTTTTGGTGACTATTTTTGAAGTTTTACTCCTTTTGGCGCGTTAGGGAAAAATTATGAAAGTAAATTTTTACGATGCGCACGGTCACAAAAAACCGACACCCTGAAGTTAGCTAGTCACGGTTTAGTTTTGCAAAAAAGTTACCAACTTCACGATAGTGATGAAAATGGTTTTTATATATTACTTTGAGTACGCTTGTAGAATTTGAGGTTAGTTGACGGTATGTATTATTTATTGTGATATTTAAATAAACTTTATTTAACTATAAGTACACACACACTTTTTTTTTACAAACGGCTAATGTCATTGAAACACACACACGGGCTTTTAGCGATCTTTCATTAATATGGGGTATTGATATTGGGTATTGATTTGATTCACTTTTTAAATGTCATCTATCATGCTAACTTTTAAACTTTCACGTTCCATGATATAATTATGTTTTCCCATTCCCCTGTGAATACATAATTATGTCATCTATCATGATTTGATGCGCTCATGGGTAAGGCAACGGACTCGTGAAGACGACACACCTGGCTGCAGGCAGTTTAAACTGATGCTGACGAAAATCACACATCGTTTGACTTGCAGACTGCTCAGTCTCAACCGACTCGACATCAGAATAGTTGTAGGAACCATTACGGGACATTTGAATCCTCATCTATTCACCATTAATGCGACAGACAGCCCCCTAGGCAGAGGAAACAGTCGCCAACGTTATCCTGGAATGCGAGGGAGTGGCCACACAACGGGCAAATATCGTCGCGGATGCGAAGTCGCTCCTAGAAGCCTGTGAACGCCCCAGGAGGCTTCCGTGCTTCTGGAAGGAGCGAGGCTGGCTCAATTAGCCAGCCATGTCTGAAAGCATAATGGACCATTTTTGAAGAGAAACTTCTTTGGAATCGTTGTGATTTGAAATTCGATGAAACGGAAGCATCACGATAAAGTTCCTATAATTTTTGTCTTTGCGCCTGCCTACTGTATGTCAATGTCAACGTGGTGTAATTTTTGTGCATTTTTTCTCCATATTTCACTTATGCATAATGGATTCTTTACAAATTTACATATAAATCCAACCTTAACCAATATTGAAAACGAAGTATTGCTTGTTTTGAAAGTTGTGTACAGTCGTAACTGGACTTCAGGTTTGCTTACTGTTTATTATTTAGGCCATACTTTGTATATCTTGATCTGTTTTTCTGAAGTTTCACTTCTGCCATGTGTAAATTGCACACATACACTTTTTTTTTGTCTAAATGCGGAAACCGAGCCCTTAACCAATACCAATACCAAAATCATGATTTGATATTGTTTTTTTTTTAATTCTCGTCTTGTCTTTCATTGGCTGTTTAGCTAGTTTAGGGCAATATTTCATTTGGGACTCCCCAAATGAAATATTGCCCTAAGCACCGAAGACCGAAATATAGATTTTAACTGATGCTAGTTCATGTCTTTTCCGTTTAATTAAATCTAATTAAGTTTTAAAGACAATGTGCTTAAACATATTTATGGAAAATAAAGTTATTATTATTACTACTAATTCATGCCATATTCGTAATAAGAATATCTTAATATTCAAACATTATTTTACAAATCACTTTCACATTACTACTTTTATTAACATAACTTTCAAAGGTCATTAAATATAAAGATAGCCAGAGAGAAGCTAGAAAGCGCGCCAAAACAACTTAACTTGACCATAGACAACCCACTCCGAGTTCTGTGTGCTTCACAAAAAAGGTCTGATACTATCTCGCACCTCCTAATTGGAGCTCATAAATATCCGTGGTATCTCTGTGTCGGTTTGTTGGTGTACTCTATCGATACGATATAGTTTTATTACATAATTATTAAATAAAGATTTAAAATTTGAAAAGTTTATTTTAAAGTGTGACTGAGTTGGCGAATGCCAGGCTAAAATTGTTTAGATTCCTTATATTTTATGTTTTTCTCTTAATCGTGGCTGAATAGCAAACAAATATAATTTAGAAAATGATAACTGACTAACTGAAGGATATATTCACACTATGTTGCTGACTTAACTGCAAATAACATTAATTAAAAATTTTAAAATACCTCCGACTCAAAAATCCCATCAATGAATAGAAAAAAACTGATGACTTCCGACTTCCTTCTGTGGCTGAACAGATTATAGATAGACCTTTCAAACAAAAAAAACTAAATCAAAATCGGTCCATCCGTTTAGGAGCTATGATGCCACAGACGGACACACAAATACACATATATGCACTTGATAACTGTGCATAATCTATTATGCACTAATATCTAGAAACCATAGTCGAGATAGAGTTGTTATATAACTTTATGGTCACACTAGTGACAATTATTTTTTATTTAACTCCATTCTTAGTAATAAGGAACTGTACCAAGTCGCTTAGTTAAAAAATCCACCAAATGAATAATTATATGATTACCCCAGAGCCTATACTTACCTGTAAATCAATAAATCCCTAAATTACCCCTAAATATTCCATCCCTGTTGTAAACCCCTAAATTTAGGGGGGAAACCCTTAAGTTGGTAACCGTGTTTGGCTACCCATACCGATTGTCTCGTCGAATCGAGTCTAAAACAGTTACGGGCAAAGTTGCGTGTATAGCTGTCCACCTCAACACCTCTTCATTGAATTAATACAAAATTCAAAGGCAGAATTAATATATTCTTTTATTATAATAGAACAAAAAAGGTCATATAGTTATTTTAACTAGGTGTTTATGGGCTCCAATTGACAAAAAACTATCCTTATTTTTTTTAAATCGGGATCGTAGCAAAGGTAACATTCTTACACGGCCTTTTATCGATAGATCAAAGATCGGACAAAGTGATACTATTCGTGTTACTTTGGTCCGTAACAGAAAATACCTGTTAAGTTTCTTTAATTCTAATTTTGAATCTGTGGATATTTATCATCGTATAACTGACCTTATTAGTGCTAAATGGACCGAGGATTGTGTAAGGCATGAAAGATTTTACTAGGAGACTTTAGTAGGATAAAAAAAAACAGTCAGTCGTAGGACTGCACGTCAGAAGTGAAAAGATAACTTCACAAGGTATTTGCATATACATACACACACACACATCTGTATATACCTATATATAACTAGGTTAAAAATAAAAAGTAGGTAATAACATATCTAAATGTATACTTAGGGTACACTGGAAGTTTGAATTTCGAGTGTTATATTTTTTTAAATATAAGAAACTCGGTTGCGTCTTTCGAATTTTCGATCAGGTCACGTGTCTTAAAATTTACATTTACAATTTAACACGCGAGTTTAAAATTTTTACATATCCCAAAAAGTGCACAACGCCGCTAAAGAAGTTTTCACTTCAAAAAATGTCAGACTTCATCCATAGTTCTAGCGCCTAGGTTTGACTTCTAATCTAATCAAATTTTGTTAAAATATCAGTTTTTAACAAGAGGCAACTGTAATATACCTCATGCCTCCAAGGTTGTTTTTATTTCTGGCAAAATTTGAGCGTTGGCTACCCTATAGATACTGATTTTTTTGCTATTTTTTTTTTTTTTTTGATATAGAGGGCAAACGAGCAGACGGGTCATCTGATGGTAAATGACTACCGCCGCCCATTGGCAACTGTAACTGAAGAGTCACAAGTGCTTTGCCGCCCTTTAAGGGGGGATAGAGGGGGGGAAGAGCGGGAAGACGGGAGAGGGGGATTAGAGGGGAGGAGAGGGGAAGGACGGGAATAGGGGAGAGGGAAGGGTTAGGGCCTCCGGTAACCTCACTCGCGAAACCTCACGCGGCGAAAAGCAATACCATCATTGTTTCACAGCCGGTTTTCTGTGAGGCCGTGGTATCGAACGGAGTCGAGCCGGCCCATACGTGCCGAAGCACGGCTCTCCCACGTAAACTTTCTGGGCAACGTAAAGAGAGCCGCGCACGTGCAAAAGAAAATTATTCCTCTTTCTGAAGACCGCACGGTAGTCGATAGGGTTATATCATGATTTGAGCATTCAGTTTTAAAGTTTTTTTAAAGTGTGAGGATGAATAGTAATAGTTACTTCACACATCTCACACACGGCCGTCTGATCCTAAACTAGGCAGAGCCTGTACTATGGTAACCAGACTGCTGATAAACATACTTATATATTTCTAAATACATATATATTATAGATAAATTACATCCAGACACAGAACAAATGATCATGCTCATCACACAATTATTTATCCTGGGTGGGAATCGAACCCACGAGCTCTGGCTTAGCAGTCAGTATCACTAACCACTAGAACAACAGGCCAGGCGAGCCTCCTCCTTTTTTGAAGTTCTTTAAAAGCTCATACTACTACTGTACTGGACTTGCTCAATTTTTTTTTTTTAATGAAAAAGAGAAATCCCGATTACTCATATCTAGGCGATCCCCGCAGTTTCACCTACGTTTGTGGTCACTGCTCCGCTCCTAAAGTTCATAGCGGTATGTTACTTGGTCTATACTACTCCTCATGAATGTGGCTACCATATACAAAAAAAAAATTTTTTTCGATACTGACTGTTAGTTTCAGAGATTAGCGCATTTAAACAAGGAAACAATCAATTACCTGCTCTATATGTTTACAAGGCTCTTAATAAAACTTTTTTTATTTGCCAGACAAAAACTTAACTAAATAATATGCCTGGGAATTTCTGATCTGTACTTTGTCAATATAATTACAACACTATGCTGTTATATAAAATAATATTATAATAGAATTTATGAAAGAAACTAAATTAGCTCGTGAAAAAAATAGACACATTTCATTAGCTCAGTATCGATTTTTCCACGTTTTTGCACGCAAACCGTTTATGTCAACTTGACGGCGATGGCGCCATTTCCTCCGTTCGAAATTCGAAAATCGCGCCGCGGCTCAATGGGCGGGTAATGGCGTGGAAAGCATAGACTAAACAGGTGTCCGCTTCCTCTGTTCCGAGTTTATTTTCAGCTAGTGCTAAAATTGAAAATGTTGCGGACTGTGTGGTGCGGTTTATTTGAAACGGGCGAAACAAAACAAATAAGTTAAAACAATCTTTGTTTAGACTATATATTAAATGGGTTAAACTAACACAAGCACTCTCGTTTGAGTGACAACGTGACATGAAATGTTTTCCGAATTTGAAAATCTTGACCGTAGTTTTTTGTTTGAAATTATAACAGATGTAAAAGCCAGACACGACTCTCCCTTTCGGGGAGAGTACATGGTCCTGATTATACATATCATGACTCAGTGTGCTCATTATGCATATTATTATAAATAAATAACTATCCTCCATGAAAAAACTAACTACTTTACTAGGAAGACAATTTAATTTAACAAAAAAAAAGAGTTAACAATTTAATTTATATATACTGTGGACGAAAAACCCACCGTCCACAGCCCTCTTCCATCCGTTCGGCAACCGCAACGATGCCTGTTTCGCCTCTACACAAGGATGCCTCATAGGTTGAGTATAATTCGGTCTACCTTCTGTATTATCCTTAAATTTTGTGTGTATTGAACACAACTGGTCATAGGTCTGACGCCAAAGCATCCCTGCCAATGTCGACAGAGTTGGCATCATGTGAGTGACTGCAGTGGCGTAACAATAGGGTGGCAGAGCAGGCAAAATGCCACGGGCCCATGGCCCTAGGGGGTCCCCGGCCATAAGCGAACGAGGCACCAAGAGTGAACTTGTGCCCCATCGGATGAATTAGCCATGGGCCTCAGATGATATAGTTATGCCACTGAGTGACTGTTTGAGACATTGAAAAAAAAAACGTGTTTTGAAACGCATTTCGTGTGACATTGGACAGATAAAATAAAAAAAAAAGGTGGTGAGAATACTTTCTTAGATTTGGTAGTGATAATTAATTTTCGATCATTTCCTCTACATGCCAAGATATTTCTTTGTCTGATTCTATTAATTATGTATTTATGGCTTCCAATAAAAGTACAGTGTAACAATTTCTGGTTTTAAGTAGCACGATAATGTACATTTCATGAATATTTTAACGTAAAATTTCCATATATAAAATAAAGAAACGATATCTTACATTCAAGTTAACAAAAAAGCCTTACTTTTTCGCGCCAAAACCGCTGTCAAAAAACTGTCATGAGCCGCCATCTTGGCGTTTATGGTCCCGTTTCGTTATCGCCACGCTCCGTAGGATTTATAATGTGTGAATAATATGCCTGCAGAGGTTAAATATGCTGGCTGACAATACATAAATTATGAGATTCGAGCGCCCCCTGGCGGCTAGGTGAGATAACTATATTCTTGTTTATCGGGGCGGAAAGGTTCTAAGTTTGGGGACAACAACAATGGCTGGACTTTTATTTGTTAGTTGTGGGTGTTTGGAAAAAAAAACATCGTTACAACTAAACAGCTTTTCAATTTCTTTTGTACGTTAGCGACAAACCAAATTATCACCAAATTATCACCAATCAGTTAATTAGATGTATTTAAAATTACGATTAGTAAGCAAGTAAAAACGCGAATGGCTAATAATATCTTTGCACTACCTCGGTCCCGTCTCGTTTGCGAATCCTGGATCAGGCAAATTGTTATCGGTTTTTCTGTTGGGAAGTTGTCAGTAACAATAACGAATTAGAAACGTCCCTAATAGATGGTTATACATTGGTTCAACCCCGTTACGTTGGATAAAAAATGTAGCGTAGTGCTTTATGTAGCAGTGGTTTATATGAAAAGATATAATCTAGAATCTTTCTTTCTTTAAGCTTTTTTAATTGGCGAAGAAGCACACGGCCTGCCTAATGATGCTAACCTAACTTAAAAGGGTGCGTCTCATATCATATAAAGTTATTTGGTATATTTTAATTTCAATAACGTTAACAAGATATAATAAACGTAAAATATACGAACTGTTGATATAATTTCTTTACATATAACATTTATATACTTACTCTAAAACTTATTTCCGTATAACGTTATTGGATATAACGTTTATATAATCGAAAATCATTGGGTCTATCGTTTAAAATATATATTGATACAGTGGCGAACTATACCATCGGGGGCCTTTGGTGCCCGGGGCACCCTCGACCCGGGCTTGTGGCATTTTGGCCGCTCTGCCAATGTATTGCTATCATCATTATGCTTAACACCACTATTCAGAGCAATCCGACTCGGATAGGTTAGGTTAGAAAGCTCCGCTCCCGCTCACGCCTTAGCCTTCGTGGTTATTTTTTTTATAACCATCCAGAAATAGGAGCCCCTCGAAGCGGGGCTCCGTTGAGCTATCTTGGCAGATGGTAATCAGTTACTATCTATATTTGTTAAGCTACCTACAGGCTGGTGGTGAATGGTATATACCACTCAAAACCTATTTAGTCTAATACTAGCAACCCGCCCCGGCTTCGCACGGGTACAAATTATATACTTAAACCTTCCTCATGAATCACTCTATCTATTAGTGAAAACCGCATGAAAATCCGTTCAATAGTTTTTCAGTTTATCGCGAACAGACAGACAGACGCGGCGGGCGGGGGACTTTGTTTTATAATACAATACGTAGTGTTGATAAAAGCGCCTAGTTAAAAACACAAAGCAAAATTGCATAAATACACATTATAAGTTAAGTATAATTATTTGTAAGTTGTAGCCTGTAGGTAGCTTAACAAATATAGCTAGTAACTGATTACCACCTGCCAAGATAGCTCAACGGAGCCCCGCTTCGAGGGGCTCCTATTTCTGGATGGTTATAGAAAAAACGATTTTATATTCAATGTTAAACTTATAAAAATTCGTTATTTTAAAATTATATCAATCAATTATATTAACTGATGGTTACATCAAATAAAATTATAGATTCAGTTGTTATATCTTGTAAATTTCAGAGATTTTGTAATTATATCTGGGGGCACGTAGTGACCCTGTCAAGACGAGCCAAGCGAAGCGCAAGAGCACTACCTACGAAGCGTTTCGTCGGTTTTTTGAACACTCATAACTTGGGTTTGGATTATACAGGATACACAAAATTCTCAGTGTAATGCCAATAGGGGTCTCATTAAAAATGTAAAGTTTCAATTGCATAGCTCTTATACTTTAGATTTTATTGATATCTAAAAAAACTCCGATTTCGTCACTGACTCACTCACTGATAATCATCAAAATTCTTAGGGTACTTCCTGAAGTCCTATAAAGCTGAAATTCGGTATGTAAGCTAGTATTAGTACACAAACAATAAAAAAATCTAAAACTTGGAACTTTTACCCCACAACCCCTTAAACTAGGGGATGGAAGCTTGTTTGACTTCCGCAAATTTTGATGCTGGAGGTCTGAAAATTTATGATATAGGGACTCTTTGTTATAAATAATAAAATACATATTTCAGGATTATTAGTAAATCACCCCCATGATCAAAATAAAGAAAATATTGTCATCATAATTACAAAAAGAAGTGAAATCCCACCAAAAACATTTTCATGTAAAACGTTGCCAAGACGAGACCATATGGCTCGCACTGTCTTAAAGTTATCAGATCTGATGTAGACCCAAACTTCTAACTCTACACGCCCTCTAACTCTACAAGTCCTAACTTCATAAACTCTACCTTAGTCAAAATGTGCGGTCTGGCCATCTAGCTACCGTCACATGGACGCAAGGTGAAAAATTTATTCACTGTTCATTACTTTTCTGTTATACAATAGTTCTTTTAGTAACGAAACGGGTAGACCACAGTTTTAACTAAGGTGTAGAGTTGGTAAAAGTTTAGGGCTTGTAGAGTTAGGGCGTGTAGAGGTAGAAGCTTGGGTCTACATGAGGTCTGATAACTTTTTGACAGTGCGAGCCATATGGTCTCGTCTTGGCAACATTTTACATGAAAATGTTTTTGGTGAGATCATATATTACTTTAACTTACCCAACTTAAAAACCAGAAGTCTTAAGAGTCCTATTGCAAAAGAAATGGCAATGTTACTTTAAAAGGTAGATATTATTAGTTACAGGCGAATTGAATGAAGAATACATGTGCCTTTTTTAAATGAAAATAACTGTTAAATACATTCCCTTAACCAAAAGTACCTACTTAGATTAATATCACATTTGCGTTTTTTTGACGTTGCTAATTTCAGTAACGAGAATTAAATAATGTGTCTTAAAAGCTCTATGACTTCGGTAAGAGGTAAATTTATTTTATTTTGGGTATTGGGATGTAATAGATTTAATGTCAAATATTCATTTATCGAGTCTTACTAACTTTTTTGCAATAAGTATTTTCTAGAAAATTTTTAGTATAAAATTTCAAACTATCTCTTATTGTCTACTAGCTGATCCTATAGACTTTATACTGTCCATTAAAATAACTCTCAGTTTCAGAACGTTTTTCGTACTGTCCAAATTTTCTGTGTTCGGCGCAACGATATTCGGACTGTTACACTCGAACACTTAAAAGAACAAATAAATCAAATCTGTCCGGTATTACAAAGAACAACATTATTTTTTATCTATAGAGATTAATTGTATATGTTGCAGTCGATACTCTTAACCAGTCAAAAGTGCTTTTAACTAACGAATCAAAAATCAGTCAAATGTACTTTTGACCACTGGCTGTGGTCACTCTGGACAAAATTACTTTTGACTGAGATTAGTCTAAAGTAGTTTTGTCCACCATATTACACAATAACTTTTAACAATGATTTTCAGTCAAAAATTTGTTTAATATTTTTTTTATTGTTTTACTTTTTTTTTCTTTTTATTTTACTTTTGACAAACCTGTTCCGTCAAAAGTATGTTCACTGTTATTTTTTCAGTTAAAATTACTTTTGACCGATTAAGAGTTTTGACTTCTACATTGTATTATTCATCTCGATCTTCTCATTACGTGTTTTCTCAAGCCCCTGTGGTACTTAGGTCTGACGTCTAAAACCTACTTAGCTTTTCTCGCGATTATATAACAAGGTTAGATAGATTAGGGTTCTCACTGACTCTGATAGTGTTCTGTATTGTGGTAATCGCTCCACCGCTGTTATTTGCAACAATTTGAATTGTGTTTACCGTTGCCAGGGCTGTGCTTGCCGCGAAATAAGTACGTTTAATTTTTATTTTTTGTAAAATAAAGGCAAATTAGACTTTTAAAAATGTGGGAATTAATGGTGCTGATCTTTTTTCGTGAAGTTCGTAACCCTGTTGGAAAAGTTTTTGTTGATTACTTCGTTTATATTATCCAAGACATCGATAAGCTCCTCCTTATGCATTAGTACAAAATGTAGCTGGATAAAGTGGATGTGTAATACACCCCTCCCTGCCTACCCCTTCGGGGTAAACAGGTGGACAATGTATAAATACTAGTTTAATTTGGTCATCATTTGCTGTAAATTTTAATCGCTAAAGGTATTACAGCATTGTTTCGAAAATGTCATTATTTAATGACATTTTATGAAATATAAAAATTGTAATATACCTGACAGCCCTAGTACACGAGAGTAAACGTACCCTATTTCGTGAAACGAATACAGATCATAGACACAGATAATAGACAATATCTTTATCCCAGTATGTCAGCTGTCAAAAATTTTGCGCGCCAAAACAACCATTAATGTCAAACAAAAGAAGAATTGAAATAGCTTGCTAGAAACTTTTTTCTTTGAACGTGTGCTAAATTCTTACTGCAGAAAATAAAATGTAACAAAACTGTAGTGGTTTTTTTTTAGATATGAATCATGGTTGAAGGACATGAATACGTAATGAGAGGAACTAACGTGGCTGAAATTTTGAGCATGTAACTGTAATGACAAAAATACAATAGAAATTATTTGTACATTTTAATTACTCATATTGTAGTATCGGGCATTCTGATAGGCACAATGCACATGTCATAATTGTCATACAAATTCTTAGTATGAGTATAAGCAGTAGCAGTATGTCTCGCGGCCCTTTCAAAATCTTTTTTTTAAATCAGAACTTCGGTTGCCATCTTGCTTTTTTTACCGCGCTTTTTAATAGTGGATTTGCATTCGACTTTGACAGTGGACCGCTAGTTTTAATCTCACTTGTAATTATTGCTCTGAGCTTGTAACGCTATCACTTTCTTTTATTACAGATTATATATATTTAAAATAAGTGGAAGCAAAAAGCAAAGGATGATGGTAATAATTTATTAATCATAAAAAAAGTCTTCTGAAATAATGAATAGACATCGTCGTACACGATACGATCCTCTAAGTTTTATCAGTATATCCTCAAGAGCTTGAGTAAATAATTAATGCAATAATTTGATTGATTTGAGGATAAAGTTAATTTACGTTGAGCACAGACATTGAAATAAATAAAATCTTTTAAAATAGAGTGAGTGTACCTAGATAAAACTTTCGTCTGACTTGTTAACAATAGAACTAGAAAATGCTAACAGAAAGTTTTAAAAATCGAATGCAAGCGGTTATATGCGGGTAAAAAAAGGGCACTCGGAAAGTCGCCAATCATTTGCGCTGACCGACCAATACGTACTAACGACCAAAGACTAACAATTCTATGTTTTTTTTTCTTCACTAATTCTTTTCGGGCGAAGGAAACCGCGCGTAATCCTTCTTTTGTTCTTACGCTGCCCGCATTGGTTCGGTATTTGACGGTGCTTGTAGTGTAACTAAGCCACTTAAGGCTTACCGACTAGTGTTGCGAAGTGTCGATTTTTTATCGATATTACAGTTTTTATATGAGTTGGCAACAAAAATGTATTGGTTTAGAAGTTTTATATTTTCTTAAATGATATAGATTAACCCCTTACTTAGAACTTTCAAATTTTAATTAACTGAAATATTTTAAGTTTGTCAATTCGTCGCAGTTTCTTTTAGTACTGTGGGATGTGGGATTCATGTGGGAGAGCCATGCTTCGGCACGTATGGGCCGTCTCGACTCCGCTCGTTACCACGACCTCACAGAAAACCGGCCGTGAAGCAATGCTTGCATTGCATTTCGCCGCGTGAGTGAAGTTACCGGAGGTCCTAACCCTTCCCTCTCCCTTATTCCCGTCCTTCCCCTCTCCCCCCTCTTCCACTCTTCCCCCCCTCCCCCTCTTCTCCTACTCCCACCTTAAAGGGTGGCAACGCACTTGTGACTCTCGAGTTGCAGGTGCCCATGGGCGGCGGTAGTCATTTACCATCAGGTGATCCGTCTGCTCGTTTGCCCCCTATACCATAAAAAAAATAGTAATAGGTTTTAGACAAGGCTTAACTGGTGAAGTAGAACAGTTAACAGTGTGCTTTACTGGGTTAAATGATTTATACCGTTGTACTCAGTTTATTATTTCGGGTAAAACACATTTTTGAATTAAAAGGCTCTACAGCTTTATCAATGAGCAAAATCATCATGTTATATGTGCATGAATCGAATTGCCATAAAGCAGCGTCTGTATCTGGTACCTTTAATGTTTAGTAATTAAAGACTCTCATAAAAAGTTTTCAAACGTTCTCCGATCACTTTTTTCCTCGGTTAGAGGTATAATTCCAAATTTTAAATGGATTTACACCTCTGTCTACATTGTAGCATTTCGTCCTCGTCATCTGATAAACATAAATTATTCTCTAATTAACATTTTCATTGTCTAATCAGTATTCAAACATAAACACAATAATTAAAAGAGATTTGAGAGATTTTAAACTTTTTTGCAAAATTATCGATACTTGTCACATCCCTATTAGCGGTCAGCAGCTTGACCAGAACTTTGGCAAATGAACCGGGAGAGAAAGCGCGACGATCTCACACGGTATGACCATAGAGTAACATATTTATAGACTCGTATAAACATAGACTGAATGAATAAATATTATATTCGGTTGTTCATTTTAAAATTAAAAAAAGCTATTTCTTAATATGCTTAAAAGAATTACAGACAGAACAAATGTAATCTGTACACGTAATCAATATTAGATGTGTAAATCGGTACTTACAAGCGGGGATATTAATAATATATGAACCTTCTATGTTTACCCGACGTTTCGAGCAAATTGCGGCGTGAACGATCAACCTTATAAATATTACAGCTATTATTGACCCTGGCTCCTAAACTAGGCAGTTTTTTTTTATGGTAGGGAGCAAACGAGCAGACGGGTCACCTGATACCTGATGGTAAATGACTACCGCCGCCCTTGTACACCTGCAACTCAAGAGTCACATTTGCGTTGCCGGTCTTTAAGATAGAAGTAGGGGAAAGGCGGAAGAAGGGGAGAGGGGGGGAAGTGTTAGGGCCTCCGGTAACCTCACTCACTCGGCGAAAAGCAGTGAAACCATTGCTTCACTGCCGGTTTTCTGTGAGGCCATGGTATCACTCCGGTCGGAACTCCGGAAGCATGGCTCTCCCACAGTTACAGATAGTGTTTGCTGTTATTACTTATAAGGAAGTAAAGACACTGGGTATAATTGAATCAGTGTGTGTGTGTGCATGCGTGCGTGCTTATGTACGTGTGTTATTACGTCCTGATTTACTAATTAAATTGTATACATAATTAATAGTTAACTCTATGGTTTAGGCAGACTTCTTCTATCCGTACACACCTCACAAGCTTCCTATACCAATAGACCCTCGATATAGCCAATTAGTTTCGGGGGATTAAAGTCTACTCATGGGCATCCCACAAAAGACCTCTTCAACATGTGTTGAGATGCTTCCATCCAATCTTCTCAATCTCTCTAAATAATCATTGTATTAAGAGTTGCTTCTCATTGGTAGTTCTAAAAATTGTAATGGAATTCACGACTTAGGCTGCGTGGATGCGTAATGAAGCTGTGAAACGATGGGAGCGTTTCCACGAGAGATGTGCTAGGCCACTGAGTGGTGCGAGGATGCGTAGCGACGCTGTGAAACGGTGCGCAAATGAGCGGTGTGAGGATGTGTACAATACACATTGACCTCTAACAAACACCGTCTAGCACACATCCCTCGCACACATTTCCCGCACACCTCCCTCGCACACATCTCTCGCACACATACCTCGCTTGTTTTGTACGTACAAAAACCTCGAACAGGAGCTGCGACGAGCGAGGCTAGGTAAATGAAGCCATTCTAGTGGTTCTTAACAAACACATCCCTCGCTACGCATCCTGGCACATCTCTGGTGGAAACGCAGCCTTAATCTCACACAAATTAGACAAATTTAGCAATTTCACAACCCTTCCCTTTCTCTCACGCATACGGCAGCGGTAGGCAGGCTCCTCCTCTCTCACTCTAACCCACAGCGCTAGCCGTATTAGTTTAAGTCATCACATCAGTCGGGCGTCCCGAGACGCACACGTATTTTTTTTTTTTACTATTATCACCAAAAAGGCTTGTCTATTCCGTTCCTAGCTCTATGGTGCATAGTGCAGAACAAAGCGTTCATACGTAGGTCTCGTTAAGTGTGAAATAGCCGCGTCTTTGTCAGCTCTTACTAATCCGTTACGATTGTACTCCTTAACAACTCTAACTTGACTGTTCGTGATTGACTTAATCCGATCTTTAGCAAATAATACGTATAGGGAATCATGGATTTAATTGACCTCCACTGTTACACTACTTAGTACTAATATAAGGAAAAAAAAGTGTGTGGGTGTGTGTACTTATGTACGCACGTAAGAAGTTATACTTTTATCTAGTTAAATATATTTTTTTAATATCATAATAAATAATACATACCGATAGTTGACAGACATACAGACACACAGACACGTCAAACTTATAACACCCCTCTTTTTGCGTTGGAGGTTAAAAATGTAAGCATTTAATACGCGTCCATAAAATGTGTGTATATATAGGTACTACTCTTGTAACGGCTGTGTAAAACCATATTAATATATTTATTACAAATTTTATTGTTCACATTTAATATACCAGTTTACAAGGTACTCATGGCTACAAAAGCGGTATAATGTCTTAATCGCGTGTTGCGATTTCTACCATTTAAACTTGAAATAGAGACATAATTATACTGCCATTAAGAGCCGGTAATTATTGCTATCCGTATGTCGTATCAATGGTTTGGTGCTAACAACTACGGTAAAATATATACAGCGTGTAAGTATCACCGTCGCGAATAACTTACAGAGAAACGTCTTTCTTTGGATACTTATCACAATGCAAAAGTCGAAATAAAAGTGTGAAATTAAGGATTTACAGTCATTAGTTTGATTTTGCGCTACGCAATGTAAACGCAACAAACGTACGTATCATATTAGTGCGGTACGTTAAACGTTCGGCGTCGTCAATGTTGTTTAATTGATTACATTGCAATTTTTGGCCGTATTTACTTGCTTTAGCAAGCATACCCCTGGACCGACGAAATCAAAGTAAGATTTCGTCTTATGATTTACCATCTGTAAATTAAGTATTTCAGGTTTTTTGCTATTTCTATAAGTAGTTTATCTATGTTCTTAATCCTAATGTTTTAAATGTCTTTAAGTGTAAAATAGTCGACAATTTCCGCTCCACGAAGACTTAACCCCAAGATAACAAAAGTCCATTTAGCAATAGCTTTAAACTTGCCTAGAAAAACATAAATACAAGGCTTTTTATATCTGCCAAGTAGAGGTTTGTTATTTTCACAGTTATAGTTAAATCATTGAAGAGAAAAATTTTGCAAGGGCACTTTGTCAATTTATTCGACTTTAGATTATATATATTTAGCTTAGACACACTCATAGCGAGACCCGTTATTAAACATGAAGACCTAGAGACAAGGCAGAATCTTTAAAATCGGTTTTCAAACTTTTGATATTACGTATTATGCAAAAAAAAATGTAATTGAAGTCTCATTTAAAAGTCGATTAAAAAACAATAATGGGACTGTCGACAGAAGTAAAAACTTAAACGAAACGACGAACTTAAAACGTCGCATTAACAGGTTGGTGACATTGATTAATAAGGAGCTGACAGAACTCAATGTTTAGATTAGCGCCCTCTAGTGGATCTATATATGTATTATTAGCATGACGGTCACGAATTCAGTGCTTTTTCCCCATAGCAAAAGTGCACAAACAAGTTTTCACTTCAAAAACGAATTACTTGAGAAAATGTAGCAATGCCTTTTGTTTTATTTTCGTATTCGAGAAATTAAAATTTGTATTAACACGTTATTAATATACCAGATTTTAATTGGCAGACATTTTTAGACCGGGGTATTCCACTAGGAATCTGGTCTAAATTACAAAAAAATAATGGCTGGACATCTGTTAAATAACATAAATTACAAAATTCTCGAAGATGTTTCATGTCTATATTTAGTTTGGCAAAAATTTTTTGCACAACGTATTACACGAGGCATTAATCTTACTAGCTGGACCACGTTAATATAAAAATATAACAAATAAAATGGCTGGACATCAGTTAAAATAATATAAAAGTAAATTTCGAATTTCTCGAAGATATTTCGTAAGTAAAAGTCCCTTGTTCTTGGCATAGGCAGGCACTTTATCGGAATATATTACTAGATGCACCGCATAAGTGCCCCGGGAGTGGTTTGCGAACGAGTGTGTTTGACAGCTCGCTGCTGGACTCCAACGTAATGGCGTCAAATGGTATTCGCGTCATTTATTACCGCCTTTTTTGTTTTGACAATGCCATTGATAGTTTTCTTTCTTTTTTTTTCTTTATGGCAATTTTACTGCAATCGTTGAATGGTATTCAATGTCAAGTATTTATTGTCATGCGTCATGTCGTGATAAAGAAAATGATCATCATTTATGAATTACCTATAGGCAAAATAGGGGTTTGTATGACCTCAACAGTTTTCTGGTCAAAGTTGAAGCCGTACGACCCTAAAAATGACGGTGGCCACCAAGTGCTACTAGCATAGCATTATTTCCATGTCTGGTTATGGTAGGGTTGCCAGCGTTTCCTCTTAAATTTATTTCTATAAAAACCGGACAAGTGCGAGTCTGACTCGCACACCGAGGGTTCCGTAATCAAACAAACTTGTGTGTAGATAGTACGTCCATCTCGGAAATCAATTCCCTAAGATTTTTGCCCGTCTTTTCCGAAAGACACACTTAACTTTGCAGTTTGCAGGATCCGACTTCCGCTTGCCACATAAGCTACTTAGGTTTAACTTTTCTCAAACCCCTTCGTAACTATCTACTTATAAAACACTACCTGCATTTACATAGCACGAGGCGAATTTTTTATCACTTATTTACATATTATAATTTTTTAAATATGTAAATGCAACAAACGTTAATTTATATGATACGGTGCATTGCATGTACCCTGTAATAGGGAAACTTTTATTAACTGTCAAACATAACGTCACTTGCCAAAAAATCCTTGTACTCCAAATTCCATAGACCTTTCTTCAGACAGTCCACATAAAACAATGCCATAATGCAACTTCTTTTTTTAATACACCCTCCATGTGATAATAAAACGCATTTGCTGACGTAACACAATAAAATACTCCATAAATCTATGGTGTTAAAGTTAGTGGCTAATAAAACTCGGTCATTTTAATACGTCTCCACCTTACGAATACTTACTAGTAAAGGCCGTTACGAATCGTTAGCACCAACTTCACTATAGTGATAAAAATGGTTTTTACATATACTTTGAGTACGTTTGTAGAATCTGAGGTTGTTGACGGTATGTATTATTTATGATAATTTACTGTGATCATAAGTGATAAAAATGGTTTTTACATATTACTTTGAGTACGTTTGTAGAATTTGAGGTTAGTTGACGGTATGTATTATTTATGATAATTTACTGTGATTATAAGTGATAAAAAAACCGGACAAGTGCAAGTCTGACTCGCACACCGAGGGTTCCGTAAACTTATATGTAGATAGAACGTCCATCTCGGGTATCGATTCTCAAAAACTGTTGCCCGTCTTTTTCGAAAGACAAACTTAACTTTGCGGTTGCGATGTACGACAAAGTTAACAATCCAACCGTAAAATATAAGTTTGTAATCACAAAAACTATTTTTTATGTTATGTTATGTTATAACAACAAATTAACGACTTTCGCAATTTTTCCTTCATGCCAAATTTCCAGATTCTAGGTCGACTGGAAGTACTCTTTAGGTTTTGATTCCCTTGCGAGTAGTTGCGAGTTTGAAAATATGCGGCTTAAATTGCTGTTTCTTTTGATTGCGTTGACATAGAAGTTTGATTTTGTTACAGCTTAAAGGTATTATAGACTTGAGTATTTGATATAAATTTGAATTTAATACCTCTACGCGTTCATGAGGAAAAGGGTAGTAAGTTTAAAATTATTAAAAATATTTTTATTATATGATGTAACTAAAAATTTACGGTTTTCGTAATTTTTCCTTTATCTGTGCTATAAGACGTTGCTTCGTACCAAATTTCAAGATTCTGAGTTCACGGGAAGTACCCTGTAGGTTTTGATGCCCTTGGGGGTGTCGAAAATTTGCGGGAATTTGCGGCATAAACGGCTGTATCTTTTGATTGCGTTGGCTTAGAAGTTAGATTTTTTCACAGCTCCGAATGACAGTAGACTTGAGTATTTGATATAAATTCCAGCTTGATACCTCCACGCGTTCCTGAGTAAAAGGGTCGTGACAGACAGACAGACCTTCGGACGGACGGACAACAAAGTGATTCTATAAGGGTTCCCTTTTTTCCTTTCGAGGTACGGAACACTAAAAATGGTTTTTACATATTATTTTGAGTACGTTTGTAGAATTTGAGGTTAGTTGACGGTATGTATTATTTATTATGATATTTAAATAAACTTTATTTAACTAAATAAAAGTATAACTTCTTACGTGCGTACATAAGTACACACACACTTTTTTTTAGAGTGAGAACGTTTACAAATTTGAATTTGGAATTTAA
The DNA here is from genome assembly GCA_963859945.1 of Euplagia quadripunctaria. Taxonomy (NCBI): domain Eukaryota; kingdom Metazoa; phylum Arthropoda; class Insecta; order Lepidoptera; family Erebidae; genus Euplagia; species Euplagia quadripunctaria. Next base: position 8,770,076 of record OY982586.1, read on the forward strand.
GATTTCAAACCGACTTGTCGAAATTTTTGGCACAAAGAAGAAACAAAAACGTAATCGTAAGTAACTTTTTAAACTAAGAGCAATAATCTCTTAGTTTTTAAATTTTGACTGTGATGCGAATGCGAAACAATTGTATCGCATTCGCATCACAGTCAAAATTTATTTAATGACCTTTGACGTCTATTAATTTTGTACTTATTTAATAATTCGTGGGAGAGCCATGCTTCGGCACGTATGGGCCGGCTCGACCGGCGCGATACCACGGCCTCACAGAAAACCGGCAGTGAAGCAATGCTTGCATTTCTTTTCGCCGCGTGAGTAAGGTTACCGGAGGCCCTAACCCTTTTCTTCCCCCTCCCCTCCCGCTTTTCCACCCTTCCCCTAGTCCAACTTTAAAGGCCGGCAACGCACTTGTAACTCTTGAATTGCAGGTGCCCATGGGCGGCGGTAGTCATTTACCATCAGATGACCCGTCTGCTCGTTTGCCCCCTAAACCATAAAAAAAGAAAAAAATACTTAAAGTGTTATGTTTAATATTTAGAAAAATTGATCATACTAATTAAAGATGTAGCGTTTTATTTACGTTCGGTGTGGGAAGCCTCTCGCTGGAGACCATGGTTCTGTCCATGGTCCAAAGTGAGAGTGCGTGGAAATCCGCAGCCTCATTTTTGACGTGATGATGGCTAAAGAGGCGGCGGAAAGTGAAAGTACTCTCCCGTCCCGCAGTAGACGCACCAGGCGCCGGAGAGCGCAGAACGACCTCCGGCCTTCATGAGCGCTGGCCTAGGGGTGACGGATGGGGCTGTCCGTTACCCTGGCAGAAGCAGACTTGAGACGGCGGCTCGACGTGTTCCGAGCGCGCATCTCCAAATCGGAGGGGGGCAAGGTCCCCCGTACAACACGGTGTGGCCGCCTGTTGATCAAGAGGCGGCCAAGGTCTGCAGAGGTTCCCGGAGGCTTCCTTCTTAGGGTATCCCGGGTCCCTTGCAATAGACCCACTTGTGATGGAACACCGTCTGGTTTTAGTCAGTTCGTTTCCGACATACCACTTCACCGTTAGCTCCGGTGAGGTGATGACCCGTGGGGGTTTCCATACGAAAAAAAAAGCGTTTTATTTACGGGTTTATTTCGGAACCTGACACCGATGCGCCAGGTCGGTTAACCCCTTAATAAAAAGAGCCCGTGACGGGGTCGAAAGTAGTAGCAAAACCATAAATCTTTAATACTAATTCAGGTCACAAAAATCTCATTCTAATATAAATTTTGTTCTAATTTCTTTACTATTTTTTTTTTTGAGTCGTTCGTGATCTCGTTCCAAAACAAACTCGGCCCATTGGGACGAGTTGACGAATTTCAACATTTATAAATAAATTAATATATTCTTGGTTTTGTTAAGTTTTGATATGAACTAAAGATAAAGGATTCTTGTCTTTTATTTTAATACCTTTGAAAAGTTTTCTCCTTGACTGTAATCAATTAACAAAACATTTTAATAATTTCAAGAATGGGACGAGATGACGAATGAAAAATTAACGTCAACTCGCACCGATGGGCCGAGTTTGTTTTGGAACAAGATGAACGATCCATTTTTTCATTTTCATAAAACTGGAATGTATTTTATTTCCATTTAGCTCTATAATTAGGTTATAGATATAATTAGGAACAATTTCAAGAATAATAATAAAGAAAGTCATACAAACGATACATGTTTCTCGTTCCATGTAATGCCTCTTAACCGCGAGCATAATACTGACGTGCTAACGGTCTACGCCATTTAAATTACAATTTACGACGGTTGCAAATAAAGACGTCTTTTAACTTCCAACGTTAATATCCAAAGATTTACCGCCTTTATAACGTTTGTCGAATCTGTCACTTTATGACAGGACCCGTCATAAATTGGCGCGGAATGCATCCGCCATTTTCACTTTTACGAATAGCAGTTCGAAATGTGAAAATTAACATATGTATATATTTTAATCGTTTTTGCTATTAGTTGCATGGCAGAGGTTTTGACCTATGCCATGTGTATTGTGTATAACATAGTATTACCTAGAATATATTAACATGATATTGTAGTGACACAATTTAAAGCAAGATTTGGAATTCTAATTTGATTTTACAAATGAATCGTTTTATAATAACTTTAATAGAACGAGGCCCGACGCATACTAGGCCGAGTTTTTTTTTAATAAACCGATGTGCGCACATCAAAATCTCCACCGTACAGTAATACCTTTCCAAATACACATTTAAAAACTCCCCAAAGTTTTATCGCAAGCAGATAAACATTTTAGACACATATAAGATAATAAACAAATAAACATACCGACACACATTCATTACTATACAGGTGTTGCGGGAAAAGTGTCATCAAAAAATAATTGACATAGCTTAAAAAAATGATTATGAGATTTTTTTTCTTTCATAATGCTTTCTGTATGTAGATATACATTTCTATACAGTATATTATGAATATTATGCCAATTTTAAACCGATTTTAATTATGAAATCGATTTGAAAGAAATCGCATTACATATAACTCGCAAAAAAATCTGTTGAATTGAGTGAACTGATCTCCTTCGTGTTTAAAGTCAGTAGAAAATCATCACCATCTCAGCAAGAACTATTAAATAACTACGAAAAGATTTCTTGCCATATTCGCTACGTGCGAAGTGCATGGTGGTATATGTATAGGTATATGGGGTATATAAAGCGATCGCAGCGCATGCCGTGGCAGAAATCTGCAACAATTCGGGATAGTCTATCATATCAGTCAAACAAAATACTTTGAGATTTCCTACAATTTGTTTGTAATTTGAAATGGGTCATAATTGTTGTTGTGTTGTGAACTGCAAAATTTGATAAAGTATCTTATCTACCGTAAAATACTAAATTAAGTGTGCTACATAGGTAATGTAGCACATTTAAAATTACTATTATTAGTAACATAATGTACAGCGTAATGTAGCCTACATTACGTTATGAGATTTAAATTGTTTTTATAGGGTGTTAATATCACCGATGTTTGATGAATGATGTACACTCTTATCAAATCAAATTTATTTATTTGCAGAAAAGTCGGTAGAGAAAGATCTTATATGTTTAAATATTCTAACACGTGCGACTTTAGTCAATACTATTGACATGCAAATTATCATTATAATTATTGATACAAATAATCATAATACAATTTATTTACAATTCAATAATGTTCAATATGTCTATACTGATATTTATAATAATGTCAGTTTTAATACAATTTAATGATGTCAAGCTTTAATTCATTTTAATAATGTGAAGTTTTAATTGTATTCGTGGAATAACTATTAAATAACTGTGGCCATTATTTCGTAGCTCTTCAACATTTCTTACATGTTGAGCTAAAACTAATTTATTTCCTTTGAACAGAGTTTGTGGTTGAAAACTTACACGTCACACTTACGTTAAAACCGGTTTTTATAATTATATCCATTTTTCTATATACTGTTACTAACAAATTCCTTTAAAAACTGTTTCTCGTCTTTCTATGTACCTTTAATTACTTTATTTATTAGAAAATAATAAAACATTTGTATGTCATTATTTGACATAATCCCGAATAGTTGCGCATGCTAAGTGGCGCTACTGTCGTGCACGATCCCACGTATGTATGTTGGTTGGTGACGTCGGTAGAAAGAGAAAGAAGACAGCGATTTACATGTATCACTCTCGCACCTCTTCGCTGATTGGTTGACTCAAAGTATACCTATGAGTTACGAAGTAACTATTATCTTATCTGTGCTATGAGTAAATGTCACCAGAGGTCTAAAACATAATCTATGCACTTGTATACAGCAGTATTACCATGTTGTAGTTAATAATAGTTTTAAAAAATAATTCAACATGACAAAAAGATTATAATATAACTTATTTCTACAGTTTACAAAGTACAGAAAATTAAAATAATAGTAGCTATGACAGTCATATAATATAAAAAATATATAAAATCAAAGACTTGAAAGAAGCAAAATGTTTATTTGATGCGGTTATATTGGTAGTTTTCCAATTACAGCACTAGAGCGCATTATGCGGCATAATGCTTAACGTTGAATGTTTCACTACAGCAACGCTTCGCACAATCGAGCACTCTCAAAAGGTACTGCTTTTGCGTGATGCGTGCAATCGATACCAACAGACCGAAAATTAACAAGTGTTTTTTCTTTAAGTTGGCATTGATCGAAATGTTTTATTCATATATTATCGTTAGTAATATTATTTATTTTTGAAAAAATTTTTAAAGCTTTCGTTTCGTTGCAGTTTTTTTAAAATAATCAAAGTTAACTAAACTGTTTTAAAAAAATTATTATAAGTATGGATGAAGGTACAAACATTTTTTTTTTCAACACTGAACTTAGCGCACTCTGCTGGTGCATTTAAAAACTAATTCACGTTCCAATTAAGCATCAGCATAATTCGGCATTGTGCGCCACTGAGTCGCATTATGCTCTGTAATTGGAAAACTACCCCTATCTTCTTTATCAAACGGTTACTCATAAAAACAGAGAAATTATAGGCATATCTGCGAAGAGGTGCGAGAGAGATGCATATAAATTGCTATTTTCTTTCTCTTTATGCCGTCGTCGCCAGATTGTGGCTTGCTCCCCGCCTCTAGCTATATTACCTCTATGTTTCTTGCGCGTAATAGTTATGCAGACATTGTATTGTACGTGCGACTTGCAATGTTTATCTAGTTTTAGCGTATTAGCGCACGAACAATATTGTCGTAAGGTCAGGGGTGAGCTAGTATCGGGAAAGATGGGTCTAGATCTAAGGAAGATAATTAAAAGATTACGCGGACAAAACTGTGGTTTTACTTTAACTTTTAAAGTATTACATTTCCAATTACGAGAACATAATATTCAAATTACCATAATTAATATATCTTGCAGTTCCGTGCTTCAGCACAGACGTCTGTCTTCCGACGCTTCAGAGACGATTGTCTTCTCTTGCATGGTTCTCTATTTTCAAATAAACTTATTCTAAACTTCGAATCTGAGCACGGGGCCGCCAGTCAGACATAACGCGCCAAAGAGTTTGTTAATCAGTCCACAGAGTTTGCAAGTCGGTGCGTGTAGTCCGTTATCACAATATTATATATTTTTTATCGTATGTGAGAGTTTCTATTTATTTAAATATCTTGATAATGAAAGAGATGTGTTCTGCGGTTATGGTACAAAAAAAAATAAGACGAACTCGTATGGCGCTTGCAAAGTATTTATTCGTAAACGCAATTTTCTCCATTAACAACACATCAAGATTAGAGCGAGATAGATGAATGAAAGGTAATATTTGTGCTCATTTAAGACACTCAATAAAATTATTTCAATTATTTAATTTCAGGTTTCGTGCCTGCCTGAAGCTCGCGGACACGTCTGTCTCCAACATGGTGGGGAAACTGTTCTTCAACGTGGTACAAACAAAGTGCTTCATACTAAAACCAGTCAAGATGTGCACTCAAAGGTCCTGGTGGGGAAAATGCCTCCGAAAAACTTACACCAAAAAAGCATATTTGAGAGATAACCTACCTTATTAGGCTCTACAGTTTTGTTCCTTTGCCATTTAGTTAGCTGTCAGTTGAAGTATTTTTAATCTGTTTAAAATATGGATGTTGAATTAAAAATCTAATCTGATATTTGCACCAGATCCTAAACAATTGTTTTTTTTTGTTTTTTAGGAACCATCTATGGTAGTATTTGAAAAAAGAAAAACAAATATATCAAATTCTTATAGTGTATAATACTCTTATTTGCATCTCATCTAATGTTTTAAATGTGACGAGATCTTTAAACCTGATTTGTCAGATTGACCATTTTTAAATTAGGTATAATATTAATTTCAGCCGATAGAGTAAAAAATCTTACATATTACGCTGTGATGAGTATAATCTAAGAATTAAAACAAAAAGGTGTTGTGTTTTGCAAAATATTTATAATTTCTTGAGATCTTGAGTATTTTATTTTCTTAAATTTTACTAAAACAGAGATGTTTAATTTCATTTCATTGACAACAGTTCTTGTCAATCAATAATTAAATAAAATAAAAATAAAAGTATGAAAGTGTTACCTGATAAATCCATGATTATTTCAAAATACATTTTTTATATATTTCACTAAAAAAAAAGTATGTAATAATTGGTTTTATTGTTACAAAATATAATTATTTTTGAAAATAGACATTCATTTGTAGGAAATCCAATTGTTGATTTGAAAGAAAAACATTTAAAGTCTTACAGAAAGAATAGAATGATTTTTCATATTCTCATATAGTTTCTGATGAATTCGCTTTACATGTTTTTTAATGCACTTTGAAATATTAACTGCCATTTTTTTTTCTTTTTTTAAATTTTAATAAGTGGTATTTTTTCCTGAAAATGACGAGCTTAATAATTTATTTAAAATGTCATATATTAAATATAATTTATTTTATTATATATTACTTAGATATGTCACTCAGCCTGCTGGCAACATAGCTGGCTATGTAATGAATATCTATGTAAAAAAATGGATGCTATTTATTTGTTTTTATCAAAGTTAACCATAAAATTAAAAAAAAATAAGATTATAATAAGATATTAATAAGGTTATAAACTTTTTGTGTAAATAGCATTTAGATGGTGTTTCGAATTTCTAAACAGTAGATCTGAAAAAAAAAACTTATTCAACTGTAAGCAAAGAGATTGATTGTCTTGGTGTATTATTATCACTATTTAATCACAATCACACAAGTTATAATGGTATAGGACTCCATTTCAGCATTTAAACTCATAGTCGCTCCATTATGCGTTCAGATAAGACTGATAAGTTGAGGCAGCCTAACTACTTCCAGAAGCACAGAAGCCTCCTGGGGCGTTCACAGGCTTCTAGGAGCGGTCTCGCACCCGCGAGGATACTTGCCTGCTGTGTGGCCACTCCCTCGCACTCCAGGTTAACGTGGACAGCTGTTTCCTCTGCGTTGTGATATTCTCTGCATAGAAGGCTATCCGTCCACACACAATCACGTCGACTTTTAGGGTTCCATACCCAAAGGGTAAAAACGGAACCCTATTACTAAGACTCCGCTGTCCGTCCGTCTGTCTGTCCGTCTCTCACCAGGATGTATCTCATGATCCGTAATAGATAGATAGTTGAAATTTTCACAGAATGTGTAGGTATATCTGTTGCCGCTATAACAACAAATAATAAAAATAAATTAAAAATTAAGGGAGCTCCCCTACTAGAGACGTATTTTTTTGGCTTATAGTATTAAATCTTGTACGATGGTACGGGGTTCCGTACCTCACGTACGTTCATGCGCGAGTCCGACTCGCACTTGGCCGGTTTTTTTATTTTTTACGTGTACGATGAACATCGTCGATTCTCTGCATTGCTTTCTTTAATTTGCCCCCTTTACGTTTCGGGTCCAACGGGGATCCTTTATCAATGGGCGTAGTGACCTGTCGCGTGGGTGTCAGTATACTTCATACAGTAACTGCAGGTATGCATACCATACCTGAAACAGTTATTATTTCTATAAAACAGACATTGCTACTAAAAATACCTAGACAATCACATCTTTTGCTATTATTGGCAATAAATTTACTTAATACATATTCAAACATAATATAGCGTAGACTGTAGATAGTAGATTAATGTCACAGGCGAAGCCAGGAAGTAGGCTTGTTATAATAAGGATTGAACATGTTATTTTGTATAAGCAATGAAATAATAACTACTTTCTAAAATATTAATCTCCAATTAAATCAATGATTAAATTTCATATTTCAGTTTTTTTCTGCCAATATTTACATGCAGCGACATCTTACAACAATTAACCAAGAGATTAATTGTGTGAACAGTATTTAGATGGCGCTACTTTATATGAATAAAAACTGTAACACACATTACCTTATTCAAATTTCTATAAATTGCCAAATTTGTCAGCAAACGGCAATTTTTTTGTTTTTTAAGCCAGTTTTAGTCAAATCCACAGCATTTATTTTTCACATTTTGACGTAAGTAGATAATATCGTCATTTCTATTGTGGCAATAATATAATATTTTCAATCCTTAATATGTTTAAACTAGAATATTAGCCGGTGAACGGTGTAAATGTAAAAAGTTTTAAATACTTACTAAAGTAAAAAATAATATGATACTTAAATTATTTACCGTTGAAAACTGAATTTTATAAATACCATATTATGTAAAAAAGAATATCACTAGACACAAAGTCGTTTGTTACTTGTGAAGAAAGATTTTAGAAGAAGAGGAAGGACTAGGTGAAAGTGGACATGCATTTAAATGCGGAAGCGTCGGCTGCTAGATTCGAGTGAGAGAGAAAGAACGTTTTGCCAAACGCACCCACCTGCCATCATGATGACACAAGTTCAACAACGGGGATCAGGTCAGCAACTGTGGTATAGTTAATTCCTGGATGAAACCCTTGTGAGACGGCCACACGGCAACGGCCGGGATCTTTATTATATTTCATCTACTTTAAAGGTCCCTAGAATAGAGTGTACTTGTTCTGGATGTTATAAACTCTTGTAAAACTAGCTAATAACAGCGAAACGTGAACAGAGATGCCTACTAAGTTAGGTAAAATTAATTCATCTATGATTCAGAAACTTATATTTCTAGACAGAGTAAAAAAATCTGGACCTGAAAACACAAAATCATCATTATATTAGAAATCACTACCTAAATGTATAAAGGGTAGTCGGCAGAAATCGTGTTATGTGCACGCTTTGCACTGATTCTTACCTATATAATCTGGACCTGAAAAATATACATTGTGGTATTCTATAAAAATCTTTTTTGACGTATAGTTATAAACAAGAAGCGCGAAGTTCCTCGTTCGACAATATTCGTGTACAGCCTACTAAGTATTTTGTGATTCTCTTGTAGAATGTTCGTAATGTCTATGTTAGATTTAGTTTAGAATGAGCTATAATTATAATAGTTTGTAAAATCTTTGCTAGAATGTAAACATTTTCTGTCTTTTTGTGGGGATGTCGGACAAAAATAGAAACAAAATAGGCCGTCGCAGGACGCCTGGCAGTTATGTGACACATCGAAACTATTTTGTGTAGAAAATATGCATGAAAGGATGGTTTATTAAAGGAAATAAATATAACATAATCAAAAACAAAATATTCAGAGTTATGAAAAAAAAATCATATTATTTTAACAGTAAAATGAAAAAAAAAAGGAGCGCATGGCGAGGCATTGCCACGCCAACAGCTAGTCTGACCCGCCCCAAAAAGATGTTTCACATTAAAATAGGCGTAACATTGCCGAAATTCATCGTTAAATAATAATTGTGGCAGAAAAAATAATGACCACTCCTCGGTGTATAAACCCCAAAGATGACAACAGCCGAGGAAGAAAACCTCGACAAATTACCATAGACAAGGACGCCAAACTGAATTCTTTGAACTGAACAAATATCTGTAACTTACCATCTATACAACGGTGGATTATAAAATCCAGAGCGTAAATATAATGCATATACATAGAATATATATATATATATATATATATATATATATGTATGTATGCATATACTTAACGCGCACTGTAAAAGTATCTCAATTTTGCAGAGATTGGCGCCATTAGTACAATAGACATACTGCTTTTTTGCGCACAGACGAGCTGCATACGGCCTTTGGTAGTGTGTCCTTAAAAAAGAATGGTGAAGTAGTTCTATAATCCGTTGTTAAAATATTTTAACAGTTCTCCAAACAATAAAATAACTCTGTATATGAATATTTGATTTACTTATAGTAAAAATTATATTTCAACAAGTACGACAAAATGTAACTTAACAGTAGTGCTTAAAGTACCCAACCTTTAGATAACAATAGACTTTATGCACTATCACTATAGGATTCACTACCGATTTATTGATTTGTAATTACTATTGAAGAAGATTCAATATTGTTTATGACTTTTATTTACGTAGCTTTACCAAAGGTTAACTGAAACCCCGACGCCACCTAACCATCTCCTAGATATTGTACTAGTGGCGCCTCTAATACGATATTCAGAATTGTTTCTTTCTCCTCATACTCATATAACGTCTTGTCTCACAGACATATTGCAATGTTTTAAACTTTGGATGTGTGTAAAATGTAAATAGTACCTGAATGCATGTTAGTATTGTGAAAAAAACTTTTTAATATTATTGAAAACTTTTATTTTTGTTTCGATTATTGTAATAAAATGAAATAAAAATACTGCGTAAATAGTTTTTTATTTTATTCAGCTGGAACTTTCTCTACTACAAAGAGTCATCATCTTCCTATCCTCTTTCCGAATTTTAATTGGGGTCCGAGCAATGTGTAACATTGTGAAGAGTTTTGGCTGATTTACTGTGACTGTTGGTCAACAAAAGACAAAAGAAGTTCTGTATTTCTCCTGATGACTCCAGTCGCTAGAACTCTATTGTGCAACACACAGCTGACAGAGCGCAAAACAGAGCCACTAACGTCGCCAATCTGAACCATATTACGATACGCTCAGCCAAATCTCGATGTGGCTTGCCCAAAAATGGCCGGACAAAACGAATACCGTTGAGCTTAGATAGGCAAATCCAGAAATACCGGTATCTGGGCAATGCACATCATGATACGCCGAACAATTATCCCGGCCATGTTTAGGAAAATAGGTTTTTAGTCAAAACTAAATGGAAAAATTGTGAAAAACTGAAAGTGCTTTTTCTATTAACTAAAAATGATTTGTAGGTATTAAAGATATGCGGTAAACCCACCAACCCATCATGATAGTAGCCACGGGAACCTGTCTTAGTTTTAATTAAGAGTTCGTAACAACGAATATATAGCTTCCTACTTTGAAGGCCAGTAGATAATATTATGGAGCCTTCCACTTTCAAGAGAGAAAGACCAAGTATTTCGCCTCTATACAGGTCATCTTATTAGCCCTATTAATATCAGTTTTAATCTGTTAAAACTGCCGTCAATGAAAAGGTACAATCAGGAGTAGGGAATCTTAAGAAAATCTTGTTATTTGATAGTTTGTTACAATACAATGAAAACTCCGAACGTCAGAATGTCTTATAATAGTAGTTTAATTTGGCGCTGCTACTCTGTTTAAACTAAGTCCCTATGTTGCTAACAGGGACTATCAAGTGGTTATACTATTCGCTCCTAGATGGCGCATAAATAAAAAATATATCTCAACTCGGACATTTATTAATATTACGCGATCACACCATATAAACATCACCGTCTTGATGCTTTAGTAATAATACATTTTCACTGTCTTTCAACTGATACTCAACGTCTTTTAAAATATGAATTTTGTTCGCAGCGTCTTCTGTAACTTGCACTAAAATATTTTGTTCGACAGTTTTACTTTTGGCTTGTTTCCCATGTTTCGCTGCTAGATGTCGCCGTAATCCTCTGATTCTTGTATAGGTGGCGCCACAGTGCTCGCACGGGTGACTTTCGGAGCGAACGTGTGTAGACGAGATATGTTCTTCTAAGCTGATTTTGTAACCAAACTTTTTGTTACATATTGTGCACTGAAAATAGTGAGACACACATTATTTAATTATATTGTTATATCTGTAAAAGACTATGCGACTGAATAAGGACATAATATTCTCTGAAGTATCAGAAAATAACGTTCAACATTAATAATACTTTAGATCCGATTGTCGACTTCCCCATTCATTTGCTGAAGACACCCCTGTTGCAAAATTGTACCTAATACATGAAAAATATATAGGTACTAGGGGTACTGATTAAAGATGTCATGTTTGAAAACGCTTCAATTTTAGATATAAATAGTATCAAAAATTGAAGCGCAGAGTTGTATTATTCAGGTTAGAATATTTGTTAATGCCCAGCCATAGACAAACTGAGGCTGAGGCGTCAGACTTGCAATCAAGTGATTGCAGGTTCGGATCCCGTAAGTAGTAGTAGTAAGCAGTAAGTATATAAAGAGCTCATAAAACTGGAGGAGATTAGCCGAAACAGACAGACAGACAGACAAAAATTGTAAAAAAATTGTTTTGGTATATGTACCGTGTATACATCCAAATCTTAGTAAAAAGCGGTTATTTTAATTTTATTTATTTGTATAGAGTATAGATGTACATAAAAATATAACTGTTTTACATTCTAACAAAACAGGTATTATGTGTTGATTAAAACACAAAGCGTTGATGTAAAAAAGCTGCTGTAAATATGTAGAACTAATTGTAGCGTTTATGAATCAGAAACACTGTGAATTGACAGTTGTGATAAAGAAGAGGACGCACACAGGAGAGAGAAAGAGATAAGTATAGAAATCACAGACAAACCGAAAAATTTTAACCATAGACAATTAGTTACAGGGCATATACCCTGCAGCTTTCTTCACATCAATGCTGTGTTCTAAACAATCATTTATATGTATGTATTTCGAAATAAAAATTAACTTTGCAGGTACATATATCCATTTTCTAATACCCATAGATAAGCGACGTTCAGTTTGGCTCTAAATAGTGTTGTGTAATGGGTCCAATAATTTATAGCTTACCTCATATTTCTTGACGCCGAGATGCCTTCGCTTATGAGCACGAAGGTTAGAGCTGGATATACATCGTTGAGGACAAATATCACAGCTGTATGGGCGTTCACCAGTATGAGTCCTGGAATATTTAGGAGACATTATATTACTTATATATGTATATATTTAACTGGAAAACATAGGAGTAAATTGACGCAAAGCAATAGAACTTCTCATAAAAGAGATTAAAGCACAAAATAGACTGTGGGATGGATGAGGTGTGAGAATGGCTATTCATGTTAAAAGTCTTTAGTAAATAAGCTTTTGAATGTAAGTGCTTATAATCTAGTAGCTAAGGGATTGTCCATTAATCACGTGAGGCTCGAAATGAGGGGAGGGTGTTCAGAAAAAATCACGAAATATCACAAGGGGAGGTGTAGTGAGATATTACATGTATTTATTTTTTCGTAGAACGCGCGATTATATCTGTATTTAAAGATAACATTTTAAAAACTTGAAATATATTTTGAACTAAAAAAATACACACGTGATTTTGTCTAGGGGGAGGGTGTTAGTGTAAAACCTCACCACGTATCCAGGGGGAGGGGGGATCAAAAAGTTGCCAAAAAAATATCACGTGATTAATGGACGATCCCTAATGTGATAGATACGCCAATCTAGCTTTAGAACCAGAGGGGGGGGGGGGCAAAATTTGTCTTTGTTGATGTGCATGATTCATGCGTATATATACAAACTCCAGAGTGGCGCAGCTGCCCTCTTCTGCCCCCTCTGGGTACGCCCAGGGCTACCAGTAACCATCTAACATAAAACAGGTTCCGTGCTCATTTGCTATACATAAATTCACAGCCCAGACAAAAGCCAGCGACTTGCTTCTCACACCTCACACACACCTCATAAGCTTTATTGGTTTTGAGCACTTCTGACCTTACCTTTCTTCATAACATCCGTAATTGGCTCATGGTATGAATGGATAAAAATATCGCTCAAACTAACTATTATACAGTACAATGTAATTACAATTTAGTTACATAAAACATCTAAAAATATTGTGGGAGACTGGTGCCCAAACTAGGCTGTAGCCTGTATTTCAGGACACCAGGTCTCCACCCCTTCGGAAATATTACAATTATTGTGTTATTAGGTACTTGTACACTTGACAATACGGTAAGATTATAACAATCCATATAATCAAATATAACTATAATTTGATGCAAATTTTACCTTATGTGTACAGTAAGTGAAGATCTTTGCGTGGCTCTAAAGTCGCAGTGTGGGCACTGATGGCGTTTGGTTCCCGTGTGAGTCAATTTATGCTTATGCAAGTAGTCTTGCCGAGTGAATATACGTCCGCATGTCTGTGGACAATTAGGGTAAAAGATACATTTATTCCTTAAGTTCAGTAGGCTATGGAGGCAGCTAGGTTTGGAACCTCTTTGAAGGTTGAAATAGGTAAGAATGTCAACTGATAATTTGCTAATTAAACATACTGAAGTCGTAATGTGGCAGGTGCAAGAGTCAGAACAAATGATTTGAAAATTTAGGACATGAATCGCTAAAGGTAAGATAGAATCAGAAAGACAAGTGTGTTGACATGCTGGACATAAGTAAATTATGTTGGAGTGACCACTATCATAAAACTCTAACGTTTTTCAGGCTTTGGTGTTTGTCGACTTCGTGATATTATATAAAGTATACATATAAATAAGGTACTTACATCGCACACAAAATTTTTCTCCTTCCCATGTTCAAGCATATGTTTTTTCAAAAGTTCATTGGTCTTAAATAATTTTAAGCATTTGCAACATTTAAATATATGCTCTGGCAACTCAGTCAATGTGTTGTGTCTATGGTCTCTCATATGGTACTCATACATACACCGTTTGGGCAAATATCTATCACAAATGATGCATTTATATCCATCTTTTAACCCTTTACAGAAGTTAACTTCGTGACTGATTCGAGTTTTTCTACTTTTAAACCTTTTTTCACAACCAAAACATTTAAAAAGTGTACCTTCATTCTCTATACCATGAAATTCAATGTTATGAGATGATAATTCCTCTTTAGTATCTAAGTCTAAACAACAAATATTACAATATGTAGGAGAACGCTTGTGTAAATACTTTTTCCTGAACTTAGAATTGGGTTTTACTATTTTGTCCAAACTTGCATCTTCATAATCTATAGCATTATCTAGAAGCTCATCGATTTTATCAAAATTCTCATCAAGTACTTCATCTTTAATTGTGCTTAACTCTAAATTCCCATTTTTCACTTCACTTGAATTTTTGACGAGTATTTCTTGTAATTTTTTATTACTTTCTCTACAAAACTTTTTGTATGAATAGAACCTTTTAACTTCGTTACAACAGTTCTCACATAGTTTATTAGAACTTATAGTATCCAGTTCTATATCCAGACAGTCTTTAATTATTTCAGCGAATGATACCTCTGAAGGATTTTCAAAACTTCCTTGATAGAGTTCTACACTGGCATTTTTATTCCAGCACAGTCGACAAACATTTTCTTGTAAGAAGTATTCAGATGTATAAGTACTATTGTCTGTCATAATGTGGTCCCAATACATTATTTACACAAATAAACTCAATTGCTAGAACGATTCCTGGACAAAAAGTGTATACACACATACACCACGAAGTTTGTTGATTTTTTAAATTGTCAAATTCTAATGTCAATTGTCTGATTTGTCTGGAAACCAGTGTTGCTAACTCTTACGCCCCTGTGCTCCTTTCAGACTGCGATAATTGAAGTATTGACTGGGAGAAATATTTTCAGAGTAAGAAAACACTGCTTTTACTAAACTGAACTATGATATGTTAGGTAAGAACCCCTAAAACCAATACATTAAAAAAATTCCAAAGCTTCTGATTTCTCTTTAAATATAGGAAATATTTCTATATTGCCAACACTGTCACATCCAAATTTTTCGATGTCAGTTGCTAAAAAGTAAGTAATTAAACAAACTAACTCTTTTCCATTCAGTAATTTAAAAAAACTAGCATAAATCATGCTAACTCAATTAAAATCATGTTTAACATAATTACAGTAATATAAATGCATAGCGCCATCTAGTAGTAACAAACCCTCATAGTTTGTTAAATCCCTTCACATCAATTCGCATTGGAATGCGAATTATAATCGGACGGTTATCGGGTTACCGATTGTCGGCCTCTGTTGGCTTTCGAGTGACTTTAAATAGCCGGTTATAAACGACCTAGGTACTTATCACAAAGACTAAAAAAAATATTAATATTAAATAGTTCCAGATAATAACATGTTCAAACAAACTTTAAAATATCATCATCGACAATAGAAATGACGAAACCCACTCTAGGCACTAAACTATTAGATTTTAAAGAAATTCAGTCCCTAATCCCGATTCTTCTTATTATAAGTATTCCAGAAAGTATACAGGAATTTTAACCGTTAATTGTGTTACAAAAATAACAGTCACGCTTCCCACAATTCAGATTTTTTTATCGAAGTGAAACTTCTTTATAATCGTGATTTGAAAATTCGATGAAACGAAAAAGAGAAAAACATTCATAAATAGGATTTACCCTGCGAGAGAATGAGATAGAATACAAGTATACAGTGTTTCCTAGAATCTTCGTATAGCTGCACGTGCTAGCACGTGTCTGCGCTTGCGTACTAAGTACGAAGCCTTCAGAAAATGTGTCATAGTCAACGTGGTGTTCACGTGTTTCATTTTTGTGAATTTGCATATTATAATTCGTTGGTTAATTAATTTATGTTAATTATTTAACACATCTGTGTTAATTTGACCAATAACTTTTATATAAATTACTAGCTGTCCCGTGCAACTTCGTCTGCATTAGTAAATTTTCCTATCTATCCCTATCGCAGCGCCATCTACCAGGTCCAATTGTAAATCTTAACCATTCTCGAATCCACGTGAAGACACAAAAAATTTCATTAAAATTGGTCATTATTCCTGTAACCCTATCGCAGCGCCATCTACCGGGTCCAATTGTAAATCTAATCCATTCTCGAATCCACGTGAAGACACAAAGCATTTCATTAAAATCAGTAATTATTCCTGTAATCCTATCGCAGCGCCATCTACCGGGTTCAATTGTAAATCTAAATCATTCTTGAATTCACGTGAAGATACACAAAGAAATTCATTAAAATCGGTCATTATTCCTGTAACCCTATCGCAGCGCCATCTACCGGGTCCAATTGTAAATCTAAACCAATCTCGATTCCTCCTGAAGACACAAAAAAATTCATTAAAATCGGTCCAGCGGTTCAGGTAAATCGGAGTTCACACACGTACAGAAGAAATATATATATATCTGCATTTACACTTCAGTCTAAGTAACACGTGGCCGGCTATGCTAACACCAAAAATTTAAAAAGTAGAAACAATTTAATTTCACGATATTTCGTTTACTACAAAATAAATTTAACTTATACTTTAGCCTCAACAACACGTGGTGGTTATGCTATTAAATTGTAGCTTATATGACACATTTGTAGATTTAACGTAGCAGCGCCATCTATTGATTACTTACTCAATCCAGTCAACATATATCGCCATCTGTTAAAATCGTTTGGAGTTAACAGATAATTGTGAATGTCAAATAATAGACAAATAATTTGCAATAAAATAATATTGCGGCTATAAATTAAGATGTAAGCTATCCTATCTTTCAAGTTGGATCAAACTGCACACGGTGTGCAAATTTAATTTAAAATCGGTTAAATAGTTTAGGAGTCCATCGCGGACAAACAACGTGACACGTGATTTATATATATTTTAAGATATAAAAATTAAATTTATTCTACTTTTCTGAAGTTTCACTTCTGCCGTGTGTGAATTGCACACACACTTTTTAATCTACGTGGCAATGCTTCAAGTCTTCTACGGAAGTTGGTATCATTATGATGATTACTCTGGAAGTACTTGATGAATATTTGGTTAAATAAATAATTGGTTCACAGTCACAGATAAAAGTTGGTATTGTAAATAAATAAGAATGAATAACCTACTTTAATATTTTTTTTCTCTAAGCCAAATAAAAACACCAATACAAGTGTAGTTATAGATTTAATGTTGATAACCAACACAAATTAAAACTTAGCCTACCATTCATTAACTAATAACAAGTACAACTAACTTATTTCTAGCCAAACAAATTCTAGGCATCTTTCACATGACTTACGAATGTTCCTTTAAAACAAATGGCTCAAGTACATCTATCACATTATTAAGCATCACAAAATGATTTGTAAATAAAAAAAACTACATCGAGGCTAGTTTTTTTTTCCAAACATTTAAAAACCGACCCATTCGTTTTATTCAGCAAAGGCCAGGTTGGCCTTAGAGCAACAAAGTTGAGGACGTATCCAAAATGCTTATTTTAGTACATTAAAAAAATATATTTATTTTTTCTTTAAATTTATTGGATTCTATCGTTTTATTTGATTGCAATAACACCAAAGTAGATATTTAGCTATCTTTGAACTTTTATGCTTTTTAAAAGCGCGGGAATATGAATAGGAAAATTTTGAAGTCATTTTCCAGACAGTTAAAATCTTAGAATTTTCAAGAGTAGAGTGAATAGGTTTCTCTTGGATAGGCGTGTACCATCTTTGTATTCATCATCACTTTCCATCAGGTGAGTTGGAAGACGAACGCCTATACCATTACACAATAAAAAAAAAAAGTAAAAAAAACATCACACATCAAGAACGTACATGGGACATACTAGATTAAATGGCTAAATGTGAAACCCGTAACAAAATTTATAAAAAAATAAATCGCAATGATATACAACAGGCGCATCACGGACCAGTACTCACTGGGGAATATCTTTTTCATACATACATTGGGTGTGTGGTCATTTTAATATAGGTAAGCAGAATAATACCTAAAATCAAATCTGTTTTAAAAGCTTACAAAGATATTATACTAATTTCCGTAGCTATTTTAAAGTAACGTTGGATGTAAAAGCAGAGTATTATCTCCAAAACAACCAATAAAAGTAAATTTAGTCATTCCTTTTTTCGCATTGACAGTCGAAACGTTTAAAAACAGGCCACAATAACATAGCATACTGATAATGACGTCTCAACCCTCAACACTTAAGGCGCCGGCGATATGCTATGTAACATTGTGTTTGTCTATTGACATAAATGAACTATGCTTCATCAGTATTGGATTAAAAGATAGATTTGAGGCTTAAATCCAATTTTTTGTCAAAATTCCGTTTTCTTTCATAAAACAACTTAAGAAGTTTTTCAAAGGAACACATCAGTAACTTACAAAAAAAACAAATATGGCGCGAAAATATCACACCACAGATAATAAATCATTTGACTTTATACTTAGGATAGTTATACTCTCAAATAATAGCAGCTTTTCATAAGCTTTTTTTTTTTTAATTTTCAACTTAGATAAATTTATTTAAGCCTATAATATTATTATACAAGTTCATATTTGAGTTCATTCATCTACTCTTTCTTGGTCTCTGTCCTTCTTTTTTTTTTTCTTCTTTTCTTTGCGTGAAGTATCGGCTTCTTGCGTCACATCTGCTTCCATTGTCGCATCACCAGAACCATCTTGGACTCTGGAAAAGATAAAGTAAATTATGATAACAATTTTACCACTGACTTACAATGAATGTGGCAGAAGCACAAGCCGCAAGTCAAGATCGTGTCTCTAGCAGAGGTGCAACATTTTAGGGCACTTTTTCTTTTATCTAAATAATATTTTTTATGAGTTTCTACTATGGCTTTTGAGAGTTTTTCTCTGTCAGTCTCAATAGTATAAAGAGAACTACTTATAAGTTCCTATTATCATAAAGTTGCTATAGCAACAAAACTTTAAACATTATAAAAAACAAAGTAATGTGTATTGTTTTAAATAAATAATACAATCCTGTTGCTGTTATTATATAATAATTACGTGGGAGAGCCATGCTTCCACACGTATGGGCCGGCTCGACTCCGCTTGATACCACGGCCTCACAGAAAACCGGCCGTGAAACAATGTGTGCATTGCTTTTCGCCGCGTGAGTGAGGTTACCGGAGGCCCTAACCCTTCCCTCTCCTCTTCCTTCCCCTTTCTCCCCTCTAAACCCCCTCTCCGTCTTCCCGCTCTCCCCCTATTCAAGGGCGGCTACGCACTTGTGACTCTTGAGCTACAGGCGCCCATGGGCGGTAGTCATTTACCATCAGGTGACCCGTCTGCTCGTTTGCCCCCTATATTATAAAAAAAAAAAATGCCAGATGAATTGACAACATTAGGGATATAGCAGGGTTGTATTCGATGCGGAAGGCATAGAAACAGTCTGCTGCCTTCCGTGCTATGTCGCAAATAAGGAGAGCCATGTCAAGCAGTGGACAAGTTGTTGCTATTCAAGTGCTATAAACCAAATCAATTAGACCTTGTAATTTTTTATTGTTTTCGTGTGAAGATTTGAGTCTATGTGCGTAATAAATCTTTTTTTTTCTTTCTTTATTGACAAAATACATACAAATATAAAAGATACTTACACAGCTTCAGCTGCTTCACTGTCTCTCTTTTTCTTCTTCTTTTTCTTCTCGGACTTAAGTTCTACAGAGTTGTTTGGATCATCTGCATTCGCTGTGCTGGCTGTCCTCTTTCTACCACCTTCATCATCTCCATTCTCCTCATGGTCTATGGTCTTGGATTTATGATCTACATAACTATTTAACCATTCCGCAGGAGTATTTTCATTAGGTTTGCCATATTTATCTAATTTTCCTGATGAAATCAACTGTTTCTTATGTGACGCTTTAGGTCCTAAGCCCCACTTTCTTGGATATGTGTCCCTCTCCATTATAACTCTTTTCAGTTTTGCTGCTACTCCATGGTCACATGATGCCATCGTTGATGTGGTCATTAACGCATTGGCCAAAGCTACAGCTTCACCCTTTGTAGTAACTATGACTATTTCTTGCTCAATCTCTATACCGTCATCGTAACGTAAAATACCTGGAAGTAAGACTTTTGCACCGTAACACACCGCATTAACTGCACTGTCTTTGATAAATATTCTTTTGTGTGCAACTAGAAGGCCTTCCAACGGCTTGATAACTCTACGAAGATAAGTTTCATCTTTATGATTTTCATATGCCCATTGTGCGTCCAAAATATCATGCATAGTGACCATACCTTCTTTCTCACCCTGGATGCCGGATCGTACTCTACGGAGCTCAATCATCTGACCACCAACTCCAAGCATAAGACCGAGATGGACACACATTGTACGGATATAGGAACCAGCTTCACAGCTAACCCAAAATACACCAATGTTGCGTTCTGTATCAAAATCCAGGAGTTTACTGTCATATACGGAACGCACACGCAACTGTCGTTTGACGGCTGATATTAGAGGAGGACGTTGGAACAACGCTCCACGCAACTTCTCCAGGCCTTGAGTAACCTTTTTCACATTTTCTACAGCAGAATGAAGACTGAATACTGCAACGTACTCTTTACCAGCATTCTGTTGTGATTTAACAAGCCTCGTCGCACGGTCGATGCACACGATGAGACATCCTGTAACCTTAGGATCCAACGTGCCGGAATGTCCAGTTTTCTCGACTTTCAGAATGCGTTTGATCCATGATACTACTTCGTGGGAACTGGGATTGCTCGGTTTATCGACGTTAATGAAGCCAGCCTTGACATATTCAGAAATTGGACGTTTGAGAGGCGAGTGGCCGAATGGTAACGGCGTGTAATGGTTAGTGCGCACGTTGAGTCGGTCGAAATTCTTCAATAACAAAGGCCAGTACGCCGTATCTAGCTTAGCTACGCTTTCTGAAGGTTCAATTTTGAAATCTCCAATCTTCTGGAACTGGCCTAGTGTGACAGTTTCTTTGCCTTCCTTGTTTTTTTTCTTTTTCTTTTCAGAAAATACCTCGCCGCCGGGTTGCAGGACTTCTGTCATTTTGCTGTTATAATTCGATTCTTTCGTTATCAAACACTATGTGAGTACAACACTTTAGCTAGGCCAGATTTTTGGAATAACTGTAACTAGTGTTTGTAAATTAAATTTACAAACGCACAAACAATGAGCCAACACGTGCAAAGTTCAAAAGAATTTTAGGTTAGCTTCATCGCGGAGAACCGACCCAGCCGAGCGATAACATCAGTGTTACCAGACTTACCAGAGATGACTTTCTTAAAAATTCAGATCAGATTTAATTTTATTCATAAAATGGCAGAATTATTTTTATTCACGTGCCATGAAAATTTGTTTCTCACATTTTACTCATGTTTTTGTTTTTATTCAGATACACAGATATATTCACCGCAGTTTACTTATTCCTATATGAACCATTTATGTTCTGTGAACTAAGAAACCTTTTCTTACAAAAC
Organism: Euplagia quadripunctaria; assembly: GCA_963859945.1. Taxonomy (NCBI): domain Eukaryota; kingdom Metazoa; phylum Arthropoda; class Insecta; order Lepidoptera; family Erebidae; genus Euplagia; species Euplagia quadripunctaria. The sequence goes on from OY982586.1 coordinate 8,792,033, forward strand.
AATAGTCTATAGTGATTAGGACGGATTAGACTAGACTAGAGTACTAGCTCTAGTCTAGTCTAATCCGTCCTAATCAGTTTACATATTTTTTCTATCATATCTACATTTGATGAAAACGCCCACGGTAAAACGGTGTCAAACTTAAACAACTTATGTGGAGCATCAGCAACAAACCATACGTAATTTGTCAAGAACCATTGTGAAACTAAACCTACCTAAAACGCTCTATTATCTATTCTATCCCACAAAAAGAAAGTTAAATAATTCTTTATGTATGGCAGTATATGTAAATTAAATGTAATACAAATTTAAAAAAAAAAAACAGGAGAGGGTTGTTAACAACGGGGTTCTACAAGAATGACAATGATGAACCGTTATATAAAACGAAAGAGCATAAAAGTGGTAGATCTTGCAACACTGCAAAACGTTGCAAAAAAATTGCTAGATCGCGCCACCTGTGTATTATTTCTACGTTTTACCAACATACAGATAAATAAAGTTTGTGTACATGCATGACATACATACATTACCTACCTAATACAGGTAGATATCTACTTAATCACTGAATAGTTTTAATACATTTCAATAAAAATAATCTTGGAATTTGAGAGTTTCTAATATTATTACAAAATAATTACTTAGGTATTCTACTTTCATTATGTTTTGTAAAACTATGGTGTACGAATAAAGCGTTATCTATCTATCTATCTATTGGTTACACACAAATTATAAGTAGGTAAGTATATAAATAAATGTCTGTGAATTGTGTGATTGTCTTTCTTTAAAATCTTGATCTTTACACCACATATTATAAAACAAAGTCCCCCGCCGCGTCTGTCTGTCTATCTGTTCGCGATAACCTGAAAACTACTGAATCGATTTTCATGCGGTTTTCACTGGTAGACAGAGTGATTCATGAGGAAGGTGTACAATTTGTTAAGATTTTGTGTGAATTGATTGAAATATGTTGATGATTGTTGAAGATGTCTCTGCTACCCTTGCGAAGCCGGGGCGGGTTGCTAGTATATAAAAATTTCGTGTCACGTTTTTTGTGCGATAAACCCATTAACTAATAAACAGATTTTAATGAAATTTTGAACACTGACAGTTTAGTACAACTTGAGAGATAGGATTTTTATCTCAATTAGTAACAATATTTTTTATTGCTAATTACTTAGCCACAGTTACAGTTATACTCAAATAATAAAAATATCACTCATATTAAACTTAATACAAATAATATTGATGACAATCCGATCAACAGTTTCTACCAACCTAACGAAAACAGTTGTCATTGATCATCAAGTCAACAAAAGCTCTAAAAGCGTGTTATTACTTTAGATAACGCATTTCTTTTCATGAAATAGACAATTAAAACACAGTAATGGCAGGTGTACTGTTTGAAGATATATTTAACGTCAAAGACATTGATCCCGAGGGAAAGAAATTTGACAGAGTTAGCCGCCTACACTGTGAATCAGAGTCGTTCAAAATGGACCTTATTTTAGACGTAAATTCTTGGATTTATCCAATGGAACTAGGTGATAAGTTTCGATTAGTGCTGGCTACTACTCTCAGAGAGAACGGGTATCCTGACGGAGGAGAATGGAACCCTCTAGAAACGGAGGGAAACCGAGCCGACAGTTTTGAATATGTCATGTCTGGTAAAGTTTACAGGTTAGTATTAGAGGGTCTTTGATTGATTATTTATGCTGCTTCGTTGGGTTCTACTGTTGTACTTCACTGATTTTAGGGTTCTGTTCCTCAAAAGGAAGGAAGGAACCTATATAGGATCACTTTGTTGTCTGTCTATCTGTCAAGACCTTTGTCTCAGGAACCCGTATACGCATGAAGTTGAAACAAATACTAAATACATATATCTGCGGTCCCTTGAAGCTGTAAACAAATCAAGCTTGTAAGTCAACGCAATCAAAAGATGTGGCCACTTAAGCGTTAGATTTGACTTCCCATTGACTTAGAATAATGAAATTTAGTGAGAAGCAGGGTCTGACAGCACAAGTAAAGGGAAAAATCCGAAAGTCGTTAATTTGTTGTTATGTCACATAAAAAAAATAGTTTTTGTAATTACAAACTTATATTTTGCTGTTGGAAAGTTGACTTTATCGTACATCGCAATCGTAAAGTTAAGTTTGTCTTTCGAAAAAGGCTGGCAAAAAAATTGGATACATATTAGATTCCCACCCAGGACAAATATTTGTGTGATGAGCATGATTATTTGTTCTGTCTCGGTGTAATTTATCTATAATAATATGTATGTATTTAGAAATTTATAAGTATGTTTATCAGCAGTCTGGTTACCATAGAACAGGCTCTGCCTAGTTTGGGATCAGATGGCCGTGTGTAAGATGTGTCCAGTTAATATTATTATTTATTATTATATATAGAATGTTACAAAAACGTGTGTTGAAATTGTAGGATAGCCGACAAATAGTTGATATAGTTTAAAAAAATGCGAAACAATTATTTTTTCTTCATGAAACCCTTTTCCTTATGTAGGTACAATCATGTCATCATGTCAATTTTAATGGTTTTGTTTTTTTATGTAGACATTTTCAGAAAAATCATTTCAGTAACATCCTTCGTATATAGTTTATCTTCTCATACGCAATATTAGCTTCACGGTCAATTTTTCAGTTTCAAAATGATATTTCTTTATTAAAAATCACGAATTTTCATAAATTGTTAGCGCTTTACATTATTTATGTAATCTACTACAGGAAACCTATGCCCACATCTTTGTGTAACACCTGTAAATAATACCTTTTATTTTCCCTCACCCTTTTATTACGCTTTATCGGTTAAGAGGCTCACTGTTCAGGACTTTAATCGAAGTCATAAGTCTAAGCAGCGAAGTATAAAACAAGAGTGTACTGCAAAATACCAAAAAATGGTTGAAGTTGCTCTGGCACTTGAACCAATAAGAAAAATAGGCAGTCATAGGACTGCCGACAGTAGTTAAAACGTAAACGAAATGTCACATTAGCAGGTTGGTGACCTTAATTAATAAGGAGCTGCCAGAACTCAATGTTTAGATTAGCGCCCTCTAGTGGATCTATATATGTACTATTAGCGTGACGGTCACGAGTTCAGTGCTTTTTCCCAAAAAGTGCACAAACATGTCTAAAGAAGTTTTCACTTCAATAACGTAACAAATAAAATATTACTTCATAGAGTTGAAACTATATATTTCTTTTTGTTTACAGGATAGAAGGTGACGAAGGAGCCATGGAGCCAGCGTCACGTTTAGCTGCATATGTTTCGTTCGGTGGTCTTCTGATGCGTCTGCAAGGTGACGCTAATAACTTACACGGCTTTGAAGTAGACCAGCATATGTATCTATTAATGAAGAAATTAGCCTTCTAGAATGTTATAATTAAGTTTATTTTATAAGTTTATAACGTAAGAATAAAATATATTTTTAAAACCTTTTTTCATTTAATATCACTAGTTTACAAAATTGAACTTTTTTTTTATACCCCAAAATAAATGTATATAAATATGTTAATCTACCTTCCTTAAATCTAAAAGTGTTAGCAAAAATATTTTATCACGTCACAATTTCTTCCTGCAGTCAAATGTTTATTTTTTAACTACCTAACGTGGTGACGACAGTTTATTGTTTATTCGTTCGCTTCAAACGACAATTATCTTGTTTCGGATTGATTTAAAATGTCGAGTAGAAAGTGTAAACAAAGTTCTGATCGTTTTTGTTATGTTTGTGGACAGTTTATATTTTCAAAAAAGAGAAGACCCATTGTAGATTCGTTAAAAAGTGCATATCTTCATTATTTTGGATTTCCCGTTGCAAATCAAGATAAAAAGTGGGTTCCTCATGTGTTTTGCGAAAGCTGTAGAATCGTCTTACTCCAGTGGTCATCAGGAGAAAACGTTCACCTTCCATTTGGTTCACCAATGCTATGGAGAGAACCTAGTAATCATGAAAATGATTGTTACTTTTGTGTTACGAAGACATTGGGATATAATAAAAAAAATAAGGCAAGTATTATATATGCCGATGTTCCGTCTGTTACTAAGCCATTATTACATTCGAAAGATCTACCACATCCAGTTTGTCCTGGTAATTCGAGTGCAAATATACTAGATGACAATGAAAGTGATGTTGAATTCAAATCGATTTCTAGTGATTCTGACGAGTTCTCACTTCAAGAAAAGACTCCACATTTAATTAACCAAGCCGAATTAAATGATCTTACAAGAGATTTACAATTATCAAGATCTAAAGCAGAGCTTCTTGCGTTTTTCAGAAACAGAAGCAAAGTTTACTCAGAATTTTTCAAAAGAGAAGGTGAAAATTGTTATTGTACTGATATCCCGGGACTTTTTGAAGCAATGAATCAAAACTATGATAAAACAGAGTGGCGCTTATTCATAGACTCTTCAAAATATAGTCTAAAAGCTGTTTTATTACATAATGGTAATAAAAAACCGTCCATACCAATAGGACACGCAGTGAATTGTAAAGAGAGCTATGAAACGATGCGTATTTTAATTAATTTAATAAAGTATAAAGAACACCAATGGAAAGTGTGCGGCGACCTTAAGGTCATCGGTATGTTATTGGGATTGCAGGGTGGTTACACAAAATACTGTTGTTTCCTTTGTTTGTGGGACAGTAGAGCGAAACAACATCATTATGTAAGAAAAGAATGGCCTATTCGGAATGAGTATATTCCGGGCAAAATGAACATTAAACACGAGCTGTTGGTAGATCCCAATAACGTCACTCTACCCCCTTTACACATCAAATTGGGGCTCATGAAAAATTTTGTGAAGGCGCTTGACAAAAACAGTGATGCTTTCCGGTATTTACAAAAAATCTTTCCAAACATTACAGAAGGAAAACTGAAAGAGGGTATATTTGTTGGCCCACAAATCCGTAAAATTATGAAAGATTCTCAGTTTGAAAGCCTTTTATCTGTTAATGAAAAATCTGCTTGGAAGTCATTCAAAATGGTTGTGGAAAATTTTTTGGGAAGCAACAAAAGTGAAAATTACAAAGAAATTGTTACCGATTTATTGGAAAATTTTCAAAAGATGGGAGTAAACATGTCATTAAAGATTCATTTTCTGCACTCGCATCTAAGTTTTTTCCCTGAAAACTTAGGAAGTATGAGTGACGAACAAGGGGAACGTTTTCACCAAGATTTAAAGGTTTTTGAAGAACGACATCAAGGATTTTGGGATAAAAACATGTTAGGAGATTACTGTTGGTCCATTATAAGAGAAACTGATTCAAATAGCTATAAAAAGAAGGCAAAAATTAGTCATTTTTAATTTTTTTTTAGTATTAATACCAAAATTATGTATTTCAGTTAAGTTAATAAATATTTCTTAAACCAGACGTGACCGAATTTTTTTATTATTTTTTCTGGATAATTCTACCTAAATGAATAACAAAATAACAACTTTCAGCTGGGGTATGAAAACCGTGTAAACTAGTGTATTTTATCTACTGCCGTGGAATTAAAATGTGTGCCATCTCACTTTAAGTCATTGCGAAATGCTCGATAATTTGCGATAGTTGAATCTTAGCCACTACCTCATAAAGTCATAACACGTCAAGTTAATTATGTTTTGATACTATTCACTGTTCTGACCATACCAGTAGCGTCATCTAGCCTTAAAAATGAAAAGAGCTGATTTTATTCTATTCTACAACAGATGGCGGTCTGATTCGTCGTAAGTAACGTTAGTTTTTGTGTATTCCCTACTTTAAAACATTACATAACATAAACTTAGTATACTAGTTGATCTTGATTTCTAAAACCACAGATATATTATACTCATATATGTCACATGTAATTAAAGAGAGATACCAGAAGCAGGCCTATGCCACTCGATGTACTTACGTGCGCTAAACACCTCCCGGCCGCTCGACCGCTGGCGGACCTAATACGCAGTCTCGCGCAGTGGGTTGCCGACAGCGGCATCGAGCGCTCACGTTTTTATTTTTAAATTTACAACGTACAATGACATAATTTGAAATCGTATTGATATACTTATATATGCTTTAAATACATTAAAATTCACGGTGAAAATTGACATGGTTTCCGATACTTTATGTGCTGTATATGGATTTAGATCCAGTAATGTATGATGATATTATATAGTAGTATAATGATGTAGTTTTTTCTTATCTATTTTCTTTGCTTAACTGTTCTAATAATTTATTAATGTTTCTCGTTAGAGGTTTGGTTAAGTGAGGTCGCGTGGCTTTGGTGATAATTTTTTCGTAGAAGCGCGCATTTGTTGTTGAGTGACTCGAATTGATGAATTAGAGATTTGGTTATTCGAGATCGTATGGCTACGGCGTTAAGTTTTTCGTGGTAGCGTGCATTCGTTGTTAAGTGTTTCGTATTAGCATGGGGTCCCATCTCTAAGAACGGAAAAAAGGTTCAAACAAATATCAATAGATGGCGTTACGGGTATCGATTTGTTATTGAAGTTTATGGAAAATCAATATTAGGTCCTGATTAAAATATTTTCTAATTTCATAAAATACCCTAAACACGGGAAAATTGAATAAAAGCTTCTTATATCCAATTTTCTTATTTTGACAAAATTTAATATTGTCGTAGTTCCTCTGGCGGCAATTACGTACAACAATGTACTACGCTGAGGTTGATATACGGTTTTGTTATTGTTTGTAGGTACTGACCACAGATAACATAATACTATACTAGTAGTACTGACTATTGATAGTTGGCCAAATTTTATTGAAACTGTATCGTTGCGTTATGTTTTTGCATTTTCTATTGTAGGTAAATTATTAATACACAAATTTTAATTCGAATTTCAAAGATACTATAAAAATTAAGAATAAATTTTTTTCATTGTGTTTTACATATTTTTTTCATATTGTCAGGACACAATCAATAGTGAACGCATGGTTTGTGTCAACTTTGTTGTGTAGGCAGGTTAGGTATTTATGTAACAGACATTTTGATTTGGCAAAGTAACTACTTATTTAACTAAGCACTTACACGTACTATCTATTTACACATACACATTGCTAATAGGAATCTTTCACCTCAGACCTTACTCGATTGCAGGGCTGCCAGATTGTATAATTGGATACAAAATTCGTATAATTCGGTAATCATACGTATGCTGTTTGTATACTAGATGCATTGTATAATCGGATACAATGTCATTACTGATGTTATAGTGTAATTAATAAGTACGACATACATATAGAGATACTTAAAACAAATCATGTCTGTGATATCCTGTGTTAAGTAATTATACCTTAGAGCTATATCACATAATTGCATTTTACAATATTAGGTATTTACGCACGGCGACGACGACTCGGTCAGACTCGCGAGTTCCCGATTAATAGTTAGTCCCGATTAGAGTTACCGCAGTGACTAAGCAATCATGATCCTTTTTCTACTATTAAATTATTTGTTTTATTTCCTTTCTTAAAATATTGTTAATAATGCGTAATGTTCCAGCCACTAGCTATGCGCCTGCGGCTTTGGTAGTATAGATTATGATAGTTTCAAGTTTCTTATTTTTAAAAACATTAGGTAGGTAGGTATTTTAAATAAAATTATTTCCATAATACAAATGTGATTTAAATTAATAAAAACCATGTAAATATTTCAATTTAAAAATACCCATTGGTAATTACCAATAAGTATTTTTGGATTGTCAACATTTTGAGTTAGAATAATTCAATCGTAAAGATAGTTGTCTGTTCCACGTTGTCCGTAGATCCTATGGAGAAGAACAGGCAAGAAACTCCAAAGAAACTCTCTTTCAACAAGTTTTTTACAATTTTCTGGTTCATCATCATCAATCTTTTCGCCAATACTCACTGTGTGAATGTTGTGTTACCAGGGCCAGTTGTCGTCGAAGGGGTTGTTAGCCGGACGTTTGATCAGATATAGTGACCCCTACTACCATAGCCAGGAATAGCAGGGCAGCCTGAGACTCGGGGCCTGATCATTCTGTTTGCTTTCATTGCGGGTTTTTTACCAATACTCGCCACGCTTGGCAGGTGGGCGCAGTGTTCGGGTTTGGGGTTTTGTGTTTTCGCGGTAGACGCTGCTGCACACCTTCTGGTTTTTTGTCCCCTAGCCAAATCTTACGGCACCCACAGTAAGAGAAAGGGCGAAGGTAACATTCTTGGTCAGCACCCCACAGCATTTAAACAGGTATTGAACTATCAAATCTCATTCAAATGGGCTTTGAATCTTCATTTCTTAGCCGCGCCTTGCTACTCTTCGGCAGTTACTGCTTGTCAATTTCAAACAATTAATTTTAAAAGAAATCAACATTTATCTGTCCCTCAACTTCGTAATCGGCTTCCTTAAACAGTTATTTTTATTTCTCTAATTAATGAAAAAGAAGAAAAATCATATTAGTAGTAATGAATAATAATAAAAATGAGAGATTTTTTTTTACCAGACTGTTTTCGGTTTCCCTATCTCGTCGTATCGTGAAACATTTCCATAAACTTCTAAGTACGAATATTAATATTTTTTTTTTTATAATCATATTTCGTTTCCTTCATATTTTCAAAGTTACGCAGATGATATGGTGTTGCTGTGTCCATCAATCAGCGGTCTTAGGTGGCTCCTAAGAAAGTGTGAAGATTATGCGGCGGCTCATGGGCTCAGGTACAATGCCAAAAAGAGTGAGTTACTTGTCTTTAAGGCGGGCACCAAATGTTACTCGAATGTGCCACAAGTTACTATTTGTAATACACCATTGACTAGAGTCTCTCATTACAAGTACCTGGGTCACTGGGTCACCGAGGATCTCAATGACAACATGGACATTGAACGGGAGCGCAGGGCGCTGGCTGTCCGATGTAATATGCTGATCCGCAGATTTGCGCGGTGTACAAGGGACGTTAAAATTACTCTCTTTAGAGCCTATTGCCAGTCCTTTTACACATGCGCTCTGTGGGTCGGCTATACGCAGAGGGCATACAGCGCCCTGCGTGTTCAATACAACAATGCGTTCAGAATGTTGAATGGACTGCCACGTTTTTGTAGTGCATCAGGCATGTTTGCGGAGGCCAGAGTTGATGGTTTCCATGCCATCATACGCAAACGTTGCGCTTCCCTCCTCCGCAGAATGCGTGGCAGTTCACACAGCATCTTGAGCGTATTCTGTGATAAATGGGACAGTCCAATGTTGGGCCATTGGATTAGACTGCACGCGATGTAGACTGTAAAGTATAATTAGTTTTATTTATTTATATTAAATTACTAACAATAGGTTAAGATCATTGTTACTAACATTTTATGGACTTTTGGTCTGAAATAAATGATTAATAATAAAAAAAAAAAAAAATAATACCCATATATCGATTGCTACAAAATAACATTAAGATAATGATATTATAATTTTATTTAGGGCAGGTGTACCTTGCTTCATTTCTTTATCTTAATGTAAATGTATATCATCTCTTTCTAAAACATTTGTACACGGACCGTTTTCGACTCATGCCAGATACAAATAAGAGTCATAATTATTAAAAAATAAAGAAATCTACATATCACACCTCAAGTTAACTAAACACACACTTGGACGCACAGAGTGCCAAACAAATATATATGCATATTATACATTCTTAATACATACAATTGAAACTCTTACGTAATTACCTATTAGATACATACTTACAAACATACATGCATGATTATTTATACATAACTTAAATTTACATTTGTTTGCAAATGTATAAGACGAGATTCATGTGATGCTTAATATGCTGCTACTATTTAACTGTAGTAAAATGTTGTAATTCCAACTGTCATTATAATAATAGTCTATACTATTCATACACTCGAAATACATAACCTAAATTGAGTCAAGATAAGCTACATCCTACAAAATAATTTTATATCTACTGTTAATACGCCGTTATAGTGGAATACAAAACTTTGATATTAAAAAAAAAACATCTAGAAGCCGTATCGATCAGAGAGCTTTACTCTGATGTTTTTAATTATAATTACTATAGTATTTATTTATATAGTAAGAAAAAAAAGGACGTCTTATTTTTACTAATATTTTTGTACATTGAAGGGAATATAGTTGTTATTAGGTTGTATTAGAGCATAATTTGGCATGGGATACAAATATTACACAACAATGATCGAAGTGAAATTGACCTTGAATGGCCGATCCGCGAGATGTTTCACGTACGTAGTTCTGGTCGTATGTAATAATAAATATATTCGTTAAATAAAAATAATGCTTACCGGTTGTAATAAATAATAGGCCGTTTGATTATTTATAAGTAATAAGTTATTTTATCGGTTATCTAATATAACGAACACTCACACCTGCTGATTACATACTAATTAGCGCCATCTATTGGTTGCGCGTTTATTAGTAGGTAAATAAATCCATTTCATCGCTAGGTGGCTCTAGGTATCTATCGCGTTGCTAGAGGCATCTAGCGCCTTTGTAGGTGCAAAAATAAAAGCCCGCAGAATTGCCCGAGTTAGGAGGGTCGCGTTTCGTTGTATGGGATGAGGTATCTGTACTAGTATAGTATTATGTTATCTGTGGTATTAGTAAACTTACGGGGACGTGGTATTCAGTGTTACATTTTTCTAAGTCAGGTAACACATCCGATTTTTTGTGTAATAAAACTTCACTTAATTAACATAGGCTTTTTTTAAAAATATAGATATTGAATATTACATAAAAAGAGGTAACCCTAAACTCACTTACGGCAACGCAACCGTGCGCTATTGCGAGGCAATAATAATCGTGTTTTAAGAACATTTAAGATCATTTTCGCATTCAGCGATCGGCGCTCGGAAAGAGTAGGTAATTAAAACGGTAGGGTAAACGTTTTTGTAGGGAGTGATTTATCTGTAACGTAGTAACTACTTAGTAATCTGTGCCAGAAGTGAGACTAATTTGTAAATTGCCATCTAGTGTCGAATAGTTTATCAAAATCATTTCATTCCTTGTCACTAGGTGTTAGCAGTGTAGTAGGTATTGGTTATTGTAATTTATAGGGAACGTGCACAAACTATAGGTGGCAGCACAAATCGACACGAGAGCCAGTGCGGTAAGAAAAGAAACTTTTTAGAACTGTTAACGTGTTGCCGTCAATGCTTAAATTATATTTAAATGGTTTCTGTTATTATTATGATTAAAATTATAATATGTGGATTTCTGCCGATTAGAAATTTAAACTATTCGAGGTAATGTTTACTTACAGTTTTGTTCGCATTGCTACTACTACATACAAAACTTAGCTATTTTTCCAAATAACATTATTAGTAATTTCTTAATGTTTCAAAAACTCATACTTACATTTTTTTTTACTGCATTTATCCACTTATGTCGTGTATCACATAACCATGGCAAGTGAGTACTATCCGTGGGAAAGTAATATAATTATTTGACATATTTTTATTTTTCTTTGAAGTGTGCGAGCATCCAGAAATGCAACAAAACATTTTAACTTAGTTAAATGTTATTTTTCACAGCTTAATTAAATAACGTGAAGTGCCTATGTCAAGTATTGTTTACTAAGAGCAATCTTGTTTAGGTTAAAGATTGGGATTTGTGCCACCAGGTGGCAGAACCATCGTTGTGCACGTTCCCATACAAAAGTCCAACCATACTATGGTTTATGACTTTTGTATGGGTGTTATTGTTTAATTCTATAGGTACATTATTTTAGTTTTCCTACTTTTATTAAAATAATTAATTTTATTATTATAATAGAATTTATTCTTGCAGATCTTAGATAGTTTTTATTGCATACCAGTAATAAAAACTAGGTAAGTCAAATCTTCAGGATTATCTACAGAACTTGGCAATCATTTAGATCTCAATTCTTTTGTCGGCGTAGTCGATAACCACGTATATTCTTAATATTGAACTTGGCTCCCATTTTCACATTTATGTTTTTGATGGGATTATTTTTACTGACACTTTTTTGGTTAGGTTTTCATACAAAATAGTGCTCCTTACCTCTACCCTCCATACTTGAAACCAACCTGTGCGTCAGCGTCTTGCAGACTTACCCTTCTGACCACCTACATTATATCCAGCAATCTGTCCAGCAACTTAGCCACGACCATGGCAAGGGATATAGGCGTATAATTGGTGAGATCTGCAGCATCAGGAGTCTTATTTTTTGCAATAGGTGTACCTATTGTACAGTTTTCGTAACTGATCTAGGCAGACATTATATATTTTTACAAGATTTTTATAAAGTACCAACTTTTGTTGATTCTATAAAATAACTACTTACTTATATCATTGTATGTTTTGGTTGTGACGATTAAGTAGAAAAATAAATTATTAAATTGAACCGTTTCATTTCAAGAGTTGCACAAATATAAATAAATAATAAAGAAAATAAGTATTTGTAATTATTTCAGTAGATTAGTGTAGTAAGATAATTATCCCATCAAAAACATAAATGTGAAAATGGGAGCCAAGTTCAATATTAAGAATATACATGGTTATCGACTATGCCAACAAAAGAATTGAGATCTAAATGATTGCCAAGTTCTATAGATAATCCTGAAAATTTAAATAAAATACATTACGAGTTATTATACGGTCAAAAGTGGCTCCAAATGGTTCGTGTAATTATAACACACGGCTGCTGCGTCGCCAGTTCATTTTTATTGAACTTGGCTTGACACGCTGTCGCCTATCTAGATATTACTAGATCGTCCTCGTATCAGTTATATTCCTAGCAGTAAGATAGTTACAAACCGCTTTCACATAACTATATTACGGTATACAGCTATATCTCTAAGAATATAACTATATCGCGGCTATAACCATCTTACTGCGACATAACATTCCCCACTACTCAAATAATACGGAAAACGTAACAATGGCGCGCTCCGCCATTTTGTCACTAATGACACCTATTATACAGAGATGGCGCTTTCACAGGCCTACCGCTGTGATGGCAGCCGCCCGCGAATTCCGCCCGCGGGTGTTCCTCATTAATATATGAAATATAATAATAATAATAATGAACAGATGAAGACAAAGTCGATATCAGGTTCGATTTAGAAACCATTCCACTGCTAAGTTAAATAGAGAATAGATATTACAGGTTAGTAAAACTAAAAAAACGATGCGAACTATGATGCGAATTAAAAAAAAAGAATTAAATCATCACACCATCTTAACCAAGATCAATCTGTTGGACTCGTCAAAACGAATCCTATGAGCCCAAATTTGAGGGGTTTATTACCACTGAAGAATTCCGCTATCTACTTCCTTGATCCATGATCAAATCAGCTCCAAGATGCCAAATTATAGTATTGTCATCCAAACTACATATACATACAAAGTTTCATTTCGATACGACAATTAGAAGTAGGTTAAAATTGACTTCCAAGAGTTGTTTAGTTACATAGTTATTTAGTTACAAGAAAAAGTTTACTTGGTTAAGTAAAGTTTAGTTAAAGCGTGTTAAGAATAATAAGAAAGAGTTTAGGCTGTAATCTAATACGCCATTTTAGAGAGGGCTGGTCGACTTTACAAGGTTTTGGTTAGGGTACGTTATAAGGCTTTATAATATATGGTACAAAAAATAATTGTCCCTCACAATTCACCAAAATTGGCATGCAAATACAATGGTTACAAAACCAGAAATGCACTAACGCGGCCATTCGACTACACAATTTTTTTTAAAATGTCATCAAAAGAAAATTATGTTAAGAAGAAGCTATACAGCGTGTAAGTATCACCGTCGCGAAGAACTTAGAAAAAGTCTTTCTTTGGATACTTATCATAATGCAAAAGTCAGTTCATCATAAAAATGCGAGATTAAGGACTTACAGTCAATAGTTTGATTTTCCGCTACGCAATGTACACAACACACGTACTGTGCGGTACGGTGAATGACCTTCAACCGCCCGGCGCCGTCGAAGCAGCTGATTGCATAAATGTTGTTTAATTGATTACATTGCCGTTTTTGGCCGTATGGGGTATTTACTCATTTTTTTTTTGGTGAAATGTTCTGTTTACTCATTGTGATATCACTTTTAAGTAAAAACATGAAAAAAAAATTTTAATTTTCCGGCAGAAATTTCCAATGATTTTCCACTTAGAATGATGGTCTGAATACACTATTTCAGGATTCGGTATGATGTCACTTACACCCTGTATAACAAACATTTCTACAATGATACAAGGAAGGTAGGTATGTGACCTACCTACTCGCAACAAAAATATATATTACATCTCATGCAGTCCCAAAAACTTATTTCATTGTGTAAAACATGTTTTATTAACCAGGTTTTAAGTTCCTTCATAATTTTTTGTAACGGTAGCTCGCTAATAGATTTGGGCACTTTATTATACACTTTATACACATCACATAACAATTATTTTTAAATAATGATGCTCTGCAAGCAGGCAATTATAAATCTACTTGGATGTCTTTTCATTTTATTTTTATTCAAGAAATTCTTTGAAAAATAAAATTTAAGTGGTCCCTAATTTATTTCTAATACGAACTTTACTTCTAAACGTAGAAGTGGACTGCGCTAGATGCTTATACTTAGATCACTAGCCCGTCACTAATGAAACTAGTTGTACTATTGGAACAAAGTACCATCGCACGTTACACTTGAGACGCTCGGGGGCCGGCCGGCTAGTCGGAAAAAAGTCTTAACGCAACGAAAAAAGCTACTGTAATATCTTATATACAAATTATCAGTATGTTAGTTAGGGCAATTTTTTTTTTTAATTTCTTTAATTTCGAATTTTTACAATTTTTACTATACAGGGTGTAAGAAACACCGTACCGAATATTGAAATAGTGTAATCAGACCATCATTTCGAGTCGAAAATATTTTTACTTTTATAATTTTAATTTTTTTGGTTAAAAGTGATATCACAATGAGTCAGCCAAAAACTGCAATGTAATCAATTAAATAAAATTTATGCAATGAGCTGCTTCGACGGCACCGAACAAAAAGAATACCATCGAATCGGCATTAAAACCGAATGATTCAGCAGAATACCTATATATCTTACGTGGGAGAGCCATGCTTCGGCACGTATAGGCCGGCTCGACTCCGTTCGATACCACGGCCTCACAGAAAACTGGCTTGCATTGCATTTCGCCGCGTGAGTGAGGTTACCGGAGGCCCTAACCCTTCCCTCTCCCCTATTCCCGTCCTTCCCCTCTCCCCCCTCTCCTCCCCTCTAATCTAATACTATAAATCTTAAATCTCGCATTTTTATGATGAACTGACTTTTGTATTGTGATAAATATAAACAGAAACAGGTTATTGTAAGGTTTTCGCGTAGTTCAAACTTTGACACAATTTATTCAATTCATTAAATATACAGGATGTATTTGAAAATAAAACACTTAAGTACTTAAATCACTGAAGGGAAGTCTCTAGCATGCAGTGGCAGGTTGGTGACATCTCTCTCTCTCTCTCTCTCTCTCTCTCTCCCTCCCTGACCCTGTCCCTCTCTCCCTCCCTCCCTCTCCATGTCTCTCTGACGCTGTACATGTAAATATAAGAAACTCGCCTCCGTCTTATGAATTTTCAATCTCGTCATAAAAAATATTTTTTTAAATATAGGACTCATTTTCCATACATTTTCGGTCAGGGTCACGTGACCCTGACGCGAGTTTAACGTTTTTTACCCATCCTAAAAAGTGCTCAACGCCGCTAAAAAAGTTTTCACTTCAAAAAAACTATCCGTTTAAAAGGTATCATACCTTTTAAACGTACATGCGTTTGAATTTCCAGGTATTTTTACCTCCACTTCTCATAAAAGCAGGTGGAACGTATAAAGTTAAACCTCCACTCGAAACACTGCGCGCTGCTTGTATTGTGTGATGAGCATGATCATTTGTTCTGTGTCTGGGTGTAATTTATGTAAAACGTATGTATTTAGTAATATATAAGAATGTTTATCAGCAGTCTGGTTATCATAGTACAGGCTCTGCCTAGTTTGGGATCAGACGGCCGTGTGTGACGGCCGAAAGTAGGCAGTCATGGGACTGCCGACAACATAACCTCACAATGTACTTGCATATACATACACACGCACACACATCTGTATATATATAATTAGGTTAAAAAATTAAATTAACTTACTCACTCACTCACTCACTCACTCACTCGCTCGCTCGCTCACTCACTCACTCACTCGCTCCCTCCTTCCCTTTCCTCTCACTCTCTCCCTCCCTCCCTCTCCATGTCTCTCTGACGCTGTACATGTAAACTTCAAAAATTGAAAATATTTTTTTTTTCTTTGACGGGGCTAACGGGTAAGAGTTGAAAAAAATATATATTATAAACATGCAAATTCATTTGTATATGTTTTTCTTTAATTTTCAAGCATTATTTAGGTGGAATTTCGACCACCGGGCGAACAGTAGTATAAAATAAATATCTCAATTCCCGCCATAACAACTATTCTCAATAAAAAAAACAATTGGCACGCGACGCTTGTTAGCGCCACGTGCGCTCTGTGTGACGTCACCCGTGTGAATGACGTCACACGTCACCGTGAATTTCCTTTGAAAGTGTTTGAAACTGAGTTGGGATTTATTTTTCTTTGAATATAGGTTTAATTACTTGTGTATTGATCACTAAACGGCTGAAATTAATACTGAAATACATAGATTAGACTTATTTAGCTAAAGGGAAGTTGATGAATTTGGTTTAGTAGTTTTTTTTTTGTGCTATAGTGGGGAAACGACGGGTCACCTGATGGTAAATGACTACCGCCGCCCATGGGCACCTGTAACTTAATCAGTTTCGAAAGAGATATTTTCGCTCATTGTGACCAGATTTTCATCATAATTTTTTTTAATATGTTGTAAGTAGGTATATATTTACTTTTAAGGTTTCCATACCGGCCTGGGATAGGTCAGATTTTTTAAAGTAATTTTAATATAGAGTAGCTGGCCCGATAGACGCAGTCTTGTGAAAAAAAATAGTCAGTCGTAGGACTGCACGTCAGAAGTGAAAACATAACTTCACAATGTATTTGCATATACATACACACACACACACATCTGTATATATATAATTAGGTTAAAATAAAAAGTAGGTAATAACATATATAAATGTATACATAGGGTACACTGGAAGTTCTACGCTCCTGGCCGCTCATAAATGTTTGAATTTTGAATGCTATATTTTTTTAAATATAAGAAACTCGGCTCCGTCTTACGAATTTTCGATCAGGTCACGTGGACACGTGACCTGATCGAAACTTAACTACCTGATCGCTTAAACTCGCGTCAGGTCTGACGCGAGTTTAACATTTTTTACCCATCCCAAAAAGTGCACAACGCCGCTAAAGAAGTTTTCACTTCAAATAACACTCCACGTTTAAAAAACTGGCTCAATGTTCCCGGCAATTTCTTTAATTTTATTATCATTTTAATACAATTACTGATTTTAAATTTTTTTAATCTAAAGCGGTAATTGAACCCGCGAGTCCTGTTGCAGATGAATGCTCTGCCGCTGCGTCACAAAATTCTTCACTACATCACTACATATTATAAAACAAAGTCCCCCGCCGCGTCTGTCTGTCTGTCTGTTCGCGATAAACTGAAAAACTACTGAACGGATTTTCATGCGGTTTTCACTAATAGAAAGAGGGATTCATGAGGAAAGTTGAGGTGTATTGGTATTGGTATTGGTAAAGGGCTCTGTTTCCGCATTTAGACTCATAGGCGGTCCATTATGCGTTCAGATAGGCTGGCTCCTTCCAGAAGCACAGAAGCCTCCTGGGGCGTTCACAGGCTTCTAGGAGCGACCTCGCTCCTGC
Organism: Euplagia quadripunctaria; assembly: GCA_963859945.1. Classification (NCBI taxonomy): domain Eukaryota; kingdom Metazoa; phylum Arthropoda; class Insecta; order Lepidoptera; family Erebidae; genus Euplagia; species Euplagia quadripunctaria. The sequence continues at coordinate 8,809,847 of OY982586.1, forward strand.
GAGGATATTTGCCCGTTGTGTGGCCACTCCCTCGCACTCCAGGACGACGTGGGCGGCCGTTTCCTCCGCATTAAGACAGCCTCTACATAGAGGACTGTTTGTCGCATTGATGGTGAATAGGTGCCGGTTTAGGGCCAAGTGGCCCGTAATGGTACCTACAACTATTCTGATCTCAAGTCGGTTAAGACTGAGCAGTCTGCAGGTTAAACGTGGTGAGACCTCCGTCAGCACCAGTCTAAATTGCCTACAGCCGGGCGTATCAGCCCAGCGACCGTTGTGCGCTTCATGGATTCGTTGCCTTACCCATGAGTGAAGTTGATTGAAGGGAAGTGGCAGCAATATAGTTGGCCCTGCCACTGTCGTTGCAGATCCATTTCTTGCTAGCTCATCTGCGGCATCGTTGCCGAGTGAATCACTATGCCCCCTGATCCATTGAAGGGTTAGCCCATTGACAGAGGCTAAACGGTCAAGTATCTGGTGGCATTCGTATATAAGGCCGGAGTTCATGGTGTTGCCCTCCAGGGCTTTCTGGACGGCCATACTGTCTGAGAGTATGCGGATGTTGTGCTCCTTTATACCCCTTGACATGACCGCGGTAGCGGCGTAGGTTATCGCAACGCACTCACATTGGAATATGGAGCTGTGTCGGCCTAGCGCCAGTGATATTGTTATATTCAAGTCTTGTGAGAAAACTCCGGCTCCAGTCCCTGTCCCCATCTTAGAACCGTCCGTGTATATCCGGACTTCGTTTATGCCAGATTGATCTCGGTCGCTCTCATGTAGTTGTATTCGGTACCTTCTACCGAAGATATGTTGTTTAGGGATAGTATCGCATGGGGCAGCTATTAGTGGTTGGTATTCCACTAATTGGTTCCATAATTTGGAATGAGGACCTTCTTGGTTGTACCATAGACCTAGGTGTTTGAGTCTGATGGCTGCCATTGCTGCTTCTTGTTGTATATATAGGTCTAGTGGCGCCAGATCTAAAGCTACTTCAAGGGTAGCTGTGGGTGCTGTGCGCATGCAACCAGTGATGGCAGCATATGCGAGTCTCTGGAATTGTTGTAGTTTGTTTCTGACGGTGCTTAGCTCTGTTCTCTGCCACCAGGTAATGGCACCGTATGTGACGATTGGCCGTATGACCGTTTTGTACAGCCATAGTGTGATTTTTGGTGATAAACCCCAGCTTTTGCCGAGGAGTCGCTTGCATTGGCAGAAAATAATGCTAGCTTTGTTCAATTTTGTGTCCAGGTGCCTGTTCCATAGGAGTTTACTGTCTAGTATCACTCCTAGATACTTGACTTCCTTGGTAAGGGCTAGACGGGTGTTAAATAGTTTAGGTAGTCTTAATTCTCCTAAACTGCGTTTATTTGTGAACATGATCAACTCTGTCTTCGTCGGGTTCACTGTTAAGTCGTGTTCCTCACACCATTGTTCCACGACCTTCAAAGCAGACCTCATTCGGTCGCATACTACACTCACACAAGTTGAGGTGTATAATTTGTATCCGTGCGAAGCCGGGGCGGGTTGCTAGTCACTACATATTATAAAACAAAGTCCCCCGCCGCGTCTGTCTGTCTGTCTTTTCGCGATAAACGGAAAAACTACTGAACGGAATTTCATGCGGTTTTCACAAATGGATAGTGATTCAAGAGGAAGGTTTATATGTAGTATACATGCATATCATTGTAGAGAAAAGTCGAGAAATTCAAAGATTTGTAATGTTATGTCGTAACAAACATATTTTTGTGCGCTTACATTGCAAACGCTGGCTAAACCTTACGAGATAGATCAAATTAATGTACTACGGAGTTGTAAATATTAAAAAGATCAATAAATAAGTCCGCGATAGTTTATGTTTATCGCCTAAGGATAACCCACAGTAACCATTTTTATCTTTTACATATAACAAAAAAAATATGGGTTATTTATCAAACTATTTTAAACAATACAGTATTATTCCTTATATAATTAAATACATTAGATACGTTGTGCATTTCATGTAGATCAAAATAGGCCTTTCCAGCATATAATAAAAATGAATGTCTCAGAAGATATCAGAGATTTAAAAAGCGGGGGCAAAGCGGCTGGCAGGCCGAACCGATTTTGATTATACTTTTTTGTTAGATAGGGTACCTCAAGGGTGGTCCCATGTCAAGGAAGTCAGAATCTGATGATGGGATCCTGATAAAATTGAGAGAAACCCTCGAAAATTGTAGGAATGAATAGTGTTTCTGTTTACTTTTCATTACTTTATGAGGTTTTTGCGTTTGGAATCATCATCACATCATGTAGCTGAGCTAATGATGAAAAATAATCATATTATAAAAATCTTCACTACATATTATAAAACAAAGTCCCCCGCCACGTTTGTCTGTCTGTTCGCGATAAACTGAAAAACTACTGAACGGATTTTCATGCGGTTTTCACTAATAGACAGAGTGATTCATGAGGAAGGTTTAGGAAGCCGGGGCGGGTTGCTAGTACATAGTATAAAACAAAGTCTCCATGTCTGTCTGTTCGCGATAAACTCAACTAATACCAAATGGATTTTCATACGGTTTTCATCAATAGACGGAGTGATTCATGAGGAAGGTTTAGTTATATAATTCGTTAAGTTTTTGTGTAAAATGGCTGAAATATGACGATGATTGTTGAAGACTTTGCTACCACAACATAAAACAAGAAATTAAATTAAATTAAACAAAAAGCCCGACTGCTTCTAAATGCTCATTAGGGATTGGGTAAATAGCGTCATGCAGCCTTCATATTGTTTTTTTTTTAATTATTACCAGTGGCACTCGCGATGAAATACAGGCCTAATGATTCTAAAGACACCTACCCCATACGTATATCTAAATCTGTTCAGGCATTCAGAAGTTATGGTGAAATAAAGAAACTCACATAGGTGGATACATACAAGAACCTTGAAAACATTACGCTCCTTTTCTTGACAGTCGTGTAGATAATAACGCTTTAAGTACCCACCTACCTAAGTTAATCTTTAAATGTTCGTAGCGGCACAGTATATGTATATACAGTATTGTGACTCGGACCTTTCCTTGAAATAATTACCTACAGCCGGACGGTACGTAAACACGCGATAGGGCTGCCCATAATTTCATCTATCTACTTGAGTTTCTTTCGAGTTTTGTAATTGTAAATATTATAATTTATTTTTTATTAAAAAATAAGAAAATTCGTTGTGAAAGAAATGAGTAGTAGGTAGGTACCTACCATTTTTTACTTTATTTATTATTATTATTTCGTCTAATTCGATAATATATGTATGTAGCTAAATACATAAGTAAATAGATAGCTTAGCCTAGGAACTACCTACTAGTTTTTTTAACGCGAGGGTGGGTAAGTCACTCGTGTGTCACTTTTGTCACCCTATCTACTTATTTATTTATTAATCCAGGTATTTTACTCGGTGGAAAAAGCACAAATACCTACCTATTAAAAAAGAAACAAATTACATATTAGTAGGTACATAAACACTTTTTAGTCTTACCTTTCGGAGTTTCCAGGTAATTTAAAAAATGTAATCTCTGGTTGCGTTTTTGAAGAATTCAAGCAACCAAAAACAGCACAATATAGTCTATAATTTCTATTTGCCATATTAAATACTTAAGTATTTGTATTTATTTCAATGAAATACACAAATCGCACGCTTACTGCTTAAAAAACGATCATTACGTTCATTCGTCACTGCGGAGCAGTCGCGACTGTTTGTGTACCGAGTGTATACCGAACGCAAGGCGTTATATGTCTCGCGATCCGAAGGTTTGTATGAAGATACCATATTGTATATACATTATATCGGGAATGGATGGTCTCAATATACTTATTGCAGATAAGGCGGGAATGTATGAAAGTAATGTATTGTTATTTGTCATTGAACAATGAAATTAGCTACCCATCGGTTCGTGAATGCATTTATTTCTGTATGCCTGGTCGGAGGACCCTTTGTCTGTGTAGGAGGGACAAAGATCACAAACACCCTTTCCTCCATAAAGTCATATAAAAATTTTGTTGTACATTCTTTGGAGTTTACTCCTTGAGAATCGATTTTCATATAAGACCTCGAGCTCCCCGGTATGGAAATTATATAAGAAGTGAAAGTTACATGGTCTGCCACTTTAAGAGCTTTAAATGTACATAATTGTATTGTTTTTAACCGACTTCAAAAAAGGAGGCGGTTCCCAATTCGACTGTATGTTCCTTTTTGTTTTTTTTTATGTTTGTTAGTTACCTCAGAACTTTCGACTGGGTGAACCGATTTTGATGATTCTTTTATTTGAAAGCTGGTGCTTCCCGTGTGGTCCCATTTCAATTTGGTCCAGTTCTGACAATGGCATCCATGAGAAAACCATATATAAGTGTAAGATATCTCAAATAAAGGTGAAAATGACAGTACAATAAAACTCACGTGAATACTGTAGGGTAGATATATATTCTCCCATTTCAATACACTTTTAAACACACGTCCGAACTCGATGCTGGCCACGAGCAAATAGGCCGCCTAAATTTACTGTTCTCCCGGGGTAAACATTCGGTGTTGCCCGTTACATTCGTTTCCACTCCCCAAACATGAACAAACGAATACAATATTTCGAATTTATATCAAATTAATATATCTATTTTTGTAAACCTAACATAAGTCTTTTATGGAATAATTTTTTTTTGTTGGAGTCGGTTTTTTTTTGAAAGAATTATGTAAATTGCAGTCGAACGTCGAATAAAAGAGAGAGAGAGAGAGAGAGAAAGAGAGAGAGGGGCTGGAAGAAAGAGAGAGAACGGGAAAGTAGAGGGGGAGGTGGGGAGGGGGAGAGAGAGAAACTCCAGTCGTGCGTCCGAGCTGACACAAACACACTTTTTCTCCGATTTTTCGCTCGTGACGTTTCATCTAGACCAAAAGAAATAGATTTTTTTGTGGGAGAGCCATGCCTCGGCACGTATGGGCCGGCTCGACTCCGCTCGATACCACGGCCTCACAGAAAACCGGTAGTGAAGCAATGCTTGCATTGCATTTCCGAGGTTACCGGAGGCCCTAACCCTTCTCTCTCCCTTATTCCCGTCCTTCCCCTCTCCCCACTCTTCCCCCTGGCAACGCACTTGTGACACTCGAGTTACAGGTGCCCATGGGCGGCGGTAGTCATTTACCATCAGGTGACCCGTCTGCTCGCTTACCCCTTATAATATATATTAAAAAAAAAATCTACAAATTTTTATAACCTGCATTTTTTTTTAAAGTAGGTTATCTTTTTCTTAGATCAATTGTTAGTTTAATTTGTAAACAAAGTGTTCTCTTCTGTGTGTTGTCTTCTGTCTGAATCTTTTGTCATAATCTGAAAGAGTTTTTATTAAAGTGATGTTAGTCATGAAAGTTGTAGCTTTTTTATAGCGTTTGTTTTCCAACTCACCTGATGGAAAGTGATGCGTATGTGTGAGTGAAGAGCTGTCAAAGCATTTCAAATAAAGTATGGAAAAAAGCAAAATGGGTTTTAGGCACTGTTGTTACTTAATTAATGTAACAATCATGTAGGTACAGTGGACAAAGAAAATGATCTACCAGTTTTGACAAAAGTTTCTGTGTAACCACAATGGCGATACAGTTGAATGTATCTCTAACAATGAACTGTCAGAATATTATTGCACGGGAAAATCAACCTTGTTGTTTTTTTTTTATATTATAGGGGGCAAACGACCTGATGGTAAGTGACTACCATCGCCCATGGACACCTGCAACTCAAAAGTCACAAGTGCGTTGCCGACCTTTGAGATAGGAGTACGCTCTTTTCTCGAGGTCTCGTACGTTGTTTTATGATGTCAAATGATCTTCAACCTTAGGGTGGTAGACGATTTACAGCTGATGGTACCTACACAGGTTGTAATAAATAAATCTATGTATTTATTTATCCTTAAATGCTGTAAGCGCTTCTAACAAGTTCCCAAACAGATTTCTACAGTTCAATACCTATTTCAATTCAAGAAAAAATAAATTTAAAAAATCTTATTATTTCTACTCTATTCAACGCCCATAGACAATCAAACTGTACCTCAATAGGGAGCCTCCCTGAGTTCCCCCATCCCCCATAGCAGGGGGGATTGAAATTAGTTCAATTTGTAACGAAGTGACGCGCGCTAACGACACAGCGTTTAATTATTACAACTCGTTATATGTTATAATAATGTCTATGGTTCTTGTCTATGGGTGAAGAAGTAACTCGGCTGAATTCTGTTTAATAATAAATTACTTAATTTGTTTTTAACCGACGAAAAAAAAGGAGGTTCTCAATTCGACCGTAGATATATTTTTCAATATTCAAGTTAGATAGCGGACAGATTGCGAACGTTATTTTTGAAGTGAAAACTTCTTTAGCGGCGTTGTGCACTTTTGGGATGGGTAAAAAATGTTAAACTCGCGTCAGGACACGTGACCTGTAAGACCGTAAGACGGAGCAGAGTTTCTTATATTTAAAAAAATATAGCATTCGAAATTCAAACATTTATGAGCGGCCAGGAGCGCAGAACTTTCAATGTACCCTATGTGTACACATATCTTTTTATTTTTAACCTAAATATATATATACAGATGTGTGTGTGTGTGTGTATATGCAAATACATTGTGAAGTTATGTTTTCACTTCTGACGTTCAGTCCTATGACTGACAGGTGTTTTTTAAAGGCTTCTAGAAACGTGAGTCTCACACTAGGTACTAGTAGGTATTCTTGTTCACAACTCTCCAGCTAAGCTAAATGTTTGTGTCATGAGTCGGTTCACGTACGCTCCATGGCCTGTAGCGAGAGTAGTTTTTTATTCAGACATCCGCACACCAGCTTCAGGTAAAAACCTCTCAATTAGGCGACGTCCAGGCACATACATCCTCGTGGCTGGCCACTAAAGTCGTTCAATCAAATCATATCAAAATCATTTATTTCAATTAAACCCATTATAGGTATTTTTGAATTGTCAGGAGTAGTAGTCAGTCAGACTAAGTCAGTCGTGAAGCTAGTTGCCTATTCCAATAAGTAGATCCTGTGGAGAAGAACAGACAAGAAACTCCAAGGACACTCTTTGTCAACATGTTTTTTACAAGGCTCTGGTTACATTGCTTATATGCGCAAATTAAATGTGAGGACAATGTAACGTATTGTTCTAAACTATAAACAGTCGCGCAAACTACTACTATATGGAAGTAATAGCAGTTCGGAGATGACCAGCCCCAACCAACGGCACTAGTTCACGAGCATGACACGCCAGCCATCGTCTACTTCAACCATATCAAAGGGAGTCGATCGACCCGACACATACGCCACCATCAGCAGGGAAGAAGGTCAGGTTAGAAGGGAAAACCCGCCCCGTCCACCTGCGATCACACCAAGGCACAGAATACCTACCTACCTAATAGTACAGCTCAAGGCGGCATGAGGCGCTGGGAGTTATGCCTGAACTTACCTACATAAAAAAAATATATAAACACCAAAATTGAGAACCTCCTCCTTCTTTTAAGTCGGTTAAAAAAGAAACCAAATCTTCAAATAATAAAGGTTACTATTATAACTAGCAACCCGCCCCGGCTTCGCACGGGAAGTAGAGACATCTTCAACAATCATCATCATATTTCAACCAATTTACATAAAACATTAACAAATTACATACTTAAACCTTCCTCATGAATCACTCTGTCTATTGGTGAAAACCGCATGAAAATCCGTTCAGTAGTTTTTTAGTTTATCGCGAATAGACAGACAGACAGACGCGGCAGGGGACTTTGTTTTATGTAGTGCGCACTTCCCTACATAATTATTTTAAAACAAAGTCCCCCTCCGCGTCTGTCTGTCTGCCTGTTCGTAATAAACTGAAAAACTACTTAACGGATTTTCATGCGGTTTTCACTAATAGACAGAGTGATTCATGAGGAAGGTTTAGGTGTATAATTTGTACCCGTGCAAAGTCGGCGCGAGTTGCTAGTTATTAGACTCGCTCAAATATCACAGTTTTCCAAATTCATTTTTATGAATTCAAATCTTTAAATATCTTTTAAAAATCAACAGACCAACAATATAATTACTATAGCTACTTTTGACAAAAACACGTATTAAGAAAGAAAGATCAATGTGCACTCTCACACAGCTGGTTGTGCAAGAGTGCACACCGAGGTATAAAAAAGTGCATTTTAATTATGAGCTCACTAGCAGCGCCTCGCGGTTTCACCGCGTAAATTCCGATCCCGTGGGAATATCGGGATAAAAAGTATACGTTATACGTTAATCCAGGTCTCCAGCTATCTACATACCAAGTTTCATCGCAATCCGTTCAGTCCATCCATCCAAACTTTCACATTTATAATATTAGTTTGATAAGTCACACTGGTAGAATCCAGGGACTAGATAAGCAGTACACTTTTCGTGCCACCATACCTTTTATTCTGAGCACCTAATCCAGCTTTCTACAATGGTTCTTTTTTTATATGGTATATTTTTTTTTATGGTATAGGGAGCAAACGAGCAGACGGGTAACCTGATGGTAAATGACTACCGCCGCCCATGGGCACCTGTAACTCAAGAGTCACAAGTGCGTTGCCGGCCTTTAAGGTGGGAGTAATGGAAGGGGGGATGGGTGGAAGAGGGGGATGCGTGGAAGAAAGGGTGGAAGAGGGGGGTTAGGGCCTCTGGTAACCTCACTCACTCGGTGAAACTCGGTTTTCTGTGAGGCCGTGGTAACACTCCGGTCGAGCCGGCCCATACGTGCCGAAGCATGGCTCTCCCACGTTGAGTTTACGTTTTGGCATTCTGGTTGGCTTTCGGAGCTTATCGGTTTCTCTTTTCTCCCTTTCTTCTTTGCTTTTCAATTATTTTTAAAAGATTTACTTTGTGTCAATCTTTAATTTTGGCCTGTTTTTCAGTGTCTCTGTATATTTTTAGGATATTTTATCTTCAAAAAACTTCAGTTGGACAGATCTATCGTTAAGTCTTTCGCATATTATACATATTGCAAATGAGTAATTACGTTGATTATCTGTTTATATTTTTAGGCTACTTTCACAAAACGCAATAATGAAATGTGATGTAGAGTAAGAGCGCACTTAGTGACCCTGACTGCTGAGCCAGAGGTCGTGGGGTCTAATTCCACCCAGGACAAATAATTCTGTGATGAGTATTATCAGGGAGTCCGTTGCTGTAGAGTAAGCCGGTCTTGACAGTGGGCCGGTCTAATTCATTGTCAACTACGATTAATGAGATCAGGAAAAAGTCATATTAGTGTGAAGACTTACAACAGAAGAGGCTAGGTGTAATTTATCTATAATATGTGTGTATACAGAAATATATAAGTATGTTTATCAGCAGTCTAGGCAGAGCCTGTACTTATTATGTATGTATGGTAATAATACACGCTCTGCCTAGTTTGGCATCAGACGGCCGTGTGTGAGATGTGTGGAGTTATTATTATCATTGTAAAAGCTTGTAAAAAGTAGAAGGAGAAAAGGGGAGACCTAATTACTGTTCTGTACTTTTTTTTAAGCAGCTAGAAGAAAGATATTGTAGGAATCTTGTGTTTTAATCATGTTTTGGGGCTGAAAATTGGATTTTTGTAGTTATTTCCCTATTAATGTATGTATATTTATTTTACTACTTTCAGATGAGCCCGTGTTGGTGAATTTAGCGTGTAGCGTCGAGTAGTGGTGAAGTGTTAAATTTGTTTTATTCGTCGGTAGGTATTGAGATAAGGAATTGGATGGTGTGCATAATTCAAAAATTTAAATTTTCGTGATCGCGTTAATTTCCGTGTAAATAACTAATTATATGATGCAGTGGCGTAGCTAGGTAACCAAAGGCCCTGGGGCAAACAATAAACTAGGGCCCCAACTAAACTATTTAAAATCGTTTGTTCCGTATTCGTCGTGTTCCAAATTCGACGTTCTCCAGATTTGTCGTAATCTAGATTCGTCATATTCCATATTCAAGTTATCAAGTACGCAATTTAATATAAATGGTGGTTTAGTTACAACTCGAGTACAAACCTGATAACTTCTGGTTCTAAAAAATCTGGTTTATTTATTCTGAATGTGGGCGAAATTTTCGATAGTTCAATTTATAGTTTGTAAGTCAGAGTCCGAGGGGCCCTCTGAGCTTGGGGGCCCCGGGGCACTGCCCCGTCTAGCCCTCCGGTAGCTACGCCACTGATATGATGGAACGCGAAAGTTTAAAAGTTAGAAATATCATATTGTAGGAATCTTTCCTTAAAACTAAAACAATGATGGGGCCTTTCAAGCACAATATAGTAGATGAGAGAACAGGACTTGTTATAGTTAGAATATCAATATAAATTTAATGTTATAATTGAGACTGTAATTGATGTTGAATTAATGTAATTAACAATACTGATTGATGAAATAATAAACCCGATGGCACTCCCACAAATGTGACCAATCTAATGATATCTCATTTGTAGAAACGCGTCAAACGGTTTAGGCTGCAGAGCGTGCAGAAGAATTAGACTTACAGCGTAATAACGTTTGAAAAACATTATCTACTCTTCTCAGTTAGTCTGGTAAAAAGGCAAGGCATTTCGGGATTATCTGGTGAAGTTTGGCTGATGAAGTAGGTATCTAATTTAAGTACAGTGGCGTAACTATACCATCCGTGAGGCCCGTGGCTAATTCATCAGATGGGGCCCTCCCTTAGGGTGCCAAGAGACACATCGACCGATGATAGAGTGGATCAGTTTTCGGTGACCATCAGTGGTTGCAATCGGTCTGAAAAAGCTACCACACCAATCTATCAAATCGAATCGATAGATCGGTGTGGTGGAACTGTCTTTTATTGCAAGGAAACGCGATCTCAGGTGATTAATGATTAAGTATGATAAAAACACGATAGAATACGTTCATTTTATAGAAGCTTTAGGGATCTTCGAATCGTTCATCCTCGCAAATTTCATCAACATTACATTTACCTGGACCACTTTTAACAGACTTTAAAAAAGAGCAGCTTCTCAATTTGACTGATATTTTGTGTGTATATTACGCGATATCTTCGCTATTTCTTAACCGACTTCAATAATTATTTTTCATTTGAATTGGTTGTAATCAAGGTTGCAAAATATTCAACCTAAAATGGTGGTAACTTCGATTGATTAAATGCAAAGTGCATCCTGTATTCAGGGCCTTTAAGACCTAGGGGCCTGGGGCCCGTGGCATTTTGCCCTCTCTGCCACCCTATTGTTACGCCACTGTTTAAATAGCAAACCACAGACAAACAACACAACTGCCTTAGTGTTGTGGTGTTTTTTTTTTAATAAGGTCACCGGGTTCAAAGCGCAGTGAAAATTCCGTTTTGCATTACTTCTGACTTAGAAGTTCCCAGATATAACTACTGTAAATTAATTACCAAGAATAAATCTAGAAACAATTTATTATTTTATAGTCACACCAAAACCTCTATATTATAAACTAAATACCATTTACACAATAACCTAACCTAACATCTAATCCGTAAATCCGAATGAAAAATGCATTTACAAAAATCGGTATCAAAATTAAAAAATCACTGGACATTTGTATTATAGAACAGACTTACTGTAAGCTGATTGGTGGGATGTGAGCCAATCGGTGCTCGCCGTTCAAAGAGGCGGGAAGAGGCAAACGTCAGATGCAAACGAGTTTTTTTTTTAAAGAACCAGTTTCGTTCGCTTGTTTTGTTTAGTCTGTGGCGGAGTAATGGTCTCGTCTGAGTTATGACAAATATACCTTATAAAGAGAAAAACTGGAGATAATTTACATAAAGCTGCTATGAATTTAATAGAATATCGATTTGATTAATATTAGGAGCAGATTTTTTGGGAAAAAAGGTCTTTATAATGGTACTTGAATATTTTTAAGTACCTATTAGGTAAAGTTAGTGTTCTAAATGGCGTCTTACTATAAAGCTTTGGATTTGCAGAAAGCTTACCTTGCCATTTCCGAGTAAAAATTACAAACATTAGTCATTTGAGATACTTAAAGAAGGTTAGATACGTAGATTAGAAATACACATTTAACGACAGACACGTATTTCTTATACCTATTTATCGTTTCTAATAAAACATAAATAAGAAGATTAAGTTCTAATTAAATGGAATGAAACAGAAACCTTTTCTGTTTCAGGTAATCTTGGTGTCGTTTGAACTAAGTTTTTATTTGGTTTTTTTTTTTTAATGTCATTAATGTAGAAGATAATTATATCGGTAATCTATTATTATAGTTAAGCTCTACACAAGATAAGTAGGCAGTTCCTATTAGAATATGTGTATCTTAAACTAATATATGCTTGCTATAAAACAATATAGTTATCTAAACAATACTTACCTGACCCAAAACTGGAGATTTATGATTAACATAATTTACGAAAATTTAATGTAAAGAGGTTTTATCGAGAAAACCTATAGGTATCTACACAAGCTCAATATATCAAAGCTTACTGGCTATAAAAAGCTTAGCATCTGCAAAAATCCGTGTCATAATATTCAGTTCGTTGTTATCGCTCACCTCAGCCGGGATTATCCCCCCTCTCCCTCTATCCCTCAGGATGAGAGGGAGCGGGACGTAGCGTGCTGTCAGTCAACCGGCGACAATCGCCCCGAGATAACGTAGTGACGTCAATAAATAAATGTGCCAATTTAATTATGAATTAAACATGACTTTTTAAGTTTAGAATGTCTTTGGACAACATAGTGTTGGTTTAGTTTTTTTTTCGGTAATAGTAACATGACGTTTCGGTTTTTGAATTTGGAATATGAATATAACAATATGGTGGTCTAGTGTTTGTAAATAGGTTTTTGTGGTTTGTGATTATGTTGAGTAATGTTGGTTGGTTTCAAGCTCTTGTTGGATTCTTGTAAGGTAATTCTTTTTTAAATCTTATTTGAATTTATATCTTTATTCGGACTTTTACCTTTAAAAGTTTAATTAGCGTGATAACAACGCGTTAAAAGTCACTAATATGTGGCCTATCCTTAACACCACACACGGATCGGGCATTGGAATGTTAACTAAATAAAATCATAGAGTTTGAACATCGAACTTTTGTGATGTTTTCTATTTATTTCTTTTTTCTTTCTTTTTTTTTAAAAGACAACTCCCGGATTAGGAATATTCCTGTGTCGCTGGGTGTTTTACAAACATTCAAATGACGGACACAAAGAACACCCAGACGCGGGACAACTATTTGTCGATCACACAAGTTTTTGTCCGGTGTGGGATTTGAATCAACCAACCAATTACTTATCCAATAAGATCTGTATCCAGTCATGTACGTGTACTTGTACAGAATATATATTTTGTGAAATTCGGCTTTTCAAATTAGTAAGTTTAATACATCTTAATATTTAAATAAAACCATCATCCTCCGCGCCTTTTCCCAACTAAGTAGGGGTCGGCTTTTAATCTAACCAACTGAACTTCGATATTTTACGTGAAGCGACTACCATCAGACCTCCACAACCCAAGTACTAGGCGATATCCAAGTTCTGTAGTTAGACCAGGTTGTCGGACTTTTTAGGGTTCCAACTACCCGCAACGAATGCCACAGATGTTCGTATGGCATCCGCGAACGACGGCTTAACGTGCTCTCCGAGGCACGGATCATCAGTATGTTAAGAATGGTCACCTATCCTAAGACTGACCAGGCTAGAATTACTTAACCTTGTAATGTGCTAACCTACTCGGTTACCACTTAGCCACGAGCCTCTTAAAACGTTGTAGGTATAATAGGTACATGAGTAAATCTAAAATTAAGTTAGAGCTTGGCATTTTCGGTATCAGCCAGTTTGTGTTACGGTACCTATGCGACGTAGACCTGGTCGAGCTATTAATTACAGCTCCCATTCCATCCGCATAAGCAATATTATCCCTTATCTTCCATTGCCTTCCCTTCTTGTCTCCTAGTTACTTTTCCTTGTCAATATACACAGTATGTAGGGTAGGCAGATGTATTACATGTTTCGCTTTGGAAGCTGTCCAGTTTGTAAAGCGCTTTTGATTCATTAGAAATAGGTAAACGAAATAATACAAAATATTCAAAATTTAATGACATTATGGTTTAATTTCTCTTTTTTTTTTTCTTTTTTTTTTTTTTTTTTCGTTTGGAAACCCCCACGGGTCATCACCTCACCATGGCTATTGGTGAGGTGGTATGTCGGAATCGAACCGACTAAAACCACACGGTGTTCCGTAACAAGTGATTCTATCGCAAGGGACTCGGGTATACCCTAGTAAAGGAAGTCCCCGAGAACCCTAGCAGACTTTGGCCGCCCTCAAATAGAAGGCAGCCACACCAATGGTAGCGGAGGGCCTTGCCCTCCTTCCAATTTAGAGAGGCGCACGCGGAACACGTCGCGCCACCATCTCAGGCCTGCTTCTGCTAGAGTAACGGTTTAATTTCTCTAGTAGGTAAGTGTGAATGTATATACTGAGTTGAAATATCTTATTTTTTAATATTTTATTTTATTATACCAACAGCAAATATACACAGCATTGATAGAGAAATAAATAATAACATAAAAGTCTGGTTTGCTGGCCATTACAGGTACACACAACATTTACCATGTACCACCTATAATTAATAATTTCAAACATATATATAACTAGCAGCGCCCCGCGGTTTCACCCGCGTAAGTCCCAATCCTGTGGGAATATCGGGATTAAAAGTTAATTTCGTAATCCAGGTCTCCAGCTATCCACATACCAAGTTTCATCGTAATCGGTTCAGTGGTTTTTGCGTGAAAGAGTAACAAACATCCATCCATCCATCCATACTTACAAACTTTCGCGTTTATAATATTAGTAGGATTCTTGATTTTGGATCTTATGCAAAATATACGATTTTAATAACTATTCTTAATAGTTCGTAAATGAAAGCAGTTCAATTACATGTATTTGTGTCATCCATATATGAAAGGGCCCAGTTGAAAAGCAGCGTAAGGCCCTACCAGTGCCCGGCACAAAGCTGAACTGGGCTCCCATTTTGGTGCGACCGCGAGATGACTACTTCTCGTCTTGTAAACTTAAGCTAGGTACATCTCCTAAAACTCAGCTATATGTTTAGCATTTGATAACTGTTTCACTCTGTTAGCGTCTCGTTTAGTTGTACCAGAATAAACGTATTTTCTTTCTTCTTTCTTTCTTTCATATATGTACTAAGTCTTTAACTATTCAGTACAACTCGTAAGTAATAAATGTAATAATTCTCTCTGTGTCTCCTTTAATATTATTCAGATTTAAGTTATGATTTTAACTTGGGTTTTGGTGGATTTGTTTAGATTGCGTTTGAGGCTGTACTCTCCGTACAGGCACAAATCAATCGAAACAATCCAAAAAGCGACACAGATCCAGATATTTATTATCACAGATATTTATCCATATAAATATAAAAAGTGTGGATGTGTGTACTTCAACCTACGGGAGAATGAGAAATCCTTGCTTCCTTACTAATATTATAAATGCGAAAGTAACTGTGTCTGTCTGTCTGTCGCCCTTTCACGCCAAAACTACTGAACCGATTTAAATGAAATTTGGTACACAAATAGTTTAGACCCTGAGAAAGGCCATAGGCTACTTTTTAATGCGGTAAAAGGGGTGTAAGGGGTTGAAAGGTGGGGATGAAAAGTTGTATGGAAGTATCGTCATATTTAGAACTAGAAGCTTGAAACTTATTTTTTAGGCTGTCGATTCGACATAAATACACTATTCCAAGCGGATGAAGTCGCGGGCACAGCTAGTAAAATATAAAAACAACACAAATAATTTACTAATGTTATTAAATTTAATTTTAAATAATTTATATTTAAAAGATATTGGTCCAATTAACAGAGATGTGCTAAATAATTAACATAAATTAATTAAGCAACGAATTTTTAATACGCAAATGCACAAAATTTACACCACGTTGACATTGACATATTTTCTGAAGGCTTGGTAGTAAGTGCCAAAGACAAAGATTATACATGATATACATGATTATACATGATGATTATATAAATATGATAGGAAACACTGATACTTGTATTCTATCTCATTCGCTCGCAGGCTAAATCATATTTATGAATGTTTTTTCGTTATCGTGATGCTTTTTCGTTTCATCGAATTTCAAATCCAGACGATTTTAAAGAAGTTTCACTTCAATAATTTCCCACCAAAAACATTTTCATGTAAAAAAAGTTATTAGATCTTATGAGAGCCAAGTTCCTACTTCTACACGTCCTAATCGAACACTCTCTAACTCTAATCATAGCGTATACGCGTTCTGCTTGAATACTAGTCTTAAATTCTCTACAAACCCTACACCTTAGTCAAAATGTGTGGCCTGGCCGTTGTCAATCACTGAGTCAGTGAGTGAGTGATGAAATCTGGGTATTTTAGATATTAATCACTACATATCATAAAACAAAGTCGCTTCCGCCGTCTGGACGCTTAGATCTTTTAAACTACGCAACGGATTTTAATTCGGTTTACACCAATAGATAGAGCGATACAAGAGGAAGGTTTATACGTATAGTTTAATATTGTTTTGTGTTAATTTGTATAATCATATGACGATAATTGTTCACCACATTAGTGTCTTCATTACACCCGTGCGAAGCTGGGGCGGGTCGCTAGTTATCTATAAAGTATAATAGCTATACATTTGAAACTTGGCATGCTTAATAAGTAGTGTACATCATACCCTGAGAATTTGGACTTTCAATTCTAGCACTGTCTAGACAGAATCTATAAGGGTCAAAAACACGACGAAACGCTTCGTGAAAAAGTAGATAGTGCCCTGCGCTTCCGTTGTCTCGTCTTGGCGAGGGCACTACGATTCTAAAGATTTTCACGTAGATTTTGCTAAACTATAGCTAGAGTTAGCTCTAAACGGTGAGGCTGCTTGTTCCTTGACAGACAGCCAAAACCTATTTTTAGGATTCAGGACTATTCCGTGGAAGGGTCTACCTCGACCCGGCCATAGACCCCGTTATGGAACACCGTGAGTTTTAAGTGGGGTCGACTCCTGTGTCGCGGGGGGCTTTACAAACATACAAACAACGGACACAAAGAACACCCAGACTCGGGTGGGAATCGAACCCACGACCTATGGCGTAGCAGTCAGGGTTACTAACCACTAGGCAACTAGGCCAGTAAATTTTACTAATTTAATTACCAAGTTTGGATTTTTTTATTTAGTTACTTGATATATGAATTTTTCATGGTGTTCTGTATTCTACAAGTCAAGCCATTTCATTTCATATCCATATTGAAAGGGTTGTAAAAAAATATCATACTTAGGTACTTAATCCGAAATTTTGTGGCGGCGGCCATCTTGGACTTACAATGATGCTGAATACAAATAATTGTATTCTCATCAGAACTAAATGTGTGTACCATATTCCAGATCAATGGGTCGACAGGAAAGGGACAAAATATCAATGATAAAATTTGACCCAAAAACAAATAGGCCAAGCGAAATAAAACCGCTTGAAAATCTATATTAACGAGAGTGAAGTGGCGGCAAATGTTAGCAAAATATAGTAGAACTAGCAGCGTACCGCGGTTTCACCCGCGTAAGTCCCGATCCCGTGGGAATATCGGGATAAAAAGTAGCCTATGCGTTAATCCAGGTCTCCAGCTATCTACATACCAAGTTTCATCGCAATCGGTTCTGTGTCTTTTGCGTGAAAGAGTAACAAACATCCATCCATCCATCCACACATTCATCCATCCATCCAAACTTTCACTATTTATAATACTAGTGGGATTATAGAACTAATAAATAGAAATTAAGTTTTAAATTAGAAGAGGTTGTTTGTTAAAAATACAGGCTGGGGCAAAGAATATACAAACACTGTGATAGGCTGGGGCGTAAATAGTGGACAGTAGTCCATCGTTAAGAGTTTGATATACCAGGTAGTCTTACTTCGTCTTATTTTTTTAAAGGTCATGTATTCAGTAGTAATAAACAGAAATAAAATAAAAATAGGCAGTCATGGGACTACCGAAGAAGTGAAAACTTAAACGACGTGTCGTGTCAACGAAATTTTGAATAAAGGTTTTCGCTATTGAGCACTATAGGCGTTATAAATGTTCACCTTAATTACAATAATGTTTTTATTTATTTTACCATATGAATTGCGCACACAATAAGTATTTTATTAAACTAATTATATTTTTAAAGATTCATTAATAAGGAGCTGACAGAACTCAATGTTTAGATTAGCGCCCTCTAGTGGATCTATATACCTATGTATTATTAGTGTGACGGTCACGAGTTCAGTGCTTTTAATCATAGTAAAAGTGCACAACGTGTCTAAAGAAGTTTTCACTTCAAAAATAATGTTTTTTTGTTAAAATTACGTCCAAATTTGCAATAAAAGGTGTAGATTTCATAAAAAAGCATTTTTTTTCTGAAAACCTAAAAAAAACGGATTAAAATTTTAGTATGTTCTTGTTGATTACCTGGAATGTCATGTATTTACGACACACCCTTATAATTAAACGCACCCCACGGCTTATTACAACTAAAAAAAATAAAAAAAAATATTTAAAGACAAATTTTTATAAAATGTTTTAGGGTTCCGTACCTCGAAAGGAAAAAACGGAACCCTTTTAGGATCACTTTGTTATCCGTCCGTCCGTCTGTCTGTCTGTCAAGACCCTTTTTCTCAGGAACGTAATAGGAGGTATCAAGCTGGAATTTATATCAAATACTCAAGTCTACTGTCCCTTGGAGCTGTGAAAAAATCAAGCTTCTAAGCCAACGCAATCAAAAGATACAGCCGTTTATGCCGCAAATCTTCGACACTCGCAAGGGAATCAAAACCTACAGGGTACTTCCCGTGAACTCAGAATCTTGAAATTTGGAACGAAGCAACGTCTTATAGCACAGATAAAGGAAAAATTGCGAAAACCGTAAATTTTTAGTTACATTATATACCTAATAAAAATATTTTACGGAACCGGTGCGCGAGTCCGACTCGCACTTGGCCGGTTTTTTTTTACTATATAAATGTTTTAAACATGTAATCTAATTTTCAGCATTATCGGTTAAGAATAACTGCTCTATAATCCGTTGCAAGATTTGATCCAAACAAATATAAACACGAACATTGCAAGTTTAATAAAAGTTTGTACCTAAAAATCATCTTAATTAAATACCTATTTAATACCTATAACGTGCCTGTTGGTTTAGTGGTTAGTGACCCTGACTGCTGAGCCGGAGATTGTGGATTCGATTCCTAATTAGGACAAATAATTGTGCGAAGAGCATGATCATTTGTTCTGTCTGGGTGTAATTTATGTAAAACTAGCAGCGCCCCGCGGTTTCACCCGCGTAAGTTCCGATCCCGTGGGAATATCGGGATAAAAAGTAGCCTATATGTTAATCCAGGTCTCCAGCTATCTACATACCAAGTTTCATCGCAATCGGTTCAGTAGTTTTTGTGTGAAAGAGTAACAAACATCCATCCATCCATACTAACAAACTTTCACGTTTATAATATTAGTAGGATATGTATGTATTTAGTAATATATATGTATGTTTATCAGCAGTCTGGTTACCATAGTACAGGCTCTGCCTAGTTTGGGATCAGATATGAGATGAGAGTGTGTGAGAGTATTTTTACCTTCTATTTTGTTAAAGTCCATTGTCACATTTAAACCTCTGATAAGAGAGATCACTAAATAAACACACTCATGGATAAAAATATTGACACCAATCGGGAATCAAACCTGTGACTTTACCAAGCCTTATACCTACAGTACCTGCGTAGGTACAGGTTTTAAATCAAAAGTGATGACTGAACAACGTCCCCAGCACCACTTGCAGCGGCGGCCCTTAAAAAAGCGAGCATCAATTAAATCGACAAACAGCGTAAAATGCAAAGCAAACAGAACCTTAGGGCCCTTAAATCCTGAAGGGCTTACAGTCGAGATAGGGCACGTTTGCTGAACGCCCTCTGATTGGCCGGCACCGTTCCACACCACCCCTGTTTCAACCAATCCCGAGCGTTCCAAGCCACCCCTGACCAATAGGAAAGTTTGAGGGTAGAGTGAAAAAAATCTGTCGCTCTAAAACGTTTGACAGAGAAAGTACATCGCTGTTTGAATTTGGAATGTGATTGTTTCGTTCAAAAAATTTAAATAGCTGTGTTTTGATTTTTTTATTAATGTTGCTCCGATAGAAGATACATTCTTGTCTATGGACCATGCAAATAAATTTAAAATTTAATTTTATAAAAAAGAGCTAAGCTTTCAAAACGCCTCAGTTGTATCTAGGTATAAAAAACCGGTCAAGGGCGAGTCGGACTCGCGCAATAACGGTTCCGCACCATCGTACAAGATTTAATACTATGTAGGTACTTTTTCGTGATATTTTTGTAGCGAATATAGCAATAGGTACAAACTCTGTAAGTAGCGGCGGAATTACACATTTACCGCCAGTAGGCTATTAAAATTTTGCCGCCCCTACCGGTCGGGCTATCTAATTCGATACCTCATAAAAAATAATGTAGGCCCCAAATTTGCCGCCCCTAAAATCTGCCGCCCTAGGCTTCAGCCTACTCAGCCTACTGATAAATCCGCCACTGTCTGTAAGCATTTAAGCGTCTACTTGACGAGGGAAAAAAGCAAAAAAAAAACACATTTCTAGTAGGGGAGCCCCTTTTTTTAATTATTTTAATTTATTTTAATTATTTGTTGTTATAGCCGCAACAGAAATACACATTCTGTGAATATTTCAACTGTCTACTTATTACGGAGCAGGAGATACAGCCCACTGACGGACAGACGGACAGCGGAGGCTTAGTAATAGGGTCCCGTTGGTTACCGGATACGGAACCCTAAAAAATATTGCGCCAAGTTATGGTACGGTACGGTAGGGTGCTATATCAGGCTTGACTAAAATACAGGTATTCCGTCACAATCCTTATTGTCAGAGCCTCGAAAAGGAAATCCCTGTGAGCCCTGGCAGACTTCGCCGCCTGCTGAACAACGTACAACGACATCCTAACATACAGTCTTTCAGAGGGATTAATGAGAATGCTAGTAAAGTGTGGCAAGTAATATAAGTTGTTATTGTAAAATAAAACATATCTGTAGGTATTTTAGGTAGGTACCACTCATACGTAACATAATATATGTCATTCTTCCATTGCACACCATCAATAATTCGACACGTCACATATTATTAACGGACGCATTAACCGAACAAAGAACAAAAGCTATTCGAATATCGAACGCTCACAAACGAACAAACCCTTTGTTTTTTTTTATTTTCGTTCGACATTCGAAACTGTTTTGACGTTCGGTTTAAAAAAATATTATTATTGCTCTTTGGCGAGTGTTAAAAAGTTTTTATTAAGTATTTGTAAATATAGCAGTTGGAGGTATTTTGTTGAGGAATGGCGCATGTTTTCAATGTGAACTTTATTGTAACTTTTATTACAGTTAACAAGGAAGCCGGTATTTTATTTCATAAAATATCTATTACTTTAAGTTGAAACTTCAATACAATAGAGGTACATTTTTAAATAACAATATTGTCAAGCTAATATTCTGTCTTTTAAAAACGCTATCGATATTTTTTAAGTCGTGTTTTCAGTTCATGATAGTTGACATCTGAAGTTGAAATTGTTATTATTTTTTTAATTTATTAAAAAAACTACAATAAAAATATGAGCATCGTAAATAGTAGTAGGTACGTATTAAAAAAGGTTACCACTATTTGCAGTCAGTATTTCTAAGAATTTTTCCAAGCATAGGTTAGAAGTATTCCCGCCAAGCTTATTGCATTTCTGAACGTAAGGAATAATTTTAAAAACACTTAACGGATTTGAGGAGTAACTTTATTGTTCTGATATAGAAAAGAAAGAAAGAAATTATTGTATTATAAAAAAAATGAGTTAAGTGGTAAATAATTACGAAGTATTATTGAAACAAATTATCGACAGTATAGGACCGGACAATACTTTTTCTATTCATATCTAACTTTATTAAATTTACGTTGTAACGTTGAGATTTTTCTTTTCATTATGTTATAGGGGGCAAATGAGCAGACGGGTCACCTGATAATAAGTGACTACCACCGCCCCTGGGCACTTGCAACTCGGTAGTCACAAGTGCGTTGCCGGCCTTTAAGGTGTAGGAGAAAGGGAGAAGAGGGAGAAGACGGGGAGAGGAGAGGGGAAGAGGGGGAAAGGGAATGGTTAGGGCCTCCGGTAACCTCACTCACTCGGCGAAATGCAATGTAAGCATTGCTTCACTACCGGTTTTCTGTGAGGCCGTGTTATCACTCCGGTCGAGCCGGCCCATACGTGCCGAAGCATGGCTCTTCCACTAGTTTTCCTCGATTAGATACTATATAATTTAGGTTGCTTGGAGACATTGCTTTTTGTGATAAGGTCTTCCATTGTGTATATTTATTTTTCTTTTTTTTATTGTACAACAAAAACTCTTTGTATTTATTTTTATTATTATCATTAGATAGCGTTCAATATAACGAAGTTTCTTAGAAAAATAACTGATAATTCTCTTATTAATTTCTGAACGATAGACGCTAACCTAATATGGCGGATAAGAGACGTATAGTACGTATACCTGCTTACTAGTACTTATTGGTACTGTTATGTATTCTGTGCTTACGGGCTAAATTTGTATATGTATTGAAGCGCTTATTGTGCAATTATATGCTCATTTGGCTCAAGAAAGTGGTGTAGGCAATTAAAGGATGATGCAAATTAAATCATGGCTAGCTGTAAGCAAACTTGTATTGGGAGCGTAAAAAAAAATACTTTTAATTCACTTTAAAACTAAATCAAAGTCCCTGAGACCACGCCGGGCAAACCAACTTGAAGGTTTGTATGTTACAGTATTTATTATTTTCCTCTTTATTTATTTAAACCCCACTAATATTATAAATGTGAAAGTTTGGATGGATGAATGGATGGATGTTTGTTACTCTTTCACGCAAAAACTACTGAACCGATTGCGATGAAACTTGGTATGTAGATAGCTGGAGACCTGGATTAACGCATAGGCTACTTTTTATCCCGATATTCCCACGGGATCAGGACTTAACCGCGGAAACCGCGGGGCGCTGCTAGTATACATATAAAAAAACAGTGTCTCACCGGTATCGGGATACCGGTGAGACACTGGTCACTGTTTACAGGGACCAAGCTACCGGTGGTTAGGATTCTAGAGACCGAAACCTCACAATACGTGCCGTATCTAGAAAGACCACCTGTACTGCATCAGGCTCTTAATCCAGCTGCCTAACGTGAGCCTCTGAAGGTGTTGGTCGAGGCTCTTCGTAATCCTCCTACTTCAGGCGCAGTACGGCACCATGTGGTTTTAGTCGGTTCAATTCCGACACACCGCCCCACCCAAAATCCCGGTTGGGTGACGGCCCGAGGGGGTTTCCACACGCACAAAAAAAGGCTCTTCGCAATCAACCCATGAGCTGATATGACTATCGGCACAATGGGCCAAATCCAAATACTTCATTTGTTTTTCTTTTTCAGCCCTTAAGAGATTGTCGTCATGGGGAATGGTGATGTCAACAATTATTGCATGTCGCTCTAATCGATCTATCACCATGGTGGTATCATTATTATTAGCAACAATAGTCCTGTCAGTGATAATAGATGCCAATACATATCTGGAATATGTTGCACGACCATTTTATAGAACTATTTTTTTTTTTTTTTTATGGTGTAGGGCAAACGAGCAGACGGGTTACCTGATGGTAAATGACCACCGCCGCCCATGGGCACCTGTAAATCAAGAGTCACAAGTGCGTTGCCGTCCTTTAAGATGGGAGGAGGAGAAGAGGGGGAGGGGGGAAGAGTGGGAAGAGGGGATAGTCGGGAAGGGGAAGGGGGGAATAAGGGAGAGGGAAGGGTTAGGGCCTCCGGTAACCTCACTCACGCAGCGAAATGCAAGCAAGCATTGCTTCACTGCCGGTTTTCTGTGAGGCCGTGGTATCGAGCGGAGTCGATACCTACAAAAGCATGGCTCTCCCACGTAATTATGACAATAGTAGATACATTCGTTCCTTTAAATATAGTTTTTTTTTTAGATATGTTTGGTCACATGTATTTATAATATGTAGTAGTACACAGTCAGCTACCACTTACTTCTCACTAAATCCATTCAAAGGTTGTCTGGTAGAGATGGCCATTTACGATAAGACCATCCATTGTACGTAGCATTAATATAAATTTAAGATCTGTTTATCAATTTTAGGTAATTCTGTATGGTGTATTTTGTTCTATTCTGTGTATTTGCCGTAGTTTGCGCCTTCAAAATGAGTAATTACAAGAAAAATGAGGTTAAAATCGTTCTCAGAGCTTGTTTTACGTAACGTGACCCCATAACCCACTGACATTGACACATAAACTGTCTGGTGTTGTCAAATATTGTACAAATTGAAGTGTACCGATTTTGTACGTACCACAAAGTTCTTATGCTACAATTAAAGAGTATAATTGGACTTTTGTCACACAGTTTTATTGTGATTTATATTTTATACTAGCAGATCCCGCGCGACTTCGATGCCGTGTACATTTTGCGCGGAACCCTAATTCTTTTTCCAAAATAAAAGTAGCCTAAGTTACTCCTTATAACACCAGCTATCTGCCAGCGAAAGTCCCGTGGAAATCGATCCACCCGTTCCGGAAATTAGCCGGACAGACAAAAATTGTAAAAAATATTGTTTTGCTATATGTGCCGTGTATACATCCAAATGCACTTAGTAAAAAGCGGGTATTTTAATATTACAAACAGACATTCCAATTTTATTTATTTGTATCACAGAACAGAAATATCTTTCTACTCTGTGGTTTGTATAGATAATAAACCTGAAGTTTCGGACACATGGGATTTGATAAATTCTATTTGGTATTGGTAACAGAATTCTAGAGGAAGGCGGTAGGCTATCTAACATTACTCCACAACTCTTAGGAGCAAAGTAGTGACCATGAACACGAATGAAACTGCCACGAACGGTTAATTATTGATAACGAAAAAGAGTCTCTATGGGTTGAATTGGAAGCTCGTGGAAGATGGTGCGCAGCGAAAATGTTCTAAATACTCGCTACTACTAAACCCTTCGAGTGAGTGTCGTGAAAACTAATGATATGAGTCCCGAAACTCGTATGATTCGTTTTGACGAGCCCAAAAGATTGGGGTTCGTAACGATGCATGGTCTGATGGAGTCAAAGGTAGATACTGTACACACTGTGTACATTCTTGTTTACTGTTTAATTCGGTTCGTTATTAAGATGCGTTTTTTTTTAGTTTTTCTAAGCTAAAATTTATAAAGCACTTTAGACTATTCAACAGGTATACGTCCTGCCTGACAGTAAACTGTTGCAGGCGTGTACTTCTTACTTCAGTAGTAACACTAGCACGTTCCTAACCCTCCTCCCAGGACCTTTTATATCCCCACACAACAGGAGAAAAGGGCTTAAAGCTAGGAAAAGGGGTTAACTGCTATCTTCAGGAGGTAGTACCAGTCGAGTGTGTACAATTTTACAAGACATCTGTTATCTTCTGCCTCCTGTTACAAAAAAAAACTGTCAGTCGTAGGACTGCACGTCAGAAGTGAAAACACATACCTATACACAAATATACATATACATCACATACACACACATTATGTCATCTGAGCGTGACGGTCACGCGAGTTCAGTGCTTTTTCCCCATACCAAAAGTGCCCAACGTGCCTAAAGAATTTAAAACACCCCCGACTCGAAAAGCCCTTCAACGATTACAAAATGCCTTACATCATTTTGGAAAAGAGCTGATACTCTTACACTGCTGGACCGATATTAACTAAACATAGCTAAGAACCACCGCAAGGAAACTGGCTTTCAAATTAAAAAAACCGCATCGAAATCGGTCCATCCGTTTGAGAGCTACGATGCCACAGACAGACACACACACACACACAGACAGCGACGTCAAACTTATTTGCGTTCCGTCGTTTTTGCGTCGGGGGTTAAAAAACAGCTGCTCTTAACTTTGATCTTAGCTCACTCGAGGCAATAATCGCACTTTCTCTTCGCTCTCAAACTCACAAAACGAAAATATTTCCTGTTAAAACCATACAAGGTGCACTTAAATTCATGTACTTATTTAATTCAATCCGTGTGATTTACAGCAGGCGGGCCTTTTTCTTGCATAGGTATAGAATTAGCATTGCCATTCAACGTGGCAATGCTGCCCAGCCTTCTGGGATCGCTACCAGTAAGCGAAGATGAGAAGGAATATAATGACGCATGCATGTATAGGTATGCAGTTCTACGTCTGGCCTGACAGTTTTTGTCGTTGCCGACTATTTGCATAAGATTATTCATTTAAAAATTAAACCATACTTGTTCCTAAAGCAAATAAAATACTCTCTTAATGTCCTGCATTTCCTAAAAACACTAAAGTCACTAACTGACTGCAACTTAATGCGCTATTTGCTGACTCCGTCCTTTAATCAGGTCAGTTGGCTTTGCCTGTTTGGTTACTCACCAATTTAACATACTTTACATATTGTTTGTAATAAATATTTACATTTTGCAGTGTAGACTACAGAATATTGCTTTTTTTTACAATTAAAGTAGCAAATAGAGATACGGCTCCTTTAATAGGCCAATGGAATTAGAAAAAATGCGTATATAATTACGCACAGGTTTTAACATAGTAAAACTTGTTCGTTAGTATATGGGGAACATGGTCCTGAATTTCATCTTATTTTTGACTTTCGGAACTTTGTTAAATTGACGTTTTGATGCGAAAAAATCGCCAGAATTTTTTTTTTTTGTAATTTACTCCTACCGGATTATAATTGCGCATATCGAACTTTTTTATCGTATAGGTGGTAGAAATCCTAAAAATTTAAGATCATTTCGATTAAATTTGGTCCATTAGTTGTTTAAATAATGACAAATTACGGTCGAAAAATGCAAAATTTTAATTTATTTTAAATTTCAAAATGAAAGCTCTAACAAACGTAAAACTTTAGGAGAATACGTGTTTTATGCTCCAGAACATATAAAAATATAAATAAAATAAAAAAATGTTTTTCAAAAATTTACAAAATTATTTATTCATAACAATTTGTTTAAACAATTTGTTGATTTGATGCCAGTCGATGCTATATGCACGCGCTACTCCAGATTAAAAAATAACGTGAAAATCGAGTATATATGGCTGAGATACAGTCATTTTTTTTTCATTTTCAATTTGAAGTAGCTCGATCGAGTTTTCAAGCACCATTTGGCATGGACGAAAAATAACTTCGCCCGCAATTTATTATTCTATAATAAAAAAAAAATACCCTAATATACCATAATAAACCTGTTGTATAGCCTTCCCATTAGGTACATCCTGATGTACCTGTTGGGAAGGCTATTTTCGCATCACTGAGAATAGATTAACAAAATGTGAGTATTCAACTAGTTATATGTACAATTTGGAGCGCTAATTGTTATTAATAAATAGGTAGCGATTCATTTAAAAAAAAAATTTCAGCTTCTACTTACGCCAGGACACATTTTTTTTTTAATTTGTATAAAATTCAGCTTCAAGAGACCGCAGTAAAAAGGTCTTACAGACGGACAACGAAGTGAGCCTTTAAGGGTTCATTTTGAAGAATGGAACCCTAAAAATATCTAAATATGTAGGTATATCTGTGTTCTAGAGCCCAAAGTACAAGGTATGTTTAGTTTGAGCCTAGACAACCCTGTGTAGTATGTCCTATTATTAAATAACTTTATTATTTTCTTAATATACTTCCAGTGTATTAGACAATATAACCACAGAATACATAATAGTGCAGGTACAAAAGTTTCACTCCGCCAAACCATTTAAATAAATAGCGACTCTTGCATCAACACAATAAAGTTGTAATTTAAAGAATTAATTAATCTGAATATTTAATAACCAGTAAGTCCACTGCTCGCACGATTAGTCGACCCCGCCGTGTACTTCTTGTAGCTTTATACCCACACTGCAGTCGACCTGGCCTGATATAACGAAGCTGCTTGAATAAAGTATTTATAACAAAACTCCCGCCATATTAACACAGATTAAACACTCCAGTGGCCACGTGTACATAGATAAACACACTTGGTATAAATCTCATATGTATTATGATAATTTTACAATAACAGTGGACATGCTAAAATAATTCGGTCGCGTGTCTTATTGTGTAAATGGTCGTCAATTGACGGTGTCGTTAATTATTCTACAAGATTTTGTATATCTAGGGAAATCATGTCTTTTTCTGTACCTCTGTGCATGGGCGTACCCAGCTTTTAGCCCAGGTGGGGGGTAGGGAACAAAAAAAAGGGGGCAAATAAAAAAAATTACTGAAATTTTGCTAAAGCCGGAGGGGCGGGGGGGGGGGGTGGCCAGCTGCCTTTCCCTGCATCGGCATCTTGGAGCTGAGCTGATGATGGAGTCAGAAGGTGGATCAGTGGCTACTAGTAAACCCCTATAGAGTTTAGGCAAATCAAAAGGCGTTCGTTTTTATGAGTCCAACGGATTCGGCTTGGTAACGCCATCGTTACCAAGACGATTCCTCTGGACCTCCTGGCTTCATCAAGAAGCCAAGAAGTGGATAGTGGAACCCTTTTTTAACCGACTTCACAAAAGAAGGAGGTTCTCAATTCGGATGTTAATATTTTTTGTTTATTAAGGAATATACGGTTTTACTCACATTTGTATTTCGGGGATGCCAGTTTCGGAACTTTCGGACCCGACGGGGGCCCTTTTTCAAGGAGTGACGCGTCCTGGCGCGACGGTGTCAGGCGTCACGTTAGTGTGAGGCCTGACACCGTCATGTGCTTAATAAACATGAATACCACTCACCATAGTTTTTATTGTAAAATAATATTTTTTCTATAGGCACGTTGGGCACTTTTGGTATGGCGAAAAAGCACTGAACTCGCGTGACCGTCACGCTCAGTTGACATATATTGTCATGATGACATATAGATGTGTATATATGTGCTTTCACTTCTGACGTGCAGTCCTACGACTGACAGTTTTTTTTTTTACTATGAAATATATTAACATCCAAAAGCGTGTCTTTTTTTAGCTCTTTTTTTTTAAATTACTAGTAACGTGGCTGGGTCACACATTACTAGTAATCTCGTTAACTCCTCCAGCTAAGTTTAACGCTTGTGTTAGGAGTGGGTTCACATCGGTAGTACACCGGGTGGGGTTCGAACCCGCAACCACTCGATCGCAAGTCCGACGCCTTAGCCATTACGCTAACCCCGCTTTAGTTTTACCAAACCATAATACATTTAATTAGACAAAAACCTTTATAAATGAAATAGAAAATTACAGGCTTTTGTGATTAAAGATGACACTGCTCCACGATAAAATCGATCAATTTCGATTTAGACTCGTCTTTCGTCACAGTTGTTCGAAATTAAATATTAAAAAATCCTATAAGTTCTATTGACACGACTCGTGGGAAATATACCCACGCATTTGAATATTATAAAGAGCAAATAATTTAGAGTATTTAAAGGCGATGTCAGTTTTTGGGTTTACTGCCTATAGTAAAACTAGCGACCCGCCCCGGCTTCGCACGAGTGCAATGATGATACTAAATATACTACAGAATGTCTTTATATACAACGTTCACAGCTTTTTTGTCATTAGACAATACAAACATGTTTGCTTCAGAGGTTACTCTTGAGAGAGCGACATATTGGCCACGTGAAAAACACTCAACGCCCAAATCTAAGGTGTCCTTTTTAAGGTGTACAATACTGTGGTACATTATTTTGATCTATCTCGTAGAGTTCAGCCAGCGTTTGCAATGTAAACGCAAAAAAAAATGTGTTTATTTACGACATCACATTAGAAACCTCTAAAGTTATCAGTGTTTCTCTACTATATTATGCATGTATTATACATATAAACCTTCCTCTTGAATCACTCTATCTATTAAAAAAACCGCATCAAATTCCGTTGCGTAGTTTTAAAAATCTAAGCACACATAGGGACAGACGGACAGCAGGAAGCGACTTTGTTTATACTATGTAGTGAAGCGTGGGCTGGCTCCAAAAAACCGGCAGTGAAGCAATGCATTGCTTTTCGCCGAGTAAGTGAGGTTACCGGAGGCCCTAACCCTTCCCTCTCCCCTCCCTTCTTCCCTCCTCTACCCCTCTTCCCCTACTCCCACCTTAAAGGCTGGCAACGCACTTGTGACTCTTGAGTTGCAGGTGTCCGTGGGCGGTAGTCATTCATTATCAGGTGACCCGTCTGCTCGTTTGCCACTTATATCATAAAAAAAAATTAACAAAATATGCGTTTCTTTATGTAAGTAGAAGTAGGTAGGTACTTATGGATATCTACCCCCACGGGCCGTCACTACCACCATGTTTTTCCACAGGGTGGTGTTCGGAATCGAACCGACAGCAAACCATACGTTGTGTCATAGATAAGTACTATTTTCGAGAAGTAATAATTTACGACCTCTGTGGCGCTGTGGTAGTGCATTCGACTGGCACGTGGGGGGTCGTTGGTTCGAGTCCCGCTTACTATAAATATTTGTATGCATGAATGTCTATTTGCATTGTATTCTATGTACGAGTGTAATATTTGTATATGTATTTAATTGTATTTACAAAATACAAATGTATTTATGTATTCATATCGCCTAGAACCTACAGTACCTACTAACGCTTAGTTTGGATGTAGATAGCGTTGTGTGATAAGTTCCAGGATATTATATTATCTATTATCTGTGTACACATTAATATATTTTGCGCGGATCCCTAATTCTTTTTTTTATATAAAAGTAGCCTAAGTTACTCCTTATAACACCAGCCATCTACAAAAGTCCCGTGAAAACCAGTCCACCCGTTTCGGGGATTAGTCGGAACAAAAACGCAGATGAAAAAAGTGTGTGTGCAATTCACACACGGCAGAAGTGAAACTTCTAAATTAATAAACCAACGAATTTTAATACGCAAATGCACAAAAATTATACTCGTGAATGACACAAGAAGGCTTCGTAGTACGCAGGCGCAAAGGCACGTGTTTAGCATACGAAGATTATAGGAAACACTGTATACTTGTATTCTATCTCATTCTTTGGCAGGCTAAATTTAATTGTATTGTATTTGTCTCTTTTTAGTGTGATTTAAGGATTCGTAGTACGCAGACACAAAGGCAAAGATTATGGGAAACACTGTATACTTGTATTCTATCTCGTTCTCTCGCAGGCTAAATCCTATTTATGAATATGTTTGTCTCTTTTCAAAGAGTATAGGAAACACTGTATACTTGTATTCTATCTCATTCTCTCGCATGCTAAATCCTATTTATGAATGTTTGTCTATTTTTAGTGCGAGTTTTTCGTTTCATCGAATCGACACTTCAGCACTGCAAGATTCTAACCTTGCTTATTTGCACTTAACTCCTCTTAGGATTCCGTTTCTTAAAGGGAAAAAAGGAACCCTCATAATATAATTTTGTTTTCTATCTGTCAAAACACAGGCGTCAAGTTGAAATTAACATCAAATATAATTATGACAGCGTTCCCTTGTAAAAAAATCAAGCTTCTATGTCAACGTAATCAAAAGATACGGCCATTAAGCCTTAGATTTTAATAAATTTGAATATTTTGCAGGTAAATCAAAACCTATATAGTAGGTACTTCCCATTGACCTAGAATCATGAAATTTGGTAAGAAGTAAGGTTTCACAGCACAAGTAAAGGGGGGTATTGACATACCCCCACACCAGGGTTGCATACTATACTGTTAAAAACAGTATTATACTGTTTTTCACTGTATTATACTTTTTACTGTTGAACAAAAATAAAGTATCCAAAATACTGTTTTCTTTTGACTTTGAGTCTAGCGACTCGAATTTCAGAGCGAATATCAATTTGATAAAAAATGAGCTCCTCATTTATTTTAATTTCAATTATAATTGTGGTGAGGTATATGAGGTTTTCCATAAAGACTCTAAATTAATAAGTTCTGAAAGAAGAAGAAGTTCAAGAAAATATGTATTCAAAACATTAAATAAATAATTAATACATAAAATACTGTTCATTTTCCTAAAATGGTGTTTACTATCCTTCTCAGACCTAAATATTTTATTTCTTGGAAAAAAAGTTGGCAACCCTACCCCACACACATAAAAAGATAATAGGTAAGTATACTTAAGTATTTTTTTATTACAAACTCCCATATTTTGCGGTTGTTAGATCTGTTTTTCGGAAAAAACGGGTAAAAATCTTCGAGAATCGGTTCCCCAGATGGTTGTAATATCTACATACAAATGGTAGGCAAAAACAAATTTTCAGACTCGCAGAATCCAAATAATTTTCATAAAGCCATTTCATATTTACTAAACAAATAGTCGCATTTTAGACTGTTCTAATATCATGTGAAAATAATTTAATAATTAGTTCCCAAGGTGATTATAATATTATTAATTAATATCTAATTATAAAGTCACAATGGCGTCCTGTCAATATCATCTAGGCGCCAAAAGATCTTTGCAGACCACTGAACATTTTATTTTTAAAAAAAGCAAAGGTAACATCACAAAATATCTAAATAAAAATATAATAAACAATACAATCCAAATATTGTTAAAAAAAAATAGAAGCAAAGACTGTACTATTACGTATTCTGTGGCAAAGATAACACAAAATAATGCCATGTTTGCAATACGGTTGCTTGCCGTCGGAAAATGAAACGTTGAGTTAGTTATAAATAGATAGCCAGCTATATCAGTTGAGCGCATCTCCGAGGCGGGGCCTCTCGCGCCCCGCCCGCAACTGTGCTCTGATAATAGGAGACACGGTAGTTAAATGACGACATTATAATGCTCCTCACCTTTTGTTTGTTACGAATGAGGTATGTTTTGGCGTGGAACTTGTTATATGTATACGAAATTACTTACCATAGACAATGAGTTCGAAAGTTTTTTTGACCATATCGTTTTAAACAACCTTTTTTTTATAAACTTTTAAATAAAAAAAAACAACCACGTAGGTATGTTTGTACGTAAATGTAGGGTATAAAAATACCTGCATCGTTTTACAAAACTATTTGTTAAGATTATAATACTACCAATTTGAAAAGTTCTTAAACTGTCTGCATGGGCGTACCCAAGGGGGCAGGTGAGGACTTTAAATAAATCGTCTAAAAAGTGTTCGTCTGCATTTTCGTGCTATGCTATTTACTTTCTGTAGTATTTCAACCTCTTTGGAATAAATAAATTGGCATATGAAATGACAGCTATGTCTATTTGAGTTTTATTTTAAATTGCATAAAAATGTAGGGTTTTTTTGACGTGGGTCACACATTACTAGTATTCTTATTGACCCAGATAAATGCTTGTGTTAGGAATGGGTTCACGATGGCTGGTTCAGCCGTTTTATCGTGAAA
This sequence comes from Euplagia quadripunctaria, assembly GCA_963859945.1. NCBI lineage: Eukaryota > Metazoa > Arthropoda > Insecta > Lepidoptera > Erebidae > Euplagia > Euplagia quadripunctaria. The sequence continues at coordinate 8,843,284 of OY982586.1, forward strand.
GAGTTACATCATGCATCCATCCTCATAGAAAGAAAGAAAGAAAGAAAGAAATGAATTTATTTTGTACTCCTGTTTACAGTTTACAGTAAATTGAACACACTAAAATTACATTATAAAACTATTCTTAGATTATCTATAACACAGTGACTTAAGACTAACAGGGTACAAAAATGGTTCTTAGCTCAGCATTGGGCCACTTCTTAGTTAAGAGGTGGCGCTGATATTCTGCTAAGACTTTCATAAACTTTCGCCTTTATAATATTAGTAGATAAGATTAGTTTTATATAGGATTCGAAGTTCAAGAGATTAGCGCGTTTAAACAAACAAACAATGAAACAAAAAAAATCTTTGCATCCATTATATTAATAAAGCTATTACCTCAACTTTATCAGCTGATACATTAGTGTTTGATTTTGAAGATTTATTACCTACTACGGTTTCACCGGCGTAAGTCCCGGTGCCGTGGAAATACCGGGATAAAAAGTAGCTTATGTGTTAATCCAGGTCTCCAGCTATCTACATACAAAGCATCTCTCATTTCATCGCAATCGGTTCAGTAGTTTTTGCGTGAAAGGGTAACAAACATCCATACAGCCTCACAAACTTTGATACACTCCTCAATCTCACTATTAAGCATGTACATTGTAAGTTTTGAATACAAAACAATTATGTAACGAAATGTACTGATTAAGTATGATATGAGTTGCTGTTACTCATCTTGTCTATGCTAAACCAACTAATATCGCATAGATTGTAAGAGGCAGGCGCCAGTGTCTGTAACACAGTTAACACTATCATAGACACTGACGCGACGTTCACACTATCTCTAAAAAAAGAAAACAGTCAGTCGTAGGACTGCACGTCAGAAGTGAAAACATAACTTCACAATGTATTTGCATATACATACACACATACACATCTGAATATATATAATTAGGTTAAAAATAAAAAGTAGGTAATAACATATCTAAATGTACACATAGGGTACACTGGAAGTTCTGCGCTCCTGGCCGCTCATAAATGTTTGAATTTCGAATGTTATATTTTTTTAAATATAAGAAACTCGGCTCCGTCTTACGAATTTTCGATCAGGTCACGTGTCCAGACGCGGGTTTAACATGTTTTACCCATCCCAAAAAATGCACAACGCCGTTAAAGAAGTTTTCACTTCAAAAATATACATAACGTTACGTTGTATACAACTGTACTGTTAAGTTTGGATGAGATGAACAATTGTATATTAAAGCACTATTAAATTTTGGACGTTTATTTTAACCTAAGTACTGTCGTGGGTATACTACTTAAGTAATGTCGTATCGTAACCAAACTAAGTATGTAGGTAGACATATGTACTTTGGATGACAATACTATAATTTGGCATCTTGGAGCTGATCTGATGATGGAGCCAGGTGGTGAATAGTGGAACCCTTCGAGTTTGGGCCTATATGATTCGTTTTGACGAGTCCGACAGATTAGGCTTGGTCACGATAGTCCGATGATGAAGCCAGTGGAGATCTTTATTACTTTTTAATTCGGTGCTCCATTAAACCGTGTTTTTTGTTTCACTAAGCTATAATTACTAAGTAATTAAATTACTGTCAATTTTGCTACTCCTTAAATTCAAATTCAAAAATTCGAACATCGAAAATTCAAAATTTTTGTTATCTAACACTCCAAATTTAACCTTAAACTGTATAAAATAAGATATATTTCACTAAATATTTATTATAGAACGTGACAGGACAATGAAAGCAAACAGGAGGTCCTTTTTAATGTAATGATCCTATTCCCACGCACACGACGTTTTGGGTTTTTAGGGTGTAATTTTCTTGTACATTTTGTAGAAAAACCGGCGGGTGGGCGGTTCAATAGTTGATGGGAATTTTTCTGAATGAAATTGAGCGTACAAAGAGGTTAAACTTGAATAAATTAAAAAGAAAATGTGCAAGTATTCCGTTTGTTTATAGGTCGTTTATTTTTTTTTTTATAGATAGGGACTGTAACGGGCAAAAGAAGCACAACATAGTATTGTTTTTTTTTCTGGTGAGGTAAGTTGCTAGATTCCATGGTTTATTTTTCAGATTGAGAAGGGCTGTAAACCTTTATAAGCATAGTAATCGCTTACAATAATGAAAGTAAAGTGATGATTGAATGACTGCAACGCCAGAGATCATGGGTTTAATTTCCTCTCAGTGAAAATATTTTTATGCATGAATGTGTCTATTGGATAGATGTTTGGCCGGATATCCGGATACCTGACCGGCGGATATCCGGCTGCCGGATATCTTAGGTATATAGATGGCGATGTGTAACATAATATAACCCAGAATATTATTACACATATACGTAGTAGTTATTATTAATAAATTCTAGACGATAGTGAGAATTAGTTAGAATTTTGTTCCACTGAACGACCATTTGAATAGGTAGAGTATGTATATACATGAATAAGCTTAATAAATGATTATGTATAACCCATCATGCCTAATAGGTATGATTGGATATATATTTATGTACTAAAATTTACTAACACACACACACGAACATAAACGCACACACACACACAGGCGCGCGCACACACCATGTGTTATTTTTGTTTTTGTTTACATAAGTTATATCTTATAGCTAATTTAATGTGTCGTCATTGTAGTATTGTACTTGTACCTACATTACGGGAAGAAGCGAGACAACCCTGACACAAGTATTTTCAATAACTTACTGGGGTTGTCTCAATTTGTGCTAACTATCAATATAAAATCTCAAAAAAAACAATTTTTTTTTGTTATTATTAAGTATTATTACTTTTTAAGATATTGTGGCAAAATCTTTTGAGTTCCTCGTTGCTCTGTAGGGTGAGCTCTCGTTTACGTTTGCGTGATAGTGCGGCCATAACTTCGATTACCGGTAGGAAAATTAATTTAGGGTTTTCTGTAAGTAAATTCTTAGTAACAGCCCAGAAACTAGAAACTTGCTCGGTAAATAGCAATAGTCTGGCCTATATTATGATGGATGAACTGTTAAAATTCTGTACCGCTCCTATGGATCTTAGCGTAATGTTTTATAGCCTATAAGCATCAAACAAAGTCGGTCTGGTAACTGAACTACATACCTAGTTCTCACATGTACAGTGCGAACTCTCTTAAAGTCTAGACCGAAATGCTTAGTGAGGTTCATTGTAATTTTGTGGGCAATCAAATGTAAATTGGGTCTTACGAGGTTAACTACACGCCCTACTTACCCCGAAGCCATTCTAATAGCCAATAGCAATTCACATTTCTATTCATATTGCACACCCAAATAGAATAACAACATCAATAATATTTAGGTGCGCGCTACACTAGCGCCATTGTCTCTCAGCTGTCAAACGAAAAACGACGCGGGAAAAATATCGTCATCGGATCACATCATAATACGGCAAAGGCATTCACCGGCACGTCCTCTACAATCGATATTCAGCCTCTTTTGTATAGAAATCTTTATTTATTATACCCTGTTTTAAATACAGCATTCGAATGATTAATAAGCGGATGCTAGGGAGGGGACATTATGGTAATAAGTGCGATGTTTCGGGATTTTACGATTGGATTAGTGTTGTGCTATTGTGTTCGTATTACCGTGTTCCGGTTTTGTGTTTTATAGCACGATTGTAATGCTTTTGGCATATGAATTGGTTGTTATGGCTACATAGTTACTTTATTATGCGGATTGTGCCATATTATTTATTATATAAGAGTATAGTAGTAGTAGTCAGTTACTTACGTTTGCTTGGATTTGTTCAACATGTTTAAATTATGTATCTAAATCGTATTTAATAATGATTAAAATTATAAAATATGGGTTTATGCCGATTAGAAATGATCGTCAGCGTGGCCAGTATTCGAATGCTTGTCTTGTCCATGTCTTAGAAATAAGTAGAAGAAAGTTAGGAATCATGGAAATGCAGTAATAGTCGTAACTGGAAAAATTGTAACACCAACGAACATTTCTAACGTTTATGATGTCAAAATAACTCTAAAGTATTTTTTTTTTTTTTTTTTCTGAACGCGGTTTTCACGTGAATATTTTGTCTATATTATTTTCAGCTCGATTGCAATAGAAATATTAAAAGAGCAAATTGCAAATGTAAGGCAGGGCTATCTGATATATAGCGCTGCATATTGTAGAGTGTTTAGATGGGAGCCAGTTGTTTTGATGTTTACTGAATCAAAATTATTTGAGGTTATGTTTACTTATCTACAAATTTGTTTGTATTAAATAGTACTACTAGGTACGTACAAAACTTAGCTATTTTTTACAAATAACTCATACTTACATATGTTTTTTACTGCGTTTATCCACTTATGTCGTTTATCACATACTTAACCATGGAAAGTGAGTACTATTCGTGCGTAAGTAATAGAATTTTGACTTATTTTTATTGAAGTGAAAACTTCTTTAGCGGCGTTGTGCACTTTTTGGGATGGGTGAAAAAAGACATGTGACCTGATCGAAAATTCGTAAGACGGAGCCGAGTTCCTTATATAAAAAAAAATATAACATTCGAAATTGAAACATTTATGAGCGGCCAGGAGCGCAGAACTTCTATTGTACCCTATGTATACATTTAGATATGTTATTACCTACTTTTTACCTACATTGTGAAGTTATGTTTTCACTTCTGACGTGCAATACTACGACTGACTGTTTTTTTTTCTTTGAAGTGTTCGAGCATCCGGAAATACAATAATACATTTTAACTTAGTTAAATGTTATTTTTCACTTCTTTAATGTGATTATTTAATAACGTGAAATGCGAATGTCAAATATTGTTTGGGTAAAATATTCGGCTTCGCGCCACCACGTGGCAGAGCCATCGGTGTGCTCGTTCCTTTTAAACATTAATCCCATCAAAAACATAAATGTGAAAATGGGCTCCAAGTTCAATATTAAGAATGTACGTGATTATCGACTACACCGATAATAGAATTAATATCAAAATGATTGTCAAGATCTGTAGATAATCTTGAAGATTTTATTTAGCTAGTTTTTACATCTAAAGGACATTGCCCATTTCAGTGTGAAAATCAGTTTCACACTTTTTTATCAAATATGTATAAACTGCATTATTAAGCCTGCACTGAGTACCATCTGAAATATAAACGTATATTGTAACATAACTTGTTATTGAGAAATTAAATGCCAATATTAGGTTAAAAAACAACAACGAGAAAATATTGTGACACTGACGTTAGAGTTTTTTTTTTAATAATGTTTGTGGCATCATGTTTTTGACAGGGATACCATGTATAAATTAAGGGAAAACTAACACTGAAATAGGTATATATTCACTACATAAACTACGACTACAACCACGAAATAATAAGATTAATTAACTGCGATATATTTTAATGTGACATTACGAATTATTATCACGTATATTATTCTTTAACCATTTTATTTCAAAACGATGTTTATTTGAATTCAACCATTAATGGTTTATTTTATAAAATGGCAACATTTCACTTAAAATGGCAACGGTCATTGATTCAAGTTTTAGTCCTTGTAAGATTTATTTTAAAATCACAAGTTCTATAGAAGAGATTCAGGGTCGAAAAGTCACATTAAAATCAATATTTTTTTTAACATTTGACATAATGACGTGAACGTCTAAAACTGAAACCATGAATGGGCATTCTCCTTTCTTATATTTGGCTAAACAACTTATCTTTGTTATTTTATACGCAAGTTGCTACAAACTTACAATGTATTTATATTGCATGGTCAACATATCTTATTCTTCTAAAATATTGGAATACTGTTAAAACTTTGGACTACTTAATTGTTTTCAGACGGGACACAGGCAGAGGGTAAATTGGGGTAAGGAAAACAGATAGAGTGAGGGAGCTACGGTAAGGGATACCTTGCGGTATCGGATGGAGATATGAGACTGAGACTGCAGTAGCTCAAAGAGGTCTGGGTCTGTCCTGTGATTAGAGAGGCCACTAGGACAGGGACATCAACTGCCCACAAAGATTAATTTTATTAAATAAATAGTACTAAGTACCTATCATTATTTATTGAGGCCGTATGACATGACAATAATAATATTGGAAATTAGGTGCGATGATTTTGTATAACAAGCCGTTCACACAGTTTCACCTGCGTTTATGGTCACTGATCCACTCCTATTGGTCGTAGCACTAAATTATTTTTTCAATTCGAAAGAGCAGTTCTTGAGATCGCACCAAACAAACTCTTCAGCTTTATAATATTACTAGCAACCCGCTCCGGCTTCGCACGGGTACAAATTATACACCTAAACCTTCCTCATGAATCACTCTGTCTATTATTGAAAACCAGCATGAAAATCTGTTCAGTAGTTTCTCCGTTTATCGCGAACAGACAGACGCGGCGGGGGACTTTGTTTTATAATATGTAACCTAGTGATAGTATAGATATAATGACTTTTGCTGACTCGACATGACATTTTAGATGTGTAAATCGGTACATATCCTATATTTTAGACAAATAGATAACAGTTTATTTGTACACCATTGTTACAGTAGAAGTATTGTGGAAAAGCGGGTGTGATGTCCTTCTAGCATAAAGGGAAGACTCTCCGACCAAGCGATCTGATCATGTCTAGCGAATCGTGGCCCAACGGTTGATGTTGGGAAATTGTATTTATACTAATCGGCGCGAGAACTTTCATATCGCGATTCAGGATCACTAGTTGCTAGACAGTTTGGCCTGCCTCCGCTAGATGATGTTGAAGTATTGTCATATACAATATGTGTCAGACAGATAATATTCAAAGGGCCTTATTGCTAAATGCAATCTCTTCCAGGCAACTTGGTTTTTTTGTTTACGCGAAGTTTCGATCGAATAATAATAACTAGCAGTTCCCGCTTCGCTCGCGTGTACTTATTTGTATATTTTGCGCGGATGCCTAATTCTTTTTCCAAAATAAAAGTAGCCTAAATTGCTCCTTATAACACCAGCTATCTGCCTGTGAAAGTCCCGTGGAAATCGATCCACCCATTCCAGAGATTAGCCGAAACAAACAGACAGACAGACAGACAGACAAAAATTGAAAAAAAAGTTGTTTTACAATTAAATTGTATACATCCAAATGCACTTAGTAAAAAGCGGTTACTTTAATATTACAAATAGACACTCCAATTTTATTTATCCGTATAAATAACTCACATGGTCTTATTCCCAAACTAGGCAGAGCCTGTACTATGGTAACCAGACTGCTGATAAACATACTTATATATTTCCAAATACATACATATTATAGATAAATTACACCCAGACACAGAACAAATGATCGTGCTCATCACATAATTATTTGTCCTGGCTGGGAATCGAACCCACGACATCTGGCTAAGTAGTCAGGATAACCAACCGCTAGACCAACAGGCCTGTCAACTGTAACGATTGGGATATGCACACAAGTTGCACTATTATCTATCTCGCAAATACTCACAAAACTTGGTATATCTACTTTAGATTTCAATTAATACTTAATTATTTTATACTACGTTATGCAATTATGCATGTTATTTTAGTTTAAAATGGCTAGATTTAAACCAAAATGGCTGGTATGAAATACATTAATTTTACTTTCAAATACCTTTGGTAAGATTATTACGATTCTTGCTCAACGCAAATGCGCGATATTCGCGTTCAATAAAATTCTCAAGTGTCATAATTTGACATGTTAGCCTCATCGATCGGCGAACAGACAAAGGACGCAAGTTATTCAGCCTCACGTCGGAGCTGTTGGCTCCAAGATCGTCCATTGTGCTTTTGTAGCTTGTTTATGGTATTTTAATGGCCGTCGCGTAAGTAAACGATTATTATTTTATTATAATAGTAAATTACTTTTATTTGTGCCAGTTGATTGCTGTAGGTTAAGTTCCTATTGTGGAGTAGAAATAAAGATATTTTTATTTCATAATAATGTAGTAGCTGAGAAAGATGGAAAAAGCGTGAAACGCCAATGAGCTGTTTTGAGGCAACTTTGTTTTCTAATTTTACTTTTTTAAGACTGATGCAGCACGACTCAATAATTCCTAGATATATTATATTATGTAAAAGAATAAAACTCCTACTGTACCAACTGATAAAAGAAAACTTTACTATAAATATATCCTCCTTTGCAAGCAAGTATACCTAAATATCACACATGGGAATCGAAGCCAATGTAATAGAGCAAGATCCCAGGGCCACCAGACGTCACTCCCAATCATCCCTTAAACTCAATTTTAATTTCCCTGTGGGTAGGAGCGCGAGAGCATTATCCACGCGCATGAGAGACTGAGTGAGACCCATTGCGCTGTTATGGCCATGAAAATTAATTTAAAATTAATAAATTTGTAATAGGTTTTAAATTTATTTGGCGAACATATATAAAACTGGAGCATCAGAATTTACGTGAAGTTAAGTAATTATTTTAGGAGCTTTAAAGCGTCTGCAAAGCAATACGGCCGACGGAAAGTGTCTGGGAGTAATGTGTCGTCGCCACATCAAAAACTTATTTATTTTATTAAAATAAGGGACAAACTATAACAGATGATAACACAGTTCACTATTTAATAAGAATAAGTTAATAGACATTATTTTGACTGGTTATACCGGTAACGCAATGGTATTGGTCGATTGATAAATATTAATGAATAGTGGGGTTATTTTTTTTTTTTTTTTTTTTGTAACGAGGTGGTAGATCCTCATGGATGTCCTCCGCCCTTGGGGGGGGCTGAAGGGGTCTGTCGGACTCTTACCGACTAAAAACCACCCCGGTGTTCCACTGCTTGCCCATGATCGGGGGAGCGAGAATCGCCATTGCATTCTTCCGCAACCCCCGACAGGCATTGACCCGTCTCACCCAAAACGGGTCCCGTCACCCGGTGCGACCGCCACCCCTCGGTCGCACTCCTCTGAGAAGCGCGCGCGGAACACTGCGCTCTGCCTCTCGGGCCTGTATCTGTTCGGACGACGACTTCCCCAAAAGTTCGTCGACCGCAGGCCGGTTCCTACGGTGGCCGGAGATCATTGAATGCCCTTCGGCGCCCGGTGCGTCTACTGCGGGCAGGGAGAGCTATACTTCGCTCTCTCTCCCGTTCGGCCGCCTCCTTTGCGGACATCACCCCCTCGCAGAAGGCGGCGACGGCGTTCCATGCACTTTCGCTCCGGACCATGGACAGAACCACGACCGGCAGCGAGAGACTACCCGCAGAACCAACTGCCGCGACGAGTTCACGACGCTGGCTAGCCCAGGCTGAGCATTCCGCCAGTGTGTGAAGCGCCGTGTCGTCGGGGCAGTCACCACAATGATGGCACCGTGACGTCGGTTCCCGGCCGATCCGACACAGGTACTTGCCGAAACAACCGTGTCCGGAAAGTACCGGCGTCATCCGGAAGGTGAGGGCTCCATGCCCTCCCTCCAGCCACTCTCGAAGGACGAATAGTGGGGTTATAAAAAGGGTAGTAATAAGTTCAGAAGATGGTCTTGAGTGCGAAGAGTGGTACGAACAACTTGGCAGTTACTGTAGTTAGTGATTTTCATATTTTATATCAGTGGTTGTGAGAATGTTTCTAACAATTGTCAACAAATTTTTAACGATATTGTCTAAAATATAAAAATCAGCTAGGAGAATTAAGGTAATGTTTTTATGTACCTTCATTACCTGATGATACCTGAAAATTGGCCGTCTAACCAAGCTAGCAGGTAGGCATGCGATCATAGTATATACTGACACTACTCAATCGTCCACATTTCGTTCGTCAGAAAACACGTGACGTCGTGCGGCCCTGGGATCTTGGACTATAAGTCTTTGATGCCTATTAGTAACATACCTGCAGATTTGTATTTTATAATCTACAGTTCAATCACGCAGTTGTGTCAAATTTAAAAGTATGAACTGACAGTAATTCGAATCGAAATCAATTCGATTCTAAATTCGAATCTTTCTTCTGTCACTCAAGATATCAGTATGTCTTTTGATAGAGGAGATGATGCACACCAAAGAGGCGGCGGAAAGGGAACGGGGGAGAATCAGTACTCTCCCATCCCGCAGGAAACGCACCGGGCGCTGGAGAGCGCTGAACGATCTCCGACCTCCATGAGCGCTGACCTAAGAGCAGCGACTTCGGCAGCATAGGCAGGCCTTTAGCGGTGGCGTGACGCATCCCAAGCACGCCTCTCTATGTCGGAGGGGGGAAAATCCCCCCACACACTATTCGATGTCGCCTTACGTCCTGACAGGCAGGTGAAGTCTGTCAGGGGTAGAGTGGTTATCCTTCTAGGACATACCTCAACTCCCGACTACTTATAGGCTACAGTGACGTAAACCTTGTGGTTTTAGTCGGATTGAGTCCAACATAATCACGTCATCGTGCAACCGGTGAAGGGTACCCGTGGAGGTTTCCACAATAATTAAAAATGTCTTTTGATGACTGCGTATTTAATTTTTTTGAAGTGAAAACTTCTTTAGCGGCGTTGTGCACTTTTTGGGATGGGTAAAAAATGTTAAACTCGCATCAGGACAATTGACCCTGATCGAAAATTCGTAAGACGGAGCCGAGTTTCTTATATTTAAAAAATATAACATTCGAAGTTCAAACATTTATGAGCGGCCAGGAGCGCAGAACTTCCAGTGTAGGTACCCTATGCATACATTTAGATATGTTTTTACCTACTTTTTATTTTTAACCTAATTATATATACATATATACAGATGTGTGTGTGTGTATGTTTATGCTAATACATTGTGAAGTTATGTTTTCAATTCTGACGTGCAGTCCTACGACTGACTGTTTTTTTAAGGTATAAGAGGCAAACGAGCAGACGGGTCACCTGATGGTAAATGACTACCGCCGCCCATGGGCACCTGCAACTCAAAAGTCACAAGTGCGTTGCCGGCATTTAAGGTGGGAGTAGGGGAAGGGGAGATATGTATAGTCCTTTGATTATTAACTCTGAGAGTTAATAATCAAAGGTATAGTCAATGTTTCTGTCCTTTACCACCAAGAATTAGGCGGAATCGAATAAAAAACTATACAACATCGGCAGAATGGCAATCCCGCCATAGATTAAACCAAAATCATAAAATACATAATAGAACAGGTACAGAAGTCCCACTCCGCAAGATCATTTAAATAGATAGCGACTCTTGTTCTGACACAATAAAGTTGCAATTCAGGTTGCACAGCGCTAATAGGTAAGGTACTCCGCCTAAATCAGAACTGATAAAAGAGAGGAACGCGGCGGTAGCGTAATGGCTGAGGCGTCGGACTTGCGATCGAGTGGTTGCGAGTTCGAACCCCACCTAGTGCACTACTGACGTGAACCCACTCCTAATACAAGCATTCAGCTTAGCTGGAGGGGTTAACAAGAATACTAGTAATGTGTGACCCACGTAACTAGTCTTTTGTAAAAAAAAAACAAAAAAAAAACTTCTATTCCCTATTCTCCATTCTTAAGCTACGGAAAGGATTCCGAGCAAGCAACACCAACATTCCTAACTCTAGCAGAGTTAAACCACCTGGATCGCTATTGCTCTCGATGAAAAGAAATGTATCTAAGTATGTACTACCAAAACACGTCACCTCACACAGCAAAGACAAGTTATTATGAGCAATATACACAGATAATTGGATTACATTAAAATATTACTACATACAGATAATATAAAGAAATTGAAATCGAGGTCAGTGCAATGTGTGCATCGTAACTGCCATCTTGGATCGCGCTGACTCGACTAAACTTTGACATTGATTTTTAACAAATAATTAAAACAAGGAAGTATTGTATATTGTCTTAGTCTCGTAAAAAGAATAACTGTTCTGTATAGAGGCTTTATTGTCTTGACATCGTCGTGTTCGCGCGCATTTTTGACATAAAAAAAGAATTTTGACACGTTCGGATTTTGAAATGTGCAGTGTGTGAGTGTGTTGTGCTATATTTTTTTCTAACTGTGACTTTTTCAATCTTATTTATGAGGGTTAAAATGTCTGGTGAGTCCTAAATAACATTCTCATCAAAAACATAGAACATAATGTATAAAGTTAAAATACGTATAAAATTATGATGTTTGTCAAGTATTTCGTAATACTTGACATGGTGACTCATGAATTATTATTTCAAAACGATTAAAGAAAAAAGAATTTGATTTTCCTTAACATTGTGAGTCCCGATTAATAGTTGATCATAGACAATTCAATGGCCGAGGTCAATCAAGATTTTAAATATTGTTTTAAGGAATTATTAAATCCTTCTTTTTAATACTTAGACATTACCTATGCAATCAAATTAACGCATGTTGACCGTATTATAGTTACCTGTGCCTATAAACACTAAAACACATGTTGTCAACCCTATTTACTCTACGATACGCATACGATATATAACGACGTTAGTCACTCACTAGCAGAAACAGAATTCTACGATAGTAGGGAGGATTAACCTTAGACTCTGTTAGATAGATTAACTTTTTTAGTGGGGACTAGTCTTTGAAATGATATTTTTTTTTAATATAGCAGCTCCTGCATTGGGTAACACTCATAGGTTCATGACGAGGAAGTTGAGGACTAGTGTTTGAATACTCTTTGCTCATGACAGCTAATTATCTGTTTTCTACATAGCATACAACCGTTTTGATTGCTCTATACCTACCAAGAAAAACAAATATTACTATTAATTATTTTTTGTCTTTGTAACTTGCACTACAGTGCATCTATCTGTACCTTAGAATAATTATCTATAGATGAAGCCATTATACGTAGGAAGAAATACGTAATATGTGAGAAAATGCGACACAGCATTTTTAAATCACTTCAATTATTTTAATAAATATGTTATTTCAGGTCTCAAAAGAGATATTTGTGTATCTATCTGTGGTATTGTAGAACCCAAATTAATGCCAATAAACATGGGTTATTTTTTATTATAACAGCTATTTAATCATATTAATAATAACTTCACACACCTCACACACGGCCGTCTGATCCCAAACTAGGCAGAGCCTGTACTATATATTTCTAAATACATACATATTATAGATAAATTACACCCAGACACAGAACAAATGATTGTGCTCATCACACAATTATGTGTCCTGGGTGGGAATCGAACCCACGACCTCTGGCTTAGCAGTCAGGGTCACTAACCACTAGACCAACAGACCAGTCAAATGATATATGTGTGGGGTTTTACTTCCCTGAACATTAGTTTAAAAATAATTTGTTAACAATAAGAGATTTTTGATCATTTGCTGTTTCATGGTCCATCATGCTGTAGCTATATCTACAGCAAAATTATCTAAGTTCTTGATTTTTTACAGTATTTATTTACAGGATCGAAGAGTAGTGACAACCCTAAGGTAACAAGCGCCCATAATGTAAAAAAACATGAGTGCCACTTTAATAAGCATTATAATATTACGTAGTATTGGCCAACTGATAAGATTAGTTAACAAAGAACCGTTTATCTATAAATTATATTGTGTTAAGTATCAGCTCGTCGTTAATGTGACGCCATCTTGAAATCACAGTAATTTTATTACATGTGTAATTTATATAGATTTTTATCGAGATTTTGAAAATAAATTCAATCTTGTGACGATTGAGGCTAGTTCCTGAAAGATTTGAACCGTCTTGAAGGTCTTTTTTTTTCAACTTTTTTTTTTACGATTACTAGTAACGTGGTTCACACATTACTAGTAATCTCGTTAACCCTTCCAGCTAAGCGTAACGCTTGTGTTAGGAGTGAGTTCACAACGGTAATGCACTGGGTGGGGTTCGAACCCGCAACCACTTGATCGCAAGTCCGACGCCTTAGACATTACGCTACCGCCGCTTAGATTTTAGATTTAGGGTATTACCAGCACCTCTGTCTTTGTTTTCCCTAAAGCATTGGCAACTCTATCCCGGTACAAGAGTAGAGGATGACCAAAAAAAAGATGGATGGACTGCGAGAAAGTAGATATGGTTAGAAAAGGAGTAAGCAGTGTAATCATGAATGATAGAAGAAAACGTATTGTGCCGACCCTAAATAAAAATAAGAAAAAGAGAAGCCAGATGATGATTGTCAACCCTATTCCTTCCCCTCATGGAGCCCTTGTGACTCTACTCACCATCAGAATCAAACAGTACTATTTCTCCAATCACGGCTCTAATTCCGGCAGTGGTGGATTTACCAGCAGGCTGAGTAGGCTGAAGTCTAGGGCGGCAAATTTGGGGCCTACGTTCTTTTTTATGTTTTGTCTATAGATATGTTGGGTATCGAATTAGATAGACCAACCGGTAGGGGCGGCAAAATTTTAATAGCCTACTGGCGGCAAATGTGTAATTCCGCCGCTGAATTCGGGCAAAAATCTGTTGTACCATACGTCAATCCATACCATAATATTATAAATGCGAAAGTAACTCTGTTTATTTGTTTGTTTGGGACCTATTCACGACTAAACGGCTGAACGGATCGTAATTAAATTTGGCAAGGAAATTATATCCTGGGGGAGAACATGGCTACTTTTTATCCCTAAATACTGTTCCCGTTTGATAAATTTGAATTTCCACGCGAACGAAGTCGCGGGCAACTGCTAGTTTAGGATATAGTTGACCTATTTTACACAACATTTTTCTTTACGGCCATTTTTCATCTTTGCATCCCGCTGTAATAATGTTTTGAAATGACCTTGCACATCCTTACACATTACAATTATTTCAATCGACCCGCCCCGACTTCGCACGGGTGCACTGATGATACTAAATATACTACAGAATGTCTTTATATACAACGTTCACAGTTTTTTTGTCATTAGACAATACAAACATGTTTTCTTCAGAGGTTACTCTTGAAAGAGCGACATATAATTGGCCATGTGAAAAACACTCAAATCAACGTTCAAATCTAAACCTGCAACCGCCGCAACCGCTATGTCCCTGGATTTTAAATCTGTAATATCTTCGAAAATATTCATTGAAATTACATGCTGCAAAGGGCCATTTTGATCTATATTAAATACACAATGTATTTAAGGTACTTAATTGGATAAGGATTAATGCTGTATTGCTTAAAATCGCTTCGTAAATAAGCCATTATGTCTCGTAAAAAGTAAATGATAAAAAACGGTTATTGTGGGTTATCCCTAAGAGATAGACATATACCATCGCGGACTTTTTTGTAGAACTTTTTAAGGTGTACAATACTGTGGTATATAATTTTGATCTATCTCGTAAGGTTTACTCAGCGTTTGCAATGTAAACGCAAAAAAATGTGTTTATTTACGACATCACATTAGAAACCTCTAAAGTTATCAGTGTTTCTCTACTATATTATGTATGTATTATACATATAAACCTTCCTCTTGAATCACTGTATCTATTAAAAAAACCGCATCAAATTCCGTTGCGTAGTTTTAAAAATCTAAGCATACATAGGGACAGACGGACAGCAGGAAGCGACTTTGTTTTATACTATTTAGTGATTTTACGCTTCTACACGTTTCAAGTTTTCGTAAAACAATGGTTTTTTTAAAGACTTAAAAAATGTTCAAGTCTTTAATAGCTAAAAACTTAAAAAATCTAAAACTATATACTAATTTTCAATAAAAAATGAATTCATAATAATACATTACACGCTACTTACACATAACTGATACACATTTCTATAAAACCCTTTCAAAACTTAACACAGTTGACAGGTTAAAAAGACGCAAGCTCTAAATAAAAAAAAAAACGTACGATTCTCGGAATGAAGGCTTCACAGCCGGCCATTTTGTTTTGTTTGCTCGCAAGATGGCTACCGAGCGCTGTTCTAAATTCAAACAAACGATTTTATTGTGGACCGGTTTCGATTGCACCCGGAATATTCCAAGGGTTCCGTGGCTTTTTGGACATTTATAATGGACTTATAAAACATTCTAATTTAGCTTATCATAAAACTAAAGACGTTGTAGGGGTTATGTATTTTAGTTTAAATAAAGAATGGTGTTAGCTGTTAGCACGCTTATCGAAACGACAATGCATGAAATCTCAGCTTCACTCAGTAATATATTGTCGTAAATAATCGTTTTTTTTATGGTATTGGGGCAAACGAGCAGACGGTTCACCTGATGGTAAACGACTACCGCCACCAAGCCAAGCATTGTTTCACTGCCGGTTTTCTGTGAGGCCGTGGTATCGAGCGGAGTCGCGCCGGCCTATACGTGCCGAAGCATGGCTCTCCCACGTAAAATAAAATTGTTTAAACTTTATAAATATAGTAACGAAGATGACCCGTACTGCCCCGCAGCGTTAACTTTAATTTGAATATTCACACCTAGCTTCCCTCCAATCTATTTATATGGGCAAAAGCTCAAATTAAAGAGCTTCTCAAAGCAGTGTTCTTAGACCAAAACAAACCGCATACCTCAATTAGAGAAAGAAAGCTTTGAAAACATAAGAAGTGTACAGAAGGAAATAGCGTTTCAGTTTACCTCGAGAAGGGTGACAATTTGGGTACCAACACCTTTCATTTAAAAATGCACGTCAGAAGTTAAAACATAACTTACATAATATAATATATACATATACACACACCATTCTGTATACATATATGTATCTGACGGTCACGCGAGTTCAGTGCTTTTTCCCAATAACAAAAGTGTCCAACGTGCCTAAAAAAGTTGTCACTTCAAAAAAGCAAGTCACTTGGATAGAACGGTTGGACGGACTCGAAATGGATTTTTTTTTAAATATATTATTATTGGCACAGGTATTGCTTTACCGAGTTTCCTTTTTTTTAAATTCAGTACTCAATATTTATTGTCATTCCACAATGTGTACCTATTTATAGATCGTCAATTAAAAAATATGCAGCCTAGTATGAAATGATTGAGATGAAATTAGTTCGTGGGAGAGCCATGCCTCGGCACGTATGGGCCGGCCGGCTCGACCGGCGCGGCGGTGTGATACCACGGCCTTACAGAAATATATATATACATATATATATATATATATATATCTATTGATCATTTGCAGACGCTATACAGCATATATTATACTTACATGCGTCAGCTGCCTCGTAGCATACCCTGTGTACGTCGGCTGCTCACAAGAATACAAATTATACACACACATTACTAAAAAGTGAGAGGTGCGCACGATAGATTACGCACAAAAAACGTAACGCTGTCATTCGATCATTAAATTTTACTCTTCATTTTTTTCATACTGGGCGGGCGCCTTAAATGAAAATCGATTATTAAGCAGTAAACTCCAAAAAAAGCTTTCTGCACTTCTTCTATAGATAAACTTTAGGAATTCCAAATTTAACGTTCGTTCGTCTACGAAATTTCGTTAACAATGCGTACATGGAATTCACGTATTAATTATTTAATACAACTTGACAAATCTCACACACGGCCGTCTGATCCCACACTAGGCAGAGCCTGTACTATAGTAAGTTATAACCAGATTGCTGATAAACATACTTATACCTACATATATTTCTAACTACATACATACATACATAATTATTATAGATATTATTACACCCGAATACAGAACAAATGATCGTGATCATCACACAATTATTTGTCCTGGGTAGGAACGTCTGGTTTATTATTACGATGGCATTAATTTATACCTATTACATAACGTATGCATGTGAATCCCTACCACAAGTTCACCACCGAGGTAGAAAGCCTGCAGCAGGGGTTCACATACATACAGTCGAGTCTGCTGGCAATGTAGCGTAAAATGTTGTTGGAGCTGGTCTGCACACAGCGCACCAGGAATGCGCATCTCTTACGCATCGTGGTATAAGAACAGTCCACGCGAGCCTCAGCAAACATCCCTGATGCGCTGCAATACCGGGGCAGCCCCATCAACACCCGGCACGCGTTATTATATTGTATCCGAAGGGCACTGTACAATTTTTGAAAGTGAATTGCCCACAGGTTGCACGTGTAGAACGATGTGCAATAAGCTCAAAATAGAGCTATTTTTACCTGATAAGACCAATGTGCAAATCTGCGAGCTATCATGTTCGCTCTAACCAATAGCGCCCTTCGCTCTCTTTCTATAACTTCATCGTCTTTGAGATCGGCGGTCAAGTAGTGTCTATGTAACAGCCAGCCCGCTTTCTGCTGAGTGTCTCGATCAGTTCGTTGACGTAAAGATTAAACAGTGTGGGTGAACATAGCCCTCCCTGTCTCACCGCACACTCAAATCCGGTTCCAATAATAACCTTGCCCACCGCACCTTACTTTTGATTTTTCTAACTTACTCCAAAACCAGGAAACCAGATCAAAGGCTTCAGAAAGGTCGAGGAAGCACGCGTATATAGGCGTTTTTCTAATACCTGACTGTCCACTTCAGATATAGAATTACACTCTCTTCTGAATCCAAACTGATTGCAGTGCAACTGTACTTATTAAGCTGTGTATGAAGCAGACTGTCAAACACTTTCGCAATCACCATAGCCAGAAAAATAGGCCAACAATTGTTTACGTCTGCAATGTTTTATTTTTAACCATAGCTACAACTATAGTTTTAGTCACCTGACTAGGCAAATACACATGACTCACACAAAGGTTGAAAATCATTGCCAACCCTCCTTGTAGATGTGGACCCGCATATTTCAGATGCTTAATACTTAGACCATCATGGCCCGGGGACTTGCCTCCAGACATCGGAGTTATCACATGCTTAACTTCCCTGTCTGTGAATCTGATTCCCAGGTCATAACGATCAACGATATCCGGCACTGAAAATGCGGGACCTAGCGGTGACCACTCAGACACTCTAAAATGATCCTTGAAGAGGTCAGCCATACGTAAAGGGTCATTTATACCATTGATGGACACAGAAAAGCCAGGCTCAGCGTTGAACTTGTTTGTATGCTTCCAAAAGGACCGGAAATAATTATTTTAATGATGTGATGCCAGAATATCCATTTCTATTTGGTCTTCATGGCGTTAACACCATTTCAGGCGTTATTTAAAACCTTTCTGGCTTCACACATCTCATAATATATCGGGCCAGTAGAGAGAGGGTTTGCCCATTTCTACCCATAGCAAAAAACTTACGCCTGGCATCCCTGTGCGCATCACCAACGTGCCAATTCCATCCTATCACAACTTTACTTTATTTTTCTTAAGTCTCATACGTCCTCGACCTTCCACAGCGGACTCACTTAGGGCACACACAATGTCATAATACATTTTATCAATGTTACTTTGTTGATTATGGTCATTACACACATTATGACAACAGCTTCTGGAGCAATTATATGATGATAAATATTAAATACGTGCACGTCAAGATGTGGAACTATCGAGTGCCATTATTTGACGCGATTTTTGAAGGAGTTTGTCTATCTATGGTGTATTTGATCAAGTATTCAGGCATACAAATTTTGTACTGAGCTAAAAATAAATCCGCGAGGCTTTACAAAATGACGAAAACATAATGTTGTGTAGAAATACGATTTAAGTACTTTAAAGCAGTAAGCGGTACCCAAAACAACTTGTCATTACTGTGATCTTAGCTCTAATTGGAAGAAATGGTTTGTAAACACACACCGCCTGACGGACTGCCTACATCTCAACAACCACTCACGAGGTGTAACAAACTTTATGTTAATAGACATAAAGATAAATTTATACTGGCAAAACATTTAAGAGTTTGTAAATATTTTAATAAAAAGTCAATACTGTGTTTAAGAGCAGAAAAGTGTATTAAAAAAATTGCGAAGCGGTGTGGTCTGTGTCTCATAAAGTAGGTACTTAGTATTGTCATATTTATCTATATATTAATACGTGAAGTGAAAACTTTGGATCCCTTATTACGAAAATTGGGCGGACGGAGGAGTATGAAATTTCGCACACTTATAGTTTATACAGAGAACAAGTGACGAATGCTAAAATTTTTGAACAATATTTGCTACAAAGTTAAAAAAAATGCAAAACGGGTACATACAGCTATGAGTGTCCAGTATATATTTTGACCTGTCATGGTACAAAAGTCTATATAATGACAGGTGAAGTAATATTGGCCAATGAAATAAACCATGGTCGAAATTCGACCACCACGCGATCTCTAGTTATATATCATTTTATGACAAACGCGAATGTAATCATGTTCTTGGAGATAGACCTATTGTTGTTATAGAATAGGTCTAAGTTATCAAAATACATATCATTTTATTGTGTGTTAATTTTTATTTGTGTTTTGATAACTTGAACTTATCTTTAAGATATTTAAATGCACACCACGCCATACCTAGGCGCCCAACATAGCCTAGGTTTATTTGTTCACAATAAAAATCTTTTTAACAAAAAATTAAACCGACGATAAGAACTAAAAAGCAAAAAATATAAAACTATAAAATTTTTATTAACTTATTTTGAGTCGGCGCCAATTTAATTTTTTGTTAAAAAGATTTTTATTTTATGATTTTTTTTCATCATCAGCTCAGCTACATGATGTGATGATTTCTGAACGCAAATACCTGATAAAGTAATGAAAAGTAAACAGAAACACTATTCGTTCCTACAATTTTCGAAGGTTTCTCTCAATTTTATCAGGATGCCATCATCAGATCCTGACTTCCTTGACATGGGACCACCCTTGAGGTATACCCTATCTAACAAAAAAGAATAATCAAAATCGGTTCATAAATAACGGAGAGAGGGCTGAAGAAACATAAAGAAAAAAAATATTTATATATATACCGTCGAATTGAGAAACTCCTTTTTTTTCGTCGGTTAAAAATAGAGTAATAGGCACTTCACTTAATGGTAATTAAACATTCAGATCAATTAATTTTTGAAAAAAGACAATCCTAACGTCGCGGCTATGTCAGAACAGATAAGAGTTACGCAATAGAAAGAGAGGCAACTTCTATGACTGTAGGTAATTAGCGCCGTGCCACCTGAATTGCGACTTTATTGTGTCGGAGCAAGAGTCGCTATTTATTTAAATGATTTGGCCGAGTGGGACTTCAGTACATGTACTATTATGTATTCTGTGCTATAGGTAAGTACATCTAATAAGCATACAAGTCGAGAAATTTAATCTTACTTGGTTTGACTAAGTCTTTGTTTGTACTTTCTACATGAGCTTCAGCAGATGAAGTGTGGATGGGATTCATCCTACGAATATTATAAACGCGAAAGTTTGTAAGTATGGATGGATGGATGGATGTTTGTTACTCTTTCACGTAAAAACCACAGAACAGAATGCTATGAAACTTGGTATGTGGATAGCTGGAGATCTGGATTAACGCATAGGCTACTTTTCATCTCGATATTCCCACGGGATCGGGACTTACGCGGGTGAAACCGCGGGGCGCTGCTAGTAGGAAATAAACCATGCTTTTAAAAACCTAAAAATATATCCCACGTAACGCGACCAAACATCCGTCAAATAAATATTACGAAACGTACTCAAACACCTGTTTTTTTAACCCCTCCTTCATCAAAATCTATGAATGAACAAGTTTAAAAAAAAGTTCGTAAACATATCTATGACATTAAAAAAAAACCGATGAACAAAAATGTATGTAATGTCACGCACAAAAGCGATCTATTAAGATTTGGTTCGACGTGGAACGTGCGTACGCGCAGCCACCAAAATGGCGGTGCTTTTTCCATTTTTTTTTAGTTTATTTGTTACGTTTAGAAGCTATATTTGTTTTTATTGCTATGGAATTCATTCTGATCGTCACGAATTCACCATTAGTGTGAGCTGGACGTGAATTTTTGGAGTTTCACAAATCTACTACTCCATTAGTGCGGGGATTATTTTGGGGAACATTCAATGAATTGATGAATGAAATTTTTTGCTACTTAGGTAGAACTCCATTCGATAGTTACCATTTTTTAAAAGTTAAGACGACTAGTAGATAGATGGATGGATGGATGGATGGATGTTTGTTACTCTTTCACGCTAAAACCACTGAACCGATTGCGATGAAACTTGGTAGGTAGAAAGCTGAAGACCTGGATTAACGCATAGGCTACTTTTTATCCCGATATTCCCACGGGATCGGGACTTACGTGGGTGAAACCCCGGGACGCTGCTAGTAAAATATATGATAACAATAGAGGTAGGAAAAGTAAATTAACTAAAACTTATTCTCGGCATTCGGCTTATCTCTCCTCTTAACAGCTTGTCTTTCGACAAAGGCCTCCTCTCCTCATCCTCTAAGGATTTCCATTTGTTTCTGTCCTTTGCTGTACGTAACCATTCTGGCCCCGCTACTTGCTCCAAATCGTCTTCCCATCTCTTTGATTGTCTTCCTCTACTTCTTCTCTTTCTCTAGGATACCATTCCGTAATTATTCTGGTCCATTTCTCTTTCTTTTCTCTCAACACATGCCTTGTCCAACGCCATTTTAAATCCAACAAAACAAAGACACAAATATACATTCAAGTAGAAAATTGCACACATTACTACATGGTATTTATTTTCTTATATTTTACTAGCTGACACGCGCAACATCGTCTGCGTCATTTAAGAAAGAGAGACGGTTAGAGAGAGTGGGTCGTAGGCACCTATAATACAATTCTGAGGGAGCTGATACTTTCTATTTTCGAACATTTAACAATCCGCTCCTATTGGTCGTAGCGTGATGTTACAAATACAAATGTTACCTATAGCAAAGCCTAGAAGAATTACACAAAGCTATAATTTTTAAACAATAAGTGTCACAAAGTTAAAAATTACGTGAAAACGGAACGCGTAAGTCCCGATCCCGTGGGAATATCGGGATAAAAAGTAGCCTATATGTTAATCCAGATCTCCAACTATCTACATACCAAGTTTCATCGCAATCGGTTCAGTGGTTTTTGCGTGAAAGAGTAACAAACATCCATCCATCCATCCAAACTCACAAACTTTCACCTTTATAATATTAGTAAGATATGTATTTTTATCTGTTATGGTACTTTCTGTCAAGCCCCTTTTCCTCAGGCACCCGTGGAGGCATTAAGTTGAAATTTACCTCACATACTTATGCCTCCAGTCTCTCAAAGCTATAAAAAAGCTTCTAAGTCAACGCAATCAAAAGATACCGCCATTTAAGCCTTAGATCT
Organism: Euplagia quadripunctaria; assembly: GCA_963859945.1. Classification (NCBI taxonomy): domain Eukaryota; kingdom Metazoa; phylum Arthropoda; class Insecta; order Lepidoptera; family Erebidae; genus Euplagia; species Euplagia quadripunctaria. The sequence continues at coordinate 8,866,353 of OY982586.1, forward strand.
AACCAAATTTTAACATTTCACAGGTAAATCAAACCTATAGGGTACTTCCCATTGACCTAGAATCATGAAATTTGGTAAGAAGCAAGGTCTCACAGCACAAGTAAAGGAAAAATTCAGAAGTAGTTAATTTGTTGTTATACCTATCATATCCACCTCATTCTGCCTCCCTCCTCCTCCTCCACCGCGGAAAGGGAACGGGAGAGAATCAGTAGTCTCCCATTCCCATCCCGCAGAAGACGCACCGGAGAGCGCTTAACGATATCCGGCCTCCATGAGCGCTGACCTAAGAGCAGCGATACGGCAGCATAGGCAGGCCTGGAGCGGTGGCGTGACGCATTTCAAACATCCCACGCACGCCTCTCTATGTAGGAGGGGGGAAAGGCCCACAACAACACTAGTTAGTATAAAAATAAAACTTTGATATTAAAGTTGAGTAAAAATTGCAAAACAAACGCGAGCTTAACTTGCGTTATTAATATCGAGGCATACATTTCATTTTCATTGCATTTTCTGGTTCAGCCTGAAGGTGCAGTGCTCTTGGTAGCCTATTTATAATCTTGGTGGAATATTTTTTTATACGCATATTTGCCCAAATCATAGGTTATTTTCGGTTACAATGGCAACCTATCCCGTTTTCCGCACTCATTCCAGCTACTGAGAACTTGCTGGTAGTAAAATCTAGAAACAATTTACAAGATCCGGTAATCGAACCTCAAAATCGCAAGCCAACATAACTATAAATAACTATGAATTTGCAATTTAAAACACCCCCGACTCGAAAATTCCTTCAACGATTAGAAAAGGGATGATGATTTACGAAAGGCTGAATAGATTTTCTTGAATTATATCTAAGAACACTCCCGACTAATGCCAAAAATTTAGTGCTAAATGGGAATAAAACTAAATGTATAAGATTCTCTTTGCCTAACGTTAAACATAGTGAATGTGACATCTTATTAAATAAGCAAAAGTTAGATTTTGTAAATGAAACTGTTTTCTTATGGATATCGCTAGATTCGAGATTACAGTGGGGCCCTCACTTAACATCTCTTTCGAAGCGGCTAAGTTCTGCAGCATATGCTGTAAGGAAAGTCCGCCAATTCACAGACATAGACACTGCGCGACTAGTATACTTTAGTTATTTCCACAGTGTCATGCCTTATGGTATATTATTATGGGGGCGTGCTGCAGATATAGAATCGATATTCATTCTGCAAAAAAGAGCTATCAGAGCCATTTATAATCTAGGTAGTCGCGAATCCCTTAAGGATCTATTTAAGGAAATTAATATCCTGACGGTGCCTTGTCAATATATTTATGAAAACATCATGTATGTTAGAAAAAATCTTCATCTCTTTACAAAACGGGGTGAAAGACATAATTATGTTACTAGAGATGGACACAAACTAGTTCAACCAAAATTTAGGTTAGCAAAAGTGCAAACATCTTTTATGGAGTACTGCGTTAAATTCTATAATAAACTACCTGATAAAATTCTTCAACTAAGTGAGAAGAAATTTAAAACTTGTATAAAACGCACGCTATGTAAACGAGCATATTATAAACTAGATCATTATTTAGATGATAAAAATGCTTGGCAAAATACCGGTCCTGCTCCACAGTCACACTGTCAATGAGATTTATTGATATTTGATTATTTATATTATTGACATTGTAAATTTTATAGAACATAAGTGTTATTTTATACACTGTTGACGTTATAGTTAAGATAGGCTTTTTACTTTTTGTTATTTAAAAAAAAGAAATTGAATTGTACATGTGAGAATTGTGTAGTCACAAGTATTATATTAATTTTCTATGTTGCCTAGCAGCTCTGTGATTTTCTTTTCCATTTTAGAACAATAATAACTTATGTTACATTGTCCTCACATTAAATTGCGCTTATAAGCAATGTAACAAATAACTTTGTAAAAAAAAAACATGTTGGAAAGAGTGTCCTTGGAGTTTCTTGCCTGTTCTTCTCCATAGGATCTACGTTTTGGAACAGGCAACTAGCTTCACGACCTACTTTTACTGACTGACTCCTCCTGACAATTCAAAACTACCTACAATGGGTTTACTTGAAATAAATAATTTTGATTTTGATTGGATTTAATTTTAATTAATTTTTCAAACAAAAAAACAAAATCAACATAGGTTCATCCGTTCGGGAGCTACGATGCCACAGACAGAAACACACACAGACACGTCAAACTTATAACATTCCGTCGTTTTTGCGTCGGGGGTTAAAAATCAGACAGTCGACATTCCGCTTAAATTAATAAAATAAGTAAAAAAAAAAATTGTGTTCAATTAAACGATTTATTGTAAAGGAACAATTATGATGAAGATACTGTAAAATTGTGGGGCGTAGCGTAATCTGAGTAAATATGTAATGTACGTACGCCCCACAATTTTTAGTTTTTTATTTAGTTACTCCATATATTTTTTACTAATATATTACTATAATATAATACTTAATAATATATATTTCATGGTGTACTATATTTTACTAGTCAAGCCCTTTCATTTGATATCCATATTGAGGGGGTTGTTGTCCGACATTTTGTTGCGGCGGCCATCTTGTTTTTACACATAATCGTATTGCCATCAGAACTAAGGATGTGTTACCAGTGTGTATTCCAGATCAATCAGTAAACAAAAAGGTGGTAAAATATCAGAGCAAGCTAAAACCGTTTCAAAACGTTCAACTCTATACAAATGTAACAGTTCAAGAATTTCCATACCTCCTCTAGTCTTAAGCAAAACAATTAATCATAAAATTACGCATAGCCCTAGCGTTGTTACGAAAATTCAAGATACATTGTAACAATGATTAGTAACAGCCAATAATTCGTACGTGCCATTCCATCGGTTGTGTTGACTAAAACCTCACGTCCGTGCAACATTGTTGTGGAATGACCACTAACTTGGTAGCTGAATACTTGTAAATGTACTAGAATATTTCTCAGAACAAAATACAGCTTTCTTTGGATAACTTTTGTAAGCATTACCTTTTTTAGATCATGTGCTTATGTCACAGAATAAATATGGAACCAACCAACATTTTAGAAGTTGACTAACAGGTATGCAACCCTGACGTGAGAGCTATTGCTTACACCCCGTGTAACGTAATTTCTGGATCATGATTTTTTTATCACCCCCCCCCCTCCTGTCCTTGTCACAGGTGGTCACATTTGTGGGACCACCCTTCTCTCCCTGGTGTAACGTCACAATTTTTTTAATTTTACACCCAGAACTGAAAAGACTGGCCAGTTGGCCTAGTGGTTAGTGACCCTGACTGCTATGCCATAGGTCGTAGGTTCGATTCCCACCAGAGTCTGGGTGTTCTTTGTGTCCGTTGTTGTATGTTTGTAAAGTCCCCCGCGACATAGGAGTAATTCCTTATTTAAAAAAGTAAGTCTTTATTTAAAAAAAAAAAAAAAAGAACTGAACTGAAAGCAGTTCTAAATATTTTTTTATAGAAGTGTATAGTAACGTGTCTAGTCTTTCGTTTACAGGTAATGTTTTGCGTTTAATACTTTGGATTTTGACATGTGACGTCCCGAAGCCTATGATCCCCACCCCTTGTCACACGATGTCACACTACGTTGACCCCCTCTCTTTCCTTCCATTGTCCCCTTCTTACCTACCTTTCTTTTTCAATATACTCCCAAGTATCCCGTCTTTAATTTCCCAAGAGCCCGGTTTATGGTAATAGACTTGTCCCCTATTACGTGGGTGGGACCAAATTATAGGCAAAATCTGGGTGGGACCAAATTATAGGCAAAATGTGGGTGTTTGTTACGCTTGACTACCCCTTCGGGGATACAGACGCATGGGCGTACCCAGCTTTTAGCCCAGGGGGGGCTAAATTTGTTTTTGTCATTACGGATTATGTCTTTAAGATTGGCATGTTGAGATATACGGCCTGCGCTTCTGCTACAAGAAAGCCCATGATGTCCGAGACTGTCACACACACTGTCACACTGGGTTTTTGTCCGTGATACGGTTAGGTTGTCCGGCGAACCGGACCATGGGGAATTCTATTTTTCCACAAACGAAAGCGAGGCATTTATATTCTTGTTAATATAAGTGTACACTGTTGTGATTTTTTTTTATAATTACACCTCAGAATGACCCTAAAACGCCTGATGGAAAGCTAGAGTGAGGTCCAAAGACTGAATAACTTGCATTCGCTTCTATTGCACCATTGTCTTAAAGTAGTTGCTCTAAATCTAGCGAAAAATCCACCCATTGCAGTAGACAAACTTCCTTTTGTTTTAAGTTAATAATAACTTGACACATCTCACACACGGCCGTCTGATCCTAAACTAGGCAGAGCCTGTACTATGGTAACCAGACTCCTGATAAACATACTTATATATTTCTAAATACATACATACATATTGTAGATAAATTACATGCAGATACAGAACAAATGATCATGTTTGTGTCAAAATTGGTGTACAATAAAGAGTTTTAATCAATCACATATATTTTATTACATAACCAATTAATCAATCAATCAGCCTATCATAGTCCACTGCTGGACATGTGCAATGTGCGCCACAGCACCCGGTCCTCCGCCTTCCGCATCCAGTCCATCCCTGCTACCTTCTTCAGGTCGTGGGTCCATCTGGCTGGGGGGTGTCCTACCTTCCGTTTACCGATTCGCGGTCTCCACTCTAAGACCCGTCTGCTCCAACAGCCACCGGTCCTTCGGCATACGTGGCCAGCACATTGCCACTTCAGCATACTTATCCTGCGAGCTATGTCGGTAACCAATTAAATTGACTTTTATTCTCTTTGGTCATCGGTAATTTATTAATTACAGAATTCATGTTGTAAGGTACTGTTAATTATATTCTTTATAAATATCAACCATACTCGTACATTTAAAACAACCAAAGCTCTAACAACAATAAAACAAATTTGTTATATTTCCTCAATTCCCTTAAAAACTGCAGCTATTAACAGAATTGTTCCAGATGTCTTCCGTGGATTACACACCCCACGCATGCGCTAAACTCTTAATCCTATAATCTTCAGTGCCGTTCGCGTAAAAAATATGGCGGCAAAGCGGCCATGTTGATTTATTTCTTCTTCCTGTGATTTACTTTTGTTTTCTCACCTTTGCACTTGGTGTATAGGGGAGTTTTAAGCACTAGAGATATACTTTAATTTATTGATGATTTTTTAGATTATATTATTATACAATTGTTTTTGTTAGTTTGACCTTAACTGGTTTAACTATAGCTTATAATCTGCTATATAATAATAATTCAGATTTTTGAAGTGAAAACTTCTTTAGCGGCATTAGTAGCTTTATTTTGGAAAAAGAGTAGGGTTCCGCGCAAAAAACATAATATAATGCTTTATGTGGCTAATAATATAGGAGGCAAAATATATTATGTAAAAAAATATTATGTCCAGTATAGATTAAGCGGCAGTTTCGAATACCGAGCTGTCAAAAAGCTATCATAGACAAAGATGTTTTTACTTTTTGAAAGACTTAAATAAAACCTGCCATTCATTCAAGCACCGTTTCTGAAAAGAGTATTGTACACTTGTTAAAATGTCGGCGTGTTCTAGCATTGATACGCGAAACCTTTTATTGTCTAATACATAATTCACTTGTTTTGCTGTTTATGAATAACGTGGGAAAGGTTTTTATGAATGAAGTTGTACTTGCATGGGAGGTAAACGCTTTCACATGTGGAAAGTGGATACGAAGGAATGAAATGTAATAAAAGTATTGTGAATAGACATTTAGAGGTTGTTTAAGTACATAGCGGTGAATTATGCTGGTCATATTACATAAAATCACTGTCTTATTCATGTGGTAATAGAGAACCACCCGAGAAGAAAATTGACTAGTGGGAGCGTAACCTTATTATTGAGGAAGCATCCATTAACTACCTGTTGTTCTAGTTAGTGATCCTGACTGCTGAGCGTAGGAAAAAAGGTCGTGGGTTAGAGACCCAACCAGGACAAATAATTGTGTGATGAGCACGACCATTTGTTGTATATGTATTTATGAATGTATAAGTCCGTTAATCAGTGGTCTGGTTACCATAGTACAGGCTCTGCCAAATTTGGGTTCAAACGGCCGAGGTGTCTTATTATTAACTACGTGAACAATAAAATGATCTACTGGTAAGGGACCGGTTTTCACGTAGTATAATATTGTTATAAATATGGTTTTAAATCATTTTTTTTGTCGACAGAACGTTTAAAAGCGCTAAACGCGCCATATTTGAATATAGCTCGAAAAAAACCTAAACCTCCCCTCCGCCTCTGTGAACAAGCGTGGTATCTTGAAGAACCCCCCCCCCCCCACGTAGTATGGGTACGTTCCCTAACTTCATATCTATTAATTATGTGAACTCGAAATGGGGGATTTTCTTTGGTTGTGACTTATTACTACGTTATTTTCCATTAGGTAAGTTGAAAGACAAACGCCCGTTCCATCCTTACTAATATTATAAATGCGAAAGTAACTCTGTCTGTCTGTCTGTCTGTCGCCCTTTCACCCCAAAACTACAGAACCGATTTAAATGAAATTTGGTACACAGATAGTCTAGAGCCTGAGAAAGGACATAGGCTACTTTTTAATGCGAAAACGGGGTGTAAGGGGTTGAAAGGTGGGGATGCCAGAAGCTTGAAAATTATTTTTTAGGCTGTTGATTCGATATACATACACTATTCCACGCGGACGAAGTCGCGGGCACAGCTAGTTACACAATAAAAAAAAATAGGCAGTCATGGGACTACCGACATAAGTGAAAACTTAAACGAAACGACGAACTTAAAACGTCACGTAATAAGGAGCTCAATGTTTAGATTAACGCCCTCTAGTGGATCTATATACTATGTATTGTTAGTTCAGTGCTTTTTTCCCCATAACAAAAGTGCACAAACGTGCCCAAAGAAGTTTTCACTTAAAAATAAAATAAAACCCTCACGAAAGTAGGTATGTTAATATTAAGACATCTATCTGCTGCTTGACGTTTTGAAACGAATTTGTAATGTATGATATGGTACTATCCCCGAGATATTAAAATCGACTCTTATCTAGAAGGAAGTATACAATAAATCTATGCTTGGGACAGAGTGATCCGTCTGCAGAAACTTCTTTTAGGTTGTGAGTAGAGTTGCTAGACCTGCATAGGTGTGAATAAGTAGAGATAGAGTCAGCAACAAGCAATTAGTACGCTTGTTGCCAGTGTTTATAGGCAACGAGAACCGCTTACCATCAGGGAGTGTGCTCAGTGTGTGTTTCTCAGTTATTCAGTTATTGAACGAGAGAACTCTTATATATTTTATTTTATGGTATAAGGGGGCAAACAAGCAGACGGGTCACCTGATGGTAAATGACTACCGCCGCCCATGGACACCTGCAACTCAAGAGTCGTAAGTGCGTTGCCGGCCTTTGAAGTTACGGAGTAGGGGGAGGAGGGGAGAGGGGGAGGGGAAGTGTTAGGGCCTCCGGTAACTTCACTCACTCGGTGAAAAGCAATGAAGCATTGCTTTACTTCTAAAAAAACTTAACACACAGGCTTTTTAGCTAAAACTAACCAGGTGAAAAAATTTACTAACACACAGAGCGATTAGTAATTAAATCGTTTCATACGTATTACAAAATACGCACATTTCCCACTAAATTGCAAAGGAGTTTCAAAGATTCATTCACAAAAGCTGAACACCGTAAACCGTGACTCTTCGGTGTTCCCACGGACAAACGCAAATTACTTCGTGATTACTACAGGAACTCATGAATGACACTGCAGGTGTCTAGTACTACGTTTAAAAAAAAACTTTACAAGTAAACACAACACAGTAAAACCTGCTAAGACACGTGCGTCCTTTGCGGCCAGAAACAATGACATTATCACGGTCCTGTCTCTTTTGAAAAAAAAAACAAAGACCATAGATATTGACTTTTGGCGCGAATTTTATTGGTTTGTCACTGTTTCCCACGCACTGACTTTCGTGAAATGACGCATTTTAGGGTTCCATAAAACTAAGGTGTCTCGTTTGTGACTGTCATAAATATACAATTATGATTTACCTGAAAATTAAAACGTTTTTTGTCATACTTTTTTGTTTTCCATTATCTTAAAGTGCATGAGGTTTGTTCGAAAGAGAAAGAACATTTAAGAGTTATATATCATTTTTAAGTGTTTAATATCAAGATTAGGTCGGTTAATCTCTAATAGTTTATTGATGTGATAGAAGTAAGAAGGACCTGGTGGTGAATAAAGGTTCCTCATACAACAAGATAGGTTATATTATGTAGATGGCAAATGCACTGAGTGTTAAATGCTATATTTAGTGAGTTTGTCATAGTTATAGGTATGTACAGTGAGATATATTATAGTGAGTCTTGTCTAAAACTTACAAGTAGGATCCAATGGCCGAATTGACACTGTTAGCATGAACACACATTCATTACAATGTAACAAAAAAAAACATTGATATCTGTACAGAATCTTAAAACCGTGATTTGGATTAGATTTAGAGATTAGATTTCGAGAGCTAGATCTATTGATACGTTTTGGAACTGACTTAAATGTCATCACGACACATTATAAAACAAAGTCCCCCACCGCGTCTGTCTGTCTGTTTGTTCGCGATAAACTGAAAAACTACTGATCAGATTTTCATGCGGTTTTCACTAATAGACAGAGTGATTCATGAGGAAGGTTTAGGTGTATAATTTGTTAAGGTTTTGTGTAAATTGTTTGAAATATGATGATGATTGTTGAAGCTGTCTCTGCTACCCGTGCGAAGCCGGCGCGGGTTGCTAGTATAACATAAACTAAGGATTGGTAACTTCAGTTCAAAAAACATCTATCTGTACCTGTCTCTTGTCAACAACTTTTTCAAAATAACAATCATAATTAAAACTATTAAGCTAACACTACACTTACTTCCTCCCTTTCTTTCATCTCCATTCACTTTCTTTTAAAACCCTTTGTGACTTTTACTTTTACTGTCTTACATCCGCAATTCTTAAATATTTTGGGTAACTTAATCCCCTAAATCTATTGCAGGTGATTCGTTATCCAATGTCGCCAGAATGCAACATCATAGACATCTGTTTCATCTTACAGTTCATTCTTGGTTTTTATTTTAAAGAGTAAAAGTTAGTAATGTATTTAAAAGAACCACTGGACGAATGAGCGACTGGCTTTGCACGATAATTTAAAAATTAAATGAAAGTGTCTATTGTTGGTTTTTGAATAAGGGGTTTAGGTTATGATTTTTTAATTTTAAGTTGAAAAAATGTCTTAGGTAAATGCAATTTGAAAACTTTTTTAAGAATCACCAACAAAAAAGAAATATTCCCTCTTTTTTAATCTATACTTCTAATAAAAATCTATACTTATAATAAAAATGTAACAGGTCCAATTCTGTACATTGAAGATATTTTGAAAAAAAAATTGGGGGGCATTCTATGATCGATATTGAAGCCAAAACTATATTAATTTTTTTCATTTTTGTCTGTCTGTCTGTCTGTATCATGGCTGAGCATCACGCTGAAACTACTGAACGGATTCAAATGTAACTTGGCATGATTTGAGTTCATACTACGAGGTAGGACATAGGATACTTTTTATCCCGAAATTCAGGACGGTTTCCTTGAGAAAGGGGATGAAAGTCAAAATGTGTACTTCGTTGTAATTCGTTTTCGCGTAGTCCGATTGGGCGATTTTTTTTTGGATAAGAGGCACTAACGGACACCCAGACTCGGGACACCTATAAGTGGATTACACATTTTTTTTGTCCCGTGTGGCATTTGAACCCACAACATTCAGCGTGGCGTAGTGGCGAGACGACCACTTAAACCATTGCGACATCTGTGTATAATATAAACATATATACAGTACCTATACCTTTAAGTAAATATTTGTAGTGCAATATCTACACAAATATTATAATATCTGTTTGTTTGTTTGTGATATAATGGATAGGCTCCGAAACTACTGAACCGATTATTAAAATTCTTTCACTTATAGAAAGCTACATTATCAGCGAGTTACATAGACTATATTTTATACCAGTAATTATAAGTTTTTAGCCTGAAATAATGGTATTCGTGATGCAAGCTAGAAGATAAAGCACTTCCGAGCTGCTTTATCCGCGTGCGCTGACTAAATGGTCAGTCATATCTACATCAAAACTATGTATTACAAAAGTGTTTGTGTTTAGTAGGTCTAAAAAAAAGTCCGCGACACCATATACTTATGTATCTCTTATAAATAAGACACAATAACGCATTTCTGTCGAAAATAATGTAAACATTAAAACGTGATTTTCAATCGTGATTATTAGGCATAGCATACTAAACATTACAAAAAAGAAAATAGGCAGTCGCAAAAACGTGTCACATTAGCATAACCGTGACGCGAACCTATAACTTTTGCCCCTACCAAAAACCTCAACATTGTTTTTGGATTTATAAGAAATATTTTAGGAAATATTTTTATAAAAAATATTTTTATCAACGTATTATATGTATAGTAATAAAATTTTCACATTTTTACAAAAAGAATGATTATATATGTAATAGGTACAAATAAATACATAAATACAAACCAATTTTATAAAATTTTATGTGATACTTAAACATGAGATTTTTTTAACAGCGCGTCTATTTTCTTAGCTAACAAAGTGTCTCCACTAATTAATTTACTGTATATCATAAAAATGGCTACTCAGCAAATAATCTTTTTGAAAAAATTTAAAATAAGATTACCTTTTTATCATCTAGCTGACCCAACAGATTTACTATTTTTAAAACAAAAATATATATTGTATAAAAAATACTGACTTGCACACTAAATTATCAAAAGTAACAATTAAACAAACGTGGGTTATTATTACACTGAACCTACGTCTATGTCTAGAGAACACGAGCAGGTGAGACGTGTGTTATAAACACAAATCAGTATATGTGTATCTGAGCGGGACGGTCAGGCGAGTCCAATACTTTTTCTCCATCCCGCAATTGCACAACGACGTATTATATACATATATTTGTAAATATGTATCTGAGCGTGACGTACAAGCGAGTTCAGTGCTTTTTACACAACCCAAAAGTGCTTAAACAAGTTTTCACTTCAAAAAGTTATTTTATCATCAAGATTATCTTATGTAGATAAACTTTGTCACTTACAGCAACTTATTTGGACCCATTTTTGAGGAGATAATGCAAAATATATATAATCGTTGATACGTATAAAATCAGAGTGGCACTTGATCGTGCGTTCTGCTTACGGGTCCCTGCGCCGTGATTGCGGAGCAAAATAGTACTTTTTCGTAAGAAAAATTGAACATTTGATTGAAAGGAAGGAGGAGAGTCTAGCGTCGAACGTTCGCAGCGAATAAGCGCACAAAATGTTAGAACGTCACAGGTTCGCGTGAGGGAATCGAGCATTCAGCGCCCGCAACGCCTTCCTGCACAAAATATTAGGACCTCGCAAACACGCGTGAGGAATCGAGCATTGAGCGGTCACAACGTTCCACTGCACAAAATTTTAGGATGTTGCGAATCGAGCACCGGCCGTCCGTTCACAGCGGTACAAAGAGAAAGACAACAAGTGATGACATCTTAGAGCGCGCAGTAGAATTTTAGCTCACAGTAATAGGTCGGCTTTCAGTTACGATCCAAACTACTGTAAATTTGGAAGAATGAGTAAGATTTGCCTTAAGTGGTGGATGAAGCGAGCGGTGTGTACTGTTCCCAATATTTAAGTACTACCACATACTACCAATAAAAAATCTTTTGACGGAAATTCGTCCACTTTCAGCACATTTTTTGAAAAATCTTCGTAGGTGCAATAGTCTCTTTCACATGACTGCGTTTGGGAATAAATTAAGTTAAGAAATTAAGGGAGGCAACTTCATGCCCACTTTTAAGGTCGGAAGGGCAGGTTTACCGCCTCATAGGCAGTATTTTCCTGCAATAAAACTTATAGTCACAAACTGATTTCTACGCCGGCGAAGCCGCGGGCACAGCTAGTTGAAAAACAAAATACTAGTTTATGGGGCTGTCTATTGCACAGTGTTTCTTCCATAAACTGAGTTTTTAGTTTCTTCTATGACTACGAAACGTTTTGCCAAATGATAATAATTGTATTGCAAAATGAAAAAAATATATATATTAAAGTTTACTACTCATCTTAATACTTTAAACGAGTAATTATGTACCTATTTATATATCGGGTATTTCGGAAACGGCTCTAACGATTTTGATGAAATTTTGTATACAGATACAGGTACATATGTGTATTTCTTGTAAAAACGCAATTTTACAAAAAAAGGCCATTTTACAAAAAGCTACCATCAGGTAGGTACCATGGCTGCTTCTTTTACCAGCTGACGCAGATGCTTTCGAAGCGCGGCGGAAAGTACCGGAAAGTACCAGCACCTTTGTAGACGCTGTCACGAGGTTATGGCCTTCCATACTTTGTTAGAGCGCCTCGTGTGGGCGGATCTACGCCGCGACCTCGTGGCAGCTATCGGTGCGGGTTGCTTCTCGTTGAAGACCATGGTTTTGTCCATAGTCCGAAGCGACAGCACCTGGAATCCCGCCGCCTCATTCTGCGAGGAACTGATGCACACCAAACAGGAGGCGGAAAGGGAACATGAGAGAATCAGTACTCTCCCATCCCGTGAAGTCTGTCGGGGGTTGAATGGTAATCCTTCTAGGCCATGCCTGAAGTAGCAATTGTGTCGTAAACCCTATGGTTTTAGTTGGTTCGAGTACGACATAACACGTCGTCGTGGCATCGGTTAAATGGTACCCGTACGTAAAAATTGTTTAATGGATCTATGTATATCTAGAGCTAAGAAGGGGTATAAAAGGGGCCAAGCAGCTCATAAATTACCGAAGTATTATCAGGTTCTACCCCTCATAATATTGTATTATAGCCTAACCTTTACCAATAAACGGACAAGAATTAAATAAGTTTTTTTTAAATATCGGAATGGTATTTAGATAGATTAGCTTGTACCTACATCATAATCCCACTAATATTATAAATGTGAAAGTTTGGATGGATGAATAGATAGATGGATGGATGTTTGTTATTCTTTCACGCAAAAACCACTGAACCGATTGCGATGAAACTTGGTATGTAGATAGCTGGAGACCTGGATTAACGCATAGGCTACTTTTTATTCCGATATTCCCACACGATCGGGACTTACGCGGGTGAAACCGCGGGGTGCTGCTAGTATTATAAATGTGAAAGTTTGGATGGATAGATGGATGGATGTTTGTTACTCTTTCACGCAAAAACCACTGAACCAATTGCGATGAAACTTGGTATGTAGATAGCTGGAGACCTGGATTAACGCATAAGCTACTTTTTATCCCGATATTCCGGGATCCACGGGATCGGGACTTACGCGGGTGAAACCGCGAGGCGCTACTAGTTACATAATAATCCTTTAATCTATTACCTAGTATTGGTTCGGATTCGTATTTTATTTTCCTGTTAAAGTTTAATTGTTAAAATTGTGCTACTCGTTATTTTTTAAATACAAATTTTTCGGAGTAATTGTTTCACTCTTTCACATCACACCTGCAGAAAGGTTTATTTCTGCTCTTATATTAAAAACATAGGCCTGTTTATTAACACGTTGTCTATTGACAACGAACATAAAAAGTGATTGAAAATTATAGGCAAGGAGTAAACAAACACTACGTAGGTAAGCTAAGCTTAGCCTAAGCCGCGCACACCGTCGGTTCGATTCCGACACACCGCCCCACCGAAAACCCCGGTGGGGTGACGGCCCGAGGGGGTTTCCACACGCACAAAAAAAAAAAAAAAGGTCGCTCACACCGTGGGGTTTTAGTCGGTGTGATTCCGACACACCGCCCCACCGAAAGCCCCGGTGGGGTAACGGCCCGAGGGGGTTTCCACACGCGCAAAAAAAAAAAAAGGGCCGCCAATACACAAACCCATACTTCAAAACTAATTATAAGGCTTTACACTACGCTAATCAGAGTTTTATTGATGATGAGATGAGAATCCATCAATTTGTGATATTTTACGATCTTGTTGAAATGAAAACTTCTTTAGGCATGTTTGTGCACTTTTGCTATGGGGAAAAAGCACTGAACTGGTTACCGTCACGCTAATAATACATATATAGATCCACTAGAGGGCGCTAATCTAAACATTGAGTTTCGTCAACTCCTTATTTTATATATATGTGTATGTGTTTTCACTTCTGACGTGCAATCCTACTACTGACAGTTTTTTTTTATCCAAGAACGCGACGCGACGTGATGAATTCGGTTCCTCAACTAGCAAGCTCACACAATAACTTTAGTAAAAACTAACAGTTTTCGCACGGCTTCACTCGTGTGTACATATTTATGTATTTTATGCGGCACCCTAATTCTTAAAAAAAAATGAAAGTAGCCCAAGTTACTCCTAATACCACCAGCTATCTGCCAGTGAAAGTCCTATGGAAGTCGGTCAACCCGTTCCGGAGATTAGCCGGAACAAACAGACAAACAGACAACAATTTTAAAAACTGATTTATAATCATAGGTATCGTGCAAATAGCTGTATGAGCCTAAAAAAACTATTAATTTGACACATATTGATTACAAACAGACACTTCATTTTTATTTCTTTGTATTGATTTACGTACATATTCCAAAATAAAAGTAGCCTAACTTACTCTTTATAACACTAGCTATCTGCCAGTGAAAATCCCGTGGAAATCGGTCCACCCGTTAATGAGATTAGCCGGAACAAACAGACAGGTAATAGACAGACAGAAAGACAGACAAAAATTAAAAAAAAACTGATTTTTAGGCATAAGTATTGCGCAAATATCTATATCAGCTTAAAAAAACAATTATTTTGCTATTACAAACAGACACTTCAATTTTATTTATTTGTAGTGATGTCTATTAAGTAGATTACGCCTATCTTTTGCTGACTGTAGTAGGTTAAAAATATCGCACAGTAATGCACCACACTAAAACAGTAACTTAATACTTTCTTTTCCACGTTACGAACAATACGAACACACGTGCAGGGATCCGGGGCTCCGGGCTCAACGGTGGTCTAAAATGTTATTGTTTTTGAACGGATCACCGAGGAGGATTTATGTCTGCTACTAGGCTGAATGATGGGGTCTGTGCCGAGGGTGTTTTTTTTTCGGAACGTCGTTCAAGTGTATAGCGCGGATTCTAAGTTTGAATTTCGAAAATGGTGAATGAAAATTTTGTGCTTACATAAGCTGTAATTGGTAAACATGGTCAGGCGATTATACTGAAAATATTAGAGCTACGTGTCAAAAAACTTCCAACGAATGTCGGAAAAATGTTAATCTTTCAGTCAGTCGCTAAAATTATCTTAAAATATGTCCTTAGACTTGTTTTACCATAAGATTATTACTTTTTTTTTTCTTGTAGACGAGGTGCAAGATCCTACATGGATGTCCTCCGCCTTGGGGAGGCGAAGGGGTCTATCGGACTCTTACCGACTAAAAACCACCCCGGTGTTCCACTACTTACCTATGATTAGGGGAGTGAGAATCGCTATTGCATTCTTCCGCTAACTATAAGAGTATTAATGAACCAACCTGAAACAAAATTCACACATATGATTTAATATACGAACAGGGTAATAAACATAAATTTATTTACTATATTTATTGCTGAAGTTATTTTATATTATTAGTTAAATTATTTTTTAATGCGCCAGACACTGATAAGTATCAACAAGCACTAAACAAACTCAAAATACACCCATCCCCTATTTTATTGACTCAATCAAAATAAAATATAAAGCTTCAATCTATGCGAAGTTCTTGAGGACACTCACGATTCGAGATTCAAATTTCGAATTGTTGTTTTTTTGTTTAGAGCACCGAACAACACTGCCCTTTACAGCCAAGATGGCGACAGATATGCAAATCCTATTCATCCTATTATTGATTCTGTTCTTTTCATCGGTTTAATAATAATTTGAGGTGTGAACATGCATAATGTGTTATTTTATTATTATGAAACGAATCGGTAACGGCAGTTGTTTCATTATTGTCAGTCAGATATGCAATCACTTTGTTACGTTTAAATTTAATCAAGGCGGTTTTATTCTCTTTGGTAATAGACGTAAAAGTAATTTTATTACAGATAATCTGAGCCCTGAGGTGGTCTTGTAGCGTGATGTAAGCTTATTCTCACTCTCATTATACTTACCTAAATAACTATGGTAACCAAAGACTAATGTATTAGCGCTTACAAAATTATACATTGTATACTTACCACTGTTGGAAAGTAGTCACCCGCGCTTTCGCTGACCTTCAAAAACCTTTTTGAAGAAAATCATGCAGCAGTTTCTAAGGAAGTCTAGGACGAAAAGCCTTTCCTAAGCCATTATACAATCGATTAGGAGAAAAAAAGCAAACTGATTTCCAACGTGTTTTAGAAGCTGTGTTACTAGTGTCCGTACAAGCAAAGACTAGGTAATGCTCCAAGAAGTTGAAATTTTGAACTTGAGACCAAGGAAGGAAGAAAAGTACCTGGCCTGTAGCCACTATGTCCTCATAGAAAAAAATAATATTTGTTTTTAATTTATTTTACGAGTTTAATTCCATTGTTAGCCTGGCAATAAACATTAATGAAAAATTAAATTTGAAATACGAACTGACCTAATATTTGATTCCTTTGCCTGTCAAACTTAGAATGTTAAAACAATCTAAGTACCCATGAAATTTTCAAAACACAGATTATAAAAAAGTGCAAAGATGATTCATGATTGTACAAAATGCACAAGATACCCGCAGAATACAAATAAATTTTAAACCTCTTGCATGGACAGCTAACCGCATTAGAACCAGATAATCTCTATATAACATTATCTCGCCACAATACGATTCAATCGACTCCTGTCAAAACTATACGGGCTTCTTCCCAATAAAAGCACGCTTAGCTTACGTTACTTTAACCAAAACTGTCGTATGTTTTTTTGTCCTTAATATTTATATAGGTATATTCTGTGATATTAATTTTTAAACTAAGTATTATAAATGAAATTGAAATTTTGAGCACCTGCTGTCTTTTTTTTTTAAGTAAAAACTTTAGGCACATTGGGCACTTTTGGTATGGGGAAAAAGTGCTGAACTCGCGTGACCGTGACGCTCAGATACAAATTTGTCTGTGTTTTCACTTCTTAAGTGCAGTTCTACGACTGATATTAGTTAGTAATAGTTTTTATCAGACAAGTTTGACAATCTGTTAGTTTCTTTATTCTCAATTATGTAACATCAATCTTATGCAAAGCGTATGCATAGGACAGCTGTTAACATCGAAATTCTATCGGTACTGATGGGTGTAGGTAGGGTGTATTTAACTCGTAAAAGTTTGGATGCAAAACACCGTACCGTACCAAAATACATAATATATATTCCTTTAACCTTTACCTATTTTTGCTCTTGTGAGAAGAGATTAGTCAATAAACAGCAAACGGACCGAGTTCTTGCACAATTGGAGTCGACAGTATTAATGGTATTCTTTGAAATTTATTACGAAAAAGTGGATCACAGTAACTCGTATCCGACAAACCCGACCACCGACTAATAGAGAATATCGTTAAGTAGTAATAATCTTGTGTTGTACCGTTCTCAAGACCTAAGGTGTTTGGTGTAAGTGACAGCGCTCTGGTGCTACGGGTGTTTTTAGCAGCTGGCAACCGTACTATCCGTAAAATCAATTGGCTTGTTTACTCGCGTACCACCTTCTAATAGTTATAAACTAAATTTAATTAAGGTAGCTAATGGAGGGATGATTTCCTTTTAAATTGAAATGAAACCAGATGTGGTAAAACCTAATGTCATTTATTAAAATTGGTTCATAATCGATGGCTACGAGTTGTACAAATACAAAATGAAAGCAGCCAAATGCAAAATGAAAAAAAATAGAACCTTCTTTTTGTTTGAAGGTCGTATTAAGTTTCGGAACGAAATATAAATGCGATATTTTTGCATTGACCAACTACTGTTAGGGATAAGACGACGGAGATTCTCAATGTGTAGGGCGCTCACATTCAGAACCTCTTAAATTATTTTTGATGACTATGATTACATAAATTCTACATAAAATGAAATTAGACAAAGGTAATTAAGACGGACATAACTTAAACCTAAGTAACCTTGTTTAATAATACATCGTTTTATTGGCTTTTGCAAGATTCGTAATAACTTGTCATGCAAATTGAGAATATGCTTTTAAACGGCTACAATTACATTTAAATTTCATGTTTACACAAAAACATATACTTATTACAGAAACGAATGTCCTATATTAAGAAACTTAGGACTAACTAAGGTTTATCAATTTTATGCCATAATAACAATTATTATCAAAATAATTTTATTACACATATTTTGAAACGATTATTTCAAAACTGAAGTCTTAACTTACTTGGTTACGTAATACTTACCACGTAACCAATTTGCAAAAAAAAGCAACCGGCTTATCTGTACAAAAATTGTGTAACATAAAAAAATTACACAAAATTGACTATCACTTACATAATGCAAAACATGTACAACAACGATCACCATAAAATCTATTTATTTCTAAACCCTTTTGTCTTTTCATAAGTTTTTATCTCACTTCGAGTTTTGGTGACGTAACCTAACTATTTTATCCTCTGTTATTGTCAATAATGTTCGCGCCATTGTGAGTACCTGTCATTTGTATTTTTTTTTCATTTCGGAAATGGACACAGGAAAGAAGGTGGATGCAGCCAGTATGTATTGGAACCTGTTAGTGTAAGGTGCAATTTTAATGTTTGACTTCCGAAGTTACGTACTTCGATATACAAGTGTTACATTTTAGTGACTTCATGAGAATATTTAGTAAGGACAATGAAATATCCATGTAGAAAGATATTTACAAAATGCGCGACGCAATTTGGACGCAAGAATTTTTGTGAGTATTTTATTTATTTATTAGCTAAAGCAACGGTTTGTTAAATGACTTGTCGTATTATTTAATAAATTTGAAATTATTTTGTACATAAGTCTCTAAAGTAATTTTGCGATTAGATTTTAATAATTTAATAACAAATTGCATTGATGAGCAATTTATTTCAATTTGGCTCTGGATTACAACGCCACCTGAGAGTCTATGAAAAAAAATAAAGCAAACGTACACACCTACCAAAGATCACACATACTTAGTAAAAAATATTTCCTTTTCATTCCAGTAGGCATTATAGAACATAATTAATATTTATATAGAGACGGCCAAGGTCTGCCGCGGTTCTCGTGGCCTTCCTTCCTAGGGACAAGGTATACCCGAGTTCCTTGCAATAGACTCATTTGTGTCGGAACACCGTGTGGATTTATGCTCGGTTCCTATAATCAAGAAACGATTCCTTTGCTTACGGACGGTAAAATTCGTTGAATTTTCAACGAAAATTTTACTGTCTTTAAGCAAAATTAATCGTTTCTTGATTAATCGACTATTGCCCGGTTCATATAATTAAGAAACGATTCGTTTTGCTTACGGACGGTAAAATTTTCGTAGAATATTCAATAAAATTTCCCGTCTGCTTACGAGAGGTAAAATTTTCGTTGAAAATACAACGAAATTTTACCGTCCGTACGCAAAATGAATCGTTTCCTGATTATAGGAACCCCGCAATGGTCGATTCGATTCCGACATACAATTTCCCCGTAGCCTCGGTGATGATCCGTGGGGGTTCGGTTTAAAGAAATTTATTTTTCATAAGAACTTACAGTCCACTTATAATGAGATACAAAGTTAAACGGCACACGTTCCTTTTCACAGGAAAAAAAATGACATAATCGTATTATTTAATTTATCAGAAATAGTTTTATTTTCCCGCGTGAAAAAGTAGTAGACAGTATTTTTGCAAGAGATATTTTACTAACACACATATTTATCTATAAAAAAATGCGTGTGCTATCTTTGGCGCACCCGATGGAAAAGAAGTTCCTTTAGCTATATTAGATTAGATATTTAATGGATTGAATAAATTGTATCAAAATATAGTAAATATTGTAAAAACTCGAAATTAAAATTGCGCCATCTGTGAAAGTTGCCCGAACTAATATATGGATAATTAGTAAACAACCAACATCAAATTTCAGTAGTATCGCGCAGCATCCACAGATGGCGTAAAAATAAAATAAATCAACTCGCGGTCAACATTTTTTTTTGCGCTAACACTTTTTTCCGGCTAGTCCTCATCCGCCGAGCGTCCGAAGGAAGTTCGTTCTAAACATGTTTTAGAAAAAGAGGTGAAGTATGTAGACCTTACAATTTATTACTTAATAGACAATATGTAATAATTATTTGTTTTGTGTAACGCGTCTACCAAAAGAAAATCGATTGATAAAATTTTTGACTTTTGCTAAGAAAGAAGTGTCTTCTAATATTAATTACGTGTTTACGGGAATTAACGCGTCCCGTAAACACGTAAATAATATTATATCATGGAAAACGAAAGTTTAAAAGTTTTTATGTGTCTTCTAAGTCTAAGCTTTATTCAAAGTTGTTTGACTAAAATCTTTCTCAGCACTCTCATTTAAATAACTCTATACAAAGAGCTCTTAAATAAAATTTAACTACCAACCCGCCCGGCTTCGCACGGGTACAAATTATACACCTAAACCTTCCTCATGAATCACTATGTCTATTAGTGAAAACCACATGAAAATCCGTTCAGTAGTTTTTCAGTTTATCGCCAACAGACAGACAAACGCGGCAGGGGGACTTTGTTTTATAATATACAGTGATATGATTTGATCTATCTCGTAAGGTTTAGCCAGCGTTTGCAATGTAAGCGCACAAAAATATGTTTGTTACGACATGACATTACAGATCTTTGAATTTCTCGACTTTTCTCTACAATAATATGCATATAAACCTTCCTCTTGAATCACTCTATCCATTGGTGAAACCGCATAAAAATCCGTTCAGTAGTTTTTCCGTTTATCGTGAACAGACAGACGCGGCGGGGGACTTTGTTTTATAATATGTAGTGAAGATGTCCAACACTGTGCAGATTGTACAATAGAAATAATTGTTTAGACAAATATTGCAAGTGGTCATTTCATTACTCTCGAATTTGAACCGCGCTTTGTTAACTGCCTAACTTAATGTTAAATTACCTGCTAATAATCTAATATCTACTAATATCCAATCACAGTTACTTACTATCAAAATTAACGAAACAATCAGTGCCAATTTGGCAGGTACTGAAAGAAGACTGATATGCGATATACAGCGTGTAAGTATCACCGTCGCGAATAACTTACAAAAACGTCTTTCTTTGGATACTTATCACAATGCGAAAGTCAGTTCATCATAAGAATTCGAGATTAAGGATTTACAGTCAATAGTTTGATTTTGAAGTACGCATTGTAACGCAACACGCGTACTGTGCGGTACGGTGAATGATCTTCAGCGCACGGCGCCGTCGAAGCAGCTGATTGCATAAATGTTTTACATTTCAGTTTTTGGCCGAATGGGGTATTAACTGATTTTTTTTCAGTAAAATGTTGTTTACTCATTGTCACTTTAAAGCAAAAAAAAAATAATTTTTCCAATGATTTTCCACGCAGAATGATGATCTGAATACACTATTTCGGAATTCGGTACGGTGTCACTTACAGCCTGTATGATGGCTGACTTTACTCTTGAACATGTTTTTGCATGAAGAGGTAATCCCTATAGAATGTAATAAATAGTGTGTAAGTTCAGGTCTTGTGATGTGATTTTTTTTTAAACAAGCTTTTATACAAACTAAATTTTATTTTATGGTAGATTTGATGTTCAAAAAGTACTCCTCAAGACGAATCAATATGGTGTCTTTTGACATAGAAAAGGCGTATGATAGGGTACTCTGAGAAGTTTTGTGGTGGGCTTTGACAGAAGAAGGAGTACCTGCTAAGCATGTAGTATTGATTCGTGCTTTGTACACACAGTCCAGTACTCATGTAAGGTGGGTCGCTGGAAACACCAAACAGTTCATTGTGTTTGCAGGCTTGCACCAGGGATCGACTCTAAGTCTGTACCTCTTCCTGTTGATAATGGACGCTCTGACATCAAACATACAGGAGGAGACACCTTGGTGCATGCTGTTTGCAGACGATATTGTGTTGGTCGCTAAAGACGAGTGCGAGGTCCAGAGCTGGCTGGAAAAATGTCAAGAATGACTGGAGAATGATGGCATGAAAATCAACAGAACCAAAACTGAATACATGTTCTGTAATTTCGGCGGTTTCTCCAGTCTTGAAACCAATTTGCTGAATGGAAAAGCGATACCGCTCTGCTCCGATTTCAAGTACCTCGGCTCGCTCCTACAAAGCGATGGTGAAATAGGCCGGACTGTACAGCATCGAATCAATAAAGGGTGAATGAAGTGGCGAAAGGTAACAGGAACAATGTGATACCAGGTTGCCTGTTAAACTAAAAGGAGAGATCTATAAGGAGATCGTTTGAAGTTTGGAACACAGAGAACGGATGAGAGACGCCTGTAACTAAAATGCGAATGTTGAAATGGATGTGTGATGTGATTAGGATGGATTTCCAGTTAAACTGGAAGGAGAGACCTATAGGACAATCATCAGACCTGCCGTCCTCAATACCAGACAAAAACAGATTTTTGTTTGTAGACATTTGGAAATAAACATCTAATGTCACGCGAAAAGGTCAACGCAATTCTAAATTATAGGGCCACATTTTATTCCTTTCCTATTTTTGAAGTGAAAGCTTATTTAGCGACGTTGTGCACTTTTTGGGATCGGTAAAAAATGTTAAACTCGCGTCAGGACACGTGACGTGATCGAAAATTCGTAAGACGGAGCCGAGTTTCTTATATTTTAAAAATATAACATTCGAAGTTCAAACATTTATGAGCGGTTAGGAGCGCAGAACTTCCAGTGTACCCTATGTATACATTTAGATATGTTATTACCTACTTTTTATTTTTAACCTAATTATATATATACAGATGTGTGTGTGTATGTATATGCAAATACATTGTGAAGTTATGTTTTCACTTCTGACGTGCAGTCTTACGACTGACTGTTTTTTTTTTTTTTCATTATATTTATTTATTTTAAAGACTCCTACTAACAAGGGTCGTATATTACTAGTTAAGTAGGTATATGTAGTACCAGGTGAGGTGAGGAGGTACCCGAACTACCTCTTGGCTCTTATTGTTTTTTATTGTGTGATAACAACGGGTACCACATTGATGAAGACTCGAGTAATTACGTCTTAAGCCGACTAAAACTACATTGCATCTCCGACATCAGGCAGTTCACAGCCAGAAACGGTTTTGGCTACCTATCAATCAATGAACAAGTCCTACCCATCAAAACCTAATTTATCAATAGCCCGATATCGAAGTAAATAGCTAAGTACAGCAACAGGATCCCTAAAGAAATTATAGGTTGCCGCTTTTGTTGGTGATGCTAAATCGCAAGTTTTTCTAAATGAGCATCCCTTACTTATTAACGCCTAAAAAATCTGTAGAAATGTTTACTTACAAAGTCATAATTCTATTTCCAAACTAGCCTATTTAGACTAGCGTCCGCCATGCTAGCCGTAAAACAAACATTCGCGCGCAAATTCGAAAATGGAACGTGCGGAATCCGATCGTGCGTTTGTTTATGGCGCTTATAAATGAAGGCCATATGCTATTATGTTTGTTTGTGGCCAGTAACAATAGGGGAGTATTTTTATTCTCGTAATAACAATATATTATTGTATAAGACTTCTTATGGATATTCATAAAAATCTAAAGTGAAAAAAAAATATTTTAAGTAGGTACCTATGTGATTAGGCTTATTGTAGCTCCCCTGCCTCTACAATGGGGTGGGTGCTTAAAGCAGTGTTTGGCCAGCTTTGAACTAGTGGTTGTACCTTTACATAATAATATATTAAATTCATTTTCATTAGTAAAGTACTTTTTATGTATGATCCACAAATTGATCAAGCAATCACTTCACTCTTCATGTCGTGTTACCTTCCTTGTCCTGAAAATTGACACCAATTAAAAAAGTGTAACCTCAAATTTCTATTTTTTTGGCATATTCTTTTTATATGGCAAAGGACACCGTTGCGTAGAGTCGTGGAAGCAACATTTTTTACTTCTGAAGAGTTCCTTTGTGATCCAAATGGTTAAAGATATTCCTTGTTGTCCTTTTAATCAACCATAAGGAGGCAGCAGGTGATTAATACACGAATCAGAGATGGATTTTCTTGATGATGCTCTAAGCTCACACTCTTACCTACACTGTCAATCAAATCACCCTTCAAACAAAGAAAATACTGCTTCAAAATCTTTCTATCCGTTTAGGAGCTACGATATCACAGACTGACTGGTAGATACACACTTTAAACTTATAACATCCCCCCCCTTTTCAATACTTTGATTATATACTTGTTCAGATGACATATTCAATCGTACAGAACGGCGCTAATAAAGTCGACTATATTTCGTAGACTCGCATGTGACAGACGTCATCGTCATTTGAATATCTAAGCGGCGACGTGCTTACAAAAAACAATTAATCATGCCAGTTTGTGCTATTAAATTGGGTCGAAACTATGCTAAAAAATCTTATAAAAACACTTAGATTACTTTCATCGGTAAGTTTTGTTTTAATTTACACTATTTTCTGGGAAAATACTTTATTTCACAATTTGTAGCTATGACAGATTAGCCAGTGTTGTCAGTTTATTTCAGGGTAATTTTACAAAAACTATGGGTAATCATAAACCATGAGTACCATGACGCTATTCCTGTTTTAAATATTATTATTAAATCGCTGGAGAAAATGATACCTAATGATATTGGTGATTCTGACTCAAAGTATTGTAATTATTCATGTTAGATATACGTCTGTATCATCTAACATAAATAGTTAAAATACTTTAAAGAATAATAATAATAATCTTATTATTTTTATTCTTTTATTAAAAAATACATCTCATCAATTGAAATTAATCACTTATTTTCACTAATTCAGTTTGGTACCTTTCTAATTTGAATTAGACCGATCATTTTTCGTTTCCAACAGATTCAATCACTTACACCCCTATTTAAAAACAGATTATGTTTTTCATTGTTTTTTTGTTGTTGATTGATATGTTTTGTAATAAATTCATTTTCTTATAAATCATTATTTTATTTACCCTTCATCTCCTTATGACGTAATACAAGAAATGAAGTAAATAATTTAGAGCAGGCATCCCTAAACACGCACACAAAAACAATTTGTTGACAATAACTACACGCTCGTACTCACAAATAATTCGTAATTGGATTCCGTTTTATGCGCCTCATTTGTCAGAGTTACTCTATCTAGACATGTATATAATCAGAGTCTCATTATTAAAAATACTTAAGGTTATTATGATTCCGGCAATCTGGCTACATACTTATTCTTATTTCCACCCTCCAAGAACACCGTAGACAGATACAAAATACGCATTCATTTGTAAATATTATCTGTGCTGCATAATTCATACGTTGTTGTTTTCCCGCCATACTCTATGGTTTATTATTTTTCCGAGGCAAAGGTATCATGCGTCGCGCTGCCATAAATATGCATGACGTCATTAGCAAGGTTGATTATAATTTTTTGAATGTATAATTTAGAACCTGTTTTATGTTCTATTTGGGGTAGGTCATGGATTTGTTTTCATGCCCATTTCTCGCTTTTCTTTTAAAATGTTGCGAGTGAGAAAATTAACACTGATTTTTACATTATTTATCCTTGATGAAGGTTTATAGGTGGCGTAATGTGAATAGATATTATTTTTAATGCTGTAATCAGTGTAAAA
Source organism: Euplagia quadripunctaria (assembly GCA_963859945.1). Classification (NCBI taxonomy): domain Eukaryota; kingdom Metazoa; phylum Arthropoda; class Insecta; order Lepidoptera; family Erebidae; genus Euplagia; species Euplagia quadripunctaria. The sequence goes on from OY982586.1 coordinate 8,892,226, forward strand.
CCATGGCTGGCTTTTTTACTATGCCATCCGGTTTGTTTAAGGGCTTTGACTTTAACATATAAATATAATAAAAAAATCTTCTTTTGCAGCTTGTCGCAAAGACAGCAAGCCGCTCGACGCGGCTGCCATCATGAAAGAGAAGAGCAAGAACGCCGCACGCTCTAGAAGAGAGAAAGAGAACGCAGAGTTCCTCGAACTTGCCAAACTTCTCCCACTGCCTTCTGCCATCACGTCACAGCTGGACAAAGCCTCAGTTATAAGATTGACTACGAGCTACCTGAAGATGAGACAAGTTTTTCCTGACGGTGAGTGTTCACCACTAATAAATAACGGTTATTTTATACTAGCCGTTCTCAGCACATTCATTTGCGCATTTATCACTGCTCGGCTCCTCAAATTCAATATCTTTATTCGAAGTCTTCAATTAAAACAAAAAAAAATAATTCGAAATTATAGATCAACACACCCAGTCTTCGCAGCAATACGTTGCTTGTCAATTAATGAAAAATAAAAAAAAAATATGGATAATAGATAATATCCTACCTATCTGCCTGCGCCTTGAGCCTTGTCAGACCTTGTGAGGAGAAATCGGGCAAATAAACTTACGGAAACAATTTAATTCTTAGAGATAAGTATCTCTAAGAATTAAATTGGTAATATTCATCATTTAGTAAATTTTATTACAGCAATGTTTTCATGTGCGCTATTATATTATTCAGAGTAAAAAACTGAAAATAACTACAAATTTAAAAATACCCCCTACCTACTCTAAAATCCCTTCAACAATTAGAAAAGAGCTTTGAACAACTGAACAGCACTCTCGATCAAGTCACCTTTCAAACAAAAAAAAACGCACTTAAATCGGTCCATTCGTTTGGGAGCAACGATGCCACAGACAGACACACAGACACGTCAAACCTATAACACCTCTTCTTTTGCGTCGGGGGTTAAAAAAGGAAAAAAATACATAACGTGATGTGCAATAGCCAATAATCTTTAACAAAAATCCGGATTAATCCGGATATTATATGACCGCACCTATATACATACATATCTATACAATGTGAGAATTAATAAAGAACAAATAAGTGTAGGAATGTCAATGAACTTAATCTGTCAACTGTCACTTCGAGAGTACAGTTTGCACAGAAAACTAATTCGCGTGACATAAAAATTTAAAATGCCGAGCCGAGCAGTGACCATAAACGCAAGTAAAACTGATGTTAGCGGCTAGTCCTCTAAACCCAATTACTGCTTCAGGTCTCGGCGACGCCTGGGGCGCGGCACCACCTCCACCACAACCTCGGGAGCTGTCCATCAGAGAGTTAGGATCACATCTTCTCCAGACCTTGGATGGATTCATCTTTGTAGTGGCACCAGATGGGAAGATCATGTACATCAGTGAAACGGCTTCTGTACACCTTGGATTGAGTCAAGTAAGGAAATTAAGCCTAAATACTGATCTTTTTGGCCAGCTGGCGTTCCTGTCCTAGTTGCCTTTCCAGTTACAGGAAATACAGGACATTCAGGTACGCGAGCCCGGCCTCCGCGAGCTACTGCAGCCTCCGTCCAGTTTCCCATTCGAGACTTGCGGTATCCATTACCCTAGGTTCCTCTCTCTACCCATTTTTCCTTATACAAATTGACCTTCCTTCGTTCCAGGCTTAAAACTACTACATAAAAGAAAAGAGCTAAAACCCTAACTTTTTGTAGACGGGAGTAGGACAAGGTATCACGAACTCCACCATGTAGCCGCCTGCTGTCCAAGGGTCAGCAAAGATCTGAGAAGTGCTCGGGACTTTCGTTTTTAAATTATATCCGGGTTCCATTTTCGATAGAACCATTTGCACTGTGGGTCTGTAGTCGGCTCAATTCCTAAATACCACGTCACCGTTAGCCCCGGGGAGGTAATGACTGTGGAGGTTTTCATACAAAAAGGATGTCTGAAATTATGTCCCTCGACTGCTACATGTACCTTGTCCACAGGTAGAGTTAACAGGTAACTCCATATACGAATACATCCACCAATCAGACCACGATGAGATGACGGCGGTCCTGAGTCTACAGCATCCCCATTCGTATTTAGGACACCAATACCCAAGTTTAGGGTGAGTATTCACCCTGTCTCTGTCAATTATTTAACAGTTCCAAAAATATTAAGTTCCATAATCTTTGAAACAATACATTCGTAACTATTTAAAAAAAAATTATTCTGTAATAAAACAACAAAATTATTTGACAATAGCGTGCTATGACGTCACAAGTTGGTATTTTATACAAGTGTTTACAGAACGTACGGTTTAATAAAGATAAACTGGTTTGACATTTTTGATTTGTTTAGTTTTAACAATTAAATGTCAAGTGAAAGCAGTTTTTTTTAATAGCCACTACCTCATTAGAAATATTCCTGTATTGCAGAAGGCCTTACAAACATTTAAACAACGGACACAAAGAACACCCAGACGCGGGACAACTATTTCTGGAAAACACAAATTTTTGTCCCGTGTGGGATTTGAACCCACAATGCTCGGCACGACGTAGTGGCACTTAAACCATTGCGCCATCCGTGCAGACAATTGTTAACTTTCTAAATTGTCGCCTAATACCATGCACAATTAGATAATTCACTAAAATATGAATATATTGACAATGCGTGAGCTCCCAACAAGCGAGCCATGTCGTTATTTGCCATCTTAGTGGTATAATGATAATAATATCCTGGGATACCTTCACATCGCTATTTAGACCTAAACTAGGCAGAGCCTGTACTATGGTAACCAGACTGCTGATAAACATACTTATATTTTACTAAATACATACAGAACAAATGTCCTGGGTGATCCAATAGGCTTGTCATACACATACATATTAATTTGAAATTAAATGAAATGATTTATTTACCAAAAAGTGTTCGTACAATAATAATAACTCGACACATATCACACACGGCCGTCTGATCTCAAACTAGGCAGAGCCTGTACTATGGTAACCAGACTGCTGATAAACATACTTATATTTTACTAAATACATACAGAACAAATGTCCTGGGTGATCCAATAGGCTTGTCATACACATACATATTAATTTGAAATTAAATGAAATGATTTATTTACCAAAAAGTGTTCGTACAATAATAATAACTCGACACATATCACACACGGCCGTCTGATCTCAAACTAGGCAGAGCCTGTACTGTGGTAACCAGACTGCTGATAAACATACTTATATATTACTAAATACATACATATTATAGATAAATTACACCCAGACACAGAACAAAAAATGATCATGCTCATCACACAATTATTTGTTCTGTGTAGGAATCGAACCCACGACCTCTGGCTCAGTAGTCAGGGTCACTAACCACTACAACCGTCAAATATTATTCGTATAGACACTCTGACCAAAGCAAAATTTTGAACTGAGCTGGAATCGAACATCCGACTATTTTGGTTTGTAAGTCACACACACTATAACTGCGCCATCAAGGTCATAAAAGAACACAAGCCTCATGTTAAAACAAGTTTGAACTTATCATACGTTCTAGGTACCCAGTGGGTGGGACGTGGGGTCCAACAGTGGACATCGAGTGCGAGAGGGCGTTTTTCATCAGGATGAAGTGTGTCCTCGCCAAGAGGAACGCGGGGCTCACCACCTCAGGATACAAGGTCAGTACATCCTAATTAACATCATAAGTGCGCATGCGCATAAGTGAATTTGTTTGTTTTTTTTCGCTTTCACTCCTTAACTACTCAATCGATTGGCATAAAATTTTGCATACACGTTCTCAGCGCCACTGAAGAAGACATATACCCACACACACTTTAATCGTGTAGCCATGCTTCGGCACGTATGGGCCGGCTCGATTGGAGTTACCACGGCCTCACAGAAAACCGGCGTAAAGCAATCCTTGCATTGCGTTTCGCCGTGTGAGTGTACCGGAGGCCTTAACCTGCCCCCTCTCCCCTAGCCAGCAACTCATTTGTGACTCTTGAATTGCAGGTTCCCATGGGCGGCGGTAGTCACTTACCATCAGGTGACCCGTCCGCTCTTTTGCCCGCAATCACATTTAAAAAAAAGCACAGGGCATACATATTTTAACCAGAAAAATAACCATTTCCGAAGTATAAAAAAAATAACTTCTAAGCGATCGAAGCCCTGAGCAGAAGCTTACGAAAAATATTTTTTGGGTTGGTTCTTAAACGCTAAACGCACACGTATTTCTTCGACCCGTATTTTGATTCTTGCCTTTTTCGCGCCTTTTCGCGCAAATTACAAGATATTTCTTTATTAATTAATAAAGAAATATCTAATATAAATCTAAATTAAATAATTATTCATATCACTCACTAGTAAAACTTTTCGGCCTTAATTCAAATCAAACACAATCCAAATGTCAGACACAAACCAATTCTGTTGCTACAAAACTCTTTCAACTGAACTTAAAATCACTAAAATTTAGTTTAGTCCTGCCAAATGACATTTGTATTCTGAAAGCGTACGACTAAACTTATTTTAGTTAACTTACTCGACTTAGTAACTGTTTGTTCATTTATAATACTGTTGTACTAACGTAATGATCGTCTTAAATCGTCTAAAATTAGAAAAGTCACACTAATATATTCACGTCATGTCCTCTAATATTAGTGATATTGAAATGACTCGTCATACATGCCGACTAACTTTTCTCAAAATATTGGATCTAAAGTCTATCGTGAATATGTGATTTTACCTAAGGTCATATGGGAAGGTATATGTAAACAGAATGGCATATTCGAAATAACTAAAAAATAATAGAATTTTAGAGAAATTTTAGTCTAGTAACGTGTACAATAGAATCGGCATTCTTGCCTGACACAAAAATTAAACAACCCATTCAATTAATTCTATTAATCCTCACAATATATCACCCTAACGCGTTGTTACCCTATTTGTACAATCGAACGGGTACAATGGGGTCCCTGGAGGGTCCTCACTCTCATAATATGCTCGCGTGTCCGTATTGTTTTAGCATTCAACTCAAATTGGGCGAATCAAAATACTTGTCGGCATTAATAGATATGCGTCCCGGGATAAAACTTTCATATTTTTGAATTGTTTGATAAGAACCCCCTCTACAGGATTTATACAACAACCCCCTAATTAAAACTACATGCACAAAAGAATTGTACTGAAAAACTTCTTAAAAAATACTTAAAAGATGCACTGGATGCGGAAGGCGGAGGACCGGATGCTATGGCGCACATTGGGAGATGCCTATGTCCACCAGTGGACTATGATAGGCTGATAGATTGATTGATTGAAAAGATCAAGAGATCTATAATAAACCTAACTTTTTACAGCTGTTAGATACAAAACAAAACAGTTTTATTGCCCTCCTAAAAAGTGGCCGATTTTGATATTCGCCGTGTTAACCGCCCATTACACGGTAAGTTTTGCTGTCAGTTTTGCCACAATCAAAACGGTGATTGACGAATAACCTATCGTTTAATGCAGTCATTGACGGTTGCATGGTGAGATTTTAATGTCGATATTATTTCATCAATGACCGACGGACATCCGTCAATCATAACTTTTGGTAATGATTGACGTTTGCATGAGCGTCTAATGGACGCCTTAGGACTTATTTAATGATAAAGTATTCCAACGTTCTTAAACACGCAACGACGAGTCTTGCAACATAATCTATACTAATATTATATAGCTGAAGAGTTTGTTTGAACGCGCTAATCTCAGGAACTACTAGTTCGAATTGAAAAAATATTTCAGTGTTGGATAGCCCATTTATCGGGGAAGGCTATAAGCTATATAACATCCCGCTACGACCAATAGGAGCGGAGCAGGAATGAAAAATGTTGCAAAAACGGGGAAATCCTTACTAATATTATAAATGCGTAAGGAACTCTGTCTGTCTGTCTGTCTGTCTGTCGACCTTTCACGCCAAAACTACTAAACCGATTTAAATGAAATTTAGTACACAGATAGTCTGGAGCTTGAGAAAGGAGATAGGCTACTTTTTAATTCGAAAAGGGGTGTAAGGGGTTGAAAGGTGGGGATGAAAAGTTGTATGGAAGTATCGTCATATTTAGAGCTGGAAGCTTGAAACTAATTTTTTAGGCTGTTGATTCGATAAAAATACACTATTTGAAGGGTTAGGGCCTCCGGTAACCTCACTCACTCGGCGAAAAGCAATGCAATCATTGTTTCACTCCCGGTTTTCTGTGAGGCTGTGGTATCACTCCGGTCGAGCCGGCCCATGCGTGTCGAAGCATGGCTCTACTACGATAAAGATATCATTATTCCAGATACACCCTTTCTCGAGTGCTTTTCGCTACACCCCAGTTCGAGAGTGTTACAATATGTAACCTCCCAAAATCTTCCACAGGTAATCCACTGCTCCGGCTATCTTCGCGCCCGTCGCTTTGGCGAGGGTTCAGCGCCACTCGGCCTCATCGCCGTGGGACACTCGCTACCACCATCAGCGGTCACCGAACTGAAACTGCACTCCAATATGTTCATGTTCCGAGCTTCACTTGACATGCGACTTATATTTCTAGACGCCAGGTATGTTGTATTACAAATTCTAACTAATATGTATTTTTTGTAACTAATAATTATAACTAAAAAACACGCTTTTATAGAAAATTCAACTAAAAAAAATTGAAAAATTTAATCGAATTATTGCGTTGTCATCGGTCTTTGACAGGAGTGCAAAATTTGAATGAAATCTGGCCGTTTAAAGTGGGTCAAAATTGCACCCAAAGGAGTCGGTTACAAACATCCAAACAAACATACAAGTGAAGCTAATATAAAGCGTGTAAAAAATAAAATGACTTCCACGAAATTGTATATTTAAAACCTTTCTATAATATGTAGAATAAGTAATGAAACGTAGATAATCATGGAAAACATACAAACATACATGCATACGGATCGAATACACAATCTTCTTTTTTGAAGTTGGTTAATAAATGCGAATGTAACCGTCTGTCTGTCTGTTACGCTTTCACACTTAAACTAATAAATTAATTTGGGATAGAGATAAACGAGGAATTAGAGAAGGACGGGATATAGGATTTATCGTGGGAGAGTCATGCTTCTGCACGTATGGGCCGGCTCGACGAGGAGCGAGCGAGTGAGGTTACCGGAGGCCCTTACAGCCGGAGGCCCGCCCTCTTTCCGAGTAAATTTATTGACAAAGTCTCATAATAACGCGAGCGTATAGGTACTTGCTAAAAATATCATTTTCCGTTCGCATACATTGAGGTAATATTCGAGTGGCGTCTAAACAAGGCCTGCCATCACTGTAAAAAATAATATACCTACACTCTTCTCTTTCTGATACTTCTTACGTAATAATTAGAAACTGATCTGGCATCACATTAAAAACAAATTAATAAATACTAGAGATCGCGTGGTGGTCGAATTTCAATAAAAAATATATACTGGACACTCATAGCTGTAACTTTGTAGGAAATATTGTTCAAAAATTTTAGCATTCGTCACTTCTTCTCTGTATAAACTATAAGTGTACGAAATTTCATACTCCTCCGTCCGCCCAATTTTCGTAAAAAGGGATCCAAAGTTTTCGCTTCACGTATTAACATATAGGTATATAGAAAAAATGCAGAAAGCTAAAATTTTTAAACAATATGTCTTACAACTTTAAAAATTACATAAAAACGGCTTAATGAAATTACACGCGTCCAGTATCTGTGATTACCTGTCATGGTAAGTAAGTCTAAACAATGACAGCTCAAGTTATACTGGCCAATGAAAAAATCATGGTCGAAATTCGACCACACGCAATCTCTAGTATTTACAATTATAACTTGCCCCTGACAAAAATAGTTGTTGTGTTTTTGAAAACCCATTCCGTATGCTCCCCGGACACTCTCTAAACTAGGAAACATCCAGGGATACTCGCACGGATGTCAGCCCTTGTCTATTATTGGTAGAGAGGCTCTGTTTCCGCATTTAGACTCTAAAATAGACCAATATGCGTTCAGATAAGGCTGGCTAGTTGAGCGAGGCTCGCTCCTTCCAGAAGCACAGAAGCCTCCTGGGACGTTCAAAGGCTTCTGTAGTGACGCATCCGCGAGGATTCTTGCCTGTTGTGTAGCCAGTCCCTCGAAGTCCAAGATAACGTGGACGGCCGTTTCCTCTGCGTTGAGACATCCTCTGCACAGAGGGATATCTGTCGCATTAATGGTGAATAGATGTCAATTCAGGGTTAAATATCCCGTAATGGTTCCTACACCTATTCGGATGTCTAGTCGGTTGAGATTGAGCAGTCTACAGTTTAAACGTGGTGAGACTCCTGTCAGCACCAGTTTGGAATGCCTGCAGCCAGGTATCTTGGTCCAAGGACTGTTGTGTTCTGTTCCCTCACACAAGAGTGAAACTCTACCCTTGTCTAAACAAGTTTTGATTTAAAAACAAAAGACAACGTGCAATATTTTTTCCGCGGTTTAATAAAGTCCTACATCCTAAGTCCAAGAATGAAACGGGTTCGATTCCCAAATTATATATACGTACAATTGGCTACTGTCTAAGTACCATCCTTATAGAGAGACATTCTAGTTTAAAGTATACGATATATGTTTAAGCGCATATATGTCTTATTCTCAAGCACGCATTTCTTGGAACAGCGCATTGTTGAGCTTTACGCGCTCATGATTGGCGTGAACCAATAAAGTTTGAACTTGCTTGTATGGCGTGTTTCCAATATGTCCGACACGCTGCTAAATAAAATAGTGAAGAATTTTAAGTGACAATTGGAAAAAGTATAGGTTAGGTTCTATATAGTATATTTTCAAACATTTAAGAATGTATGTATATATTTGTCTGTAGTAATAACTACAAAATACTTATTTTTTCTCATAATAAATCTAGCCTTATCTATCTAATACCTACTACAGAATTGAAATGTTCGCCTAACCTATAGTACCATGTACTTATTATGTACTTATATAACCGAACGTTCAAGAACGTATGTACTGGTATATATTTGACAATGTTATTGATTTCTCTACAGAAAGCTGATTGATTTGATGTACTCACAAGCATAAATTGTATTGAAAAGATAATGCCTGCCATCTATAAAATAAATAGAAACACCAAAAAATCACACCATTCTACCATCTCGACGAATATCTTTGCTATGGATGAGTTCACCAGAAACTGTAAAAAGTTCACGCATTCAACTTAGAAGAATGATTGGGAATGTCAATAATACCACATTAAAATAGCTTTGTGTTCCTGTAGAATTTGTCACCATGTCACCGGTGTTACCGTTATTTTAAGCACAGAATGTCCCACGACAGATTTCAGTAGTACCGTAAAAACTTCGTTCTACACTTTATGTAATGATGAAACAAGTTTATAAATGAAAGTAAATTGAAAAAAAAGTACACGATCCGTCCGACAACCGGCGCTTTAAACACTCAGAATTTCAATAGCATTAAGAGCGCATTACATTACGCCCTCCCCCGAATAGGAATATCTAGTAAAGCATCTAGTAACGTATTTACTAGTAGGAGTAGAGTTCTAGTACCAGGACTTACCGTCCCGTTGAAGTTTTGAAATATAATGTCTTTTTTAGTCTTTTTACTCCCTCAATGAAAGTTTATTGTTATACTTTACGATTGTTTAAGTGTTAGTAAAAATGTCGACACAAATGGAACACAGCAACAGTTATTCATTTACGATAGAACGCGTTCTCGGAATGAAATCAATATATACAGTCTAAAGGTCTTGTACTCTATGGAGGGGCCAACTATGACGAAATATCGCCCCGTCGGCGCGTATGGAAAACGCACCGGTTTTAGCATTGTTCATTAGCGAAGCAGGCTTATGGGCCGTTTCGTTACAGACGATGGATATACCTATAGAATATTCTCGCAATCCATGCTGAATTAAACGCGAGCCGAGATAGTTGCAAACGAATTTTAAATGAAAAATATTTTTGTGTCGGCGGTTATGGAAAATGGTAGTAAATTCTATAATTTATTTATATTGTTTGAAGTAATACAATTGGTCTCTTCCAGTGATCGTTGAATCGCAATGATTGGTAGCAAGTAGATCTTGTATTTTCTTGAGTATCTTTCTCAACAACAGTGAAGTTTATTGATGATAGATATATATTGTTTACTTACTGATTGACGATATAAATTATAAATATATTATGTAATTTTTTTTTTGAGATATAACTTGATCAGTTTTAGTCTTTTGTAAACTAAATACGGTATATTGTAGTATTTGTTCTCGTGCTTTGCAGCGCAAGGACTCGGGGTAAGGCGTATAGGCTCAGGAAATGAGTGTCTTTATTTAGAGGAGAACAATTAAAACATCTGCAAGGCGAAATGACTTATTATTGAAAACTGATCAATCTCACACTTTACAAATATCATCGTTTTTATAATCTCTTCATAGGAGCTGCGCTTCTAGATAGACGGTCTGCACTTTCTACAGTCCGCGACGCTTCTCCCTATTCTGACATTTATACATTTTAAACATTGTTCTAAAATAACTCAGTACAGACTTTTCACACGCCAGTATTAACGTATGTCACAGAGGTGTAACAATATACTCTCATTTAACCATATCGTTGGAGATGCAGAACTATTTAAAGCTGTGTGTTTCAGAAATAAAATATGTTTTCTTTCTTTCTTCTTGTATGTGTGTGTGTGAGTGTATTCAATTGTTTCCGTATAGTGGTTATCTTGCAAATTTGTAAAAGAAAGTGAAATTATTTTGTGATTGGCCTGTCTCTTCATAGTTGAATTATCCTTTTTTAACGTTTTTCTAAGAAATAGGGTTTTCTGTAACCCTGACATGAGTTTTCAGAGTTTACTTCTGCGATGCGAGGTTTCGACTTCCCCATACCTTTGCTAGTAGCCAAACAGTATGGCAAACTAATATCATGTATGGAGAGAGTTAACAACACTCTCAGTAAAACCTCTTTCAATCTTTATGTAACAACTAGCAACCCACCCCGGCATCGCGCGGGGACAAATTATACACCTAAACCTTCCTCATGAATCACTTTGTCTTTTAGTGAAAACCGCATGAAAATCCGTTCAGTAGTTTTTTCAGTTTATCGCGAACAGACAGTCAGACAGACAGATGCGGCGGGGGACATTGTTTTATAATATGTAGTGATTACAATGAATTTAAATTGTTTCTTTTTATACGGAACATTGTATCAAAATATTTGATATTTATTAGCTATGGTTTTATTAATACTAGCCACAATATATTATGATCAATGAATGTAGTTCTTATTAACTGAGAAATACATATGTATCTAAAGTGCGATTTGTGAGTCCGCTGACAGTACCCGGTTATCTGTATCTTGCGCAAGGTTTATAAGCCCCCTATTTACCCCTCCAACGTTCTTTCGAGTCAAGTCTGCTTAATTATCATTAAGCTAAAGAGTTATTAGTATCAGCCGTTGAAAGAAAAATAATTTTTTTACCGTGGTTTGTTCACATGTCGAGTCGGCTGTGTCGACAGCTATGGAAAACCTCCTCAGGACTCCTTATTGTTCAAGAACCAGTATAGTTATACGTTCCGAGAAGTCATTGCTGTATGGAGCCGAAGTATTTTACACTATTAATTGTTATCCGTAAATTATTAAAATACTGATATATTATTATTAAATTGAAAATTATCTTTAAACAACTCACTACCACTTAACTTATTTGACCGTTATTTTTAATAATTTTCCCCAGGTTCCGTTCCTCAAAAGGAAAAAAAGTAACCTTGTTTGGTTGAACGCACTAATCTCAGGAACTACTGGTTCGAATTGAAAAATTCTTCCCGTGTTGGATAGTCCATTTATGGATGAAGGCTATAGGCTATATAACATCACGCTATGTCCAATAAGAGCCGAGCACCAATGAGAAATGTTGCGAAAACCGGAAAAATTTACAAACGCACACAGACGAAGTTGCGCGGGTCAGCTAGTAGAAAATAAAACGGGTTGAGGGTATTTAATTTTTTAATAATAATAACTTGACACATCTCACACACGGCCGTCTGATCCCGAACTAGGCAGAGTCTGTACTATGGTAACCAGACTGCTGATAAACATACTTATATATTTCTAAATACATACATATTATAGATAAATTTTATTATTATTTTTCCGTAGAAACAAGAAGGTAGGGTGTACCTACCTTCTTGTTTCTTCAGAGCTACACTCTTGACGTTGGAATAATCGCATCTCCTCTCTGTCCCCTGCGATCTATTTGACCTCTTCATAAACCTCGACGCCCACTTTCTTCTTCCCTTCACTATATATTATAAAACAACGTCCCCCGCCGCGTCTGTCTGTCTGTTCGCGATAAACTGGAAAACTACTGAACGGATTTTCATGCGGTTTTCACCAATAGACAGAGTGATCCATGAGGAAGGTTTAGGTGTGTAATTTGTTAACGTTTTGTGTAAATTGGTTGAAATATGATGATGGCTCTTGAAGATGCCTCCACTACCCGTTCGAAGCTGGGACGGGTTGCTAGTGTTGAATAAAACTTCTCTTATGCCTAGAAGAAGTTCCTCGTCTTCTCTTCTCCTCTATTTTTCCTTACAATATTGTTTTGAAGAAGTTCCTGTCTAATCAAGTGGTCAACCATTATTCCCCTTCTGTTATCTATGGTTTTCAACAACAACTGTCTCCTGGCCCTACCTCCTGCCATAGATAAACTGGTCTATAGATACTTTTTTAGTTTCTCTAATATGGATTTTGATTAGCATAAAAGTTACTTGGCAGTAATACAATTAAGGACATACAATATCAAAACAATAGCACCTGGCGTGCAGATGGTTGCAACGTGACTCGTTAGATAAAACATCTTGACGTATTTGGATATATTTGCGATAATAATAGCATATTATTAATTATATCATGCCTTTATAAGGATTAGGAAGCTTTTGCGTTGAGTTGACACACTGGTTTGATCTCAACATACGTTTTAATTTGTGAGAACGTAGAAGTTTCTCAGATCTGTGGGTAAAAAGAGTTAAATAATTTAATACCTTATTAATTAGTGAGTATCCATTTTCGAGTGGCCTGTTGGTCTAGTGGCCAGAGCCAGCGACAGATTTTTATGACTAATTACCTCTCGGACAAAAACTCGTGAAATACTTCAGAGACGTGTATCATGAAGCCTCATGAACGTCGTTTTTCTACGGGCGCGGGAGGCTGCTGCTCCTCAACCCCCCGACGGAACCGCAGCTGACGTTTACGAGGCTACATGATACAACTTTCTGAAGCATTTTACAAATATCGCCCGGGAGGAAATGACTGACGAAATTTGTACCTGGCTCGCGTGGACTATAGTGGTTAGTGACCCTGACTGCTAAGCCAGAAGTGGTGGTGGTGGTCATTTTGGCCGCTCTGTTACGCCACTGGTTCCCGGAGGAGGGCATACCTGGCATGCATGCAATAGACCCACTCGTGATGGAACACGGTGTGGTTTTAGTCGGTTCGATTCCGACATACCACTTTATCGGTAGCTCCGGTGAGGTGATGACACGGGGGGGTTTCCACACAATGACCCCTCACTAAGCACGTTTTGTGTTTATCCGTGTAGTATATACTACACGGATAAACACACTTACACACTGCTTTTACAAATACTTATCAATACAAATAAATAACATTGAAGTGTCTGTTTGTAATGTCAAAATAATAGTTTTTGTTTAAGCACATACTGTTATTTGTACGATACCTATGCCTAAAAATCAGTTTATAATTTTTTTTTGTCTGTCTGTCTTTTTGTCTGTTTTTTTCGGCTAATCACCAGAACTGGTGGACCGATTTCCACGGGACTTTCACTGGCAAATAGCTAGTGTTATAAGGAGTAACATAGACTACTTTTATTTTGGAAAAAAAATTAGGGTTCCCCGCAAAGTATTTAATATGTATACGCGAGTGAAATATTTCATACGTACTGTCGGGAACTGTTTATATATAGAAGCACTCAATATTTGCAACAACCAGGAATCGAACGGGCGACCTTCTAACGTTACAGTTGAAAGCACTGCCAATGGGTCGTTATATCACTTCAATGGGTGGTCGCCGATACGTTTTTAATACTCTAACATAAAGCTTTCTCCGCCCCTCACTCGAACGAGAGGGGTGACAATACAAGAGCTCTCTTAATTCAGTAATTGATGGCTCTAGATATCGGATGTCCGCTATTTGAGACGCATTAATTGTCGATAAAAAAATAAACTGTGGGGTAGTTTTGAGTGGTTTAAATGGCATCCTATCAGTAACTCAGTACCTAAATGAACAGTTACTTTAAGTCTAGAAAGTGCTGTGTCATATAATTAGGATGTCCACAAACCGCTTTATATTTAAAAGGGAGGTACCTGACCTCCTCTACAGTCCACAATGAGTTGTCACAGTGTTAGTACATGAATCTTAGACTCGATTTTCATAGTATATGTAATATGTATATATGTGTGTGTGTGTATGTATATGTATGTATGTATAAGTATTAGTATAATGTGTGTATTCCATGTAATGTGTATATTTAGTTAATAACTTGATAAATCTTACTATTATAAGAACTTATAAATTCGTACTATTTACCACATCTTTGCACCTACCACTTTTTATTTCTGCTTCACCTCGAGGTTGACTGGTAGAAAAAGCCTAAGGCATTAAGTTCGCCTCGTACAAAATGTGCATGAAGTTTTAATAAATAAATAAATAATAATCAAAACGGCTCAACCATTTGGAAACGAGTTGTTATAGATCGACACAGGCAGATATGATATTATGTTATTCATTTTCTTTAATCAAACTATTGTTGCGGTGACTATGTGTGTGTTGATCTATTATTTTTTAATTATAATAATTCGTTTTTAAATTGACGATTTCGAATAATTAATGATCAATTTTATGAAATAAATATATTGATTTTCAAAATCAAATAAATAAAATTGAAGTGTCTGTTTGTAATGTCAAGATAATAATTATTAAGCTCATATAGCTCATTAGCTCGAGTTATAATTAGCTGAGCCAGTGAGCCTGTGACCACGGCCAGTGCAACCTGGTCGATACGTCAGTCAATTCAGAGGTATGTAATACCTTTTCGTAATAGCGTTAATTTCTGTTTAAATACATAATTATATCATGGAACGCGAAATTTTAAAAACTCATACAGTTATTTGCACGATCTCATGCCTAAAAATCAGTTACTAATACAAAGGCTACAGTTTCCGAGGATGGAACTTTTTTTAAAGGAATAGGGGTCAAACGAGTAGACGGGTCACCTGATGGTAAGTGGCACCTGCAACTCAAAAGTCACAAGTGCGTTCCTGGCCTTTAAGGTGGGAGTAGGGGAGTAGGGGAAGAGTCGGTGGGGGGGGGGCCTCCGGTGCTCTTGTTGCTAATGTTCTAAAGTAAAAAGATCGACATAAATAAGTAATTTATAAGCTGATAATGACTCATTATGTAGTTAAAAATACCATGTTATTGTATAGCATAAAAGTTCGCAGTCCGTACGTGTCGAGTGGGCGATCAGCCGGCTCCACTTCCGCGCTGTCAGCAAGTTCGTACATACAGCTGACAGGGCAATATTAAGTGATTATATGCGGAAATACTTGCTTGAAAAACAATGAATACTTGTAACATTTAGACTCGGTTAATGTTAAAACTCTGACGATCACACTGACAGGCCTGTTGGTCTAGTGGTTAGTGACTGCTGAGCCAGAGGTCGTGGGTATTCCCATAAAGGACAAATAACTGTGTGATGAGCACGATCATTTGTTCTGTGTCTGGGTGTAATTTATCCTACTAATATTATACACGTGAAAGTTTGTGAGGATGTATGGATGTATGGATGTGTGTATGTATGGATGGATGTTTGTTACTCTTTAACGCAAAAACTACTGAACCAATTGAGATGAAACTTGGTATTTAGATAGCTGGAGACCTGGATTAACGCACAGGCTACTTTTTATCCCGATATTCCCACGTGATCGGGACTTACGCGGGTGAAACCGTGGGGCGCTTCTAGTCTATAATATCGCTGGTTTGCGAGAATATCGACGTAATTCAAAATTCAGTCGAATTGAACTAAGTATGCCAAACGATCATAAATCTTTGATATTTTATGTTGAACAAAGATATGATATATAGATATGGTATACATTTATGTTGATCTGTCGTAATACTGAAACTTTGTACAATGACTTATGTATTATAATAGAAATTCACATCTCGACTTATTTTGCAAATGGGTTTAAAATTAATTGAATGGATGATCTCTTGTTAGGATTAACAGGCCTAATTCTCCTTTAGGAGGTCTATTACAAAAACGATCGCTGAAATCTTGTAGGTTATTGCCAGTCATAGGGGCAATAAATCAATTGTGTTTAAATTAGCCGCAAACCTTTTTAGTTTTTTGGAGTTTATTGGAGTTTACTCCTTATCCTCGACGCATGTAAGTAGATATGTGTATATACCTTTATGTAGAAAATATATATGTATGTATGTATATATATATATATATAGAATAAATACTGTGAACCTACAGTAAATTGTAAACTCCAGTCGTGGGTCGGAGCTGACACACACCTTTTTTTTTTTAATAAAAAGAATTCCCGCATTAGGAATAACTCCTGTGTCGCGACGGACTTTACAAACATGTAAACAACGAACACAAAAAACACCCAGACTCGGGTGGGAATCGAACCCTCGACCTATGGCGTAGCAGTCAGGGTCAGTAACCACTAAGCCAACAGGCCAGTCAATTAGTTTTTTTTTTAATTATTTTCTTACAAACATTCATTCATTTGATTTGCAACAGAGAAAAAAAAACTTTTTTAGTCTTTGCCTATTTTTATACAGGGTGTATCTGCCAGTGGAACACTTACTTAAATTACTGAAAAGGCGTGACTAGCACGCAGTTAAAAAAAAAAAACTGTCAGTCGTGGGACTGCACGTCAGAAGTGAAAGCACACATTATATATACATATACACACACATACACATCTATATGTCAGCGTGACGGTCACGCGAGTTCGGTGCTTTTTCCCCATATCAAAAGTGCCCAACGTGCCTAAAGAAGGTTTCACTTCAAAAAATGAAAAACATAATTTTAAAAAATCGCAATATCACAGAGACAGTCACCTCCACTCGTACCATACCCACTCAGAAAAACATCACTCAACCGCCGAACCCTCGATAATTAGTTAACCCTTAACTCTCAAGTGACAGGGGTGCCTTTGACCCCAAGCTTTTACACGGTTAATTGCCGGAAGTGTCAGATTTTTTTTCGCGTCAACAGTTTTTTCGCATGAAAAACAATATGTGTGGTTAATGATTGAAGGGCTCCCTCGTATATGTTGAATAAGGGTAGTTAGTTAATATTGTCTTAAACTATCATCACTACATATTATAAAACAAAGTCCCCCGCCGCGTCTGTCTGTCAGTCTGTCTGTTCGCGATAAACTGAAAAACTACTGAACGGCTTTTCATGCAGTTTTCACTAATAGACAGAGTGATTCATGAGGAAGGTTTTGGTGTATAATTTGTACCCGTGCGAAGCCGGGGCGGGTTGCTAATTAAAATATAAAAAAGTGTGTGTACTTATGTACGCACGTAAGAAGTTATACTTCTTTGGTGTAACAAGATTAAAATCTTTCTAAAAAATTTATCCAATTTAATTCAATTTTATTTTTATTTTTTTTTTATTTTTTTTTATTTTATTCTGACTGATACAAAACACGTGTTGTAGGTTCAGAAACACTTGAATAAATATCGTGAAGTTGGTAACTTTTTTTGAAAAAACTAAAATGTTGACTAGCTAACTTCAGGGTGTCACATTTACTCTCATAAATTTTCCCTAACGCGCCAAAAGAAGTATAATTTCAATAAATATAGATAATATACTATACTGGCGTTTGCCCTCTTCATGTTAATATAGATTTTGTTCATGAATAGGAAATAGGACTTTTTTGAAGTGAAAAATACTTTAGGCACGTTGGGCTATTCTGGTATGGGGAAAAATAACTGAACTCGGGTGACCGGCACGCTCAAATACATGTGTACCGACGTGTGTGAAAACTTCATTAGGCACGTTGGGCAATTCTGGTATGTGGAAAAAGTACTGCACTCGCGTGACCGTAACGCTCAAATACATGTGTATACCGATGTGTGTAAAAACTTCTTTAGGCACGTTGTGCAATGTTGGTATGGCGAAAAAGTACTGAACTTGACCGTCACGCGAGTTCAGTACTTTTTCCCCATACCAACATTGCACAACGTGCCTAAAGAAGTTTTCACTTCAAAAATCTTCTTTCAACCAGAAAAAATGATCTTAACGCGAGCGGCACCGCGGGCAACACCTACTTCCATATAAGTGGTGGGTTTTCCTCCTCACTTAATGTTCAATAATGATTTGCCGCCAAGTTACGTCTAAATTAATTAATTGCAATACTTTTTTACTGTATTTAAAGCATAACATACACAATAACGAGTTATTTTTAGCGACGGTATAACAGTTATTTCGTTATTCACAGAGTGGCCTCGCTGACCGGCTACGAGCCCCAGGATCTTATCGAGAAGACATTGTATCACTACATACACGGCACTGATGTTTTACACATGAGGCATTCGCATTGTACACGTAAGTAATTATTAAATAAAATAAAAATCGTAGAATATCAGAAAAATAATAGTTAAATTTGAAATGGGTGTGTATCAATAACTTGTGCTATGAAAAGATATTTCGATTTTCGTGTCCCAACAGAAGTACAAATGAAGGGCTATTATTACATACACTATTCAAGCCTGTAGATTTAGGAAAAATATAATGTATCTAATTCCCACGTAACGATCTAGCTAGTCATAACCAAATCAATTTATTAATATGTAATTACAACGCCGACAGTGGCGACCATAGACTAGAAAGCACCAGGCTAGTTAGACACCGACCTGGTCAAAATGACATTCAGTCGTTAGATTGAGGCGGTGGAAGATGACTCATTTCATAAATAATTAATGAAGGCATTTCAGTAGTCATCCTATGCCTGAGGAGATGATTATGAGTGACATCTACATTAAGGCTTTTAGCAGTTATTTTAAACCTACGGCTAAAATATTTTTAAGACACTCCTTATACTATTAATAAGCTCCTATCATGTTCTACCTTCCAGTTCTAACCAAAGGGCAGGTGACGTCTCGGTATTACCGCTTCTTGACGAAAAGTGGCGGTTGGGTGTGGATGCAGAGCTACGCCACCATAGTTCACAACTCTAGGTCTTCGAGGCCGCATTGCATAGTCTCTGTCAATTATGTATTAAGGTAATTTACTTATTAATGTGCTTTTTCTTCGTTTATAATCCTGCTAATATTATAAAAGTGAAAGTTTGTGAGGATATATGGATGTTTGTTACTCTTTTAACTCGAAAACTACTGAACGGATTGCGATGAAACTTGGTACGCAGATAGCTGGACACCTGGATTAATACTTAGGCTACTTTTTATTCACGGCATTTTATATTTCTACGGCATCGGGACTTATGCGGGTGAAACCCCGGGACGTAGCTAGTATTACAATAAAATTTATAAACATAATAGAATTTTTTAAGTGAAAACGTTTTTAGGCACGTTTGTGCATTTTTGCTATGGGGAAAAAGCACTGAACTTGTTACCGTCACGCTAATAATATATAGATCCACTAGAGAGCGTTAATCTAAACATTGAGTTTTGCCAGCTCCTTATAATATTTTTTTTTCATGTGACATTTTAAGTGTCTGTGTGCCAAAATAAAATCTTTTTCTTTCTTTCTTACTTTTAGGTTAATTAATGGGATTTCTTCTTTTAGCTTGTCTTTGGGTATTATTGTAAACTCAGTGAGCTGGTATCTAATATCTACAAAAAGGGTTCGATTTTGCTTGGTTTCTTAAGTAATAAGATTGGTAGTAGTATTTATAATGTTTCTCACGCTTTCAATATAATTCTGATAAATTTGTAGGGGGTGGCAGTTTAAATTCCTTAAAAACTCGCAGAGTTTCATGATCACTGTTGTGAATCCTGGTGGAGTGGTGGAGTGATCATGAAACTCATGAAGCAGTGGGAACCTGAGTGGAATTAGTTCGAATTTAAGTAAAATAAAATTTGTAGTTATGGATAGGGTAATTTTAATTAGGTATTTTCACAAAAAGGTCTTAAAAATAATGTTCATATTATTAAATAGATTAGTTGAATAAATTTCAACTAACTACCTACAATGAATACTTCCCGTATTCTATATATGATGCATATTATAATAATCTGACTTAAAACCATCTTTTGCAGTGATATAGAAGAAAAACACCTCATCCTTAACATAAGCCAAGGGGGTCCTAAAGTAAATCACGTGGAGATCCCTTCACCCCACGTACCAACCACCACCACTTCACCACAGATACCACACGTCAGACACACAGAGAAAATCAACGCGGTTCACGTAAATGAAAGCGAATATAGCGATTCCAGTGGAGGGTACAATTACCCAGAATACAACCTTCCAGTCATCCCTCCTTACGAGACTCAAGAAGAATACAACCAACAAAACGGTTACCAGGAAATTTTCTATGAAAATTATGCAGACACTAACGAAATTATACCCAATTATGTTAGCTACCCTCAAAGTCAAAGACCGTTTTCAGCCAGTTCATCATCATGTAGTTCCGTAGAAGGATCAGAAATACCCAATCAGTATAATTATACGAATTTAATATCATTTTACGGGCACAATCAGACTCAAAATGGCCGGCCAGTGGTCGAGAATTTTGGAGGGACATTTGGTAAAATGACTCCCAGTCCTGCGGTTCAGGAAGGAGGGTATACTAGTGTTATAGTGGATAATACGCAGCAGTTCCATCATCACGGAGGGGGAGTTAATGAGTTCGTCCATTGATGGACTATAGTGTAAATTTTATATAAAGAATATATTAGACATTTTATTATGAGTGAAAAAGTGTGAAATAAAGGTGTGATCTCCTAGATTCAACCCAAAGTTTTCATTTTCCATGTGTAAAGGAATTTTGAAAATATAACAAAGATCTTTTTATATTAATTTAAGATTACCTTATTACGTAAATTCTGGGTTTTTTCATTCTAAATGTAATCGTAAAATAACGTTGCAGTTATATTCCAAATAACGGTTATATAGCGTTTTGTATAGCGAAATAACGGTAAGAAATGTATTATATTGTAAATATATAAAATAAATTAATTAATTATTGTAAGATATTATAGTATTTATATCAATAGTTTTATAATATTGGATGATTGACAAGATAAAATACAAATATTTTTATGTAATTTTTCTTTTTTTTTGCCCTACCATAAACTTTTTCGACAAGTGAACGAATACTGAAAAAATATTACATTTGAACATCTAACAGTTCATTGAATGTACAATAAAATTTATTTATTTTAAAGCTTCTTTTAGTTCAACTAAAAGTTTAACAGTAAATCTAGATGTTTAGTTTCACTATTTGTACCTAGATGGTCACCTTGCAAATTGCGAGTTAGTCGAATGCTGTGAGTTCGATTATCAACTTGTATTTTTAATAAATAGTTATAGACAGTTTCGCGGTACGTTATTAGATTATTTCTAAAACCTTTCATTTTTTATTTTATAAAATTTTAGATTATTAAAAACTTATCCCTTAATAATATTATATCAAGTAACTAATAAATTACATCGTTCAAAGTAAATTTCCCGATACTTTTTTTAAATCTTTATCTTGTCAATAATTCACAAGATGTGAGCTATTGTGTTCTATATAAGCGAAATAGATGAGAGAAGTTATTTTAGGATATTTTATTGATTAATTATGGAATGACTACCTTTCTTTTTTTTCTTTCAAAAAAGTACAACTACCGCATTAGGAATACTCCTGTGTTTTTCACAAACATTTAAACAACGACACAAAGAACACCCAGACTCGGGGCAACTTTTTGTGGATTACACAAATTTTTGTCCCGTGTTGGATTTGAACCCAGAACACTCGGCGAGTTTACCACTTAAACCAGTCCGCCATCCGTGCAGTCAGTACCTTTCTTTTGCCCTTCAGTAAATTCTACTAGACTCTAGCAATTGTTGACATATTTCCCCAAAAAAATCTAACAAGATAATTCAATACAACAATCTTTATATCTCTTTTTGAACCTTAAATACTACACGTGGTAGATTCTTGTGCTTGACTTATCCTTCATAATGTATTATTTTTATAACGACGTACTAAAAACGTGTCTGAGACGCACATCTTTCGCAGCTATTTCGCTTACAAAGAACCTTATCTAAAATTAATCAATAACATTAGTATTATTTGGTATATGATCGACTCCGCGAGTCGACATATCAGCCTATAGACAATAATAGGACATAGTTAAACGTTATCTACTGTTTCCTAAGGCTATATATTTGATTTTGAAGCACATAAATTCATAAAATATGTTGTTGTAACCGGAGTCTAGGCTAAACTTGTTTTTTCCTTGAAAAACACACTATTTATTTTTCAACCGAAGCCAATATCAGTATTTTGTGTTGGAATATATGTTTATACTAACATGTTAGGTTGCAGCATTAGTTTGATGGGTCTGCCGGTACCGTACGCCTTGTATGAGTTTTGCAACTGAAAGTCAACTATATCTCTGGAAAGAAGTTATGTTTGCATTAACTCGGTTGATATGAACAGTAAGTTCTAGCTACGTTCTTTTTGGTTACTGCAAATAATACTCTTATAAAACTTTTAAGATATTCTCTTTCAACAGCATTTAACACAAGTTTACAGTAATTAAGTAAATTAAACAAATAAATATTAAAATATTTTATCTTGGCAAAATTATTGCTTTTTTATTGTCATTTATTATCTTAATTAACACAAATATTGATTAATTTTATTTTACAACATAATCGGTTTAGTCTATAGTTTTATCTATATTTCTGAACTTGGAAGGAAAGCAGTTGATCTGATCGATGAATCGTAATAATATTACATTAGTAAATGTAAAAAGACTTGTGAATTAAGTGCCATTTTATGGAAGTCTACTAGTCTATAACGGCATGTATATATTTATATCGTTATTGTAATAATCGTTGCCGATATACATTTACGAGGAAGTATTTAAGAAAGAATTGCTAAAACGCCAAACTTCACAGGAAATAGTTATGCGTATCGAGATCCTTATAGCAAAAAACTATAACATATATTTTTATTTTAATAAATTAATTTTTGCTTTTTTCAATCCTTTTTTTAAGTTATTAAGTGTGTTTATTATAGATGTCATATTTATTTATAATCAGAAATGATTATTAAAACAGTTTAATTTAATTATACGTCTTTAGGTTATTATTTACTACCGTTAGTACTTAGTTAACGGGAAACCACAACAATTCTAAATTATATCTCGCGCTTCAGCTATTCTATTTTAATTATACTAAGTTTTATTTTGTAAGTGATATGGAATACAGATCTCCTTCATATGTACCTATTTATCATTCTTTTTTAAGGCGCTTCGATTCAAGAAAAGGTTTTATAATATCTATTAATTTACCTGAGAAAATATCTAGGTGACAAGTTTCGTCATCCGCTGACTTGTGTACCAAAGTTTTCAACAGCTCAAAAGTATTCTCTTATTTAAAAAACAATATTATAATGAGAGCAATTAAAACACATTAATTCTTTAACGGATTTTATATACAGAGTGTTACAGAAATCGGTGGTGGTTTTAGGGTCGCATTATCATAGTAGACCCTGTAAATATCGTAAAACGCCAGCAATTTTGGGGAAATTCGAGATTTTTTAAACAGAAATCTTATTTTGAAACTGTCAAATTAAACTTGAATATTGACCGAAAAAGCTAATAATGCGTAATTTCGAAAAAGGCATACTAGAATGAAACAATGGGTATTTAATACCAAAGATGTTGTGGAATGTCCAGATTTATCAGAAAATGTCCGCATAAAAAAAGAAAATCATTGAAGTTGACATGAAAATTCATAATGTTTTGATGAGAAAGCTACCAGGTACCATATGCCGACAGGAAAAAATCTAAAAAATAACAGTATTTCCAAAATCCATTGCTTTACAACTATTAACTAACTAAATCAACTATTTGTCGGCTACACATGACGCTCCTAAAATTTTACCACATCTTTCTGTAACATCCTGTATATTAAAATAAAACAACACACTCCGACCGCTTCAGATCAATGCATTTCTTTCTTCCGTGCACGAGTCCAATATTCCAAAAACAGTCCAATTTCTCCTTTTTTAAAACAAATTAAATAAAAAATTATAAGATTTAAATTCTTTAACTTTACACATTCCACCTACTTTTATGAAAAACGGAAGCAAAAATATCTGGAAATTCAAACGATCATAACTTGTAAACGGATAATTTTGTTTCAAATCAAATTCTTCATTTACTTTTAAATATTCTTATTGTAACTGCATGCTAGAGTCACGCCCTTTCAGTGATTTAAGTAAGTGTTCTATTTTCAAATACACCCTGTAGATACTTACATACTTCAACTTTCAATATCGATTCACTATAATTTATAAAATCTCTAGCGGTTGGATTTATTATTACTATAAAAATATGTTATAATATTCCTTTACCCAAATATTTTTTGGTTGAGGTAGGTATCTGAAATTAAACATAGACTAACTATTGTGTGTTGGAAGTTGTAATTTGACTATTTTTAATAACGAGCTGTGTGACACACCTAATTAACTTTCCATTTGCTAAATTGGTAGCTATAATAAAAAACTCTATACTTAAAGCACGTATTTTACATAATCAGTTATTTAACGCGTTATAACGTTACGGACTCGTTATTTTAATAGCTTCTGAAGTTATGTTGAAAAACAATAACGATTTAATATATCTGCTATAAAATATTGTCATGTTAAATATATTTAACAGACTTAATTTCCATAAGTTCTGAAATTGTTTTCTATGTATATACGACATGTAAATATAGTCTGACGTTACTGCGCGATATACCCACAGTTTAAGATTAATTTGATATAAAAAGAATATTGAACTTGGACGAGGGTCTTTTGGCGTTTGGTGTGGTTGACTTTGACAGCGCGCAAATTTGAATTAAAAAAATTGATTCTCTTTCATAAAACACGTTTTGCAGAAAAATCATTTAAGTTTGACTTGAAATTTAGAAAATTATGAGTAGCACAATTTTTTTTAGTTGCAGCTTACTGCAACTAAAAAAAAAGCTTCCTTAGAAAAGGAAGATTTTTGTTTAAAAATACATCATACACAATACAATAAAAAATATTTAGTGTTCGCGAAAGAATGGACTAAATTGAAATTATTTAAAAGTTACAATTAATTACCTACGTATTATTGTATTGTATGTGAAAAGTATTAATTCAAGTTATTTTTACACATGTTTTACGAATTAATGTACCTTTTTTTTTACCTCAGATTATCTGGATTTTATGAATAATTTTGCCGTAACACATTAATCTTACAATTTTTACAATGCATTATTTTCATTATTATTTTTCAGAATCAATGTAACATCAAAAATGATGTTCGTTGGTGAAAGTTGTAGTTGTAAAGTATAATTTGTTAACTTTACCGCCAATACCAAGAACTTGAACGGGTAGCACAGTGGCGCCGCGTCACGACATTATGTTTATGTAAAAAAATTGCAGATTTGTCTATGGGTATAAAGCGCAGAAGCAAATTTCTATACTTCATAATATATTTTTAGTGTTATAGGTGAAATATTTCGGCGAGTAACGAACAAACAAATTGTGATATTTCAAACATATTACCTATTTATGATATGAAATAAAGTGCATTTAATATTAATAATAAAGTACACATTTGTTTTATTTACCTTTGAATTCAGCACAATAAATTATCAAGCAACTTGCATACATAGGTATATCATAAGAGATATCTACCCCGCAGCAGAATTCTTAAGAAAGAAGTTCAAGAGAGTAAATTTTTCCTCGTAAAGGTGATATAATATAATAACAATTGTCCTCCTAAGTTACGTAGTAACCAATAAATAATCTGTACCCTAAGAATATAGCAGGTCAACGCCATTATTTGCACTTGTAAAGTGTACAAATTAATATCTTTTAATGTATGTAAGCCTCCGTTTTTTAAGTCGGCTTAATAGTTACGCATAGTGCGTTGGTTAATTGTCCATAAATATGTAAAAAATTAATACTTCTGCCTCAGTAGGTACAAAAGAAATGCGCGCAAGAAATCATTATCCTTAGAAACAGTTTTAATAGTTGAAATTGTTGTACAGTCAGCGTCAAAGTGATAGTGACACTTAGGTAATCAAATTAAAAAACGCAAGCAAAAAGTCAATAATTTCGGTACAAGTAAAGTTTCCATATTGTTGACAACCATATAAGCGCTCAAAAGTCGAGACGTTCAAAATGCCATAAAGATAGGTTCAGTGACAGTCAAACCGCCATAAATATGGTTACAGTCATCCCACCAGTCGTATCCAAGCATTCGAGTGTTCAAAAATGTGGAACAAATTAGGTAAATAAACTTTAATGCTATACATTTTAAATGTCAATTCTCATATTAAAACATTACTTACACATAAAACGAGAGGGACAGGAACTCCCCTGGGGGGGCAGCTCAGGGGAGCCGATGGTCGGAAAGGAAAAATACTCATTAGGTGTAAAAATAAACAATTTTTTTAGCTGTAATTATCTTATTTATTAAAATCGTGTAAAGCCACCGTCTGCTAAAATAACGTCATTCAGACGTCTTCGCATCGATTGTACCGCATTGTAGCAAAAATTGTCTCCTCTCATGGACTCCCAAATTTGTTCGACGTGAGTCCTTAAATTTGCGGTGGTTCGTGCTCGAGTATTGTCCCATACCTGAACCATTTTGCCCCACAAATTTTCGATGGGATTTAGGTCGGGACTATGAGGTGGCATAGAAATTACTCCAGGTCCCTGTTACCTTCCAAGTAATTTTGAACAACTCTAGAGTTGTGCACGGAACTGTTATCTTGGACAAGCTTTATCCTTTCATGAGTAAAAAAAATTCTGGCTGTTGGCAGCAAAACGTTTTCGAGGATGTCTTTGTATCGGGGGCCATTTATTCTTCCTCCCACCTCGACTAGCTCTCCTGGTCACATTGGTTCATCCATCCCCAAAATCCTCGACCACTGCGATTGAAAGAAATGTCCTCCCACATTTCTTTCATCATACCTTGTATTCGATGTTCGGTATAGAGATAAACGTCTCTGGGCAGAAGAACAAAATACTTTTTCATCTACAAAGATCACGTTATCAAAATTGAAATTTAAATAATTTCGTGCAAACTGTAAACGCTGTGCTTTAAGTCTTGGTGTTAATATAGGCTTTTTAGCAGGAATACGATGGCGTAACCCATGTTCTCGTAGGCGTCGTCTTATTGTGCTCTGTGATGTGCCAAATTCCACAGACATATTCCTGGAGTTTATAAAACGATTGGTAATAGCTCGCTGCACAATATTTGTGTATTGAGTTGCATTCGTTTGACGTGGACCCCCAAATGAAACATTGTTTTGCAAGGTACCTTCATTTTGCCATCTCTCTATCCAACGGTAAACGGTGTTTCTCTAAATAAAATACAGTTAGTTATGAATAAAAGATAATCAGATTGACAAGATAAGTATGCATTTAACTCATCTAAGGCGATACTTACGGATATTTGTAGTTCATTTGATATATCTGTTACAGAGACACCATCATCCCTCAAGTATATAATTCGATGTTTCATGGTGTCATTAATGCGATATGTAGCCATATTTATGCATAAAACACTATTATTGCTTCAATAGATATTATATAAATTATTTTATTATGGACTCTATCCCGCGCAAGAATCAGCGCAGGAATTCCGCCAATGTCAAATGTTTTATAATTATACAAGTTAAATAACAAAAATGTAAAAAATGGACGTCTATTCATCCATCTTGAAAAAAACGACCTTCAATAGATATTTTAATCTTGTTTTAATATTGCACTTGACATTGATATGACTGATAGATAATAGTATGTCATGCAAACAACATTATGTTCATAAAGAGTTTTTTTTAACGGGATGAATACCTCTTTAGCAACTCCTTCACGGGAAACTGTTTTAACATGCTTTGATACTGCAGGAAAGTTTATTTACCTAATTTATTCCACATTTTTGAACACTTGAATGCTTGGATACGACTGGTGGGATGACTGTAACCATATTTATGGCATTTTGAACGTCTCGACTTTTGAGCGCTTTTATGGTTGTCAACAATATGGAAACTTTACTTGTACCGAAATTATTGACTTTTTGCTTGCGTCTTTTAATTTGATTACCTTAAGTATCACTATCATTTTGACGCTGACTGTACCTACCCTGTATAGGACGAGTGTTGGCAAGTTCTTACAGCGCTCCTAGCGAGAACTCCGTTAACTAACATAATGTTACCATAACCAGACTGCATAATTAGCTTAGTTAAGTTTAAAAAATAGCGAAATTTGTTGTCATACGGAGAAGAAAAAGATGCTGAACTGTTTTATCTCCGGTTGTTTATATATGTTATGAATTAAGAGACAGCAAAAATTTGTACCGATGCGCTTTGTTCTCCGAACCTGAGTATACTGTCTCAAAATACGCGAGTATTATAAAAATGCCATACCATAAATCAATGTTTTATATATAATAAGACTTAAGTAATTGATGTTTGAATATCGTGATATTTTTAAATTTCAAACAGATATTTTATTGCTAGCGCCATCTATTGTTGAATAGTGTAACTATTTTGTTCACAATTTAGGTTTGAATAAAGTGTAAATAATAACTCAGTTCTATGGACTTTTACAAAAACTTTTCGTATCTGACTAGTCTTCGTGCTTACCCTGATACTAAAGCAAACACGTCATACGAAAACTGTAATTTTTATATTTCACTTCTACGTGGCAGTAGCGGAATGGCTCAGGCGTCGGACTTGTGGTAAAGTCGTTGCAGGTTCAAACCCCACTCACTACCGAGGAGTGGGTTCACGTTCGTAGTTAAACACAAGCATTTAGCTTAGCTGGAGGGGTTAACAAAAGAATAATAGTAATGCGAGACTCATGTCACTAGACGTCCTCACAAATGCCAAGTGGCGCAATAAAATAAATTACTTCGAAAATTGTCAATATTACCTATAGCTTCATCTAGAAGTTGCCTCTAACAACGCTATGACGTTAGGGTTGACGCGACGCTGCGCCTGAGCATCGAACTAACATCGAATTATTGGCATGATTAGTCGAACCCGTCACGTACTTGTAGCTTCATACCTAAAGTGCGGAGTGGACTTGGCCTGCCCATACTTACATTAAAGTTATCCAATTCCCGATTAAGGTCAAACTTGAATATCTACATAGATTTAATATGTCCTCCGCGCACAACGGTCGCTGGGCCGACACACCTGGCTGCAGGCAGTCTAAACTGGTGCTGACGGAGGTCTCACCGGGTCTCAGCATTACGAGCCACTTAGCCCTAAACCGGCACCTATTCACCATCAATGCGACTGATAGTCCTCTATGCAGAGGATGTCTCAACGCGGAGGAAAGCCGCCCGTTGTCCTGGAGTGCGAGGGAGTGGCCACACAACGGGCAAGTATCCTCGCGAGTGCGAGGTCGCTCCTAGAAGGCTGTGAACGCCCCAGGAGGCTTCTGTGCTTCTGGAAGGAGCTAGGCTGGCTCAACTAGTCAGCCTATCTGAACGCATAACGGACCCTCTATGAGTGTAAATGCGGAAACAGAGCCCAATACTAATGCAAGGGCATAATCTAGAAGTTTCGACAACACTCATTGCCGTCGCAAAACTTAAAAAAAATACTGGGAGTATTGTTTAAAGGTAAAATAAAACTATTCGTCCATAATAAAATATGTCTTATTACATTTATATCTATATGTTAATACGTGATGCGAAAACTTTGGATCCCTTTTTACGAAAATTGGGCGGACGGAGGAGTATGAAATTTCGCACACTTATAGTTTATACAGAGAAGAAGTGACGAATGCTAACATTTTTGAACAATATTTGCTACAAAGTTAAAAAAATGCAAAAACGGGTACATACAGCTGTGAGTGTCCAGTATATATTTTGACCTGTCATGGTACAAACGTCTATACACTGACAGGTCAAGTAATATTGGCCAATGAAATAAACCGTGGTCGAAATTCGACCACCACGCGATCTCTGGTAATAATTAAAAGACACTCGCTCTTAACTGGCGAAATCAACAGGACTTGTTACTTTAATAACTCAAACAAAATCATTCCCAACAGCTTTCAATGTTTATTGCTACCATACTATAGGAATATTTACATAAAAATCCGTTTTTTTTTATACTACTAAGTTCGCAAAGAAGCATCTGTCCATCGTCCACCTCAAAGGCCGGTAACGCACTTGCGACTCGTTGTAGGCGTTCATGGGCGACGGTAGTCACTTTCCATCAGTTGACACGTCTGCTTGTTTGCCTCCTATACCATAAAAAAATTCTATACGTGTATTTTAAATCATTACCGACTCTACGTCAAATACGTCCTGATTAAAGACAAAAAATTAAACAATTAAAATAACTATTTTAATTATAGTCTTCTTGATATGTTTCAAACATAACAATTGGAATCTTTAGATGTCAGATCGTTGATTTTAATCAATCTTCATTTTGTACAACAAACGTCAAAATGACAGGTGCTGTAGTTGTGAAATAATAATTTGTGACGTCATTCTTTGCTATGCATGGTCAAATCGTGTACTTTTAATTTGTGGTTTTTCGCCAATAAAACTGTGAATTGTGTAAGGTCTTTTCAATATATCCGTGGCTGGCGTGAATATGTTGACATGTCTAAAATTGCTATTTGTCAGGGTGGCCATTTTTAAGTTTTGAGGTTATATGTAAATGTTGAGATTTTAAGTAACGAATATTTTTTTGGTGACCGAGTGTAAGTTGATATAAGAAAATATCAATGTTCATTCGCAAAATCATGTGAATCGTTAATTTGACATGAGGTTTTGTCAAATTAGAAACGTGCGAAATGTCAACATGTTTCCAAAGTCGATTGCTCCAAAATTTGAAACTGTAATTTTTTTTTATATAAATTCCTAATGCGTAGGAGGTATTACGCCAATAAAAAAAAAAATGCAAGTCGACATGTCAATGTGTTCACGCCAGCCACGGATTTGTTCTGCAAAAATGCTTAGGTCGGACCGACAGAA
The DNA here is from genome assembly GCA_963859945.1 of Euplagia quadripunctaria. NCBI lineage: Eukaryota > Metazoa > Arthropoda > Insecta > Lepidoptera > Erebidae > Euplagia > Euplagia quadripunctaria. The sequence continues at coordinate 8,923,496 of OY982586.1, forward strand.
ACATTAATATAATCAAAAATTTAAAACGCGTGACTAAGTAATGGTGGCTTATATAAACATATGCTAATATAATCAGGGTTTTTTTTAGTGAAAACTTCTTTAGGCACGTTGTGCACTTTTACTATGGGGAAAAAGCATTGAACTCGCACCGTCACGCTAATAATACATATATAGATCCACTAGAGGGCGCTAATCTAAACATTGAGTTCTGTCAGCTCCTTATTAATTGTTCTTTAAAAATATAATTACTTGAATAAAGTACTTATTGTGTGCGCAATTCATATGGTAAAATAAACAAAAACATAATTGTAATTAAGGTGAAAATTTATAACGCTTATAGTGCTCAATAGCGAAAACCTTTATTCAACATTTCGTCCGAACTTACGTCAGTTTGATGGATGTCACTAGTAGATGGCATCACTTTCTTCAAAAATGAACACTTCTGATCGGCAACTTACAATTACTTATTAACAATTTTTGAAGTGAAAACTTCTTTAGGCACGTTGGTCACTTTTGGTATGGGGAAAAAGCACTGAACTCGCGTGACCATCAAGCTCAGATGAGAAATGTGTCAGTTATGTTTCACTTCTGACGTGCAGTCCTGCAACTGACAGTTTTTTTTATTAGCTTCACTTCTATTTAAATAAATCTTGAAAGTCAATTTTAACCTACTTCTAACTATATTATTAATAATAGTCATTCTTGACACGGCACATATTGTGAGGAGGTTTCTATCTCTGGAACCCTAACCACCGGTAGCTTGGTCCCTGTACTCGATACCGGTGGGACACAATTTTTTATATTTTTAAATATATTTTTTTTTAATAATGTATTTAAAAATGTAATTTATATGTTTTATAGATGTTAATAAAGAGAATAATAATAATAACTTGACACATCTCACACACGGCCGTCTGATCCCAAACTAGGCAGAGTCTGTATTATGGTAACCAGACTGCTGATAAACATACTTATATATTTCTAAATACACACATATTATAGATAAATTACACCCAGACACAGAACAAATGATCATGCTCATCGAACCCACGACCTCTGGCTCAGCAGTCAGGGTCACTAACCACTAGACAAACAGGCCAGTCAATTGAAATGAAACTTTGTATGTAGATGTAGTTTGGATGACAATACTATAGTTTGGCATCTTAGAGCTGATCTTGGAGCGAGGAGGTGGATAGCGGAACTCTTCAGTGGCTACTAGTAAACCCCTCGAGTTTGGGCTCATATGATTCGTTTTGACGAGTCCAATAGACTGGGGTTGGTTACGATGGTCTGATGATGGAGCCAGGAGGTGGATAGTGGAAGTCTTCAGTGGCTACTAGTAAACCATTCGAGTTTGGTCTCATATGAAGCGTTTTGACTAGTCCAATAGACTGGGGTTGGTTACGATGGTCTGATGATGGAGCCAAGAGGTGGATAGTGGAAGTCTTCAGTGGCTACTAGTAAACCATTCGAGTTTAGTCTCATATGAAGCGTTTTGACTAGTCCAATAGACTGGGGTTGGTTACATGGTCTGATGATGGAGCCAGGAGGTGCATAGTGGATCAGTTGTCCATTAAAGCATGTTTTTTAGTCTCACTAAACTATAATTATTTGTAGTCAAATTAACAAATTCATACGAATGCACATTTAGAGTTGAAGTTTAAGTACGAATGAATCTCTGTCAGTTGACAGACTACTGCCATTTTTGTATCAAGCCAGTCGTGGCTTAAATTATATACATTATGATGTACACAAGGTACATATCAATAAATTAATCATTCGTTATCTCTTGAAGACCATCATCGGCTGCGTGATGCCAAATGCCTTTATTAGATCCTGCAACAAAATATTTCATTATGACTTTTAAAACTAAAATACAGATAAATAAAATATAAGTGTCCTTTTTAATAAAAGTAGCCTAAGTTACTCCTTATAATATCGAGCTATCTGAGAGTGAAAGTCCCGTGGCAATCGGTCCAGCCGTTTAAAAGATTAGTCAGAACAAACAGACAGACTGATTTTTTTTGGTGTTATAACAGTGTAAGCATTCAGATGTTTTATTTTGACATTACAAACAGATTCAATTTTATTTATTTGTGTAGTGTCAAAATACGGTTTTTTCTCGACATCAACCGACCATATCTATTAATGACATATGGTTTTTCGGACCCAACGGGGGCTCTTTGTCAAGGAGTACAGCGACCTGCCGCGACGGTTTGAAACGCACGTAACGAATACGACTCACGAAATTTTTCTTCTTTGTGCTGCCAGAGATTGCTTTTCAGTAATTATATTTTTTTTATACCACGTCGGTGTCAAAAAAGCATACGGCCAGCCTAATGGTAAGTGTTTACCGTAGCATATGAACTGCAACTTAAGAGGACTCGCATGCGCGTTGCCGACCCTTTAAAAACCTATACACTCCACTCTTGAAAGAGGGTCTCGTGGCTAAGTGGTAACCGCGTAGGTTAGCACATTACAAAGTTAAGCAATATTAGCCAGGTCAGTCTAGGATGGGTGACCATTCTTAACACATTGAGACTCCTCCGTGCCTCAGAGAGCACGTTAATCCGTCGGTCCCGTTTGCCATACGAACATTTGTGGCATTCGTTACGGATAGTTGGAGCCCTAAAAAGTCCGACAACCTGGTCTAACTACAGAACTTCGATATCGCCTAGTACTTGGGTTGTGGAGGTCTGATGGCAGTCGCTTCACGTAACATAGTCTCGTAGGTAGACTGAAAGTTGACTCCAACTCGACTCCTTTCTTGAAAAACCCAACACTGTAGACCTTCGGGAAAACATCGACAGGGAGCCAATTCCACAGCCGGAGCGTTCGCGAGAGGAATTCCTCTGAATCAGTACCGTGGGCAGCCATTTAAATAGAGAATGCCGTACAATTGGATGAAAAGTGCTTTTTTAGGGGGGGGATAGTAGTAGGCGATACATACCTGCCATCTCTCCCGATCCATGGACACAATGAACTGATCCTCTTCCGCTATATCTCTGTTGTCTTGTGATGCAGGTATTGGTGTTATGAACGGTAGACCAAACTCCTCATCTGGAAACCAAGATACATTTTTTTTATGGTATAGGGGGCAAACGAGCAGACGGGTCACCTGATGGTAGCTGACTACCGCCGCCCATGAACACCTGCAACTCAAGAGTCACAAGTGCGTTGCCGGCCTTTAAGGTGAGAGTAAGGGAAGATGGGGGGAGGGAAGGGTTAAGGCCTCCGGTAACTTCACTCACTAGGCGAAAAGCAATGCAATTGCTTCACTGTCGTTTTTCTGTGAGGCCGTGGTATTACTCCGGTCGAGCCGGCCCATACGTGCCGAAGCATGGCTCTTCTACGACATTGAATAGAACATGATGGAAATAGTCAAAAATGGGCGAAATACTACAAATAACGAAAAATTACAGGTGAATAACAACTTGACACATCTCACACACAGCCGTCTGATCCCAAACTAGGCAGAGCCTGTACTATGATAACCAGACTGCTGATAAACATACTTATATATTTCTAAATACATACATATTATAGATAAATTACACCCAGACACAGAACAAATGATTATGCTCATCACACAATTATTTGTCCTGGGTGGGAATCGAACCCACGACCTCTGGCTTAGCAGTCAGGGTCACTAACTACTAGACCAACAGGCCAGTCGAATAAGTAGCTATCTTAATCCTAACCAATCTTACTATTATTATTAAGGCGAAAATTTGTGAGTATCAATGGATGTTTGTTACACTTTCACGCAAAAACGGCTGAACGAATCTGGACGAATTCTGGCCGAGATATAGATTATAGTCTGCAATCCCACTGTCCTATTAACATCCCACTAATATTATAAATGTGAAAGTTTTGATGGATGGATGGATGTTTGTTACTCTTTCACGCAAAAACCACTGAACCGATTGCGATGAAACTTGGTATGTAGATAGCTGGAGACCTGGATTAACGCATAGGCTACTTTTTATCCCGATATTCAGACGGGATCGGGACTTACGCGGGTGATACTGGGAACTGAAAAATGTGTGGGTGGATGAAGAACCTTCTACCTAACGATCTCGACGACGGAGCCAGTCAGCCTGTGACCACGGCCAGTCCAACCTGGTCGAAACGTCAGGCAATTCAGAGGTATGTAATACCTTTTCGTGATCGCGTTAATTCCCGTATAAGTACATAATTAAATTATTTGATAATGATGATGTATCACAGAAACAAAACGACATCAGCGACTCTAACAGTGGATAATGTAACTATTTAACGATGTGACCACTAATGTTTTTGACCATACGTCAAAATATACCAAAAATATATTAAATTTATGCACATTTTGTTATAAACTAGCAACCCGCCCCGGCTTCGCACGGGTACAAATTATATACCAAAACCATCCTCATGAATCAATCTGCCTATTAGTGAAAACCGCATGAAAATCCGTTCAGTAGTTTTTCAGTTTATCGCGAACTGACAGACAGATAGACGCGGCGGGGGACTTCACTACATAGTATAAAACAAAGTCGCTTCCTGCTGTCCGTCTGTCCCTATGTGTGCTTAGATTTTTAAAACTACGCAACGGAATTTGATGCGGTTTTTTTTTAATAGACAGAGTGATTCAAGAGGAAGGTTTATATGTATAATACATGCATAATATAGTAGAGAAACACTGATAACTTTAGAGGTTTCTAATGTGATGTCGTAAATAAACACATTTTTTTGCGTTTACATTGCAAACACTGGCTGAACCCTACGAGATAGATCAAAATAATGTACCACAGTATTGTACACCTTAAAAAGTTCTACAAAAAAGTCCGCGATGGTATGTGTCTATCTCTTAGGGATAACCCACAATAACCATTTTTTATCATTTACTTTTTACGAGAAATAATGGCTTATTTACGAAGCGATTTTAAGCAATACAGCATTAGTCCTTATCCAATTAAGTACCTTAAATACATTGTGCATTTAATATAGATCTTACAGATTTAAAATGCAGGGACATAGCGGTTGCGGCGGTTGCAGGTTTAGATTTAAGCGTTGAGTGTTTTTCACATGGCCAATTATATGACGTTCTTTCAAGAGTAACCTCTGAAGAAAACATGTTTGTATTGTCTAATGACAAAAAAGCTGTGAACGTTGTATATAAAGACATTCTGTAGTATATTTAGTATCATCATTGCACCCGTGCGAAGCCGGGGCGGGTCGCTAGTTATTTTATAATATATAGTGATATGCACATGACACTTCGTAGGAGAGCCATGCTTCGGTACGAGTGGGCCAGCTCCACCGGAGTGACAACAAATACAAAAGAGCTGATGATCTTCGAACGGCTGAACAGATTTTCTTGAATTATATCTAAGAACACTCTCGATCAAGTCACCTTTCAAACAAAAAAAAAACGCACTTAAATCGGTCCATTCGTTTGGGAGCTACGATGCCACAGACAAACACACGGACACGTTAAAAAATATGGCATGGCATGTATTTGCAGTATTTGCTGAACTTATGTACATATACTCAAGCCTGTATCTCCGTAGGAGTATGCAGACACGCATTAAAAACCTTCATTTGCCAACAATATTTTTTTTTTCTTTAAATATTTCTCCCGCATTAGGAATATTCCTGTGTCACGAGGGCTTCACAAACATTGACACAACGGACACAAAGAACACCAAGACTCGGGACCACTATTTGTGGACTACACAATTTTTTGTACCGTGTGAGATTTGAACCCACTACAGCGCGCTGTAGAGGCGAGGTGACCACTTAAACAGAAAGACAGTCAATAGAACTTACCAAGATATATGCTGATGAGTGTATCTTTGACAAGGAATGATACATAGTAGATGTTCTCTATAGTGGCACTGAAGCTGGTGGGATCCAGGACTGTGTGGAAGTAGCTGAGGGGCTCCTTGGTCTGTTTGTATGTCTTCGTGATGAACCGGTTCACCCTGCTCACCATTTGGGAGCCCTCCTCTACTTTTCCCAGCCTGCAAGTAGAAGGTTATATTAATGTTATATACTGATGCGACAGGTCGCTTCCCCCATTGATAAAGGGCCTCCGTTGGGTCTGAAACTAGTCAGTAAGTGCAAATAAATAAAATTTAAGTGTCAGTTTGTAATGTCAAAATAATAGTTTTTCTTTAAGCTCATACAGTTATTTCTTATTTGCACGATACCTATGCCTAAAAATCAGTTTTTAAATTTTTGTCTGTCTGTCTGTTTGTTCTGGGTAATCTCCGGAATGGGTAGACCGATTTCCACGGGACTTTCACTGGCAAATAGCTGGGGTTATAAGGTGGAACTTAGGCTACAATTATTTTGGAAAAAGAATTAGGGTTCCTGGCAAAATATATAAATATGTACATGCGAGCGAAACAGTGCGGGAACTGCTAGTAATATTATAAATTAGTTCCATGGAAATCGGTTCCCCCGTTCCGGAGATTAGGCGGAACAAACAGACAGACAAACAGACAAAAATTTTAAAAACTGCTTTTTAGGCATAGGTATCGTGCAAATAACTGTATGAGCTTAACAAAAAACAAAATTGACATTACAAACACACTCCAGGACTCCAACCGGTCTGCCGGATAATGCGGATAGTCAAGATTAAGTAAATTCATTGCCATTAATTCATTACCATCATCCTCCGCGCCCTTTCCCAAGTTGGGGTCGGCTTTCAGTCTAACTACGATACGGCCGAACTTCGATATGTAACGTGAAGCGACTGCCATCAGACCTTCACAACCCAAGTACTAGGCGATATCGAAGTTCTGTAGTTAGACCAGGTTGTCCGACTTTTTAGGGCTCCATCTACCCGTAAGGAATGCCACAGATGTTCGTATGTGTGAGGCACGGAGGGGTCTCAATGTGTTAAGAATGGTCACCTATCCTAAGACTGACCTGGCTAGCATTACTTAACCTTGTAATGTGCTAACACACTCCGTTACCACTTAGCCACGAGCACCTCAACAAAATTTACATCACAAACGCTAGTCTTATGATAACAGTGAGTAGCTGCACAGACTTGTTCACTTTTTCAGGTGCCTTGAGCGTCTGCGCCTGTTGTCGCTGCACGACCCTCCTCGGGGCCCTCGGCCTGAGCTCCGGCGGCGTGGGCGCGAACGTGCCGTACAGGAAGGCCACTGTTGGCACTTCGCGGGGTAACGCAAAGCACCAGAAGTTTGGGTTCTCGCGCTGTCAAATAAACATACTAAGAAATTATAGCTAATAAGAAATTATAGCCCTTATAATTGTGTAATAAAGTGCAATTTACTTTGCAACCAACAGTAGCATCGAAAATTGTTTTTTTATGATAAATCTTTATAAAAAACGCTTACAGTAAAATAACCACGATTAATAATTTACTTTAAAAATTTAAAAAACGTCAAAGGTCCCAAAATCGTGTATCAGCGCCATCTAGCGAATAAAAGTCGAACTACGCAGTAACTACTGATCCTGAATCTCATTCTAATGCCTTTTGACTAATTTTGTTGAAAATACTTTTGACTGGTTAAAAGTTTCGACTGCAACATTTTCGTCTAAAAATCATTGGTTAAAAGTGATTTTGACTGCAAACTTATAATTCACGCTCTTTGTCAAAGTACTTCGTGTTTATGATACGCGATATCTTCGCCATTTATGAAACAATTTTATAGTTTCCTAATTGAATTAGTTTTACTCAAGGTTGGTCCTGTTAAATTTGAAGAAAATATTCCACATCTAAGGGTGGAATATTAAGGGATGAAGAACGCATTGAAATCAGTAATACTTTTTTAAGTTAATTACATATGTATAGTGTAATTATGCTTTGAATAAGCACACATAAAAAAAAAATTATACATCCGGGTCAACTTGAGAACCTCCTTCGTTTTTTCGTCGGTTAAAGTGGATGAACATATACTCACAATATGTTGTGCCAGTTCATGTTTATCATAAGTATTGACATTGCCACTGATGGACTCTGTGACGCGGACCGCTACGTCACTGGCGACGCGTAACACCTTGGAGTCCAGGTAACCCTCCCCTAGAACAGAACAAAATACATAGCTTAACCACAGAATACGTAATCGTACTAGCACAGAAGTTCCACTTAGTAAAATCTATTAAATAAATAGCGACTCTTGCTAGGACACAATAAAGTCCAATTTAGGTCAGAGCGCTAATCACGTACAGATATATTCACCTAGAAGTTGCCTCTCTTGCTGTCGCGTATCTCTTCTGACGACGTTAGGATTGCATTTCTTAACCTTTCGATATCCTTTGGAAGTGTAAAAATTGCGTAATTGCGAATGCGAATATCCGCAACATCCTTGATACATAATAACAAACGCGTAATGAGGATCTTGTCATCGAAATCTTAGCTCCTATCGTTCATTCAGCACGTGTTTACGGCACAAGCCAGTCGCCAGACCCACCCACTTTCTTTCTTGTCGCAACTTGCATGAACATCCGCACTGATTATTGCGGATGCGGATGCAAATGTCAACATCGATGCTGAAACTTGGCAATTGCGGATGTGATCCGAATATCCGCAACATTCCTACTTCATACCTACAGTGCGGAGTGATTCTGGGACTGGGGTCTGGGAGTGAGGATTTAATCGGTGACAGGTGACCATGACCGGTGCAATTCAGTCATAACGTCAGGTAACCAAAACGGTGTTGTACAGTAAACATATTCCCATGGTGAAGTCCTAATGAATACTTCTAATATTTAATTTTAAAAATTTGCAAATAATTAACCGACTTCAACAAAATAAATTGTGAAAAAAAAAAAAAAAATACCTAATGTATTATATACTAAAGCCTTCCTAAAAATATGTAGTGAAACAATCATAAAAAATTATAAAATAAAGTTAAAAAGATTTCTACTCTTCCTGGCTCCATCATAAAACGATTGTTACTAAGCCCAATCTGTTGGAGGTGATTACTAGTGGCTACTGAAGAGTTCCACCATCAACCTCCTGGCGCGATCATCAGATCAGATCCAAAATGCCAAATTATAGTAGTACATAATTACATACATATAAAGTTTCATTTTGATACGACAATTGATATAGGGCTCTGTTTCCGCATTTAGTGCATGCGTTGAGTTAAGCTGACTAGTTGAGCCAGCCTAGCTCCTTCCAGAAGCATAGAAGCCTCCTGGGGCGTTCACAGCCTTCTAAGAGCAACCACGTGCGAGGAGAGAATACTTGCCCATTGTGTGGAAACTCCCTCGCACTCCAGGATAAGCCGATACGACAAATAGAACTTTACTTCCAAAATTTGTTTGTGTGTATTTTGTCTAGTTACAAGTGAAGATAATAAAAGTGTGGTAAGTGCATTTTTACCTTTTCCTTCGTGGGAGAGCCATGCTTCGGCACTTATGGGCCGGCCCGACTCCGCTCGTTACCACGGCCTCACAGAAAACCGGCCGTGAAGCAATGCTTGCATTGCATTTCGCCGCGTGACTTCGCCCCTCATTTCCGTCCTTCCCCTCTTCCCCCTCTTAACACTATGCCCCCCCTCCCCCTCTTCTCCTACTCCCACCTTAAAGAGCGGCAACGCACTTGTAACTCTCGAGTTGCAGGTGCCCCTGGGCGGCGGTAGTCATTTACCATCAGGTGACCCGTCTGCTCGTTTGCTCCCTGCACCATAAAAAAAAAAAAATTACCATACATAGAGATGAAAAGTTTCGGTGCCATACCTGGATGTTTAACTCGTTCTTCAACTCCACCTTCTGCAAGTAATGTTTGTGCCTCTTGAACGGCACTTGCCGTTTTGTCCATAAGGTCCTCATTGAAGCTTTCTTCACATTCTGTAATTTCATAATACATAAGCCTAAGTAAGCGAATCAATATTTTAACAGTTACCTAATATATACATGATGTTACAGAAAGGTGTTTTAAATTTTAGAAGCGTTATGTGTACCCGAAAAATAGACGATTTTAGTTAAAAAAAAAATTGTAATTGTTAGCACTTTACGTTATTCACGGGGTCTAGTATACAACTCTAAAATATGGCTACACCTTTCTGCAGCAGTTCCAAGCAGTTACAGCAGCGTTTGTGGTCACTGCCGTTCTCATAAGGGTTGTAGCGTAATGTTACATGGCCTATAAACTTCCTCAATCGGAATTGTAGTTCTAGAGATTAGCTCGTTTAAACAAACAAACAATCAAAGAAAAAACTCTAGCTTTAATATATTAGTATAGATATAATAAACAGTGAAATATATCAACCATGAGAAATCTAATTTTTTAATTTGTTTTTTAAATATCTCAGTAATGTGGATCACACATAACCAGTATTCTTGTTAGCCCCTCCAGCAAGGCTAAATGCTTATGTTAGGAATGGGTTCATGTCGGTTGATCACAAATCCGATGCCTTATTCATTACCAATGGCATTGCTGTGTGATTTGATACATAAAATGTGTCAACACCATCAGTCATGAAGACATTTCCATTGTTCCATTCAGAAAACGAATGGAAAGTATTGTGCAAAAATTAAAGCACGCTTTTGTGAGCAAGCTATACTAACTTTTATTTTTTAATTAAATGATGCTCAAGTAGAGATTAACCATGCAATACTGAAGTGTTTAAAGATGTGCGGCAACACTTAAACACTGTTCCAAAAAAGTAAAAACCATAAATACACAGTGACAATACTCATGTGAATCATAATTGATGTAAAACTACTCAAATAGGAATCCAAAATTTAAACTACCTCGGAAACAAATTTTAAGCAGTTCCTCAGCTTTCAATGCCCAAATTTTACTATGAATACATAAACATCAGCAACGGTAGATCATTTAATTTTAATGACAGAAGACCATGAGACTAAAGGTTTCACCAAGTCGTTAACACTTTTAGTTACAACATTTTAAAATAAATAATGATATCTTTTACAAATGATTACGTTTACACAAAGTCTGTAATTAGCAGATGAGCCGGTTCAGGTATAATGTCAGAAAAAGGCTGTTTATAACGTACCGATAGTAGTCAAGTCCTCAAGCAAGGCTCTGTACCGCAATTTCCTATCATGACTTCCCAAGCTACTTCGCTGTGTTTCGTTAATTGAAGACATTTTCTTGTGATTGAACTTCACATCAACATTGGAAGTTTCTTTCAACTTTTGGTCTGTGGCTTTGTGGAGTTACCACAATTTTGCAAGGAAGTTTCTCTAATAACACCGATGGTATTTTACTTCCAAATTTACAATTTGTTTACTTCAGTTTATTTTGGTATATTTGGGCGGGGAAGAGTAAAAAAATAACGAATGAAATACCTATCGAACCACAGACTATTTCGTCAAATTAATGTTGCCACTTTTAAAATATCACGACAAATTATTGCTCTTAGTCACGACATTACGAGAATGAAAATTCTTGATCTTGATTATAGGTCGTCTGGCCCCTGCCTACAGCCTATCACATTACACTGAAATTGATCGGGCTCTACCTCTATTATTATCTCTATTACTACAAAAGAAAATACATAAAAAATATATATATTTATACGGGTCGACTTGAGAACCTCTTCCGTTTTTCGTAGGTTAAAAAAAAGTGTTTGTGCCTATCAGGAAACATTTGGAATATGATTTGAATCTAATAAACTTTAAACAAGCAATTGTTGTAAATAGTGCAAAAATATTTTATGTGGATTTTAACGATTTCATCAATAAATTATATATTTCGTATATACCGAAAACGGCTTACATCATTTGTATCAAATACATATTGTATTTTAATTTATAGCCGGACTAGAAAAATAAAAACCTGGTCTAGGGACGCCTTAATTGGTTTCTTATTGTAACACTAAGTATAGTCATACCTATGTAAATTGGCAAACGTTTAGGAGCTATGTATAATGCCACAAATAGACACGCACCTTACACAGAAACACTTTTTAAAGTTATAACCGCCCCTTTTAATTTTTACTACTTACTTTTAACCTATTAATTTAAAAAAAATTATCACATTATTTATAGTTAAATTTTATCTTACAATAGGCGTTCAAGTTGAATAATACATATAAAATAACGAGATTAGTTTAAAACGTATTTCACAGCACAAAACAGCACAAATTATGTATAAAAAGACTTGACTTCAGCCCTAGGAGTCATAGTAAAAAAGGTGATGATAATTCATTGTAAAAATTGTTTTATAGTGCGCGGTCTAAAGACAAAACGTTCTATTTTATCCTATTTAGCTGTACTATAATTAATAATTTTATATGATACAATGTACAATGATATATAGATTTATAAATGCGAATGTTTTTTTGGTATATAAATCGTTGTGTCATACACAAGCACTAGTGACAAAGTTGTAATCAGTGAGGTTATAAAATTATTTCAAACAATAATTTAGTTAGATGGATTCACCGCCTGCACAGGAGGTAACGGAATTGTTGAAACAATGGGAGGAACAACACGCAACACCGAATTACGACCCTATTCCTACATTAACTCGGTAAGTTTCGTATTTTTGTAAATATTGCAGAAGTTGTAATTAGCAATCAAAATTGTCCCGTATGTTTTTGGACATGTGGTTTTTCATATAAATGTATATAAATAGACTTGATCCATGTGTATATCTTGTAGGTTGACGTAAAATAATACTTGCATTGTGTAATTGCAATCTCAACATGTACCAGTTTTTGAACTGATAAGATATATATCAATGTTTTTATTAATTAAATGATTCCATTTGATATTAAACCAATTCTTTATTAACTATGGTACTACGGTCCACATAAAATCGAGTCTAGAAGTTTCTTTAACTTTGTGTAGCGAGTATTCTATCAGATATCTAATGCAGTCAGTTCATATTCGTTTGAGCCACAGGTGATGGAATCTTTGAAGTATTTAGTTAGAGAGAAGTATGTGGACAAGATCATACACTGAAGTTTTCATATAAATCTAAAACTGTGGAAACCCACCTGTTGGGTTTAGCATTTGACTAAGATTTGTGTAGTTGAAAAGGCTCAAAAAACAAATAGCAAAGTTGCAATGGCTGGTGACAAACACTGAAGTTTATGCATTGTTGGATTTTAGCAAAGTTAATATAGTCATTAGTTTCATTTGGCGCTACTCAATGTAAGCTTAACAAGCAAATAAATTTAAAATTATAAAAAAAAAAAGATAAATTTTCCTGCAAGAAATTCCCATGATTTTCAACTCGGAATGATGGTCTGAATACACTATTTCAGTATACAGTATGGTGTTCCTTCTACCCTGTATAAAAGACGGTCTGACAAATAATAGATAGGCCGAGTCTCTCAACTGATTGCACAACATTAAACAATTTATGTCCAACTACCTGTTACCCATGGCTTTTTGTGTGGAATTTGTTTTGTCTATCCCTCGGAATAGTCTTCTTTTTCTAGATGACAGGTACCCTATGTCGCTTTCTGTACTACTGACAAGGTGTAAACAAAATTTCATGGCAATTGGTTGAGTAGTTGAGGTGTGAAATGGTAACAAAGAAATAAAATTTGTTTCACATTATATAAGCTCATAGTTTGTGAGGAAGTTTTGATCAATTCAATTCAATTCAGAGATAGAAAGTAGCATATGTGTTTTTCCAGATAATCTACCTCTCTACTGTGTGGAGGAACAGGCTTTGTGTCCCTTCTACACAAAAAAAACCTCCAAATCCTACATAAAAAAACCTGATAGTCATAGGACTGCATGTCAGAAGTGAAAACATAACTTACATATACACACACATCTGTATATATGTATCTGAGCGTGACGGTCATGTGAGTGCACTGCTTTTTCCAAATACCAAAAGTGCTAAATGTGCCTATAAAAGTTTTCACACACAACGGTATATACATATGTGTCTGAGCATGATGGTCACCCAAGTTCATTGCTTTTTTCCCATATCAAAGTGGCCAACATGCCTAAATAAGTTTTCACTTCAAAAATGAACCTACAATAATAGTGATTGTTGCACACTTCCTGTATATTAATACACATCTACGTATAAAACTATCATAGAGTCTCATGTTTTACTAGCGGTTCCCCACGTTTATTCACTCGCAAGTGCATATTTATATATTTTGCGTGGAACCTTAATTCTTTTTCCAAAATAAAAGTAGTCTAAGTTACTCCTTATAACACCAGCTATCTGCCAGCTAAAATCCCCTGGAAAGCGATCCACCCGTTCTGGAGATTATCCGGAACAAGCAGAAAGACAAAAAACAAAAAAAAATATGGTAACCAGAAATCTGATAAACATCCTTATATATTTCAAAATAATAATAATATAATACATATTAGAGATAACTACACCCAGACACAGAACAAATGATTATGCTCATCACACAATTATTTGTCCAAGGTGGGAATCGAACCCAGAACCTCTGGCAGCAACCTCAGCAGTCAGGATCATTAACCACTAGACCAACAAGCCAGTCAAAATTTTGGTATATGTACCATGTAAACATTCGGATGCATTTCATAAAATGCTGTTATTATGACAATACAAACAGACACTTCAATTTTATTTATTTGTATAGATAAGCACCTGTTTTATTACCAACTTACCATCAGACAGATGTTATGTATAATATAGACAGAAATGTCTGTCTTACGCCATTTTTAGTTCAACTTAGTTGCATACCCTACTCTGAATGCCTATGATGTTTTTACACTAGCTCATAACTTCAGTGTTCACATTGTTTTCAAACTTAGTTGCGCCAACCCAGCCTTAGTAGCACAGCGTGTACTTTGTATTGCTGCTTTGTTGAGGTCCTGGATACAATCTTCAGTTCAAGAGAAATAATTACGCTGACGGTTCTAACTTATGCTGATGAGACATTTGTGAGAATAGTGTGATATATACTGATACAGAAATATTTGTAATTACAGGATAGCAGAAATTATAGAAGCAGAGACAGAGAATTTTATGAAGAAGGATCCAGATCCTTTCGACGAGCGCCATCCCTCCCGGACGGACCCAGAGTGCGCTTTAGGGCATGCCCTCAAGGTCATGTTTAAAAAGGACAACTTTATGACTAAGGTAAGTTTTACCCATGGTCAATGACCCCACCTAAAATGAGGAGCCCACTCTTATCTTCGTGTCGGAGAAGAGCGGATTTTACCCTGCAAGTACCGGGTGGTTCCTTTATTATTTTCAAGCCAATTTGCACTTAATGTCGTAGAGCCGAGAGTAGCTATTTATCTGAATGTCTTCAGTGAGCGAGCTGTCTGTACGCGGGTATTATTATCAACTAACCATTTCCCGCAGTTTAACCCTTGATTATGGTTACTGCTCTGTTCCTAATCGTCGTAGCGTGATGTTACATGGGCTACAACCTTCCTCAACGAATACTATATCCAATTATTTTTTTTTTTTTAATTCGGCTGGTGCTACCAGAAATTAGTGCGTTTAAACAAACAATCAGACAAAAAAAAAACACCTTTATTGTCTTATCTATATGTTAATACATGAAGAGAATTATTTACGCATTTTTAATTACACGATAAGTTTTTCTGTCAATTTTGCATCAATCAAAACGGTCTTATGCAGTGATTGACGGTTGCATGATGAGATTTTAATGTCGATATATTTTATCATTCACCAACGAACATCTGTCAATCATGACTTTTGGTAATGATTGGCGTTTGCATGAGCGTATAATGGACGCCTAAGAAAATTTCGCGAACGCAGGGTCTTTAAATTTGGAATACTGAAAGTTGGTGTATAAAAGAAGTGCTGGAAGCTACCATTTTTTAATCAATATGTTTTACAATTAAAAAAAAAAACGTGACAATGGCTACATCAAGCTCCAGGTCCAGTATATATGTCGACTTGTCATGGTACGTGAGTCTATACAATGGTCCCGATTCTATTGTACACTCGACTAAACTAAAACCTGACTTAATTTCTTCAAATGAAATCAACCTTGTCTTCTTCGCAACAAGGTCTATTTGTTCCTGGCATCTATTTCTCAGCGCCACTAAATTCCACTAAAACCTGTCAACATATACTCAACTTTATTGCCACGCAGCGAGAGTCCCCATTTATTCGAATGCCGTATAATTGCCGTATAAAAACTTGTTCAAAACGAACTAAGATGACGTTATTTTAATCGACACCTACGAAGACGCTTACTAAAAACACAGAGAAAAACAGATGGCATTCAACGGATAGTGGCCCTCGCTGCGTGGTATTAAAGTTTATTTAAGCGTGTCAGACTTTAGTCGACAAATAAATTGCTTATTTCGATAGCGACATATATTACCTACTTGTTTAAATTTGAAATAAGACCTTGTTTCAAAGTGTACAAGGTTTGCATTTTGTATGAAGAGAATTTAGTCAATTATAGTCAAGAGAAGTAATACAACAGAATTGACACCAATGACAGTTCAAGTTATACTGGCCAAGGAAGTAAACAAAAAATCAATTATTGTAGACATTTGACCTCCAGGCGATCTCTAGTATTAGTGATGCGCAAAATGTGTCACTGAGTTGAAAAGATAAATACATATATTATATCATTTCGATGTAAAGATATATATCACTCATTAAGCTAACTTAGCTCATTTAGCTCAATTGATTCATTCCTCATCTCGCTCGTTTAGCTCAGTTACAAATATCTCTGCACTTCTCTCGCTCAATTAAAGCTTTCACTCATACTGTTACGCTTCTCAATCTCATCAGTTAAATTAGTTTTCGTATCTTTAAATTGTTCATAAATTTTCTTATCTTAATACACATTAAATTGATTTTCCATTATACTTTGCAGGCTTATGACTATCAAAGCGTAAAATGAAACGAAACTCTAAGTAGTTATACAAAAACTTAGAAAATAGTTAAAAGATCAGGTTGACGAATTTAAAAATCAATTTTAATGTACAATAATTTTCAAAGATCGTAAAAAAAAGCAATTTATAAAATCTTTTTGACGTAATAACGTCTTATAAATCTATGCTCGCCGACTGCACGCACGAAAAAGCATGACTCATTGTCACGTTCCGCCTGAGCCGAGCGTGCAAGCGAGAGCGCGGAACAAGCAATAGAGAGCCACGATCGGCCTAAGCGTTCAGCTTGTGACGCATCTGTCTCTCTTCCATTGTTTTCTTATGACGTTATCACGTAAAATTATCGTCCGTAAACCGACTTTTTCATAGCATTATTATAATTATAAACAAAGCAAGTCTTTAAATCATAATAAAACAAATACAGATTTGTTCTTAAATAATAAGTAACTAATATTAAACTTTGCTACAAATGAAATAATGTATATTTTTCCCTGGCAACCTAGTTACATTGCTACAAAATTAGCATGTACTTTCATTCTCGTCAGCCGGCTATGCAATGCATCTATCACACTCACTCATTGATTAGTAGATATCTATCACTTGCTCGTCCATGAAGCAAAGGGCCGGAGCATTGGTTAGCTCACTGAGCTAGTGAGTTAGTGAGCTAGAGAACTGAGCTACTGCTAAATTCGGAGCTAATGTGAGCGAGTGATACATTATGTTGATGTGAGTACAGATCTTTTAGATCACTCACTCAGGAGCTACACAACTTCAATAAGTATAGTGTAGATTGTTGCTATAACGTTGCTGACTTATTACGTCATACTTTCTTAATAAGTACTGTCTCATTTTGTTTTTTAATTCCTGTCTAACTGTTCGAAATAGTATTCTAAATATCTCATTTTCATATTGTACAAAAAACAATACTCAATCAACCTATTGTTTTGAAAAGACAAAAATTTTAAGATGAAATATTGTAATAACTAGCAACCTGCCTCGGCTTCGCCCGGGTAGTAGAGACATCTTCAACAATGAAAACCGCATGAAAATCCGTTCAGTAGTTTTTCAGTTTATCGCGAACAGACAGACAGACAGAGAGACGCGGTGGGGGCTTTGTTTTATAATATGTAGTGATAGCCATGCTTCGGCACTTATGGGCCTTCTCGACCGAAGTGATACCTCGGCCTCACAGAAAACCGGCGTGAAGCAATGATTACCGTTGTGTTTGTTGTGTTTCACCGAGTGAGTGAGGTTACTGGAGGCCCTAAACCCCCTCACCTCTTCTCCTACCCCCACCGTAAAGACCGGCAACGCACTTGTGACTCTTGTGTAGCAGGCTCTATTTTTCTCCTCTCACACTTTCACACCACGAACCCACTTCCTCTCTGCAAAGCGAGAGAAAATGTTTTTATATACCCACTCTGAACTTCAAAAAATACACGTGATTTTGGGTAAAGAGGATGGGGTTTTAGACTAAAACCTCACCAGGTATCACCACATGGATAGGGGGGTTAAAACGTTGCTAAAAACATCACGTGATTACTGGATGACCCTTTAATAGCTATGATGCCACAGACAAACTTAGGATACCTTTTTTTCGTCGTATTTTTATATTTTACTTTCAAAATATACCTTTATCATAAGTTTAATATTTTTTTTTTTATTTCTGATTAACAGTTAGTAAACGACTATGTTCGTGATACGTACTACTCTCGCCAAAATATAACGGGACGTGACGTCAACAAACTCAACGTGGCTGCGTGCCGACTCACCCTTGACCTTATGCCCGGCTTGGAGATGAGCGTCGTGTTTCAGGTATGTATCATTTTGTTTTTTTTTCAGATTATTAGTATTCTTGTCTTGTTGTAAGCCCCTCCAGCTAAGTTAGTAAAGACCGACGATCTAGCCATTGTACGGGCCTGTTTTCTGGAGGGAGGTAAGGCCCCCCACACTCCACGCTGTGGTCACCTGCTGTCAGGCGGCCAAGGTCTGCAGGGGTTCTTGGAGGCTTCCTTTTTAGGGTATACCCAGGTCCCCTGCAAAAGACCCACTTGTGACGGTACACCGTGTGGTTTTAGTGGGTTCGATTCCGATATACCACTTCAACGTTTCGCTTCGGTGAGGTGATGACCCGTGGGGGTTTCCACACGATAAAAAAAGTACAATCATTTGTTCTGTGTCTGGGTGTAATCTTCTTTTTAATATATAAAGATCTGGTGTAACGGTGTTTGTGGGCGAACTCCTCCGAAACGGCTCGACAGATTTTAATGAAATTTAGATTTTTTGTGTATTGGTAGGTGTGAGAATAGGGCGTGAAGTATTTTTCACCCTCCTGCCCTCACCCCCCATTTTTTTAAAAAGGAAAATAGGCATTGATATGCATGGCGGGTGTATTGTTTATATATAATTAGCATCCCGCCCCGGCTTCGTACGGGTAGCAGAGACATCTTCAACAATCATCATATTTCAACCAATTTACACAAAACCTTAAGAAATTATATACCTAAACCTTCCTCATAAATCGCTCTATCTATTGGTGAAAACCACATGAAAATCCGTGCAAAGTCCCCCGCTGCGTCTGTCTGTCTGTTTGTTCGCGATATACTAGTTTTTAGTATATAGCGATCAGACAGACAGACAGACGCAGCGGGGGACTTTGTTTTATAATATATAGTGATAATATGTAGTGATGATATGTGTATATTTAGTAATAAATAAGTATGTTTATCAGCAGTCTGGTTACCATAGTACAGGCTCTGCCTAGTTTGGGATCAGACGACCGTGTGTGATATGTCTCGAGTTATTATTATTATTTAATGTAAAATTATTGACGTTTAAAGGTTTAGATTTTCACACTTCCTGTTTACATTGACAGGATAACGAGGCTCTGATCCATCGGTTAGTGAACTGGGCTACCAACTCCACTGAGCCGCTGCAGTGCTACGCGACTGGTCTACTCGCTGCGGCAATGGAGGTCCAAGAAATAGCTACTAATTTTAGGTGAGCTTATCAGACACTAGTATTCTTGTTAACTCCACTATAGTGTGTCATTATATTCACCATATCACGCGTACATATGACACCTCGGCACTCGCCGGTAGCTCATGAAATACTGATACTGACTGACGTGTGCCCTCTACAGTAAGAACCAGACAGTGCATATAACTATTATTTCGTTCTACCCTACATACACTACATCCTTCGACTAAGGTAAATTTATCGTGGGAGAGCCATGCTTCGGTACGTATGGGCCGGCTCGACCGGAGTGATACCACGGCCTCACAGAAACCGGCAGTGAAGTAATACTTGCATTGCTTTTTGCCGAGTGAGTGAGGTTAACGGAGGCCCTAACTCTCCCCCCCCGCTCCCACTCTTCCCCTCCCACTCTTCCCCCCCCACTCTTCCCCTACTGCCACCTTAAAGGGCGGCAATGTGTAATGCCCATGGGGGCGGCGGTAGTCGCTTACCATCAGGTGATCCGTCTGCTCGTCCGCAACGCATGCCGGGTGCAGCTAGTATTATTATATAATTTGATTGTGCGAAAAGGTATCTAAAGGTCTAAAAATGATTTTATTGTTCTTTTTTCAGAGAATTAAATGCAATGCTAGTCCCAATGATGTTAAGGAGGCTACACATACTGAGAAATAAAACAGTAGAAGTGAGTACACTCTTTTATAATATAGGAACCCCGACGTTTATAGGATTACGCGAAATAGACAACGATTATACATACAGGTGTCCTAATCATGTCACGTCGATTATAATTAAAATACACAAGTGTCGTGTAAAATGGGACCACAGGTATTATACACAGGATGTATTAAAAATAAATTGTTTATCCGGAGGGCACACATAATTTCAGGAGCATTGTTCGAAAATTTCGAGATTATCTCTAAACACGAATATGTTGCTAGTTAATAATATAAAAGACACAAAAAGAAGTCTAATAATCTTAAATGCACCTGAATTGTATACTTAGCTTATCTGTAATCTACACCAAAAATGCTCTAATAATATCGCTGCTACATTATACACTTATTATAAAAAAAAAATAGTTTTTTCCAAATCTTTTTGAAGTGAAAACTTCTTTAGCGGCGTTGTGCACTTTTTGGGATGGGTAAAAAATGTTAAACTCGCGTCAGGACACGTGACCTGATCGGAAATTCGTAAGACGGAGCCGAGTTTCTTATATTTAATAAAATATAACATTCGAAATTCAAACATTTATGAGCGGCCAGGAGTGCAGAACTTCCAGTGTACCCTGGATGATTCTTCGTTCTTTTTACTTCAGGGTCATTGTTAGCAACACAAAAATCTATAAATATATATCTAATCTCTTAAAATAAACTGTAAATACTCAAATACTTGCCATTACGTCATGTGCTTGATTGAAATAATATAGTATTTTAGGACAATTGCTAACGATGAAATATATTTCTGCAGGAGAAAAATGACGTAGAAAAATTAGGGATTAAAAAGAACGAATATTCACCCACCCTATGTATACATTTAGATATGTTATTACCTACTTTTTATTTTTAACACAATTATATATATATATACAGATGTGTGTGTGTGTGTGTGTGTGTGTGTGTATATGCAAATACATTGTGAAGTTATGTTTTCACTTCTGACGTGCAGTCCTACGACTGACTGTTTTTTTTTTCAAGTCAAGTCGACTATTGAGGGCTACACATAACGCTTCTAAAATTTGACCAAACCTTTCTGTAACAGCTGGTGATGATTTATATCATAAAAAACGAAGTTGATAGCAATACCAAATGTGTATCGTTCATAAAATAAACTTTACATACACGTTAATCCTTGTGTTGAGCAACCCCGCCCATTACTCGGAAGACCATGATCTGGACCCGCCAATTGGCTCGAATGACCATGATCTGAAAACCCCGACCGTTGGCTCGAAAGACCATGATCTGAAAATGATAAATGAAAATTAGTACTAGTAAAATAATATAACGATGAAATTATTTTATTATTAATAGCAAAACAATCAAAATACGACGCCGCCCAACCAGACTCGACACTTTGCTCGGTTCGATAAGAAGAGAAACAATGACATCAAGTGCAATGGACCTACAGCAGACAAAAAAGGTATTTACTATTTTCATTTTATAGCCACCACTACCACATACAAAATGGATTTTTGAAATCCAATGGTGGTATCAGAGATAAGCGCCTTCAAGTCTTCACTTTTATTATATTAGTATAAAATTTAAATGTGATGCAATAAGCCTCGAATAGAATACTCACGGCAGCCGTCTGTGACATGTTCAACTAAGCCAATAAAAAGCCAGCAAAATATATGTACTTTAGCGCCATCTAGCGAAGACAAGCCTAACTACATGGTAAGCACTGAACCTGTATCGCACACTGAACATTCTCAAGATGAAATCTGCGGCTCATGTTCATTATATTAATACGTGAGGAGATTTCGTACTGACAGGAATGTGAATTTTCGATGGGATATGCCATAAACTCAAAAATTATTTAAAAAATAAAGCTATACGGGTCCAGTAAATATTTTGACCTGTCATAGTACAAAAGTATACTGGACAATGAAATTAAACAAGACATTTAAAATGGTCGAAATTCTATCGCCCCGATCTTCGCCCTTCCATTGCCAAGATCAACCGTCGGGCTGCGATCCTTCATGGTCACTAGCCTGGTCACATAGCCTTGTCGGTCCCTTTGTAGCAGAGCAGTTCCACTCCGCAATGTAGGTATAAAGCTACAAGTACAAGGCGGGCTCGACTAATCGTGCCAACACTCAGTGGGTGCCGCCCGCCGGCCGGGATCATCCGTTCGTATCTAGCTTATAGAGTTATTAGTACCTAACCTAGGTTTATTTGTTCACAAAAAAATAGAGTAATAAGCACATAACTTACTGGTAAATATGGTCGTCAGAACAAATAAGGGTTATGCGATAGAAAGAGAGGCAACTTCTAGGTGAATATAACTGTAGGTGATTAGTGTTGTGCTACCTGAATTGCGACTTTATTGTGTCGGGGCAAGAGTCGCTATTTATTTAAAAGATTTGGCGGAGTGAGACTTCTGTACCTTCTGTAGCTGAAATGCGAACATTGAGATGGATATGTGGATGGATTAGAAGGATGCAAAGCTGAAGAGCAATAGCTCTATCGTGGTATGAACATGTGATGAGCATGGATGGAAGGAGGATGTGGAAGGTTCTACCTGTACTATTATGTGTTCTGTCTGTCGGTATGAGGGACAACCAGTCCTCCACAGTTTAAAATTGATATCTGCCTACTTTATAAGCTGTCCCACTAGCCAGGGTCTGAAAGTTGGCTAGGGTCCATAATCCACCAAAATATATATCATAATAGGGTACACTACATAAATACGAAAAACTTTATTCCGAAAGTCACAAACACGAATTTCAAAATACCGATATTCATAATTCCGAATGGTTCAAAATTCCGAATATAAGAACTCCGACTTATCATTACTCCTATTTTTATAAATCCTACATTTTAATATTCCTAACGTTTATAATTACTATTTTAAAAATACCGAATTTCAATACATCGAATAATAAAAAGTCCGACTTAATGATAATTCGAATGATGAAGTACATTTTTTAAAGTGTATTGGTTCTCATTTAAAACTATGATTGTTTACTTTTGAATAAAAATCTTTTGTTTTCCTATTTTCCTGGTATAATTTTAACATAACCCAAATGATTCACAGACAAATGATGCAGGCATGCAGCATGCAAGTAGGCATGCAGCATGCAAGCAGGCATGCAGCATGCAAGCAGGCATGCAACATGCAAGCAGGCATGCAGCATTCAAGCAGGCATGCATGCAGCAAGCATTGTTTCTGTCACGGCTCCGGCGCTGCGGGGTTTGGGCGGCCCCACGCGAGCTTATCGTCGCAGATGGTTTCAAGGCTCACCACCGCACCTGCTCCTCAGCTCGCGGGCCGCCCCACCCCTCCGCGCCTACGCGGGCTTAAATTACACTCTAGGGTAGGGCAGACAAGACTGCGTGAAGTCGGTTTTGCAGCGATTCGTTTCTGTTACTAAATTTTTTGGCACAACATGTTGACGGTTTAGTTTATTCGAAGTATTGAAAATCGGAATGTAGTTTTTCGGACCGAGAACCTTCCGAGAATTTGATTCTTCGAACGTATGAAAATCGGAAAACTAACAAATCGCAATATCGACTTTCGGTAAAATAAAATTCGTGATTTTTAATAATAGACATTATGATTCTTAGGTGTTATGAAATTCGGACATTTGAAAATCGGAACATCGAAATTCGGAATTAAATATTTCGGAGTATTTGGGTGTTCCCATCATAATATACTGCTTATTTACAGATGAGGGTGGTGGGGGTGATGTGTTGACGGAAGAAACCCCTCCACGTGCCAGTAAAGATCCCGAGACTCCAGTAAAGAATTATAACAGTAAGAGTTTTATTATGGCTCGACCAGAGTGATAACAAGGCGTCACAGAAAACCGGGAGTGAAGCAATGTTTGCATTGCTTTTCGCCGAGTGAGTGAGGTTTCCGGAGGTCCCAACCCTTCCCTCCCTCTCCCTCCCTCTCCCTTCCTCTCCCTCTCTTCCACCCTTACCTTACACTTCAAAGGCCGGCAATGCACTTGTGACTCTTGAGTTGCAGGTGCCCATGGGCGGCGGTAGTCATTTACCATCAGGTTACCCGTCTGCTCGTTTGCCCCCTATTCCATAAAAAATAAAACTTTTTTAACATACAAACTCACATTCGCATTTATAATAGTTAAGATTGACTCGATTGTCAGATCATGACTTTTAATCACAGGAGTGGCGGGTAACGCGATATCTCCACCGGAGCCGTGGGTTATGATGTCACCACCGCCACGTCACCAACACCACCACCACGAGACTTCCTCCAACTCCTCGTGGGCAGAGATGGAAACGCACATTATAGGTTAGTACAAGCACCTTTGCCATATCATCATTAGCCTATCGCCGTCCACTGCTGGACGAAGGCCTCCCCCAATTAGCGCCAACTATCCCGGTCTTGGGCAATCTACATATCCATCCGCTGCCAGTCACCATCAAGTCGTCGCTTGAAAAAAAAGTCATTTTTTGCAAGTCGACAGTTTGCATAAAGTTAACATTTTCATTTGAAAATTTAACTGTAATTACAGGACAATACTGACAACATATCCAAATCTCAGCTCTCTACGACTTTCTGAACTTGAGTGATACGATTTTAAAGATTTGCAAGCAAAAAAACCTGGTCTTTTGCGGTTTGTGGGATTGTGGGCGATCTGCTGGTTCTACCGGAGCTTCCCTTGGTGTCTTTATTGCGCACATTTCTTACATTTTCCTTTTTTTCGTAGGAGCTTTAGTTTTCGCTCCAGACGCGAAAACCGATTTTTACCAGTTTTGGCATTTTTTTGCACCTTACCTGACAATATCATGCTATAATTTTACTTGCAATTAATTCCTGATACTTGAATCTTGATAAAAAAAATACGCAGTCATGGGACTGCCGACAGAAGCCACATTAGCAAAACGTCACATTAGCAGCTTGGTGACATGAATTAATTAGGAGCTGACAGAACTCAATGTTTAGATTAGCGCCCTCTAGTGGCATCTATATATGTACTATTAGCGTGACGGTCACGAGTTCAGTGCTTTTTCCCCATAGCAAAAGTCCACAAACAAACTTTTTTACACAATTTTAGGTTACCATATAGTTATTGTAAACATACGTACATAGTTTTAGCTGAACATACATACAATCAAGCCTGTATCCCCCAAGGGGGAAAGAGGCTTAATAAACACCCACATTTGGTCAATTATTTGGTCCCATTCACGTAATAGGGGGCAAGTCTATTGCTGTCAACCAGAAATTATATTAAAGATGGCAGAAATGGGGCTCGTGGCAGGTCTAGAGTGGGTGACCATTCTTAACACATTGAGACCCCTCCGTGCCTCGGAGAGTACGTTAAACCGTCGGTCCCGGGTGCTATACAAACATCTGTGGCATTCGTCACAAGTGCGTTTCCGCCCTTTGAGGTTTGAGAAGGGAAGGGTGGAAGAGTAGGAGAGGGGGTAAGGGTTAGGTCCTCCGGTAACCTCACTCACTCGGCAAAAAGCAATGCAAGCATTGCTTCACTACCGGTTTTCTGTAGGGCCGTGGTATCACTCTGGTCGAGTCGGCCCGTACGTGCCGAAGCATTGCTCTCCCACGATAATATACGCAAACAAACAATTTATGTATAAAAATATTTGCCCTAATCGGGAATCGACCCCGCAACCCTTAACGTTCTAGTCGAATGCACCACCGTCGTTCCAATACCCGCGCGCTCGGTGTGACGTGCGCAGTTCATTCATTTGTTGCTTTAGTTAGTCAATATTGTGTTAAATTTTCGTTTTGTTCGCAGGCAATATTCACATTCATCCGCCAACGGACGCAACGAAACAGATGCTCATACTAAGATATTTAACCCCTATGGGAGAATACCAAGAGGTAAGTTCTTTGACCTACTGTGGTAACGTACCATATTGACATCTATACAGGGTGTGATCAAAATTTGTCAATTCCAAAATAAGATAGATTTCTGTATTAATTATCACGAATTTTAATAAAATTGTTAGCGCTTTAAGTTTTTTATGGGGTGTACTATACGACCCTAAAATATTACCACACTTTTCTGTAACATCCTGTTTGTTTGTCTAACCCGGCGTGAAGCAATGTTGTGTTTCGCTGTGCGAGTGAGGTTACCGCCAGCTTTAACTCTCCCCCCCCTTCCCCTATTCCCATCTTAAATGCCGGCAACGCCTCTGTGACTCTCTGATCTGGAGCTGACCAGAGAAATAAAAAGAGATAGTACAGTGTCGGCTTGGTTGTTCGGTCCCCAGTTCCTGTCGCACGTGTTCGAGCAGAACGCGCTGGGGCTGATCCTGGGCTACCTCAACGTGCGCGAGTCGAGGGACTCGCGGCTCGCCTTCGAGGCGCTCAAGTACCTCGCCGCGCTACTCTGTCACAAGAAGTTCAGCATCGACTTCATACAGATGGGTGGTCTACAGGTCAGTTATATATATATATATCTATATACAAATAAACAAAGAGAAAATAGTCCAGCACCTTTTTCTACTCTGTGTGTCAACCGATTTTTTTCTTTTCTTTCGTAAATATTTATATAATATAACCCTAATTCTTTTTCCAAAATAAAAGTAGCATAAGTTATTCCCTATAACACTAGCTATATGCCAGTGGAAGTCCCGTGGAAATCGGTCCACCCGTTCCGGAGATTAGCCGGAACAAACACAGACAAAAATAAAAAAACTGATATTTAGGCATAGGTATCGTGCAAATAACTGTATGAGCAAAAAAAAAACATTATTTTGACATTACAAACAGACACTTCAATTTTATTTATTTGTATTGAGTATTGATAACTATTGACGAATGTTGACATTTTCAGTTTTTATGTATAATTGGATTACTAAATATAAGGTGTATTTAACAATGGAACACTTACTTAAATCACTGAAAAGGCATGAATCTAGTCTAGCATGCACTTACAAAAAGAATATTTACAAAAAAATATATATATTCAGTTCAAAATCGTTAACTTTACACATTCAACTTATAGTCCACGAGCCAGGTACAAATCGATAGGTTTTTTTTCGAAAATTCTTTTTGTAACTGCGTGCTAGAGTGATTTAAGTAATTTTTTCTCACCTTTTTAATGTATGCATGTGCTATTATAAAAACAAACACAATGTAAATTGTTCATAATTAAAGAAACAAAGTGTAGTATCAATAAAAAAATTGAAAACTTTAATTAAAAAAAAAAATATTGGAAAACTTGAATAATTACATAACATAACATTGACAAAAAAAAAATAGGCAGTCATGGGACTGCCGACAGAAGTGAAAACTTAAACGAAACGACGAACTTAAAACGTCACATTATCAGGTTGGTGACATTAATTAATAAGGAGCTGACAGAACTCAATGTTCAGATTAGCGGCCTCTAGTGGATCTATATATGTACTATTAGCATGACGGTCACGAGTTCAGTGCTTTTTCCCCATAGCAAAAGTGCACAAACGTGCCTAAAGAAGTTTTCACTCCAAAAAGGTGTGCAAATATTAATTTAGTGTTACGAGTCAATAAAAGATTCCCTTACTTTTGAATAATAAAACTAGTAGCAACAACAAGTAGTCAAGACATTCTGACACAAATTGCGAATCTTTTTCCCTTATTGTATCAAATGTAACAAAATTTAAACATAAAATAGGCCATGTCATCAAATCATGTGTTACATAATTTTCTTTAAATATGAAAATAATGGAATAATTGCTAAGCTAACTTCGTTTGTCGACAGAAATTTCTAGAAGTCCCCCGACCATCGGTGGCCGCGACTGGAGTGTCCATCTGCCTGTACTACCTGGCGTACTGCGAGGACGCCATGGAGAGGGTCTGTCTGCTGCCTAGGAGAATGCTGGCTGACCTGGTCAAGTATGTAAAAGAAGCAAACCTATGGGATTTATACCCCACAACACATTTCATAGCTAGCAATTACTTATCATCTTTGCCGTTTTCACAATTTTCAGTCAACAAAAAAGTAAGATTGAAAATAGTTTCGGCTGGTTTTTACGGCTGGCCGCTGACTGACGCCAACCCTCCTTGGGAATTTAATCGTTTTCAGACGGGACAAAGGAAGAAGCTAAATTGGGGGATGCCGCTAGTCTCGGGTGGGGAAGCGGGACTGAGACTGCAGTGGCTTGGACAGGTCCGTGTCGTGTACCCGAATGTCCGTCCTGTGAGAGAGGCCACTACAGCAATATCTTTTGGTAGAAAACACTGGTTTATATACAGTGTGTATGAAACACCGTACCGAATATTGAAATAGTGTATTCAGACCATCTTTCTGAGTTGAAAATCATTGGAATTTTAATTTTTTTTTGGTTAAAAGTGATATCACAATTTGTAAACAGAACATTTTACTGAAAAAAAAACTAGTTAATACCCCATTCGACCAAAAACTGCAATGTAAAACATTTATGCAATCAGCTGCTTCGACGGTGCCGTTCGCTGAAGGTCATTCACCGTACCGCACAGTACGCGTGTTGCGTTACACTGCATAGTTCAAAATCAAGCTATCGACTGTAAATCCTTAATCTCGCATTTTTCTGAAGTAATATCACAACACTACTTTCAAGCAAAAAATTAAACAAAATATTTATAAATTTTCCGGCAGAAATTTCCAATGATTTTCCACTCAGAATGTTGGTCTGAATACGCTATTTCAGGATTCGGTACGGTGTCACTTGTTCCCGGAGGCTTCCTTCTTAAGGTATCCCGGGTCCCTTGCAAATAAACCCACTTGTGACGGAACACCGTGTGGTTTTAGTCGGTTCGATTCCGACATACCACCTCACCGTTAGCTCCGGTGAGGTGATGACCCGTAGGGGTTTCCAGGAAAAAAAAAAAAAAAAAACCGGTGTCACTTACACCCTGCATACTGGGATACCTTTACCGTTATCACATTTATAATTTTCTTTTATAAAATTAATTGTATCGAAAATATCTGTTTTGCACATCCTTCCTTGTTTGTTCGAATTGACAGCTATGACATCACAATATGGCGCTAGATCAGTCCTAATCTTATTTGAATAGCATAGTAGCTGATATTGAATACACTTTTGTTCAACAGGTACGCCCTTTGGCTTCTAGAATGTTCCCACGACTCCGGCAGGTGTCATGCGACCATGTTCTTTGGACTCTCCTTTCAATTCAGACTTATTCTTGAAGAGTTCGATCATCAGGTATTCTATTTCTCTATTTTTTGGGACATTTTAGAGTTCTATGATGGCGGTAAACGTTTACTAATGCACTAATGCAACATATATCGTGTGGAGCCTCGGTGAGGTACTGACCAATAGGGGGAGAGGGGGGGAGAGAATTAATTATTCCTTAAAAAAAAATATGGAAAAACTACCATACTAGTGGGATCTCAGCAGTACTTTTTCTCATTTCAGGACGGTCTTCGCAAGCTATACAATGTGATATCAACGCTACCTATTCTAAGTGCTGATGAGGATGAGTCAAGGGTATCTGAGGATGAGACGTGTGCTGCACGACAGATTGTCCGACATGTCTGTGTGGCTCTACGGAGGTACGTGTATATCACTCCATATTATAAAACAAAGGCCCCCGCCACGTCTATCTGTCTGTTCGCGATAAAATCAAAAACTACTGAATACGGATTTTCATGCGGTTTTCACCAATAGATAGAGCGATTCATGAGAAAGCTTGTGTAAATTGGTAGAAATATGATGAAGATTGTTGAAGATGTTTCTGCTACTCGTGCAAAGCCGGTACGGGTTGATAGTATATATTATTTTATGGTATAGGGTGCCAACAAGATATACAATATACACATATACATGAAGATGGAAGATAAGTAGAGGGCACGTTTTTATTACTGTAAATTGGTAATGTTTTCAGTGTCTTATTATTAAAATACCAAATTTGATTATAATCATTTCATTAATTATTCTCAACTATCGTCGATCAAGCAATTCAATCGGATTTTTTTTAATGGGGTATGGCATGGGGCAAACGAGCAGACGGGTCACCTGATGGTAAGTAACTACCGCACCCTTACAAAATTCTTTACGAAGCAAGGAAAGGAAGAGATGTCATCAGCTTACGGAGAATGGTTTTAACAAGTGCACAGTCTTGAAGTAAGGCAGAGAATCACTTGCAGACGAACCACGGTGCGGTCCACTGATGTGACTATTCTTGAACTTATTTACAAAGTGTTTGTTCGAAGAAGACACAACTCGCCGAAATAGATGGCATAGCAGATGCAGCAATTTTCTTCATCATCATCTTGGAATCATGACAAAAGTCAGTGTGAGATGGGTGCCGAGAATGCTCGTGACTCCACAAAAATAATAGCGCTGTTCTCGTGTGTTTTAGACCTCTGTGATGAAGATTTACAAAATATTATGAATTCCCTAACTGCTGTGCTAGTAAAAACAGTGTTGCAGGACTTAGCGAAGAAAATCTAACAAAAAATTACCAAAAATTGCACAAAATGCAGTGTGTATGTGTGTGCGTGAACTTGTGTGTGCACAAAGGCGTGTGGGTATGTACGTGTGCGGGTGTACGTATATGCGTACGCATGCGTAAGCATGTGTGTGCCAATCGTGAGTGATAGCTCTACATAATACACGGCAGGACACCACAGGGATGCTATTTTACAAATTGTAAATTGGCAAGGGGATGTTAGTCCATACGCTAAGTATAACAGTTGCAGGATTGTGGATGGTCACTTCACGGCATAGAAAAGGCATACCAGCACCCCCAACTCATGGTGACGGTCTTTTGGGACTCTGAAGGATCTTATTGATTGACTATAATGATAAAGGCGTTTTCATAACGGGTCAATACTATGTTTCAATCCTAGAGTAGTTGAAAGAAGCTCACCTTCAAGTCCTGCCCATGGTGTATGTGTCGGGTCGTTCGGCTCCCTTCAATATGGTTGATTTGTACGATGGCTGACGCGTGCGTCATGCTCGTGAACGGGTTCCGTTGGTCAGAGCTGGCCATCTTCAGATTGCTATTACCTAAATAGTATATAATTATATAATTAAATAGTATTGAGTATAGTAGTAATTTAGGTGACTGTCTATATTTTAAAACAATATGTTTTATTTGCGCTTATGAACAATGTAACCGGTTTGACTGACCTGTTGGTCTAGTGGTTAGTGATCCTGACTGCTAAGTTAGAAGTCGTGGGTTCCATTCTCACCCAGGTAAAATAATTGTGTGATGAGCATGATCATTTGTTCAATGTTTGGGTGTAATTTATCTATAATGTGCATGTATTTAGTAATATATAAGTATGTTTAAGTATGTAACATTATTTTTCAGAGTAACTTGCCTATTTATCGGCCACACACAATAATCCTAAACTTTGAGCACATATTTGTAACGTATTGGATATTTTGGTGACAGGTACCTGGAGGCGCACCTGCGGCTGCGCGCGGCGCAGGTGGCGCGCCAGCACGGCGACACCGTGCCCGAGCCGCCCCCCTACAAGGTTAGTGCCCCCCGACTATCTATACGTACCTACTGCGCGCGGCGCAGGTGGCGCGCCAGCACGGCGACACCGTGCCCGAGCCGCCCCCCTACAAGGTTAGTGCCCCCCGACTATCTATACGTACCTACTGCGCGCGGCGCAGGTGGCGCGCCAGCACGGCGACACCGTGCCCGAGCCGCCCCCCTACAAGGTTAGTGCCCCCCGACTATCTATACGTACCTACTGCGCGCGGCGCAGGTGGCGCGCCAGCACGGCGACACCGTGCCCGAGCCGCCCCCCTACAAGGTTAGTGCCCCCCGACTATCTATACGTACCTACTGCGCGCGGCGCAGGTGGCGCGCCAGCACGGCGACACCGTGCCCGAGCCGCCCCCCTACAAGGTTAGTGCCCCCCGACTATCTATACGTACCTACTGCGCGCGGCGCAGGTGGCGCGCCAGCACGGCGACACCGTGCCCGA
The DNA here is from genome assembly GCA_963859945.1 of Euplagia quadripunctaria. Lineage (NCBI taxonomy): Eukaryota > Metazoa > Arthropoda > Insecta > Lepidoptera > Erebidae > Euplagia > Euplagia quadripunctaria. The sequence goes on from OY982586.1 coordinate 8,955,828, forward strand.
GCCGCCCCCCTACAAGGTTAGTGCCCCCCGACTATCTATACGTACCTACTGCGCGCGGCGCAGGTGGCGCGCCAGCACGGCGACACCGTGCCCGAGCCGCCCCCCTACAAGGTTAGTGCCCCCCGACTATCTATACGTACCTACTGCGCGCGGCGCAGGTGGCGCGCCAGCACGGCGACACCGTGCCCGAGCCGCCCCCCTACAAGGTTAGTGCCCCCCGACTATCTATACGTACCTACTGCGCGCGGCGCAGGTGGCGCGCCAGCACGGCGACACCGTGCCCGAGCCGCCCCCCTACAAGGTTAGTGCCCCCCGACTATCTATACGTACCTACTGCGCGCGGCGCAGGTGGCGCGCCAGCACGGCGACACCGTGCCCGAGCCGCCCCTCTACAAGGTTAGTGCCCCCCGACTATCTATACGTACCTACTGCGCGCGGCGCAGGTGGCGCGCCAGCACGGCACACCGTGCCCGAGCCGCCCCCCTACAAGGTTAGTGCCCCCCGACTATCTATACGTACCTACTGCGCGCGGCGCAGGTGGCGCGCCAGCACGGCACACCGTGCCCGAGCCGCCCCCCTACAAGGTTAGTGCCCCCCGACTATCTATACGTACCTACTGCGCGCGGCGCAGGTGGCGCGCCAGCACGGCGACACCGTGCCCGAGCCGCCCCCCTACAAGGTTAGTGCCCCCCGACTATCTATACGTACCTACTGCGTCGTAGTCATTTGCAATAAAAAAAATATTGTGACTATAAATTGAGATAAAAACTATCCTATCTCTCAAATTGGACCAAACTGCACACAGTATGCAAAATTTCATTAAAATAGATTGATTAGTAATGTTTATATATATATAGATAGTAAAATTATTTACTCGCTGCAAACTCGCAACGGTATGAGAATGATATACAAATAGTTTATAAATGTTATGGACATAGATGATGTTAACTTTTGTTGTAACAGTGAAATAAATAATGGAATTATAATCATAAATTTAAAATATTCCCGAATCGAAATTCCTTCAAGTAATGATCACAAAGAGCTAATGATCTTCGAACGACTGAATATATTTTCTTGAAGTATATCTAAGACTCTCAAACTCTATCTCAAATAATTTTTATATGTATGTTGAATTTGCATTGTGTATGAATTTTTAATCTGTGATATGTCGATTTGAAATTGCCATCTGTCAATTTATGTGTATAAAGTGACTGATGAAGGACCTACACGTTGTTTCGTAGTCTATGATCCTGCAACTTCAGATTAAATTAATGTATTACCGAACCTATACGACCTTCAAGAAAAGAGTGTACTCCCAATTCAAAGGCCGGTAACGCACTTGTAACTCTCGAGTTGCAGGTTTCCATGGGCGGCGATAGTCCCTTACCATCAGATGACCCGTCTGCTCGTTTGGCCTCTACCATAAAAATTTTTAGAAGCCGAAATCATTGTATATAAAATTATAAACAAAGTAATGTTTTCTCTGTCACGCATTACACAAGGAGGGATTTCCTTTACCGGTATGAATCAAATATCTAAGATACAGCATCTATAGATGTAGCTATATGTGTTCCAAATGGAGTTTGGTTTTCAAAGACTCCAGGTTTCAATACTAGCCAAATGGTACAATTAATCAAATCGTCTTTTTTCTTATCCACGTCTGAAATATAGTTGTTGAAGTTTAGGTGTAGTTAGAGATTTAACTCTTGTTTAAAATGATAATAATATACCTTTATTGGCAACCTTATCGCGCTATAGTGATATCTTACAGATAACCATGGGATGGAGAAAAAGTTGGAAATAAATTAAAAATATATGTTTTTATAACAAAACAATGTTGATGTCTTCCTAGAAACTTTTAAGCAGACATATTTTTTTTTAGATTAAGTATCGTATTGATGTATGTATATTAATATCAAAAACAGAGGAATATTTTTTGTGAGCAGTATCCATTGATGACAACATTTTTTTCAAATAAAATCCCAAAAAATATATAATAGGGATCATACTAATCACAAATTTATGTTACTTGTAACTAAATGATTAATCGTGATGTTTTAAAACCAAAAAATCGCATTTTCCAAATTTAAAAAAGCTATAATAAATAAATTAAAATTGATTGAAAAAGGCCAAAATAATAACTTTTATGACGTGACTGCAAATGGCAATCAGATCCAATACGTCATTAACTGATGAATAAGCTGACAGCTTTCAAAATCAATAATTAAAGCCAAAAAACAATTAGAGGTATTTTTGAATTGTCAGGAGTAGGAGTCGGTCAGTATCAGTCAGTCGTAAAGCTAGTTGCCTGTTCCAATATGTAGATCCTATGGAGAACAACAGGCCAGAAGCTCGGTATCATAATTTAAAATATTTCATTTACAGTTTATGAATAACTGTCAGTTGGTTAGTTACATAATCAAATGCTAAATTAATGCGATGTGAGTGTTTTAGCGAAAAAAAATTAAAAGTAACCTTTTTTATATTTTTTCTTTCATTATGTTTTTTTTTTTAATATATTTTTTTTTTTTGCGTTAAATAAGTGCCTAACAGTCGCGAAATATTCCTATTATGCTACATCTATAGATACTATACCTTTCATACTGAAATGAATTTACAACTACAATTGGTATAAACCATTCTAACTGCATGACGATTAATTGCAATCGTGATTATGACTTACGATTATAAGGCTTCTACTTTGATTTTGGATCGGACAGAACTCCAAACCCCTCAAAGAAAGCTTCACCTCTTCACTATGGGGTCTATTATGCATGTAAGTTGACAGGTGGCAGAATTTGCAACTTAAACATATCTGACAAATTTTTAATTTATTCAGTGCAAGTACATCTGTCAACTTATCTGTATTTGAGACAGATTGACACTAGCATCTTTCTTGTATGGATGATATCTTTTGAATTAAACATTTTAAATTAATATCGCACACTTCATATCTAATTTAAATTAAAAGATCAGGAGTCTTAAGTCCGTCTATGCGGCAATATATGGCTTATTTTAAACTAATAAAGTTCAATCTTGATCTCTCGCCAACACAACACTACAAAATATGCGGTCTCCTTAACGGTCGCGGGCGCAGGCTAAAATGTGCCAAATAACTAAGTGCGAGATCTCTTTTTACAGTGATTGCTATTGGTTGATAGTTCTCATTGGAAACTAGCTTGAATGTAATAAAAAAGTCTTCTACCAAAACAGGCTTCAAAATCATCTCCAGAAGAGATCCAAGAGCAAATCGAGCTTCTTCAAAGCGTGGCGTGGTGTAGATGGGCGCCTGTGGATGAGCTGGTGGAGTTGGGCGGAGTTTCGTTACTTCTACAAGTCGTTGGTTATGCCTACGAATGGAACTTTAACGGCAGGTATTGTGATCTAAAAGCTCTTGCACACATAATTTAAAAAGTATAGTTCACTTTTTTATGGAACTAAGAAAAGCATTTGATAACATGTATCATAAATATAAATAGAAAAATAATGGTCTTATGAACTGAAGAGGGATGGACTTATCGCAGTTTGAATTGGTCGCAATCTTTAACCAATCATATAAAATTCGGAGTAAGAAAAGACAATAAAATATTAAGATTCTTAATAGACTACACATAGGGGTACCACAAGGTATTTTGTTGGTTCCACTATCTTTACGATTTCTTAAAGTCTGTTTCCATCAATCTTGTGTGATTTAGCGAGGATGTAGTGATCCCAATATATTTAGGTAATTTCTTAGTAGGCAAAGCACGTTTATTTGATTTACATAAAACATTGTTGAAAATGTATAGGATAAAAAATTTTGGAATGTTAAAAAGCGTATTTGAGTATTGTGAAATAGGATGAAAAATAAAAAAAATTACATTGTCATGTGTAGGTCTGAAACGGTCCGTTCAGCCCTTGACGTGGTCTCCGTTTGTTGTGTCGCCCCTCGGGTCCAGCTGCTGTTGACTGAGAAGATCGACATGAGAGACGCAGACCTGACCACGGGAGTTAATATAGTTCTTGGTAAGTTACGTTTATAGTTATTCTGCTTCTGACGAACTCCTGCTCTCATAGGTATGAAGTAATCTGTCCTAACACTGATTGAAATCAGAAACGCATTTCTACCGTCTTCATTAATCCGAAATAGGTTGTTAACAAAAAATTGTATTCCAACTGAAATTACCTCTTTATCTAAAATACAACAAGGCTTTTCGCTCCTTGACAAAGGATCCCTGTCACGCCTAAAACTAGATATGCTTTTTCGAAATAAACCTATTTTTTATCACGCCTATAAAGGTGTATCTGTGCTACTTTTCTCGCAAATAAAATGATTTGATTTGGTATTATTAATAAAATAATAAAATGAATTTGTCCCTTCATATTACAGAATCAATACCCATTTCTTGATTTAACTAATATATTTGTAAAAGGAAACCGGCAAGCATACTCTTACGGCCTGTCGGCCTCTGTTTTAAATACTGTCGCCTATGAGACCAATTGTGACCAGGTTTTACTAAATACTTGTCCAGGGGCTGCGGATGGAGAGATAGTCCCGGAGCCGGAGGTCCAGAAAGCTGCTCTTAATGTGCTCGTCAATTGTGTGTGCGCGCCTGTTCATAGGGTAAGTGAAGATTATAGGTACATATAATAATAGTAATGTGTTTGGTTGTGGGAATAATAAGGTGCCTACAGGCCACTCGGTACTTTAGGTATAAAGCTACAAGTACGCGGTGGACTTGACTAATCGTGCCAAAAGTTCAGTGGGTTCACTGGCACTGCGTCACGTTATCCATTCGTATCTAGATTATTGAGTTAATTAGTAGCTAGCTTAGGTTTATTTATTCAAAAAATAGAGTATCATAACTTACCGGTAATTAAATATTCAGATTAATTAAAAAAAAAAGACAAGTTTTTGTGGGAGAGCCGTGTTTCGGCACGTATGGGCCGGCTCGACTCCGCTCGATACCACGGCCTCACAGAAAACCAAAGCATTGCATTTAGCCGCGTGAGTGAGGTTACCGGAGGCCCTAACCCATCCCTCTTCCCTATTCCCGTCCTTCCCCTCTCCCCTCTTCCCACTCTTCCCCCCTCCCCCCTCCCCCTCCCTCCCCCTCTTCTACTCCCACCTTAAAGGGCGGCAACGCACTTGTTACTCTCGAGTTACAGGTGCCCATGGGCAGCGGTAGTCATTTACCATCAGGTGACCCGTCTGCTCGTTTGCCCCCTATACCATAAAAAAAAACCCTAATGTCAAACAACAAAAACGTCAGAATAGATAAGAGTTACGTGATAGAAAGAAACGCAATTGTGCGACCTGAATGCGACTTTATTGTGTCATAGCAAGAGTCGCTATTTATTTAAATGATTTCTCGAAGTGAGACTTCTGTACCTGTACTATTATGTATTCTGTGATGAAGCTGAAATGCGAACATTGAGATGGATGTGTAGTGTGACTAGGATGGACAAGGTGAATACATTAGAAGGATGCAAAGTTGAGGTGCAATACTCTATCGTGGTATGAACATGTGATGAGGAAGGAAGAGCGAAATGTGGTGAAGAGAGTTTCACGTATGGAAGTTGACGGGTAAGAGAAGAGGACGACCAAAGAAAAGGTTTTTTTTATTATGGGATAGAGCGCAAACTAGCAGACGGGTCACCTGAAGGTAAGCGACTGCCGCCGCCAATGGTCACCTGCAACTCAAGAGTCACAAGTGCTTTGCCGGCCTTTAAGGTGGGAATAGGGGAAGGAAGGAAGGGGGGGAGGGGAGAGGGAAGGGTTAGGGCCTCCGGTAACTCCACTCACTCGGCGAAAAGCAATGAAACATTGCTTCTCTGCCGGTTTCCTGTGAGGCCGTGGTATCACTCCGGTAGAGACGGCCCATACGTGCCGAAGCATGGCTCTCCCACAGTAAAAGGATGGACTGCGTAAAAGAGGATATGACTAAATAGGGAGTAAAAGGATCCATCCATCCACACAAACCTTCGTCTTTATAATATTAGTAAAATTATGTTTTTTTTTTTTTTAATATACAAAAAAGACAACTCCCGCATTAGGAATTACTCCTGTGTCGCGGGGTACTTTACAAACAACGGACACAAAGAACACCCAGACTCGGGTGGGAATCGAACCCACGACCTATGGCATAGCAGTCAGGGTCACTAACCACTAGCCCAACAGGCCAGTCAATGATGTGTATAATACCTTATTTTCTCTGATATTTGGTTTTTTCTTTGTTTATATTCTTCAGGCGGGTTCATCAACAAGTAGGTTCTCCCTGACCGGTTCAACGAAGAAGAAAACAGCGTTGAAGTCTTACGAGGATGTTATACAGAAGGTGTGGGAGAGCGTCAGAACCAACAACGGAATTATGGTGAGACTGTTGTACTTTCACTTCAATTATCTATTCTAGAGATGGCCTGGTGGTCGAATTTTGACTATAGTTGATGAAGTTGTGAATGTTTTATTTTATTGACCACAATAACTTGACCTGTCATTGTATAGACTTATCTTACCATAACAGGTAAAAATATATTTATGGGCCTACCCAGCTTTTAACCCAGGCTGGGGAGCAAAATTTGTTTTTGGCGGTCCAGGGGGGGCAAATCAAAAATTTGACTCAAAATTACTTTAGTACTACGTAAGCATACGAAACAGGGGGAGGGGAGCAGCTGGCCTCCCCTGTCCCCCCCCCCACCCCTTTGGTACGCCCATGCATATATATTTTTGCACTTCTTCTACATATAAACTTAAAGTATTCTAAATTTCATATTCCTCGGCGCGCAAAATTTGCTTAAAAAGGGAGTTCGAAGAATTTTAAAAAAATATCGTATTATATACTTTAATGTCGCGTTCCAATAAAAAAGAAACGATTCGTTTTGCTTACGAACGGTACAATTTTCATTGAAAATTCAACGAAATTTTATTTATTTAACGAGAATTTATTGTAAATATGCAGTTCGGTATCTTTTTTTCCTGTTTTGTTAATTGATTTTCTTGTTATTTTTTTTGTTAAGTACCTATTGACGAGTTTTAGGGTTATTTTACCGTCCGTAAACAAAACGAATCGTTTCTTTAATATAGTAACGCGGAATTACTAGTTAAATAGTTTTTATGGTTGTTTGTTGGTTTGTTGTTGGTTAGTAATTATAAAAGTTAATGGTTTAGTTGGACTGGCCTGTTGGTCTAGTGGTTAGTGACCCTGACTGCTAAGCCAGAGGTCGTGGGTTCGATTCCCACCCTGGACAATTAATTGTGTGATGAGCACGATCATTTGTTCTGTGTCTGGGTG